>CM060065.1:49849463-50449463 GCA_030533445.1 Cyprinodon diabolis
GGAGATGGCTACAAAGAAAAAAGGAAAAAGACGCTTTAAAGTCGCTTGGCCTGTATGATGTTCAGTGTAAATTACCACCAAAAGTAAGCAAGCCACTATGTATCGCCGATAAAAAGGAGATACATCGCGAAAAATGTAAAAGAATTGCGGCTAAGCAACTGGTTATCTCACAGAAAGAAGAAGCTGAAAAGAAAGACGATATGTACAGGCGAATGCTTAGAACAACAGAAGAGGTGAAAGAAAGTAGAAGATGGCTACAAAGAAAAAAGGAAAAAGACGCTTTAAAGTCGCTTGGCCTGTATGATGTTCAGTGTAAATTACCACCTATAGTAAGCAAGCCACTATGTATCGCCGATAAAAAGGAGATACATCGCGAAAAATGTAAAAGAATTGCGGCTAAGCAACTGGTTATCTCACAGAAAGAAGAAGCTGAAAAGAAAGACGATATGTACAGACGAATGCTTAGAACAACAGAAGAGGTGAAAGAAAGTAGGAGATGGCTACAAAGAAAAAAGGAAAAAGACGCTTTAAAGTCGCTTGGCCTGTATGATGTTCAGTGTAAATTACCATCTAAAGTAAGCAAGCCACTATGTATCGCCGATAAAAAGGAGATACATCGCGAAAAATGTAAAAGAATTGCGGCTAAGCAACTGGTTATCTCACTTAAAGAAGAAGCTGAAAAGAAAGACGATATGTACAGACGAATGCTTAGAACAACAGAAGAGGTGAAAGAAAGTAGGAGATGGCTACAAAGAAAAAAGGAAAAAGACGCTTTAAAGTCGCTTGGCCTGTATGATGTTCAGTGTAAATTACCACCTAAAGTAAGCAAGCCAATATGTATCGCCCGTAAAAAGGAGATACATCGCGAAAAATGTAAAAGAATTGCGGCTAAGCAACTGGTTATCTCACAGAAGGAAGAAGCTGAAAAGAAAGACGATATGTACAGGCGAATGCTTAGAACAACAGAAGAGGTGAAAGAAAGTAGGAGATGGCTACAAAGAAAAAAGGAAAAAGACGCTTTAAAGTCGCTTGGCCTGTATGATGAAGCTGACGGTAAAGCTGTTCAGTGTAAATTACCACCTATAGTAAGCAAGCCAAGAGATATCGCTCTTGAAAAGGAGATACATCGCGAAAAGTCTCTGCCTGAGGAATCTATGAAACATGACAGAAAAAGGATGGAGGGACGGATGAAAAAAGTAGCTGCGTCAAATGACTCTCTGGACAATAAATATCCTTCCCTACCAAGATCTAAAAAGCACACAAAGGAAGACCTGTGTGACACACAAGAGAAGAGAAAAGGTAGGTTAACTGAATCAGCTAAGCAGGACTTGGTATCAAATGGTCCGGACGTTAAAGTTGTTAATCAAAGAACACCTAGAACATTACAACCTAAACAGAGCGAGCAAACACCTATCAGCCCTGAAGCCAAGAAACCTGATGAAAAATGTGAAAGAACTGTTTGTGATCTTCCGGATTTCGACAGACGCATTCCAAATTCTGATGTACACGCCTGTCTAATGCAAATCCCCTATATTCCCATGGACAAGAAGGAGCGTAGTCCAGATCTATATGATCTTTATCCTACTTTGTTTCCAAGAAAAATCACAATTGCTGAAAAAGCCAAAATCCGGGAGGAAAGGAAAAAAGTTGTTTATGACCAAATTACAGATATAAACGCAAAAAAAGAAGCCGAGATGTCCCTAATTAGGATAAAGAATCATGAAGAAGAGTATTGGAAAAAAGAAAATTATGTGGATGTTACCAGGACAGAACCTCTTCACCATTATTTTGAAAGGTTAAGAAAGGAAAAAGAAGAACAAATTAGAATTGAAGAAGAACAAAAAAAACAGTTTAAAGAAAAAATGGAAGCTGAGTTGCAGAAAGCCACGGCCGCTCTTACAGAGGCAACCAAACACAGGCATTACCGTAAATCAAATGTGCCATTAAGGTTTGAAGATCCTCCAATGCCACCACTTGGAATGATGCCTACAAACAGTCATCCAGAGCGAAATTGGATCTTTTAGTTAAATTTATGCGCACCTTTACAGATAGATTCAATAACATAACTAATCCAGCAGCTTTGCACAAATTAATGATTTTACTCACTTTTACACATTAGTTTTATATCTTAATTAGAATGTGATATTGATAGTATGCCCCTCTATTCCTTTCTTTTCCCTTGCTTTATTTTCCTTTTCTTCCCTTTCCCATCCTTTTCTTGCTTTAGATCCTTGTTAGATTAATTAATCTCTTCCGTTCATTTTTTTCTGTTTACGGTTCTCTCCGGGTTCTCCGGCTTTCCGAAAAAGCCCTTGTATATTCATGTTTGACAATAGAAAATTCTAAATGGTTGCAGGGATCAAAGTATTCTAGTCCAGGGCCGGATTTCTGGCTCGTAGCAATTGCTCATGGGTAAAAAAAAAAAATCAAAATACACTGTCGGCAAATCAATAAAAAAAGACAATCGAAATGCCCCTTGCATTTGTCAGCCAGCGTCAACAAAGGTGCTCTCTGAAACTAACAGTATTAGCCAATCAGAAGAAGAAAGGGGCAGGTCTTAGGAAAGCGTGTACCTCCTCCTTTTGCCATCTTCTGGCCGTTTTGGTATTGGATTTTTAAAAAATTAAAATTTAGTCTTCAGCCATTCATGCAATCTCTGATCCCATAACTATTTTCTAACCCATCGGGTGTGGAATGTGACATCCTCAAGCTCGGGTCCTCTACCACAGGCCTGCCAGTTTGAGGGTATCTTAGCTGTTCCTAGGACTGCACTCTTCTGGACAGAGACCTCAGATGTTTTACCTGGTATCTGCTGTAGCCACTCTCCCAGTTTTGTATTTCTCAAGCTTCTCATGTTCTTTCTTCTTGATGTTGCTGTCGCTTGGGATTGCCACATCTATCACTACTGCCTTCTTGTGCTGTTTGTCGATCAACACGATGTCTGGTTGGTTAGCCATCACCTGTTTGTCAGTCTGGATCTTGAAGTCCCATAGGATCTTAGCTCGGTCATTCTCAACTACCTTGGGAGGTGTCTTCTATTTTGACCTTGGGACTTCCAGCCCATACTCATGGCAGAAGAGCCTGTACACTATGACAGCATATATGACATATGATATATATATATATATATATATATATATATATATATACACACAGTGTTGGGGAGTAACGGATCACATGTAACGACGTTACGTAATTTAATTACAAAAACAGAGTAACTGTAATTCGTTACAGTTACAATGAGAAAATATGTAATTCAGTTACAGTTACTTCCGAAAATATTAAGAATTACAAATTAAGTTACATTTTTTTTTAAATATAAAGAAAAACCTTTGCGAAATATGTACAGTGAAGCCTCGCTATAACGCGGTTCACTTCTCACGGTCTCGCTGCTTCACGGATTTGCATCATGCATTTTTAAACTTTATTGTCGAACATAATCAATGTTGGCATGTCCGTTTATAAGGATCTTTTGGCCCAGAAGAAAAAAGAGCGACAACAACTACCAATAACTATGTTCTCTCCAAAAAACACCCCTGCACCGCAGGCTTTAGAAGAAGAAAATGCCACAGAGCAATCAGGATGCAGCGGCTCCGTCAAACAGCAGTGAAATACTGTACTGTACACATCAGTCATTATTTGTCCTACTGTACTTTGTATCTTTTTTCATAATCATTTTTCATTTTCTCCCGTTCCAATCCGTCACGGTGGGGCGGTGCTGATCCCCGCAATATTAACTCTTCAGTTCGTATTGATGATTAAAATTATAACTTATTTATTGATAACTATATAATTTTACAGTAGTTATTTGTAAAAAAAAAAAAAAAAAAAAAAAAAAGACAATGACAACGTCTATAACGTAGGCTACTTTTATTTGTTTAACAAATGCTTGGGCCTGAAAAAAGTTTTTGTTCCTTGATTTCAATGTTGTATGGAGCATTTCATTGTATAATAACTTTAAAAAAATAAAGGTTTCTACTTCACGGATTTCACCTATCGCGGGTTCTTTTAGGAACGTAACCCCCGCGATAAACGAGGGTTTACTGTAATGATATTTTTATTGCTTCGCGCCCTGTATCGCCGTTTCCCGCTGCGGCTCCTTGTCTCTATCATATTTGCCATTCTGATGATCCATCCTGTGCTGGTGGAGCCACCTTGAGGAACAGCAAGCAATTAATTATATGTGATTATCGTGGCATTTAAAATGCTTAATTTAAAAAAAAAAAAATTCTAAAAACAATATTGTCCAATATATCAAAAATAACTGGTTCCGCGTGTCTGCGCGGAAATGCCTGTCAACGTTAAAGATGAAGGATTTTGTTTTTCTTTTTACCTGGAAGCTGTCGAACAAATATCAAATTTTTATATTATAAAAAATCTTTAAAAATTAGCAAAGGCTTAAAATGTGCCATATCTGGCCTTAAAATTAATTATATGTGATAATCGTGGCATTTAAAATGCTTAATTAAAAAAAAAAATTCTAAAAACAATATTGTCCAATATATCAAAAATAACTGGTTCCGCGTGTCTGCGCGGAAATGCCTGTCAAAGTTAAAGACGAAGGATTTTGTTGTTTTTCTTTTTACCTAGAAGCTGTTGAACAAATATCACATTTTTATGTCATAAAAAATCTTTAAAAATGAGCAAAGGCTTAAAATGTGCCACATCTGGCCTTAAAATTAATTATGTGATTATCGTGGCATTTAAAATGCTTAATTTAAAAAAGAAATTCTAAAAACAATATTGTCCAATATATCAAAAATAACTGGTTCCGCGTGTCTGCGCGGAAATGCCTGTCAACGTTAAAGATGAAGGATTTTGTTTTTCTTTTTACCTGGAAGCTGTTGAACAAATATCAAATTTTTATATTATAAAAAATCTTTCAAAATTAGCAAAGGCTTAAAATGTGCCATATCTGGCCTTAAAATTAATTATATGTGATAATCGTGGCATTTAAAATGCTTAATTGAAAAAAAAAATTCTAAAAACAATATTGTCCAATATATGAAAAATATCTGGTTCCGCGTGTCTGCGCGGAAATGCCTGTCAACGTTAAAGACGAAGGATTTTGTTGTTTTTCTTTTTACCTGGAAGCTGTTGAACAAATATCACATTTTTATATCATAAAAAATCTTTAAAAAATGAGCAAAGGCTTAAAATGTGCCACATCTGGCCTTAAAATTAATTATATGTGATTATCGTGGCATTTAAAATGCTTAATTTAAAAAAAAATTCTAAAAACAATATTGTCCAATATATCAAAAATAACTGGTTCCGCGTGTCTACGCGGAAATGTCTGTCAACGTTAAAGATGAAGGATTTTGTTTTTCTTTTTACCTGGAAGCTGTTGAACAAATATCAAAGTTTTATATTATAAAAAATCTTTAAAAATTAGCAAAGGCTTAAAATGCGCCACATCTGGCCTTAAAATTAATTACCGTAAATCCTCTAATATAGGCCGGGGCCTTTATTTCACTCAGGTGCATCTTGGTCCAGGCCATTATTGGAAGGAGGTGTTAAGGAAGAAAATATTCTAAAATAGTTAACTTTGGAAAAAGGTTGGCTTCTCTCTTCCTTTCCCAGGTTCCTCTTGGCGAGCTGCGTGTGGCCACAAGGAAAACCAGCATTGCGTGTTGACGTCACAGAATTACAGAGTTTAATCCAATATAAGACAATGCACAAACTTACACCAGAAACTGCAGAACAACGGAGACATACATTCAATTACCTGACATAAATGGAGAGAAGGAAAGAGAGCAAAGACGTACAAAGACATCTTTGGAGAGTTGCAAGAGCAAATCTGATTTGTTACTTCTATGAAGAAAGCTTTATCCTCTTGTATTTAATTTATTCAAATAAGGCTGGCTTTTGCTCCTCCAACCAGGAGCTATCTCTGACACTCAGAAAAACTTAGAGCTTCCCCTAATTTACGGCAAACATCTGGGGTCATTTGCTTCTTTGTTTTAACAAGAAAAAGCGGAAAGCTTATCTTGGCCTCTAGAATTCTTAGGGTCATCTGGCCAAGATCAGCTTCACAGACAGCTGTGGAATGCGGGGGCTTCACCATAAATTCTCATGAACAAACTTAAATTCAGTCCTTTGGTTCAAGGAAAGGTTATCTTCACAAACTTGTTCAAAATTAAGAAATATGTTCAAAATGAGAGTGCTCAACATACCTTTTACACATGCCATAAGATTAACTGTATTAAAAACTAAAAATAATAATTTTTCTTCAACAGTCCCTCTTTTGAGGTCTGAGACACACAGACCCCACAAATAAATTAAGCCTTCTAATAGAGGAACCAAAAAACTATTTAGTATATTAAAAAACTAAAACATTAGCCTAATTATATAACAGTGCCTGTTTTAAACAGAACCTCCTAGCTCCACGGCCAGGTCATGTGTCTGAAGCTGAACTCCATTATCTGAACTTATCAAATGTATCTTGCGCTATCCAACAATTTAATACTCACCTGATGAACCACAAAATTTTAACCAGTAAAAACTAAAACTGAAAATACATTTCACTTATCAAATATGAAAAATCATGAAACTCAGTTATGTCAATAGAAGAAAAAAACACAATGGAAATATCAGCCCAAGTATAAAATTAGAAAACAAGAGTAAGATATCTCGAAATTACTAAAAAATGCCCAGGAAACTTAAAAGACAATACTCGCCACAAAAATTACAATTTGTCAATACAAAACAATAACAACATCAAAAAAGAAAATAAATCATAAACACATAAAAATTACAAAATACCTTTTTTTCTTTTTTTCACATGATTCAATATTAAGAACTTAGAGTTCGTCTCTATGCTCCTTCGATAGTCCTCCAAAAATGAATATGAATTCTTCGTCAGGAAACGATCCAAAAATACGCGCAAAAAGAAACGAATGTTCTTTAAGAGCTCACAAAAAACGAAAACACGCAATAAAGAGAAGATAAGTTAATGATGATCTTGTAGCCTGATCCTTCACGTATTCCTCCTCGGTTGTAAACCTCAGGTTTACACCTGAGTGTCCGTTGCTCACTGAAAATTGGAGTATTGTGCCAATATAACAGTGAGTTTAAGGAGAGGGTGCAATCTCCTTTTCTCAATGGAAGGACACCGGAACAGGATTATTGTGCCTGTCCGGGCCTTTTAAGCCTTGTAATTCAGGAAAATGAAGTGGTCTTGGCAGGAATCCCTGCTACACTTCTGCCTGGAACTGCAGATCCTCCTCCGCGTTGGGATGTGCCTGCAGACACTCCTCGACCGCAGGTTGAGACTTTAGATTCTCCTGTATGCCTTGTAGCGTGCGTTTTGGCTCCTCAGCTGCTGTGCACTGACTCCAATGGAACCCGGTGTCTCCTTTTCCTTTGCAGACGGACAGCATGAGATGTCCTCTCCACGACTCGGTACGGTCCGGTGAAGCGAGGTTCAGACCATTTTCTTTTGATGACCTTCAGGCGCACCCAGTCGATTCCCGGAACTGGTCCTGAGCCTGGACGTTCCTGTGTCGTCTGGTATTTTGTAAATTCCGCTGCCAGGACCTGTAACTCATTGAAGAAATCTTTATGAGATAAATGTGCAAGCTCACCTTTCCATCCTGGAATGCGGGTAGCAGGTCATGGAAACATCCGTCCTGTCTGGAGCTCATATGGAGAGAACCCTGTAGATTGGTTAAATATTGATCCAACACTTTATGACAGCTTTGCTGTCTTCCTTTTGTATTATAAATCTGCTACTTTAGAGCTGTATTTTATCAATCCTTTGACCCTCTTTTTATATAAGGCCTACATGAGAAATAAATGTTTCCTATCATGTTGAACCCAAAACTTAACTGTATTTTAGAAGCAGTTCCATAATTGTTAATTTGTAAATCTCCAATTTAGACCAATTTAATTTCAATCATCATATTTTCTATTTTTTAAAACCTTAAAGAATGATCAGCCTGTTTTACATGAGTATAGTTAACCTTCTCACTAAATATCAAAAATGATCTACTTTATTCCAATCATAGTTTTAAATCCCAAAGATTTCAACCATTTTTTACCTTTGATCCATTTATTCTTTTGAAAACCTATTTATAAAATATTTAATTGAATAATGTATTACCCTTTTTATATATTTTTTATCAATTATCAATGCCTTTTCAGTTTTGGAGAGAGATTCGATACAGCTAAATTTATTAAATGATGTAAAACTTTAGTTTAGACTTTCCCGGATGTCTTAGTTAAACAACTTATTTTAAATCATATGAATAGAGATGCAACAATCCAATGATCACCTTCCTTAGTTTAACCCTCCTGTTGTCCTCATTTTCTGTATACACCCTGTGTCCTCCGGGTCAAAATGACCAGTCTTCACTAAACCCCCAATATAAACAGCTTAATTAAATTTTAAACACCAAATTTCATCTTGTATATTGTAAATCACCACAAAATGTGTGAATACTTGAGTTTTCCCTCTCCACTTGAATTTTCATAGCTTAAGAAAAGAAAAAAAAATGTGCAAAAAGGAGTTTTGAATGCATTTTTATTCATCACAATGACTCCTTTTTTTTTTTTACTTTTCTCCACTGAACAAGTTAGGAGAATGTACCATACAAAATCACCCATTCAACTAATTAGCACATTTAGGGCAGTATGCAAGTGCACAGCCTTTGCAGATATATTTCTTACACCTGCAGCACACAGTATGTGTTTTACAGTCCTTCTTTTGAGGGCAGAACTGACTCTTCCTCTTACTTGCCCTAGCTGGGGAAGTGGCTGTGGTAGATGGATCCTCAGGTTGATCAGGAGCTGCTACACTCTGAATAGCTTTCACAACTGTTGCTGAGGCTTCTGTGCGGTGTATATGCTTCCTTCTTTCAATGAGTGGAGTTACAAGTGCCTTTCCTAGCTGCTCCAGGAACACCCTCCTCTTGTTGTGCTTACGAGACATCCAGGTTGGGTTGATCTCTCTCCAAATCACAAAGGTATTGTAGGAGGACACATCAATGAAGTTGTGGAATATGACCAGGGGCCAGCGTACAGTTATTCTTCTGCAGCTATAAGTTCCAATCACCTTATCTAGGTTGTCCACACCTCCTTTGTTGCGGTTGTATTCCAGGATGATGATTCGCTTCCTGTCCTCGCGATCACTAATGTCGCCGTCTTTGTGCAGTGTGCTCAGAAGAACTACATTCTTGTTTTTCTTTGGGAGGTAGGAAAGTAGTGTGGTGGTGGGCATGAAGGCAAACTTTGAGAAGAAAACCTCTCTTTCCTTTGACACAAGCAGTGCAGGTGGGAGCTCAGGCTTGTTCTTTCAAACTGTATCAACCATGGTGATCTTCCTTTTCAGGAGCTGCTGTCTGGAAGAGTTTGAGTGGATTATGGCTCTGAAAATTGGCCTTCCACTCTCTGCATCCCATAGACTAGCTGCAGCCTCACCTCGGGACCTGTATACACCTGCTAGGATTAGCAGCATAAATAGTCCTGGAGGTCAATCTAATCCATCTTTTTCCAGCTGTCTCCATACTTGAGAAAACCCTCCAGATTTGGAGGTAGAGTGTAGAAGCAATATCATGGGCATGAGAAACGGCATACCTTGTGGGTCCTGGGGTCATCTTTACAATGTTTTGTTGTTCATGCCTGCGGTGTTGGTCATATGGTGCTGAGGACCATGTTATTTTGCCAAGTCTCACTTTCAGTTTCAGGGTTTTTCTTCTTCTGAAGATGATACATCATGCTCTGGGTTGTATTCCTCTCCATCTTCTTCTTCTGATGCATCCTCTACTTCTTCTTCTTGCTGGACATGTGAGAAAATCACCTCTAAAGCCTCTTCAGTGTTGTAACGCACACTCATGGCTTCAGCACAGACACAATTCAGGGTCCTGTTATGCAGGACCTTTATAACCTCTGGAAATAACAGGTAGTCTTCTGAAGTCTGCGAGAACACCACCTTATTTGCCTTGTTTACTTCTGCTACTGATTAAGCTGAGACACAACTAAAATGTTGTAACATTCTGTGGTTTGTAAATAACTCTGTGACCTTGATTTCAACTCTATTTGCCTGACGGGTCATTTTGACCCGAAGACCATCTTTGTACCTTTTCTTGTACAGCTTATATGGAAATGTAAATAAAAGAAACAATTAACAGCTTCTATTGTCTTGGCCAATCTAGGAAAAGTCTTAAAATCTCAAGTTAAAAAAATAACATTTAGTGGATTTTTTGGAGGGTTTTAACACAGTGGTGGGTCATTTTGACCCGAGGACAACAGGAGGGTTAAGCAACACTGTTTCATGTAAATTATTTGATAGGTAATATTTAGTATAGTATATTTAATTTATAAATTTTACTTATTTCATATCCAAACAGTTAGCTCATATTTAATGCTTCTAATACACCGTAAAACATTTAATGTATTTTGATTTAACTTCAATAACCTCTTTTTCCGAAAAGTAAAGAGAGATCCAAACCAAAAATTTGCTTATTAGATCAATTCCATTCATGTCCCCCTGTTTCTATAACAGAACAAATGTTCTGTCATAGAATACAATAAAAATCCTATACAACTCATTGAGATGAAATCCGCTATCACCACTAACTTTAGCCACATGTAACACAGTTGGATGTAATTCAAACATGGTGTCCCAGATGCTGTTACAATCTGCACACCTCAATCAAAGAATTTAATGTTTGATTAAATTTATGAAATCAACACAGAACTTGGTGTCATTCGCTCAGTAAGCTCTATAGACACCCATCAATCCACTTGAACACCTTAATTTTAAATTCCATATAAATTTAAATTTAGTTTTACTGAATGGTAGCCACTGTACTATGTAAATAAAATTTCGATCATCTTCCTTAGTAGATGAAGCGTAAAACACAATGCAATTCAGCTATGGTTAAGGAAAAAATATGTAATTGCAATAGTTAGTCCCTGCCCATTCTTTTCAGGCAGGAAGGAAAAAAAAAACACATTAGCATTCTGTGAGACAAACAGAGTGAATCATGGAGGAATTTAATGCATTTCCGAGAAATGCAGTGACGTAACAGTTGGTGCACACCAACCCTCAAACTGCATTGTAAAACCTCTGACCCCAGGAGATGGGGTGTCCTCAACACTTAGAATTACACTGCAGGGCTTCAGGACGTGAAGACAACAGGGCGCACCAGTGCTATAACTAAAGTAAGAAGAGAACAATGGCATCACACACTACAAAAATTTAAAAAGAACTTATTCACCACTACCAAGTTTTGTTGGCACCCATTTCGTCTCCAACCTGCAGACTGAAGGGTACCCCAGGAGTGGGCTTTGGCGCCCAGGTCACATGATCAGAGGTGAGAATCCAGGATCAAACATGAGAACACACAACAGGACCACCGCTGAGCGACCTGCCATGCCCCATTCTTTATCTGCTGAATCAGAAGGTGTCCAGAGTAGCAGTCATTCCCGCAGTGCAGAAGCATCTGGATACAGTCCCGCTTTGATGAACTTTGGTCAGCCTTTCGTGGTTGACAGAGCAGGACGTAGAAACCAGCAGATCAGTCATCTACTGAAACCCCCGTCCGGGTTTGGACAAAAGGCTATGATCTGTGTGGTCCCGACTCACTGCTGATTCCCAGCCGTAGAAGACTCCCACAGATAACGCCTGAGTCCCTTTTGTTTTCAGCCAGGCATGAAAAACAACACTCAAAGGAGACATATGTTGCCAGGTCCTGCGAGCAGCACTTTGCCCTCACGTGACAGCAGGAGAACAGTTTGTCTTCGCTGACCTTCGTAACCGTTCAACAGCTTTTGGCTTTCATACAGCAGTCCAGCAGAAGATGGGCACAGTTCAGCATCATCATGTCTTTGTTCAGCAACAACAGCGGCCTGATGCGGTAATCAAGAAGATCCCTTCAAATACATCGTCCCATGATATCTGAGCTCAAAAGACCCTTTCCCCAAGATTGCCATCAAGTCAGAAGGAAGGAGAACTGCCAGAGAAAAAATAATACAAAGTAATTAAAAAATCAAAACTTATATTTGCCACATTTTGTTACTTTCACTATTATAAATAAAATTTATCTTGTGATGCATCCTCCCGTGTGGCTCTAGATTTGTTGTTGTTATAGCACAAACGGCCAACTGCCCCAAATCCTGAACCGCAAAAAGGATAAACAGAAATGTGTTAAAATAGTCCACGATCAGATGTGCCAGAATTAAGAAAATAATGACACTTACTGTTCAAAATCAATAAACGTCAATACCTCGATGACATTCACTCTGCTTGTGCCAAATATCAACTACAAATTTTAAAATCTCAACCTCACAAACTCATTAAAGGATTAGAACAAACTCTAGAATGTCCTAGTACTGACACTAATAAAAGTTGTGATGGAATTGCACTTTGTCAAATAATTATGAATTGCATATTGTTCTACTAAATACCAAACATCCTTATCATTGTCCCACGCTTCAAGACAAAGTCCTATTTTGAAATTTCAGAAATTATTTACATTTTATTTGAATTTCATAGCAGTTTTAACCAAAATTTCCCTCAAAATTAACAATTTACACCCAACTGTATATAATCAAGTCAGCAGTGATGCAGAAATCTATCAACAATTTTAAATATAAATAAACATGGCATAGATGTTATTTGAAACCGTTCAATTTTAGATGATCAAATCTAATTTAGTAGAAGCTTCTATATCACATATACCATATTTTAGTCAAGCAGGAAGGCCATATGACTCTACATTAAAGAAATCCGTAATTCACTATTGTTGAATCGAAAAAAATCAAAATTATTGATTAACTAATTTACAATTAACCATATCCAAAAATTTACCTTGAATTAGGGTCTACTTCTCCTTCTCCCCCTGTCGATATAATAAAATTATCATTTTGAAAATAATTTGGAATCTATGTCACTGTTATATAATAATTTGCTGAAAAACCAAAATATCATAAGATGTTCCACGATTTCTCCAATCTTCCATCTAATATTCAAACTAGACTGAGATGATGTAAATTTCAAAGTTCCATCTGTAATATCTTATCTTTATAACATCCCCCTGTGTTTTCTTATTTCCAAAAGAAAAACAATTTAGAGGTGGAAAACAAAACTAAAAGAACTTTCCCCCATTATGCTAAAATTTCAACATGTCCAATCAGTTACCCATATGAAATATAAACCAAGTTAATTTAGTTAGAATTTAGGTTAGTTTGTTAGTGTTGTTAGTCTAAGTGGATAACACAATTTCCTAATAACTACATCTATCTGCTTTAAGCCAAGGCTGAATTCTCGTTTCATATTAATTCCACTGCACAAGCAGATGATTCAGCTTCAACCAGATTGTGATACCAAAATATGTAATCGTCTTTACCTTAAAATTGTCTGTAAAGCAGTAATAAAAGTATATTTATGAAACAAAACCTTTACTGTCCCTAAATAATTTAAAATAAGAAAAATATCACACAGCTACACACTAAAGTGATGTCATATTTACATAGAGCTTCCTAAAACCCATCAAAGGCCATCTGCCTCCACATTCACACTCAAGCAGACCAGTGTTGGGCACGTTACTTTGAAAAAGTAATTAGTTATAGTTACTAGTTACTTCTCCCAAAAAGTAACTGAGTTACTAACTGAGTTACTCCACAATAAAAGTAACTAGTTACTAGTAAAAGTAACTATTGCGTTACTTTTGCGTTTCTCGCCCCCATAACCCTCACCACCCAGCCCCCACCTTCTCGCCGTGTGTTTCAAAGCCAGCTGAATAGAGCGGACGACAAAGACAAGAACCTGCAGAGAGTTTTGCATTTATTGCAACTCAATGTAAATGACATCAGGGGGATGTGTAGTTTTTTAACAGGGCATTCAGATCTGGTGAAATTAATAACTAGGGATGTCTAATTCTGAAATGCTGTGTGTTTGAGTTGTTATAGATACTGCAACATCTATCTATCTATCTATCTATCTATCTATCTATCTATCTATCTATCTATCTATCTATCTATCTATCTATCTATCTATCTATCTATCTAGATGTATACTCTGTGTGTGACATAAAATATGGATCTCCATCCCTGCCACAAGGCCATCAAATAATGTTTAAAATAAAAAATACAGTAGGTTGAGAAGGCAGAGTATCCATCCATCCATCCATCCATCCATCCATCCATCCAGATTTCTCCCTTTCTCCATATAGGCTATCATTTGATCGTTCACGCTCTCCATAGTTCTCCTGTGGCGCGAGCACAGGGCGACTGTTGCGCGCCTTTAGCGAGCATGCGCGTTTCCTGTCGCTTGCGCGGTGAATCTTGCCGCCTGCGCTGTGCGGAGATGCAGAGGAAACCGTATCTGATGGGGAAACGCTGCTCGACGTAACACCGGTATTTCCATCTAGAAAACGCTGTTTTGCTGCTGGAGTGATCCTCACTCTCCATCTCTCTGTGTGTGCTGTACGTTAACACCCACCAGCAGAAACACCCACCTACCCAACTGACAGACGGAATCTCACTATACATCAGCCATTCTCATCCTCCCCTCTCTCATGACAAGGCGCGCACCTCTGGATGACCTAAAAAATAATCTTTAATATCTCTTAAACAAAAGTAGCACAAACAATATTTTTTTCTGCACAAATCTGCACTAACGTTGTACTAACCATTCAGTCTATTTGCAGAGTTTTTTGACGTGGGTGGGGTGCCAGCCTCACGCAGCTGCGCACGAGTCCTATCATGAAAAAAGGTTAATTGTGCGACCTGAGTAACGCGCAGTAACGGGGTGTCTGCAATGGTAACTGCGTTATAGTTACAGTCAAAGTAATTAGTTAGATTACTCGTTACTAAAACAATGTAACGGCGTTAGTAACGCCGTTACTTTCAATGCCGTTAGTCCCATCACTGAAGCAGACTCATCAACACCCCATTGTAAGAAAGATGCAGGATGTTACCCCAGAGTTCAAACCAAAATTCGTCCTGTGAAAGTCTTAAACACAATTATTATAACACCATGGTTGAAAAAAAATAAAAATAATTATCCAATAGTTCTAATATTGTTCAGTTTTGAGTGAACCTGTTTTAAAAACTCCATATTATACACACAACCGTATTTCATGATAGCCCACTGTTATTAAATGGCTACCTAGACCCCCTGTAGGAAAACCCAAAAACCGTTCATGTGGTCATGTAATATGCAAAATGGGCTGCACACGAAGATCGTCCTACAAGAAACAAAGTCATTCATTAGTGTTTCAACATGTCCTACATTAACAGTGTAGAAAACACTGTCAAGCAGAAAAACATCCATATGTTCTCGCTTTTGTTCTCTTGTTCCACTCAGTGAGGGTGTTCCATCCTGTGTCAGGGAACCTAGAAATTGAAGTGATTGTCAATGTCACAATATTATAAAAAAAAAACAATTGGATCATTCCAGTGCTCCAGCCTGGAACTGATGCCACACATTTCTCCCGCTGAGAAAGTAAAAACATCTGTAAATCTGTTATTTTGTACTTTTCATTTCAACACAAAACACAGTTCTAAAAGTAATTCACATCAAAATCCAAGAATCCTGAAAAATTGAGCTGGAAATGTCAGTGCTAACAGAACTGAAGCACTCCCAAAATGCAAATGGGGGGGTCAATCAATCCCCCTGCTGTGAAACAAAACTTTTAACTAAAATGGAGAAACCTCTGTCCCACAGAAGCACATTTTAACAGAAAGTTGTTAATACAACATCCAGCAAAAACATTTGAAAATATTTCATAACACAATCTTGAAACACAAATCACTTCCGCACAATCTCAGCACAATTCAGACACAGACAGACAAATAGACAGCAGCGCGTGGTGGAACATATAACGGCGGAAGACAGACACACAGCCATAGATCAACCCGCAGCCAAGCACGCACACAAACACAAAGAAACATACAAAACACAGAAACACAGACAACGTCGTAGCTCAGTCAAAAAAAGACAGAAAAGAAAAGAAAATGTCAGGTGCCGGCTAAAACAATGTATGACTCATCTTTTAATTTTACAACTTCACTTTTACAAATCCCTTTTATTCTCATTTCAACTTCTCAGTCCTTCAAGGTGATTCGACCTGCTATCAGTCCTTTAAGGTGATTCAACCTGCTAAATTAAGTATTCTCAGTCCTTTATACTACTAGCAACCCGATTCAGAATGCCAGAGAAAGGTGATCCAACCTATTAGTCCTTTTTCCATGAGTGATACAACTCGGTCCAATTAACCCAAATAATTAATTATAAGTCCACTGGAGATGAGCCATAATCTCCGGGCTGATACAAGCCCCTGCTAATTAATACACAGACACCCGAAATTCTTTTATTGAGGCATGAATCCTCAGGGTAAAGAATATAATAAAAAAAACCAGCTTAAAATCAGAGTTAACGTAAAGGCTCTGTTTGAACTAGCCAAAGTTCCCTGTAATGTGTATTTATTCAAATCCTTAAACAACCGACTCTTTTAGGAGGGATTCTATCTACCTCTGCAGCTTCTAAATTCTGTGAGGCCGCACACAGCAAGAGCAATCAGCCACGGTCCAACCACACGGCGCTTCAGACAACTAAAAAATAATCAAATACTGTCTTACCACACCGAAGCGTCGGGCCGAAACGGATCAATCAGTGCCAAACAGCCGCCCACCGAGATTCCAGAACCGGAACGAGCCCCCAATTGTTAAAAAGGTTGGCTTTTCTCTTCCTTTCCCAGGTTCCTCTCGGCGAGCTGCATGTGGCCACAAGGAAAACCAGCATTGCGTGTTGACGTCACAGAATTACAGAGTTTAATCCAATATAAGACAATGCACAAACTTACACCAGAAACTGCAGAACAACGGAGACATACATTCAATTACCTGACATAAATGGAGAGAAGGAAAGAAAGCAAAGACGTACAAAGACATCTTTGGAGAGTTGCAAGAGCAAATCTGATTTGTTACTTCTATGAAGAAAGCTTTATCCTCTTGTATTTAATTTATTCAAATAAGGCTGGCTTTTGCTCCTCCAACCAGGAGCTATCTCTGACACTCAGAAAAACTTAGAGCTTCCCCTAATTTACGGCAAACATCTGGGGTCATTTGCTTCTTTGTTTTAACAAGAAAAAGCGGAAAGCTTATCTTGGCCTCTAGAATTCTTAGGGTCATCTGGCCTTCTGAATGCAGACAAAACAGAAGTTATAGTCTTTGGACCAGAGTCTCTGAAAAAGAAGCTGATTAGCCAGTCACTTCATTTGGATGGGATTAAACTGATTTCAGATAATAAAGTAAAAAATCTTGGTGTTATTTTTGATCAGGACCTGTCATTTAAATCCCAGATCAAAGAGGTTTCTAGAATTTCCTTCTTTCATCTGAGGAACATTGCAAAAATTAGAAATCTCCTGTCCAGGGGTGATGCTGAGAAACTAGTCCATGCATTTGTTACTTCAAGGCTGGACTATTGTAATTCTTTACTATCAGGAAGTCCACAAACTGTAGTTAAAAGCCTTCAGCTGATCCAAAATGCTGCAGCCAGAGTTCTGATGAAAATTAAAAAGAGAGATCATATCTCTCCTATCCTGGCTTCTCTTCATTGGCTTCCTGTTAAATCAAGAATTGAATTTAAAATCCTCCTTCTCACATATAAAGCCTTAAATGGCCAAGCTCCATCTTATATCAGAGATCTGATTGTTCCTTATGTTCCTAACAGAGCACTTCGCTCTCAATCTGCAGGTTTACTAGTGGTTCCTAGAATTTCTAAAAGTAGAATGGGAGGCAGGGCAGTCGTGGGTGAGCGGTTAGGGTGTCAGACTTGGATCCCAAAGGTTACCGGTTCGACTCCCGACCCGCCAGGTTGGTGGCTGGAGTAATTAACCAGCTCTCCCCCATCCTCCTCCATGACTGAGGTACCCTGAGCATGGTACCGTCCCGCCACACTGCTCCCTTAGGGGCGCCATTGAGGGCTGCCCCCTTGCACGGGTGAGGCATAAAATGCAATTTCATGGTGTGCAGTGTTCACTTGTGTGTGCTGTGTCACAATGACAATGGGAGTTGGAGGAGTTTCCCAAAGGGCTTTCACTTTTCACTTTCATCTTTTAGTTATCAGGCTCCTCTCCTGTGGAACCAACTACCAGTTTTAGTCCGTGAGGCAGACACTCTGTCTACTTTTAAGACTAGGCTTAAAACTTTCCTTTTTGATAAAGCTTATAGTTAGGGTGGCTCAGGTTATCCTGAGCTGTCTTTAAAGTTATGCTGCTATAGGCTTAGACTTTTGGAGGACATAGGGACCCCCATTTCATCTTTCTGCTTCATTCTCTCTCTGTTCTCCTATTCTGCAGAATCTGTTAGTTCAATCTCTAACGTTCTGCTCTCTCTGCTTTTCCTCAGAGTAGCTTTGCCTCGTCTGTTCCTGTTTGGCTGTGACGTCATCCAGGAAAGAAACATCAGCTGTGCTGCTTCCATCAACACCCTTGTTTGTAGATGTTGGAGATTGGCCTGTTTTCCAGTGTGGTCCTGTTTCTCTGGCCGTGGCTGGGTGGATGTGCTCTCTTCATCCTCTGGCATGGGAGCTGCCTTGGAGCTCGTCTGCCTGGCTGTGTGTTTCCTGGACGGGGCCGCCTTTTACAGCTGCTTTTTGTATCTCTGCTTCTGTCTCCTTGAACCCCAGTCGGCCTCGGCAGATGGCCGCTCACACTGAGCCTGGTTCTGCTGGAGGTTTCTTCCTGTTAAAAGGGAGTTTTTCCTCTCCACTGTCGCTGCAAGCATGCTTAGTGTGAGGGATTGTATTTGAGTCAATGAGTCAATGCAATCAACTGGTTTTCCTTAGATAGAAAACTTTGTATCAATTTGACTGTATGATCTGGTTGAACTGTAAAGTGCCTTGAGATGACATGTGTTGTGAATTTGGCGCTATATAAATAAACTGAATTGAAAATTGAATTGAATTATTAGAGGATTTACGGTATATGTGATTATCGTGGCATTTAAAATGCTTCATTAAAAAAAAAATTCTAAAAACAATATTGTCCAATATATGAAAAATAACTGGTGCAGCGTGTGTGCGCGGAACTGCATCGAGGCAGAGAAAGAGCTAGAGAATGGGAAAAATGTCTGTCAACATTAAAGATGACCAAGGATTTTGTGTTTTTATATATATAGATATAGATAGATAGATGAATTACCTGGAAGCTGTTGGAAGAAACATATTTTAATATTGCAAAAAAAAACTTTACAAATGAACAAAGGCTTAAAATGGAATAAAAATGAGTGTTCCCCATCTGGCCAAAGTAGTAGAACTATTTGACATAGATTTGGAGTTAGTGGTTCACATGACCTGGAAGCTATTGAAGAAATATCAATTATTTTTGTAATAAAAAATGTAAAAAAAAATATACAAAGGCTTAAAAAGGAATAAAATTGAGTGTGCCTCATCAGGCTAATAGTAAAACAATTTCACAAAGAATTTAAATCAGTAGGTCACACTACCTTGAAACTATTAAAGTAAAGTTCCAACTTTTTTTCTTTAAAAATAGATTAAAAATTTAAAATAGCTTAAAATTGCATAAAAGCAAATATGCATAATGGCATGATTTTAAATTGGTTTCGTCTGACTTGGTCATAAGATAAGGAATTTGATTTTTGTTTATCAGGAGTACTTGGTTCAAAGATTTGTCGGAGTCCCTCATTCAGATCAACCGATGGCTAGATCCCACTGACTCTGCGGAGCTTGAATATCCAACTTCAAACAAAATTCACTGTGGTATAAAAATGGACAAAACTCAAAAGTATTTGTGAGGTAACGCAAAAAAAGAGCCCCATGTTCCCCAGAGGGCCTCATACTTTTCTATTACACAAAAGAAACAAGAAAAACAAGATGTTAGCATTTGCCTCAGTATTTTTTCTTGTTGGATAAATATGCCATGTCTTCTCCTCTAAATTTCTAACTATCCTAAATCTCACTAAATGATCATTTTTGCTGTATATAATGTCAAAGTAATGTTCAAGTTGTCTCAACACAATTAATTTTACCAGTGTACCTTAAATCCATATGATATAGTATTTATAGGTCTGCTGTTTTCCCTCCATTCAGAGGTTCATTCAAATATGTCAGTGATCAAGAGCTGAAGAATTTTCCCTTTATAATCACATTTATCAAAGCACAAATTAAATCAACTTACTTTCTTGGTATTCGGACAATTTACTGCACATTTGTTGACATTTTTGTTGCACAATTTTCAAGATGGCTGTTGGGCAAGTATGTTTTAGGATCTCTACAAGAAATTAATTTAAAAAGTGGATGTAACTTTGGATTAAACAGCTACAAAACAATTTCAAAAACAGCTTTAAAAATGGCATATTACTGGACTTTGTTATGGCGAATAGTATGGCAGCATAGCAAAGAGGTCAAGCATTGCTAGACATAAGCTACTAAGAATCTGACGTGCGGGATGCACTGCAAACGCAGCTGCTGCTGCAGTTGGAAAAATTGAACTTTTGCTGCTTGACGCGCCAAATCAACCAATCAGATAAGCTGATCTGGGAGCTGGCAGGGAGATAGACACATCACCTGATGATACAGATCACTATCATAACTCCTCTGAAACAATTGATTAACGCCTAATTTAACTTAAAATGCCGAAATCTGCTGGCAAAACATGTTTGCTTTTATTATCCTGGTCCCTGCAGTTTGGATTACGTTCATGAAAACTGCCCTCCAGCCGCGGCGGCTTGAGAACTGGTATATGCCAGTTCCAAAAACGCATGTACCAGTTTTGTCAAAGGTCTTAAATGGGCACTGAATATTCTAATATGGTTTTATTGACAACATATTTTTGCAGTCATGAAATTGTAATGTTTATGTATGTAGTAAATGTCTCCAAGTGTTGAAAACAAACCCGTAAACAGTTATTCCACAAAATCTTGTCGTAGTGTTAGCTTTGATAATATGACTATATGTTCAACAAAAAAAAAAAACGTTTCAAACAATAAGTCTGCCCCTTAGGAATGGGCAGTCTTTTGGATTCTTTGTCAGCAAGAACCCAAACAACTGCCCGCTCCTAAGGGGCGGACCCGTTAGTCTGGTTCAATTTGCTTGTTTTCTAATCCAAAGCAAGGCTTTGTTTTGTGTCCACTCAATGAAGCCTCGAACTCAACGTTAATTCTGACATTTTCATCTGAAAAAGTTTTCCAGGTTTTTCTCTTTCTTGCTCGCATGTCAGTCATGTAAAGTAATAATTGCAGGATGAATTAATGATGAAATGTTAGATCGGCCATCATGGGCAAATCGCTCAGATGATTCTTCTTCTTTCTCTCAGATGAAAGCAAAGAAGCATGGTGGGGGTGCAGTGAGTGAAATAGAGTTCTTTTGTAAAATTGACAGACCGTAGTAGCCACGTTTGCTCAGTCATGTCTTTGTTCAAATACGTTGTCGCCTTTTCTTTTTAGGGCTTTCAGCACACATAATTGCACAAATTCCTAAGGCCGCGCGGTTCTCTAGTAAGCTTCATATTCCTCTTCTACTGCGGAGTTGAGTCCGACGTGGTTTTTGACATAGTGTGAGCAGGTAGGTCGCATCAGAGCGTTGGGCCCCACAGTTGAGAACATACATCGTTAGCTGTGAGCTCACACTGTATACATACATCGTGAGCTGTAGCTGCGCGCTACGATTGAAAAACAATTGTACAATGTATGCCTGGTGATAGCTGATTGGTTGATAAATCCTGCACTTGTGTCTAAGACAGTTTGTTTGGCGCCCTCCTCAGGTTAAGAAGGGTTACTCCATCTGATTTTTAGTTTTGCGAATATGTAATTTAGGAGAACTGATATCTGTAGCTTGGACCAGTGTTGTTTTTGACAGCCATCTTACGAGTTGTAGTCTTAGTATTCGTGACGAAATCTATTATTAGTTTTAGTCACATTTTAGTCATTATATGTGATAGTTTTTTGTCGGCTTTAGTCTACTAAAACTCAAACAGGTTTAAGCCTAGTTTTAGTCAGTTTTATGTTGCCAGAAAAGATCTACCTTTACAATTTCGAATAACAACCAGATTCTTCACCAGACTGAAAGCTCTAGCCTAGATACTACAATTCCTGGGTATAAAATGCTGCTGTTCAGTTCGTCACAGCTGTTACGGCTACTCTTGCATCAAAATAGTTTCCCAAAAAATAAAAAATTGCCAGAGTAGTTTTGGAGGAGGTTTTTCGACTCACAAAACAAAAAGCACTCGTGGAGAATTTTCTTGTTTCTCCTCTTCCCTTGTTGGGTGCGGCTTTCCTTTGTTGGCCCTTCTTGGACGACTTTGCTCTGGGGGACCCTTTGGGCATTTGGGGTTTTGGGTCCCCAGGCACTTGCCTCAGTGCTGTGGGGGGGCGGGTCTTTGGCTCTTCACAACCACTATTGAGCATTTTTCCGTTGGATAATCTTTAAATTCACAAGAGCACTTTCACAAACAACTACAGGTGCTTGGTTCCAGGTATTTAGAGATTCACTTCCATACAGAAAGCCCATATTCTTATCTTCAGCTATCGCAGTGTACATGTCAGGTTAAATAATACTAAATATACTTCAGCAATGGTATCTAGGTGCTACTTTATTGTATCTCTTATACTATATCCGCTGGTTGTGTTTTTCTTTTTACATCTCTTTGCAGGTAATAAAGCAGACTGAATATATTTGATCATGATCTTCCTTTTATCTCCTCTCTCTTTCATTCATTTTCTTTTTTCTTGTTTTTCCTTTCCTGTTCTACTCTACCATTGCAGTGTCCATATAATCTGTAAAATTCCTATCATGAATAATAAAGCAATTTATATTCATAAATCAGAGCACTATGGCAAAAGCTGTACTGCTGCACTTGTAAAGATAAAATCTGTTGGGCTCTTTTTGGTATCAAGACAATTATTCTTATTGCCACATTGCCAGACAGAAAACTGTAAAAAAACAAACAAAAAATAACTGAATGCTCTGTGCATCAGTGCACTACTGATATCATGGGTGTACCCTTGTCCACTACATCTGCTGCTGATGGCAGCATTTATTAATCTCTGCAGCATCTCATAGCTTGAATATCCATTGCTGCTTTCTATCATGTGGACAGTATTTCAGGGTATGATTGGCAGGATCACAAAATGTCTCGGTAGGACAGAGGGATATTCGGCTCATGCTTTCAGTGCCTTGTGGAATGAAATACCGCCGTATGACATTTCCAATCAAATATGGTATTTTCATTTTCAAAGATACAATCACAGGGATCTGTATGGAAGGGGGAGCTGTACAATGTTTTCTCTGTGAACAGAAAGGTCGCTGAGAGGATGCTTGAAATGCTGTGCACACTCAAGTGGTATTTCTGTTTCTACAGGCGTACCGGTTTCTAGCCGTCAACAAGAAGCTGGGTTTGAGTGGGCGTCCAGATAGGCCAGTGGGCTGCATCGGGACCTGCAAGGTATCGAGTTTAAAACCCTACTGCACGCACAAACAAACCCAGTTGTGTTTTCATTACTTATGGGGACATTTCATTGACTTACATTCATTTCACATGGCCTAACCCAGACCTTACCCTAACTATCACCAGCACATACCTAACCCTAACTTAAAGAACAAAACTTTACCATATGGGGACTAGGATTTTGGTCCCCATGAAGACATAGGTCCCCATGACATTCCCTATACCATTGTTAAACAAATAGCTACACACAAACACACACACACACAGATGTGTGCTTTAGTAGTTTGCTGCATAGGACAGAGGGAATCGTTGATGCATGCAGCACATATTTATCTAAATACAATTCTCAGAGTATGGAGCAAAAACCACTAAGTATACTACAGCTAATATTGTGTTAAATATACAGATGGAATCACTGACAGTCTTTCATATTGGGTTGATAATCTACATCTTATTATTCCACCTGCTGTCATACTGCTACATGATGAGATATGTATGTTACAAACATCAATGGCGCACATTGAACACATTTACTGTTTTGTTTGTTTTTTTAATTATCCGTCCATTTTGAACTGATAAAGTCAGACTGACATGAAGTAGTGCATAACTGTGAAGAGAAAACAAAGATGGAACTGTTTCTTTTTTTTTTTTTTTTTTTAGCTTCCAAAAAAGGTGATATTGATAGGGAAACATGGTTGCAGCATCAGGCTGTGGGGACATTTTTCTTCAAAATGAGAAGAGATACTGCTCGGTAAAGCTGTGGTTCCACATCCTCCAGGACAAGATGCCGCTAAGGCTACTTTGGCATTGTTTAGTTTTTTGTTATGTATTTTATATCAAACTGGCCTAGTCAAAGCCTGAAGTAGTGGAGTCCAAAATTATTCAGAGATATAGAAGGTTAAGGTTTGAAATAATCCCTTAATTTTATCCATCCACAAGTAAACAGAGTGTTTATAAATGGGCCAGTGGGAATCTGAATGTTAAATTGAGAGAGAACTTGTGGAGCCATATTAAGATTAGGGTGATGACACAAAGGGCTTCCGACCTCTCTTGGTCATGCTCATTATTTAACAGTTATTTGAGATTAATTTTTAAAGGCTGGTAGAGAAATGCAAAAAAGAGGTCAGCAAATAATTATTTTATGATTTCTCAAAATTCAATAAAGATGTTTCACTAATTACCTAAGAGACTGTAATTGCTTGTTAATATGCTGGTTTCTGATGCAGTATAAATCATAATCTCAATATAAAAAAAAACAATTCACCTTTGAAATTGTTTTACTCTCTGTTGAGAGATATAAACGTTAGAAACATTCTGTTAAATAAAAATGAAACTATTCCCACCACTGGGATGAGTAGTTCTTTGCTTCACTATAAATCCATTTTATTATCTTGCAGATTATTGTTTAGTGATGCTACAAATCCAATCTGAGTGATCCTGAGAAAGGAAGAAAGTGCGGGAATTTAGTCTCTGGTTAAAGTTGGTAAAGAAATTTCCTGAAAGAAATTCATTTGTAAGATTTCTCGAAAACATTCGTGTTTTTTTTTTTTCAGTCTACACTACATGGAAATACTTACACAGATATAATGTAGATCGTTAGATTTACATACTTTACATATCCTATTTTAAATGTAACTCCTAATATGTTTTAACACTACGACGGAGTATTAGGGCCAGGCTAGAGATTTTTTTTTCTTCTATTTCGAGAATAAAGACATAAAGTTAAAAGAATATTATGACTTTATTCTCGTAATTTTACGACTTTATTCTCGAAATTTTATGACTATGCTCGTTGTGACTTTTTTCTCGTAATATTACGACTTTATTCTCACAATTTTACGACTTTATTCTCGTAATTTTGCGACTTTATTCTTATAATGTTACAACTTTTTTCTCATAATATTACGACATTATGCTCGTAATTTTCCGACTTTAATCTTGTGATTTTACAACTTTATTGTCGTATTTTTTGCGCTTTATTCTCGTAATGTTAAGACTTTATTCTCGTAATTTTACAACTTTATTGTCATATTTTTTGCGCTTTATTCTCGTAATGTTAAGACTTTATTCTCGTAATTTTACGACTTTATTCTCGTATTTTTTGCGCTTTATTCTCGTAATGTTATGACTTTATTCTTGTAATTTTACGATTTTATCCTCTTAATGTTACGATTCTGCTGTATAACACAACTACCTCAGGTGTTTGTTTTTTTTTGTTTTCTTTCCGCAGTGTCTGCTAAATGAAGGTCAACATTAGGATAAGTTGTACCGTTCGATAAACTCAGTGTAACAAAGCTATTAGCGAACAACTGCTTTATGGCTCCAAACACATTGCTAAGACAACATTATAATGGGACATTTATGGGGAAGAAGGCAGGATGCCAGAGGACATAATCCTCATCATCCTTTCTCTACCAGCTGTGTGTATGTACGATGAACTATTATTTGTAACTTATCAGAAGTAGCTTTGTGTCTTTTGCATGTTGCCTCCTCCCTCAGTTCAAGGACTGATGGCTCGTTTTCTACACTGCCCACAATGATACATTTGGAGCTACTTATTGGTCATCAATCTTCAAATGCAACTGTGTGTGTTTGTGTGTGTCTGTCTCTTAGATTTATCGTATCCTGGGAAAGACGGTGGTGTGCTACCCAATAGTGTTTGATCTAAGTGACTTCTACTTGTCTCAGGATGTAATGCTTCTAATTGATGACATTAAGGTGAGTCAATGTCAGATTTCATTTATGTGTAAAAGCTTCTATGATTGAAATACATTCACCTTGTCTGGTTTGGAAAGGAGAAAGAGAAAGAAATGGAGAAAGAAGGTTGCTATCTTCAGAGATACTGATAACAATAGTCTTTTCGGGGTTTGAATATATTTATTATTGTACTTTCTGGACCATAGAGAGCACCTCACTGTAAGCTAGTCCACTAAATAAAATAAAAAAACTAGAAACGTACGTATATAAGCCACACCGGGCTATAAGCCGCTGATATCTACTGAATTGTCTCCCACTAAACCTCTAGGGGGAGCTCTACATATAGCCACTGGAGTAGGGATGAAGAAGAATGCTAGCTCCCGTTAGCTTTTTGGCTCGCAGCAGTAAGAGCTTTTAATGACAGATGTGGCGTTGTCCGCTCTTTATTTCAGCTCTGAAGGGGTTGAGCCCAGTCTGTTCATTGGTTCGGCAGCTTTAATGAGGCAAATAAAAGGCAAAATGTGTGAATTATGGACAGTTGTTCTCAGTCGTGTCTGCTGCTAGCATGTTCTTGTGCTAAATGAAAATTAGCCCCTTTATTATTTCATTTCCAACCCCCCTGGCGGTTAGGAAAAATCCACAGAAAAGCCTCACTTTCTTATAAGCTGCATTGTTTAAAGCATCGGGAAAAAGTAGCGGCTTGTAGTTCAGAAAATACGGCACTTTTAAGCTCAGTATGAGAGCATAAAAAAATGCTGATAAATATATATGGGCACATGATGATCAGCAGCTAGCTCTGTAGTCAGGCTTAACTATTGCTAGTGCTAAGTGCACAGTACATATTCAGACTTTGTTAAATTGCTAGCTCGTTTATATACGGATGCAGTGTAGTGCTCAGTATTCAGTGACGTAAACAACATCTCCCTTTTAAACCTTGTTTTCAAAATTCTGTTGTACGATTACTACAAGCGCTGTTATCGATTTTTACCTCAACTTTGGCCACTTAAATCTTATCAAAGGATAGCAACTTCTTACATGTATACCATATATTTTAAACCATATAATATGGTATATTTAAATTAGAATTTTGACAACTTCATTATTGTTTATCTTGGAACAATAATCTTGGTATCATTTAAAGCTCTTGGGTCCCTTATTCTTACAGAAGTCATTTTAAGTAATGTTGAATTTTTTTGTCACATGCCTAATATTTGCTGTTGACACACGAACATCTCTAGCAGGAGAGAATCCTGCGAAGTAAGTGGCAATCGTCAATGCAATCATCTGGGTTTGCTTAGAAAATGTTTAACCAGTTTCACCGTAAGACACCATTATTGTTTCTCTGTAAAGTCCCTTCAAATTATATTTATTGTGAATTGGGGCTACATTGAATTTAACTTAAAGGTATTGTGGAGGATTTTCAGGAATTTTTTAAAAGACCTACCCTCTCAATTTAAAACAGTTTGAGAGCATGCACGATTTCTCCTTGTGCACGCTCTGTTTAAAAGTTGCTGTTCTCATAGCTCATACAAGCTTACTGTGTCCGAACGTCCACCCTAACCCCTAGGGTGGACAGCAAATCCTATTATGCTTTGCGAGGAGAGCTATCCGCACAATGCATTCTGGGATATATCTGCCTCTTCTGAGGCCTTTAAAGTTGTAGGGAAGCGACTGTTCCGACTGTTGCATTTCCGAAAACTCCCGAGTGGTGCCCAACTTTACAAGAGTGAAGAAAGTGAATGTGATTGGTCGATTAGGGGGCGGGATTGCTGTGGGGGAAGGTCGCAAGCAAGTTTGGTTGAGGCCGGTTTGTCAGAAGCATATTGCTAACCAGTTAGCAACTTAGTGCTAGCAGGTTCCCAATGGGAAATTCCATTGGGACCAAGTAGCACTAAATTGGTGACTTACAAACGACACTGTCAAGGAACGCCATGGACAGCGGAAACATGCAAGAGGAGGAGAGTTTAGTGTCGGAGGTCGTGGATGAGTCTCCTCCGTCATCCATTTTTTATTTAGAGGAGGAAAGCGGGGACGAAGATGTTGTGGAAGAGGACGCCAGGGCGGCAGAAGCTTGGTTTGGTGTAGAAGGCTTCCAGCCGTACATGTTTGAGCCCTTGCCTCGCAACGCTGCCAGTTCTGTTAGCTCTACGCCTGCTGAAGACACAGACGTCCATCCCCGTGAACACTGGGACGCAACTCAATGGGAAAGGAAATCTTTCTGATTTCAACCGTTGCGTATATTAGCTGCGACATATGAATCAAGATGCTATGACCAAAAAAATGTGATTTACAGATTACCGTTGATATATGATTGGCCGAATTTAGGTGTTCAGGCTGACATAGAACTAACTGGCCTGCAGAAGATAACGGAAAAAAACACAGGTTTCAAGACAGGATTTTTTTTTATAGAAATTTTCTATTTTTTCGGACAATTTCGTCTGATTAAGAGTACTTTTATGTACATGTTTTAGCCAGAATGGCATTTAGATATATGAATACCCTATAACTTTAATTTCTTCTCATGCACTTCGTAGTCACTCTTTCTCTTACGACCCTCGGCTATTGTCAAAGAACCGCGGTGAGAAAGGTGAGCTTCAATGACTCTGAAACCGTAGCTTACAACAGATAAACGTCTGAAAGTGCGCATGCACAGAAAAAGCTAGCTAACGGGGCGAGCACGCAAGACGGCCTTAGGTAAACATATCACCAGAATGATTGACAATTAGGAGGACCACTTATTTTGATGATCCACCCGGAAATAAAAGTTCGTCAAATTCAAATTTAATTATTGTAGTCTACTTCTTGATGTCAGTCAGCTTAAATGGAGATCTTAACTAAACTAAAAAAAATAAAACTATATTTAGTAATGATATATAAATTAAGAACTTATCTAATCTTCATTTTAAGAACAAATACCCACGTTCCAGTTTTCAGGTAAGGGGTTTTTACTCTGATCTGTTTTCCAAATGTTAGATATTTCTTTTCATTGGTAACATGCTTATGTGACTCCAGGGATAAGCTGTGTTTTCAGAACTCATACTGTAATCTTTCCTCTTCAAACCTATGGTTTGGTTTTAACGTTGAGCTGCCTGAGGTGCTCTGCAACTTAAACCCAGCTTGGCAGAAGAGGAAGCCGAACTTTAGAAATGCCACTCGCTCAGTTGTTACACAGAAATGAAGGAAATTGAAAGCTTTACGGCAGGAATGTGTTGCTCTGTGTTCGTACAGAATGCCCTGCAGTTCATCAAGCAGTGCTGGAAGATGCAAGGACGTCCACTCTTCCTGGTTCTCATCCGCGAGGATAACATCAAGTAATATCCACACTCACACTCCAACGTAGATCTTTTCTGTTGTTTTTCTTTACATGTGATCATTTTTCTCAAAGCATTCTCTCATCCTCTGCCTCGTTATGTGTCACTCACTATCTCTATATCTGCCACCGTCTCAAACCTGCGCCAGAACGTTGGAGAAGCCAATTCACGTTTTTCATCTAACATTTATTTCTCCCTCTCTGCTGCCAGCCTTTTTCCCTTTCTGTGTGTGCCATTAATCTTTGTAGCAGAAAGGTGCTACTGTATTTGCCTGCTGATTGGGTGATAATGTGTCTCATTTGTATCACTATAGCCTGGCTGGTGGGCTGATTACAGAGGTATTGACTGTTACGCAGGGAGCCATATGTTAAATGCGTTACAAGTGTTTAAACAGCCTCGCTTCAGTCCAAAAATGAGTCAGTGGATGTTCATAGCTGCAGCTCGATAGTCATTAGTCTGCCATCGAGGGGACCATGACCTATACAGCAGGTGACAGAAATCTGAATGAATGATATGGAAGTTTTAGGCCTTTTATTTTCAGATTACTGGGTTATACGATTTTTGTTTAGACTGTGAAATCGACCGCATCTTTTCTTGAAAGGAACTGATTAAACAATCGGCTTTAAAGTTTCTATGCAGTGGTGTGTTTACCACCGGCAGATCTAAACTGACCATAAAACCAACCTGAAGACGTGAACATGTACCGGGGGAGTGGCGGCCTAATGGTTAGGGCATAGGGCTTTAAATCCTGAGATTGTGAGTTCCCCCACTCCCACAGACCCTGAGCAAGACCCTTAACCTCACACTGCTCCCCGGGCGCCTCACAATGGCAGCCCACTGCTCCCCAAGGGGATGGTTTAAATGCAGAGAAGTAATTTCCCTCTGGGATTATTAGAGTATATATAAAAAAATTAAATAAAATGTACCCTTATCGAAATGCAAAGCTTTAAAAAAATCTATTAATGGGCATAACAAACACAGAGGTTATGAATTGTCCTCTCAGGTCACTTCAATTGGTTATGAAATTGGAGGAAATCTGACGTTTCCAAAGCAGGTCGTGGAAAACAAAGGCATCAGTGACTGATTACAGGGTTCCCGCGGGTCCTTAAAAAGTCTTAAAAGGCATTGAATTTTTCAGAATAAAACTAAAGCCTTAATTGGTATTAAATGTCTTAAATTAGTCTTTCGTAGATCTTAATTTTTAAAACATCAAAAATAGGATTATTTTTATTACGATTTATTTTTGTGATATATATTTTTGAGAAATAAAACGTTAAAATAGAATTTTTTTTTTTTATAAAAAAAAATAAATAATTGCTTGCCATTATTGGTTCCGTCCCGATAGCGGAACCAATAAAAGCGTTGTTGCGGCCGGGACATTTGGGAAATGCAACATTTACTTTTTGTCTGGAAAATATGAGCAAGTGTAAATGTAACGAAAATTGTCTCCAGCCAAGAGTTTTCTCCATGGCTAAAACCAGGGAACATACATGAGGCTCAGTGGATTTTGTTCAAGAAGTCATTCATATGGTGGCTGAGAAGTGCAAAACACATTTACAATTCAAAAACACATTAACAAATAAAAAACAAAATAACATTTGAAGAAACAAAATTATATTTTATGAAACAAATGTATTTTTAAAAAAAAAGGTAAAATTTTTAAAAACACATTTACAATTCAAAAACACATTAACAAATAAAAAACAAAATAACATTTGAAGAAACAAAATTATATTTTATGAAACAAATGTATTTTTAAAAAAAAAGGTAAAATTTTTAAAAACACATTTACAATTCAAAAACACATTAACAAATAAAAAACAAAACAACATTTGAAGAAACAAAATTATATTTTATGAAACAAATGTATTTTTGAAAAAAAAGTTTACATTTTTAAAAACAAATTTACATTATAGGGAAACAAATTTACATCTAAAAAAAAATTGACCGTTCGGAAACACTTGTACAAGTGCAAAGACAAAACTGCAAGTGGCAAAACACAGTTACATGGCCAAAAACAAATTAACAAAAGACGGCTACACGGAAAGGGAATGTCCCAGTGGCCGGATGTGACGTCACGATTACCCTGACTTGTAGTACAAACAGCTCAATCTGTGGTCCTCCTGCTTCACGTGAAAAGTCAGCAGCGATTTTATTATTATTATACTTTTACAGGACACGGACCAGGTGGCAGGACCACCGGAACTGCTGCAACGCAGCCACTGCCACGAATTGAGCTCGGCCCTGCTGCTTGGTCCTGCCACCTGGTCCGTGTCCCGTAAAAGTTCCACAGACCACAATAAGGGCAAAACATTGTTCGGTTAGCGTAAACTTAAGAAAAACAGCTTCAGTGCAATTCATTCCATCTAAAATCGCCGCTGAATTTTCACGTGAAACAGGAGGAATGTGAATTCAGTTAAATAATTGTTAAAATATATCTGTCATTTGTGTGTTTTTAGCTTTCTTCCTGTATGGGAAGCTTTTCAAAATGTGAAACATTAGTGCAGTGGTTTATGTTAAATTAAACCTTTGGGCAAAGTTGTCGCAAGCAGGTTTTTCTTGTGTTTCTTGTGAATTTGGTCTTAAATTTTTATTTCTAGTGGCATTAAAAAGTCTTGAATTTAACTTGCCTTATGCTGTAGGAACCCTGAGTTAGAAAAATGGTTCAGGGCAAACTTCTGCATATGTGAAGTGACTTATAAAAGCAGAAAGTAAAACATGGCTTAAATATTTTGCTTCATGTTGAAGCTGGATTGGTGCTGCAGTATGAAGGACCCTCTGCTATCTCTGGTCAGCCGATGCGACCTTCACTGATTGGCAACAGCGACACAAGTTAAACATTTTTCGACTTTTTGGGGTCGAAATCCCACTCAATGCATGTCTGCAAGTATGAAGTCGAATTTTCACAATCCAATGACAAATTTTACCAGTCGCTCAGCAGGAGGGGGAGGGTATACGACTGTCGCCTCGTTGCACCAGTTTCTTAATACACAAATGGAGACGGAGAGACAATGTCTCCCTTGTTTAGATCCCTTAAAGCCCAGATAATTTCTGTTTGGTGTGTTTGGGCCAATGAGGACAGATAATGAGGTGCAAAAACTGAGTCGATCAGCTTCAATTAACACTTTAAAGGCCACAAATATCATTTGAGTTGCAAGCAGCTCAGCCCTACCATGTATAGGAAAAATTACTGATTATCATCAAGCTATGAAATACAAATGGCTTTCAGAACTTTGGTCTAAATCCAAGTGAAATTGTTCTATCAGAAAAATATCCTTTGCAAATTCCACTCCTATAAAATGAGTAGTTGTAGCATCCTGCTTGTATCCACTTAAACAAATTGTGATTTTCTATGCTACTTTAGCTTATACGAATAACTTTGTTCCTCTTGTTGTTTAGCAAAGATATTTAATCCGTTTGATAGTGACAGAAAGGATGTTGGTTAAGGTTGGACTGTAGCTGCAATCATTGGACCAACTTGTCATAATGTCTTCATGGTGAGGAAACTTCGGCACAAAATAATCATCTTTATTGAGCGCATCAGCCAGACAAAGTTGGCTGGAAATGATCCCTAAGGATCTTTAATATTTAAATCTTAACTCTGGTCCTTTTTTCATATTGAAGTGCTTTATTGGTACCAAGTTTTCAAGAAATGCATTGAGTGTTCTCACATACAGATCAACTGTTTGCTCTAGCGGTAATGAATTACTCCTTCAAACACCTTTCAAAGGAGAGAGTTGATAAAACACACAAAAAGAAAAAAGCAGGAAGAAAACAAATAAGTGTATGAAGAGATATCTTGTTTCTGTACCCTACCCCACCATAAACATGTAGTGTAACTTATGTAAATATCAAATACTAACAAAAACTGTTCTGCTGGTGATAGCCTATGTAGGGGGACGTCTAATTGGGGGCTTTAACTGCAATTTTCTCATCTAACCAGAGGGAGCCGCTTCAATCCTGTTTTGGACATGCTGGCCTCTTTCAAGAAGGGAGTCATCGGAGGGGTCAAAGTTCACGTCGACAGACTTCAGGTATGTTAGAATCTGCTTTATTGGCTGAACAGCTGCAGTGACAGCAGTCCTGTCCACTCTCTGATATTATTAAAAAGTTCCTGCAGTAATGCAGTTTAGGATTGACATGAATGAAGAACAGATATTCCAGCTCCAAATGTTGGTGGATCCCAGAATCCTTTATAGTATTATAAAGCAGTGTTGCAGCAGCGCCGTGTGTTTGGTGCACAGCACAACTCTCTGTAACACAATTGTGAAGGTAACTTCACAGTTTGTAAAGGTGCATTCATTGGAAAGGTCAGTGAGATGTTAAATGTTAATTTCACACAGAGCAGGTGGTTATTGTGTCTGTTTCCTCTCATGACGGAGGATTTCACTGTATTTTTTATTTATATATATTAGCTGCAAGCTTGCTTAGTGTGAGGGATTGCATTTGAGTCAATGAGTCGATGCAATCAGCTGGTTTTCCTTGGATAGAAAACTGAATCAGTTTGACTGGATGATCTGGTTGAACTGTAAAGAGCCTTGAGATGACATGTGTTGTGAATTTGGCGCTATAGAAATAAACTGAATTGAATTGATAGGTCGTTCCTAGACGGCCATCATGGGGACATACCGCTGTAAGTCTAACTTGCAGAACTTTCACTGAGATTAATGAGCTTTTCGGTAAATCAGGCAAGGGTAGAACTAAGACTTCTTTCCATATTGTTGAATTAAACTAACTTATTATGAAACTCCTGATGAGCTTTCTGGCTCTAGCAGAGTGTTTTTGTGATGCTCAGCAAAGAATTATCCTTTTTATTTTTTTCTTTTGCTCTAGCATTTCTGTCTTCCCATTGCCTATTTGCTATTCTGTTCACAGCTAACTCTCACGGCTTTGAAACACTTCTGCCCTTCATCGTCTCATTGTTATGGGGAGCAGAACACTACTGCTCCTCTCCTGCGCCTCTTAGTTTTGTTTTTGAGTTGACTTCAGTTGGAATGGTTAATATCACATTTGGACCTCAGGAGGACGGAAATTATTTTATTCACCTTTTGAGAAGCACCAACTGTTTTTCCTAGCATGGTTTTATGTCACTTGAGCAATGCATTTTTATAAGAATAGAGATGTGATGTTGGTTTGTACCTTGCTGCGGGGCCTCGTTTCTTTTTTCTCAGCATTTATATCAGAATCATGTTTACAGAATCACCTGACAAACCTCCTGCTGGCACGTAAAGCATTATGGATCCACTATGGCTTCGATTTCTCTTGGTGGGGTGGGTCATATCACCAGAACAATTTCTTTAAATGTGTTTTTTTCCATCTGCTTCATAGACCCTGATATCAGGAGCATTTGTGGAGCAGCTGGATTTCCTTCGCGTCAATGAGGCAGAGTAAGAGCTTCCCTCTCGTCTTCATGCTCGCTTCGTTAAATGTGATTGTTTTCATCTCTATTCTTGGTCTCAAGATTGCAGTAAAAGTGAAAACTCGGGTTATTATTATTTTTTTCTCTGTTTCATCTGAAACCAAAAAGCTTTTGATGGGATAATAGCATCCATACTTAAAATCTTGTTTTTATCTATAGGCTATAGGTTTGTTTAAGTGTTAAAGTCGTAGGGAATTCATGTTGAAATGTCAAATAATTCTGGCTTAAACATGTAGATAAATGTTCTCTTTATCAGACGAAATTGTCCCAAAATTTAGAAAATTTCTATTTAAAAAAAAATCCTGTCTTAAAGCTACAGTGTGTAATAATTACAGGGATATACAGTCAGAAATGTAATATATTATACATAACTATGTTATTTATCATCATCTACGAGCTCAGCCTCTTAACCTTAATATTTGCGTTGCCTTAGAATTCGTTATTTATAATTACATAGGAGCGGGTCTCGCAGCCATGGAGGCAGACATCTTTGCACTACGGCAGCGCAGAGCCAACAAACTAGCGATTGCGAGATCGCCAAAATGTCACAACGATGTAGAAAAAATAACGGGTATATTTATTATCTTAAGTCTACATGAAATCTATACCCTACACAGACTAATGAAATACTATCTGTAAAGTTATCTATGTAAACAAACCTCATCACTTGAGAAGGTAGGTAATGCGGACGTCGTGGAAGACATTTTGTCCCGTAACGCTCGCCGTACTGTTGGGGGGGAGAAGCGGTGGGGGGGAGATGTTCATGTTGCTGCGGTCTGCAGTCTGGACGTTAGATGTCGCTGAAAATTACACACTGTAGCTTTAAAAAAAAAAAAGTTTGAAATATATTTTTTCTGAAACTGATTTAATCACATTGTCCCCACTTTTCATCTAATTAAAATAACTGGTACGTGATCTGAATAAACTGCAGGCTGGCAGTGCGGCTCTTGGGCCTGGAAGGTGTTTTATCTGTCGTCTTAAAATGTGGGATTTCTAACTACTTTCCATCTCTATCTTCCACATCTACCGTCCATTTTATTTGCAAAGGATTCCAGAATTTAAGAGCTTTGAGGAGCTGGAGCTGCCGAAGCACTCAAAGGTGAAGAGGCAGACGAGCACGCCCAACGCCTCGGACCTGGAGCAGCAGCCGGAGATCAGTGTGGAGGAGTGGCAGAACAAACCAATCTATGAGATCCTGCAGAAGTTTCATGTAAGCTGATGGTTCAACAGAACAATGACCCAGATAAATAGTGTCCCTTTAATATAATCAACAAATAAAGCGTAATAAAATGTTAAACTTTGAATCAAATAATTATATTTTTATGCTGATAGGATTGAGACATTTTTTTTAACGATTACTCCTCTCCTTCTGGCTCTTATAACAATTGTATAATGCAGTTAATTATTTGTTCTAGGGATGCACGATATTGGGATTTTGGCCGATATGCCGATATTTTAAAACTCATGTAGCCGATAACCGATATCGATACCGATGTTAAAGCTGGACAAAAATAAGTAGTCATTGAAAATAGCAGTTTTGTTATCCATTTCTGACACTTTGAAAAATAATATACTCAAATATATTTTTATATGCTGATATCAAATTGATTTTTAAAAACGCGGTATCGATCTATTTTACTTTCAAAATCTCATGAAATTTCATCGTTCTGTTACAAACTCTCGTGATATTTTGTTAGTAAAATAGATCGATACCGCGTCAATATATCGACATATAAAAATATGGCAAAATTTCGTGAATTTTCGGGGGATTTCGTAGAATAACGATGACATATAGCAATATTTCGTAGTAAAAGAGATTGATATGGTGTTTTTAAATGGCAATATATCAGCATATGAAGATATTGTGATATTTTAATGTATCCATATTTTTCCCTCGTCTTTAGAAGTTTTTAAGTCTGTAAAAAAGCAGTTTTTGAGGAAGAAGAAGAAGTAGTATTTTTATTTTTTTCTTAGACTTTAGAAACTTAGAAGCTGATCAAATATCGGGTTAAATATCGGTGGGGTGGCCGATGTCCGATATTCAGTTTTAAGGCTGATACAGGCCGATACCGATAGGGGGCCGATTATATCGTGCATCCCTAATTTGTTCATCTTTCTTCCTAATGAATATCAGTTTTACATGTGAGGCCAGTTTTATCTTCTTTATTCTCTGGGTTTTTCTGCAGGACTCTGGCTGCTTGGCCAGTCAGGCCCAACTTGCCAGCATCCTTCTTAGAAGAGAAGGACCAGACTTCCTGGCTAAAGACGGTATGTTCACTGCAAATGAGTTGGTCAGTCCGAGTCTAGAAAAGCAACAGTGGAGAAATTATACAGTAATCTAAGAAGTCTTTCAGTTTCAGGGCCCTATTCTGTCCGCTTCAGCACATCTACAGCCAACTACGGAAGAGGATTAGGGCCACTGAAAAAAAAAAAAAAAGTTAACTGATTTTTACATTTTATTTCAGTTTAGTATGGGAAAAAAGTCAGAATTCTGACTGAATTCTGACAGTAAAAAAAAGTCAGAATTCTTAGATTAAAGTCAGAATTTTGAGATTAAAGTCAGAATTCAGACTTTTTTCTCAGAATTCTGACATTTTTTTATTGTCAGAATTCTGAGGAAAAAAAGTCAGAATTCTGAGATTAAAGTCAGAATTCTGACTTTTTTCCCATACTAAACTGAAATAAAATTTAAAAATCAGTTAACTTTTTTTTTTCAGTAGCCCTAATCCTCTTCCGTAGCCAATGACATACATTGACTTTATAAATAATCAAAACTTTTTCCTCGCTGTCCATCAGATATTTGATTCTACTTTATTGATGCTGGATTAAATCAGACTGGAAAGTTCTTCTATTGCTTTCTTTATACTGTTTATGCAATATAACATAGGAGCAACTTTCAAACATTTCTAAAAACCTGGATGATGACGATGATGTGAAGTTTTGCTAGAGATTGTTGATGAAATTGCTTTGAATAAATTTGTCTGGAAGCAGAAAAACATCTAAATCCACAACATAACAGCCTATTATAAAGGCTGGAGGTGGGATTTCATTGTTTCCAATGCTATTAATGTTTTATGATTTCATTTATTTAAGCTCCTAATAAATATGTTCTGGACAATTTATGAACTGGATCATATTTGTGATTTCAGAGAATCTGATGGAGGAACTGGAGAGAATCTACAGACGAGCTGGAAGCAGAAAGCTTTGGTCTGGTATTCTCACTGAAACACCAACTACTGTATCATGTTTAGGTGTCCAAAACATAACCACTGAATTTGTTTTTAGTAGCATTTAATGCCTTTATGGTTTAATGAAACAGATCTGTTCCAGAGAAAAAAAAAGTTTGAAATATATTTGTTATTTTTTGTCTGAAACTCATTTAATCACATTGTCCCTACTTTCCAACTAATTAAAATAACTGGTACGTGATCTGAATAAACTACAGGCTGGCAGTGCGGCATGCTGCTGCTATTACCAAGAAGTTTGCCAGCTCTATAGCTCCTCACATCACCACAATTCTGGTGAATGGGAAACAGGTAAAGTTCAGCAGGCAACATGGTAACTGCTCCCGCATGTTTTTGTTGCCTAGCTAACTGGCTCGCTGGAGAGCTGTGTGAGCTGTGACTTAGTCAGCCGGTAACATCTCATAATTCATCATGGTCATCATTCCTATTTTTATTTTAAGCTAAAACATTAAATTAAATTGGGGTGTTTTTATTTAATTGTATAAATAAAGCTACTTTTCAGAGTATTAGGGCCTGGCTAGAGATTTATTTATTTTTTATTATTTTGAGAATAAAGTCGTAATATTATGAGAATAAAGTTGTAAAATTCGGAGAATAATGTTGTAACATTAGAGAAAAAAGTTGTAATATTACGAGAATAAAGTTAACAACCCGTTTCAGAAAGAAAGCTTGGAGCTCCGCCCAGCAGATGATGTCAGACCAGCTCCACCAATACGCAACCTGAATCCACTAAAAGATTTCCTTATTTGTCAAACCAGAACCAAATTATAACTTCACATAATTCTTGACAACCTGAGTGAAGTTGGCCCCCACAACTTCTTCAAATTTGACAAATTAGTGTCAAACGTTTGTGCTGGTTTGTGCAGCAAAATTTTTCGTTTGTGCCGCTACCATTTTAAAGATATAAAGAAATTCTATTTCTAGAGGTCATCAAAGGTCATCCAGGTACTTCTTTAGCTTTGGATATATTAATGAAAATGTAAAGGTCAAAAGGTCAACCAGCCGCCCACCTTCTTCAAATTAGACAAAATTGGTGTCAAATAACTCGGCTTCGTTTGTGCTGTTTTGTGCAGCTAAAACAGATGTTAACTGACCTTTGATGGCTTCTACAAAATATTATTAATATCATTGAAATGATAGCAGTACAAATGAAAATGTTTGCCATACAAAAATATAAAATTTTAAAATTATTGTTAAATATAAAATATTTTAAATAAATATATTAAAAATTTTAAAATGCATATTTGAAAATATATACATTTTTTGTACTGCTATCATTTTAATGATATCAATAATTGTTTGTAGAAGCCATCAAAGGTGAACATTTGTTCATTCTGAAACTCTGAATTTCATATAAATTAGTTGCTAACCTATAATTATATAATTCTGTAATCACAGGTTAGCAACTTATAATTTATATTTACACAAAAAAAAAAGATAGCGGCACAAACGAAAATTTTTGCTGCAAGGTGGGGGGGGGGGGGGGGGGGCAACTTCACTCAGGTTTCTTGACATTCCTCATTTTTGGGAAAAATGTGCTTCTTGTAAGCATTTTCATAAAATACAATTTGTTTCTCCAAATTTTAGGACTTTATCCTCATAATTTTAGGACTTTATTTTCATAATGTTACGACTTTATTCTCGTAATAGAAGAAAAGAAATCTATAAAAACAAATTTAGTGTATTCATTAGATTTAGTAGTTTCTAAAAATCTGACTCACACAGTGAGGAGTTTGGCGAGCCAGCTAGTATGCTTGCAGGTACCTAGAGTTGGATGTAATCCAAAGCTTTTGGTCAGTGTTGGCTTTCTCTTCACATTAAACCACAGCGGCTGAACCCCCCCTCCCACAATTACTCAAAGTCCGGCCATGCTCTGGAAATTCAATAGAACTGAGTCTCACCTTAGGTCCTTTTATCAAAGGAACTTAAGTCGCTGGAAGAGCTTTTTAATAGTTGAGCAAACCGGTTCACAAAGTAGGAAAAGGCTGCTGTCTACTATTTAGACCTTCTATCATGTTGAGTCATTTAGAAAATGTCCCATTTCTATTTAAATTGTGGTTTGCTGCTGGCCTCAAATACAAATACTGACTAAATATTGTACTGTAGGTGGTTGCCGTATCTCATAACTGAATTATTGTTCCTCTCATCAGTGGCCGGTGCTTTCTGTACTCATGGTTTGCTTCAAATGTCTTTCCTGACACGACAACTTTTATTGTATGCTGTTTAATTCATCAACATTTTAGCAGAGAGAAATGATCTTGGGAATAAACTAGATTTCTTTTTTTGTTGTTTTGCTACGGCAGAAATGCCATCCATACCCATCTGTGTATACGCTCTCATTTCCCTAACATGGGCCAGCAAGTGAGGCTTGAAATGGGTTTTCCAAGGATCAGTGCTTTGACAGCATGCCATGCCTTTTAAACTTTAATATTTTGTTGATTTCGCAGCCTCGCTTTTCTTATCTTCCCAATTCAATGATGAAATACACTAACTTCTCACGTATCCTAGTCAATAAGGACCTTTTTTTCAGCATATAATAAGAGTAAGTTGTGTTTCGGCTTATACACGACTCCATTTGTGGTGTTTCCCACGCTTTCACCATTGCTTTAAGAAATGTAAATCCTGTTTGTGTGTCTTTAGTAATCCCTGGCTTTGTGAATGTTTAGATAACTGCCATCTCAGTGTGCCATTTTTTTCCTCATAGGATTCCTGCAGGCCAGAGGAAGCAGCTAACAGACTGCATTCAATCTCACAAGTGATGAATTCAAAAATGTGTGAACATTAAAATAATTGTAGGAAAGCAAAGTTGGTTTTTGGAGTTTCCAGAATTTAAATGAGGCGTTGGGATGTGGATGATTTTTTTTTTTTTTTTTGGTACTGAATATGTTTTCTGCAACGTTTGTCTTTATTGGGATACAAAGAAAATGGTTGCAGTGCTTTACAGAAGTTGACTTCTGTGCATTTTGCCACAACTATAAACATAAAACATTTTATTTGGAATTTATGTGGCCGACACCAATCGGTGGGTAATGGTGAAGTTGAAAGAAAATACTTCTTAAGATTTGCTTTAGTGACAACTCTAGCATGCATTTGTCTTCAACCAAGCCCCAATTTCCAATTCTTAACGAAAATTTAAAATAAATATTAAACGTATCTATCATATGCTAACTTAGCTACATTTCAGTCCTTTTTTAAAGGTATACTATGCAACCGTTGTTGATTTTCCAGCGAGGCTCCCCCCAGAGGGCGAAAGTAAAAGTGCTCTGTCATAAATATGCTCAGCTGTTCTCCTGGTTTCTCCGTCAAGCCAGGCGCGGTTGTTTTGAGCTTAGCAGACAGGCGAACGCAACGAATCACCATGTCTACTGCCGTAACTGACTATTTTGTTCCAATTTTCGAGTTTGAAAATTTCGCTGGTTTTCTCGCTGGTTCCGCCATGATAACTGCACAAATATCGCCACTGCGCTAGCAACGAGCATGCCTTTCACTGGGGGCGTGTGGCGGTTTTCGCCATAAAGCAAGACCGACTCTCACGATGCACGAGACTTCTGAGCCTGTGGGTGCGGGCCGAGGGCTCCTGCAATTGCAAGTACAGTATTTCCCCTACAGACCACCAGGGAGGCCGAGAAAACCTTTGTTCGACCTGAAATGACTCATTTAATCATCCAAAACGTTATGGAACACATTAATTAACTGAAAAATGTTGCATAGTATGCCTTTAAGGTGCATTTTGAAGAGTGTTGTTTGTTAATGTAAACAGCAAAATTCAAAATAACTCCCTACATTTAAAAAAAAAATTTTTTCGCTCGCTTAAAGGAATAGTACACCCAAAACATGATTAGCCTTCATTTTCTACTCACCCCCATGCTGAACAACACTCTGGAGTACTTTTTTGATATCTCAAATGCATCTGGAGATCTGGGAGGCTTCTTGCTGTCTGCTGACATTCAAATAATGGAGGTCTATGGTGCCCGAGGCAGAAAGGTCCATAAAAGTCCACAAAAAACGTGTCAATATTCCTCCATACTGCTCGTCCAATGTATTCCAAGTGTCCTGAGTGGGTAGCGTCCATAATTTACTCGAAACAAAGTAATTTAGAACGTTTTTAGAGCATAAACAGTAGTGTATAGGATTTCCTAAAAGCGCGCGCCTGCGAGTTCACGAGCCTACGGAAACTGCGGCAGACCAAACCAGATGAAAGTGCGCATTTCAAGTAGTAACCCTTCCCTTTTTACACGCCGAATTTAAGACCGTGAAATAGAGCCTGTTGAATCTCAGGAGGCTGAAAATATTGAGTTTGAATTTTGAAAGGTTGAATTTTTTTATATGCAGATTTTTTTAACACTCAAAAATTAAACTGAAAAATAAGTATTGAAAATGTAAACACTTTGAAATAGTAATGTGAATTTTTAGCTTGAAGAGAAAATAACTAGGGCTGTCAAACGATTACAATTTTTAATCTAATTAATCACAATGTTTCTTGAATTAGTTTTGATTAATCACTAGCCTAAATATTATTGAAAAATACACATTTTCCCGGGCAATTTAGCCATTGCTTTTTTTTTTTAGCAAATACAGGATGGATGAATGGAACCTTTTTTTGTTTAAAACAAACAGCTTGACTTTTAAACAATTACATGAGGTCATTTTACCTATTATTTATTCATCTTTTAGCCAGTTGTTACATTTTCCAGAGGTGGAAAAAGTACTAAACTATCATACTCAAAAAGTACCAATACTTGGATGAAATATTACTCAAGTTCAAGTAAAATTACCCATCAGAAAAATTACTCAAGTAAAAGTAATAAGTAGCTAATTTAATATGTATTTTAAGTAAAAGTTACTTAGTTACATTTAAAAAACAACTGTTAAACGGGGCAGAGACCTCTCCCATGTAGTGAAAATAGGACAAGGAGTCATAAATCATAAATTCAAAACTATTTAGTTGCTGCCAGTTCAGTCACCTTTGGCAGACACATCTGGCATTGCATGATGATACTGTTGGCCCTCTTGAATTTAAATGAAAAGCAGTCTTTCAAATGTGGCCAAGGATTTTCGTTGTTTTGGGCAGCAGAATTCGATGTTTCAGCTAGCATTTCTAGTGAAACGTTCTCTGAACCGTCATTGCTCTCCTGATCCACCTCCATCTCTTCTCCAATCTCCTACAGAAAAACTTGGTGCCTGGTAGCCTAGATCTACATGCTGATCACGTCACTCGCTGCAGTGCTTCCGGGCCCAATTTTTTTTTCTTCCTTTCGGTTTTCCAAAGTTTTTTTTTTTACTCAGTAACTGATGGGATTTGTAATGTAACGAAATACAATACTTCACTCAAAACGTAATCAAGTAAAATTTAAATTACCGATTTTAAAAACTACTTGAAAAATACAAAATACACAAAAAACCTACTCAATACAGTAACTTGAGTAAATGTATTTCGTTACTTTCCACCTCTGACATTTTCTGAATGTAAAGCGGACCGTTACTTAATGCCCTGCGTTCGGTGAGGGCGGTCTGACGCATGCGTCGTAAGAGCTGAAGTTGAAGCCCCAACAAAGGAATGCTTGGCATTAAGATATTTAAGGCTCGAGGTGCTTCGGTGAAACGAAAAGTCCTTCTTGCAGTGTGAGCAAACCACAACATGTTTATTTATTGTCCCGTCTTTGTTTTTTTTATTCACGAACTGTCCATCCAGCCAGCCGGACGCTCATGTCGGACAATTGAATTGTTGGTAAAACAGCGTTAAAAAAAAATATATAGCGTAAATTCCAGAAATTAATCATCTCGTGTTAACGCGTTAATTTTGACAGCCCTAAAAATAACAAATGAAATTTCAAGTGTGTAGAAATAATGACAATGAATTTTGTTTTAGGTCAAAAATGTGTTCTGAATATCTTTTAACACTGAAACAGTAAGTACAAACATACAACATTTAAATTTCAGTGGCATTTTTAATTCAATTCCCAGCGACACAGATTTACTTCCATATGTTAGTTTAAAACCTTTACTTTCCTTTTATTGCGGTCATCCATTACGTCAACTTTTGATGAAAATACGCTTTAAAGTCTGGATGATTGGCTCCAAGCCGGTGGATGAAAAACCCCTTTTTTCTCCATTTTATAGTCTTAGTTGCTCAACATCTGTATCACGGTTGGATGAAAACATAGAAATCGCGTTATGTTATCACATATAATCCCAATAAAATGTTTCCTACTCTGTGACAAAATGTCTTGAGGTTAAAACTCTTTTATGAAGCACTGTGTTTATTCAAACCCAAGCTGTAACTGTTGTCATACGTATCTCAAGAATGTTCTTGTGTCTTTTCACCCATTAGGTCTGTTGTCCGTCTTGCTGCCAGTCTCTTAACTAAGCTAGTGGACAGCCTTGCCCCCAGTATTACTAGTATTTTAGTGCAAGGCAAGCAGGTAAGTGGACACACAGACAGAATGGCCTGAATAAAGTCAAACCCCTTCTGTTTAAGCAGTATGTTGGGGGAAAACTGTTGGTGGCAGGTCAATGATTTTAATGTTCACTGATCGGAAGCGTAGGAAAATCTAGATAGTAGATCTTTGAAGGCTCCTCATGCTGTTTCCTATGGGAATTATTTGGGCCAGCTGCTTGCTCATGCCCCTCATCACAGCTTACATCCACTGTGTTTGATCCAAGCTGTAGTTGCAGTTTGCAGCAAGGCTCCAAGCGTAACAACCCCCCACCCCTCCCCAACAACGCCATAATTTGCACCTTGTACGTGCCGATTGATTCTCTGTGACTCATGAGTTGTATAGATTCACCACCTCATACCAAACGACTCGATTCAACGTTTTCTGTCAAGTGGGATTCGGAGATTAGCCTCCTCTCAAGAGTGTCAGTAATCTTGCTGCATTTCTACCCTTCTGAATACTTTTAGGCATTTCATTATGTTGAAGTAGCTCAAGGTGTGAATCTGCATATAGATTGCCAATGAGGCAAAAAGGGTTGGCTCCTCTCAACATGATTGGAAAAGCTGATTTAAAATCGGAGACGGGCGAGCGCCTCTCCTTACATAAAAAGCTAAGTAGAAAGAAAACGAGTCGCCGTCCCATTTGAGGAAGTTTTTCTACTGATTGTATTTCACATCGCTTTTGAAATCCAACAATAGATTCTTCATAGAATCCAAAACATATTTCTGCCTTCCGTGCTCTGCTGGGATCAGTTTTAGATCTAATGATGAATGATCCGCCTCTCAGAGTCGGATTTCATCCACTGGAGGCAAAAAGATAAAAGTGTTTGTTCTCATCAGTGAAATTACTGAGGCGTCATTTTCATGAGATGCTTCTGAGCAAAACTACAGAGGTGTCGTGTTTTCTCTCACTTATAAGTGACTCGCAGAGAGGAGGCCAATTTCAAAGAAAGGGAGCTAGACATTTTGTGTATTGTGTTCAGTAGCCGATGCATGTGCAATCTTCCATGTTTTGTTTTTATGCTGAGAAGCTTTTTAGATTCACAATAAGGAGCGTCTTTGTTTGTGTTCACCTGATCACCAGGTGACCCTGGGACTGTTTGGGCACGAGGAGGAGGTGATCTCCAACCCGCTGTCTCCAGGAGTTATCCAGGGCATCATTTACAGCAAGTGCTGCCCCCATGGTGGGGAGAGGGAAGCTGTCCTCCAGCAGGAACTGGTCATCCACATCGGATGGATTATCTCCAACAACCCTGAGCTGTTCAGCGGCATGCTGAAAATCAGAGTCGGGTGGGTAATATCAGCGTTAGAGGTTGAATTTGAACCCTCATCTGCTCTTTCGTGTCTCATCAGTTGGGATCTCACCAGACGAAAAGGGTGTCAATTAACTCGGCTCCGTTTGTACTGGTTTGGCTTTGAAGACATTAATGAAAATGTAAATGATATAATAATAGGTAACTTATAATTTATATGAAGTTCAGAGTTTCAGAATGAACAAATGTTCACTGACCTTTGATGGCTTCTACAAAAAATTATTAATATCATTAAAATGATAGCAGTACAAAAAAATTATAGATTTTAAAATATGCATTTTTAAATTTTTTATATATTTATTTTAAATATTTTATATATTTAAAATTGATTCTAAAATTTTATTTTTTTGTATGGCAATTTTCATTTGTACTGCTATCATTTCAATGATATTAATAATATTTTGTAGAGGTCATCAAAGGTCAGTTAACATCTGTTTTTGCTGCACAAACCAGCACAAACGTTTGACACCAATTTTGTCTAATTTGAAGAAGGTGGAGGGGGCTGGTTGACCTTTGATGACCTTTAGAAACCTTTCTTTATATCTTTAAAATGACAGCGGCACAAACGAAAATTTTTGCTGCACAAACGTAGCACAAACGTGTGGCACCAATTTTGTCTAATTTAAAGAAGGTGGGGGGGCTGGTTGACCTTTTGAACTTTACATATTCATTAATATCTTCAAATCCAAGCTGCACAAACCAGCACAAACGTTTGACACAAATTTTGTCTGATTTGAAGAAGGTGGGGGGGCCAACTTCACTCGGGTAAAGAAATGAACCAATATGAACATTTACACCAAAAAAAACCTTAATCAAAAGCTGTCAAAAGCCTCTGAGACTTTATCCATAAGTTAGTTGTTTTTTCTCATTTCTCTTACAGTATGTTATTTATTTTCCACTTTCCAGTTTTCTGAGTGGGACTGAGGCGCCACGTTTGCTGAAAAATTGAAAATCTTAAAGTGCCAACAGGCTGCATAAAGTGTTGCGCTCTCTGTCACAGTCCTGTGTGGCTATGTTTACATTAGGCTCCTGATAACGCATCAAACAGGTAGTTTATCTTAGGGCACAGAGAGTGGATGTTTTATCAAGACTGATTTAAGTCTGACACTTCATGAAGCTGGTTTTGAATGTTTTCTAAGTGTAGCACGCTTGGTTTGGATATAAGCTTCGTATAAACTGTGACTCTCAACATAAGTGGCTGGGATAAATTTCGTTTTTGCAAACACAAATATAAAAAAATACATCTATTTTATTATTTAGAAAAAGGAAAATATATGACTGGGTTTACACTGTGAGATGATTTTATAAATTCAGGAGAAATGATCCAGTAAAATTTCTGTCAAAATGAAAAACTCCACATATAGCTCAGGGTCTGTCCCTTCCCTTCCCGCTGTCTGGGCTCCATTTCCAGACTGGTAATTGGATTTAGACCTGGTTCTTCTAATGCAAATAAAACATAAAAGAATTTCCCCAGAAAACAAACCTGATTCTTGGAAATGGTCCCTGCAGCGTGTTTTATAAGGTCAGTATGTAGCTGGGTTCTTCTTCTGCAAACAGTTTAATAAAGGCAGCTTTTCTCTGTACCAACATCCACTATTTAAAGGTGACCTGCAGGGTTATTTGAAGTGGAGGAGTAAAAGTAGACTAAAACTTGCTGTGTGAAAGAATCAGCATTACTAGAATGACAAACAAATACTTCACAAGAGAATTCAAAATAAATAAGGTAAGTTCACAGAAATCTGAATAAATAAAGGGTTCTAGCTCAATTCTATCATTAGATATGTGTGACCTTTAAACAAGGGCTGCAACAATTATTTTGCAAATTGATTAATCTGTCAATTATTATTTTCAATCAGTTAATTATCGGATAGCCAAAGGTTCTTAAAGATTTTTTTTTATACGAAATTAAACCATGTGAAACTAAACGATAGAGAAGATTGAAAGACAATTTTTTTTTTATCTTAAATGCCAAATGTTTATATTTATTTTGTACAATTTTGATATAATTACTGCTCTAAGTGGGTTGCTTTCAGCTGAAGCCATGTTTAACAGTCTCATTACGCCAGTTATCTTCAAAGAATTACTAAATTAGTCAATTATTTAAATAATAGATTATATTTAATTGTTTCAGTCCTACTTTAAACCCTCAGCCAGTCCTGCACAAGATGTCATTGGTCCAAAATGGTTTTGGTCTCCATGGTTCATGGGTAAGAAGTTCATTTAAAGTGCTTTACATGAAGTAAAACAATAAAATAGAAGACAAATAAACTCACAGTTAAGGCAAATGAAGATAGAACATCATAAAAACAGGTCATAAAACAACTAAAATATTTGGATCACAACCTTAAACTAATGATACCTTATTTAACAGTTTAACTCCAACAGTCAAAGGCAGCTCTGGTTTTTAACTTGGGCTTAAAAGTTCTCAGGCTTTCATCACTTTTACCAGATAAGAGGAGCTTAGGAACTAAACGCTGCTTCTCCCCGTTTGGTTCTTCTGTGTGGAACTTAGTAAATATTGATTGACTGAATAAAAACAAGATAATTTAAAAACAAGGAATTTCAGAAATAAACCAAAAGTTTTTCCCCTTTTTGTGTGTGTAAAAAATTAGTTCTATTATTTTATACCACTTTAAAATTAGCATTAGAACACTAGTTCCAAAAATAATTCAATAATCAAGATAAGAGGCTATAAACCTGTCTCAGTTTTGTATTAAGATAAAGTATATTTTTGTTTTGGAGCAAACTGTAAAGAATCTTTCTTTTTCGTCGGATACCCAACTATTAAACTGGGAGTAAACATAGAATTTACCTGCATTCAAATATAGAGAGAGGGATGGAAGAGAAAGAGGTTCATGTATGCAGCCTTGTGGCGCCCCCTGGGTGAGAGAAGTAGGATTAAATCACCGCTGTAGATACAGAAACTAGTATCAGGTAGTTTGGATCTAAACCATCAGGGAGCTGAACCAGCAACATCCACCAGGGGCTCCACTCGAAGCTCAGCAGGATCTGTTTTAAATTAGTATCTTTTAAACGTCTCAAAGAAGCTGGTTTGATGCCAAAATGGACTTAATGTGTGGATGGGGTTTACTTCTGTTGGTTTTAACATTTTTGAAAACAAAGAACAGGATCAGTTCTGGTCTCCTGAGCTTTGGCTTGTATTCATAAACTGGTCATTCATGGAGCTACATCTGTAGTGGCTAACATGGCGTTTTTATGTTGATATGAAGGTGGATTGTCCAGGCCATGAAACATGAGCTGAAGATCCGAGCTGGAGACATGCCTCCTCAGGACATCTACCAGCTGTCTCCTGGTGACATCAAGCAGCTCCTGCTGGACGTCCTGCAGCCGCAGCACACTGGCAGGTACTGTGAAAAACGCACGCAGGATGCAGTACCGTACAACACGCGTTTTTAACTTCCATTTATGCCTTTATAGACGTCAGCTTAATCCATCTATTATCTTTATTATTTTATCTTCCTTCATTTTTTATCAGATCGTTTAATGGAAACAGGAGCCAATTTCCCCCAGGGAATTATTAACCTTTTATCTCATCTAATTTAACTAACTTTGAAAAAAAAATGTAATTATTTTTGTTAGTTTTAAGGACATAATCTCAGCAGTGTCTCCATCTTTTAACGACAGGTCCTGGCTAAACAGGCGGCAGATCGACGGCAGTCTGAACAGAACCCCTTTGGGCTTCTATGACCGTGTGTGGCAGATCCTGGAGAGGACCCCTAATGGCATCATGGTGGCTGGAAATCACCTCCCACAGGTAACCATCAACAAAAGTATGAAGAAGTTAATCAATGAGTGTATCTGTGGCTCAGATTCAGGATGTGTGCCAATAATTGGAGCCTGACCTCTGCCCCACAGTCACACTTTTTATTAGTGCCTACTTTTTGACTTTAGTCCTGCTGAATGTAATGAGTAGATATTACAACGTTGCTATAGAGAAACAGATGCGATCAGCAGTGAGAGTTTGGTAGGTGATTTAGGTGTTTTTAGGTAATGCTCAGTTGGATTCAGTGGCCTGATGCAAAACATTTACTCCACAGTCGCCTGAGTCGCTTCTAAAGTGGGATTAGTCTTTGCTTTTCTGCGGTTTATGCCAAAGTCTGACTCCATAAAGACTGTTGCAGTTGAACTAAAGCTTCATCAGATCAGAATATTCTGCTCTATTATTGTTTAAAGTCGTAGAGAAGCGGCTTTGCCAACTGATTGGTTGATTATCAAGGGGGCGGGATTGTTGTGGCGGGAGGTTCACAAACAAGTTTGATTGTGGCCAGTTTGTTGAAAGCATCTTGCTAACCAGTTAGCATCTTAGTGCTAGTAGGTTCCCATTCGTACATGTTTGAGCCCTTGCCTCGCAACGCTGCAAGCTCTGTTAGCTCTACGCCTGCCGAAGACACAGACGTCCATCCCCGTGAACACTGGGACGCAACTCAATGGGAAAGGAAAGGATTCTGATTTCAACCGTTGCGTATATTAGCTGCGACATATGAATCAAGATTCTATGACCGAAAACATTTGATTGACAGATGACTGTTGATATATGATTGGCCGAATTTAGGTGTTCAGGCTGACGTAGAACTAACTGGCCTGCAGAAGATAACGGGAAAAAAACACAGATTTTAACACAGGAAATTTTCTAACTTTATTAATTGGAGTGAAGCCAAACAGTTTCTTGACCTCATTTATTTTTCTCCTAATCTTCTTTTATTATTTCATTTTATATGGAACTATGATACCTGTTTTGTTTTTTTCTATTTTTTAAGTAAATGGTTGAACCTAACAGAGGATCCAGTTTGTTTTTTTTGTTTTTTACCATCAAGCGGATTAAAGAGGGGAAAAGAGCATCAAGCTTATGGCTTCATTACTACAGTATGTGTGAGAATCCCATCAGAACAGCTATATGCTACCTCCAAAGGTCAAATGTCTAATTTGACAGAAAAAAATGGCTCCGTTTTTAAAATGCATTTGAACCTGCTAGATACAACAACCACAGGAGGATCAAACTAACATCTTTATTGCTGTGCAGCAACCAACACTGTCTGACATGACGATGTATGAGATGAACTTCTCCCTGCTGGTGGAGGACACCCTGAAGAACATTGTTCTGCCTGAGTACAGACAGATCATTGTGGAGGTAGGAGGACCCATTACATGACAGCAGACTGATGCGGATTATTTCATGTTTTTATCATCGTTTTTTACAACCCTGTCCACTTTCCCTGCAGCTGCTGATGGTGGTGGCCGTAGTTCTGGAGAGAAACCCGGAACTGGAGTTCAGTGAAAAGGTGGATCTGGATAGTCTGGTGAAGGAGGCGTTTAATGACTTTCAGAAAGATCGGAGCCGCTTTGAGGGAATGGAGAAACAGGTACAGCAGGCCTGTTAATATGGAGGCAAATCGTTACCATATTTCAAATGAAAAAGCATTTCCAGAAATGCTTTTTCATTTTAAGAATGTGGCTGCATTGTTTGACTCATAAATGAAATTAGTAATCAATAATCCCGTTTGCATTTTCTTTTTCTTCTTCAACATCGCTCATCCTTTTACTTAATTAAAATGAAAAAGACATTTTGTTGTTTAGTAATCAATCAGTTGATCATTTTACATTTCAAATTGAATTTTGGTACATTTTGAAAAATAAATCTCAAATGTCTTTCTTTTTAATTTTAATTAAGTAAAAGGATGAGCAGTGTTGAAGAAGAAAATCAAAATGCAAACAGGATTATTGATTACTAATTTCATTTATGAGTCAAACAATGCAGCCACATTCTTAAAATAAAAAAAGCATCTCTGGAAATGCTTTATCGTTTTAAATATGGTAACGATTTGCTTCCTTCCATATGTTAACCAGCGGGCTGGTTAACTTGATGTATATCAAGCTTTAGCTTTAGTTTTGCCCCTTCTGTGATTCGCTGCATGTCTTCCCCCTCTCATTTCCATTTCCTCCCAGCTTACTTTTCAAAATAAAGGCCACAAGAGCCTCAAAATACGGTTTAAAAAGCTTTTGATTTAATTTAGGGCATGTATAACCCCACTGTTAAAAGATGTTCTGAAAAACTGTAACGGTGTCTTTGTCTGTCTCAGGATGACATGGAGGTGTTCTACAACACACCGCCGCTAGGAAAGAGAGGAACCTCCAGTTACCTGACCAAGGCAGTAATGATTCAGCTGCTGCAAGGAGACATGAAGCCCTGCAAGGATGATCCGTGCACCGTTAGTTAGACTTCTGACTTCATTATTAGCAGTTAGCTCGACAGAGTCACCAAATGTTTTTTCTTTTTTTTTAGGCTTACCTAGATTCCACTGCATGCATCCTAACCATCACACGTGTCCTTTAATGTTGAAATAGGCATTTTTTTTCTTAGAAATGTAAAAGGTCTTAGTCATCAGGTTTTTGTTGTTTATTTTTAGACGTTAATGTGAAGCACTCATCCTGCTCGTGAACGATGGCAGGATGTAAGCGTTCAAACTCACCAGCAGCTTCAGCTCACAGCGGCTGACTGACATGCGGCTGTCATTTGAGTGTTCGGCACTGAAATGGTTGACCGTTTCATTCAGAAAGCACTTAACTAAGTTATTATTTTGTACAAATTTGACAGGAAATAAATGTAAGCCTGTGTCAGTCTGAGGATGCCTGACTTTGGACTGACCAAGATCCAACATTTAACAGAAGATTTAGACCTTTTTTTGTAACCTTTTATGGTGTGGTGTTATTCCGTTAGTCTCTCTCCAGTCTGTGTTGTTATTTTCTGCACATGCACAGCGTGCTGCAACCATAGGTGCTGTCTGCCGTAATCATTGGGAGGTTTTCTCAATGCAATCGGCTACAAAATAGCTTTTAGTGGTCTGTTTTTGCACAGAGGGGCTCTGCATGACAATGACTAGCGCTATGTGAAATCTTAGGACTGAGTACCCTTTAGGCGTTGCTGCATTGGTGAAAAAAAGAAAAAGATGGCTTCCTTTTGTAGGACTGATTAAACGTCCAGACATATTCTTTGAATGTTATCACTGTGATGAGCTGAGAGTTGTCATGGTGCATCGCAGCATGTTTGTTAGTGACCTAGACGTGTAAAAGAGGTATTTGTATCTCAAAGAATAAAATGCTACAAACTAAAGAGGTTTTCTTTAGCTTCTCTTTCCTTCATTTTTTTATGACCAGGTGAATCCTTTCTGTGGTTACTGTGTGTGTGTGGGTCTAAAGATTAATTTAAACTTAGTCTTTTAGATTTTTTTCTAGGGATTTTTGTAACGCACTGAACTAAAGTAGTACAAATTTGTGAAGTGGAAGGTGAAAACACATGTTTTGGTTTTGTATATCTCTTATATATATTTTATATATAATATATATATAAGTTATATATATAATATATATATATATATATATTATATAACTTCATAAGATCGATAATGTAGTTCAATTTAAATTCTACACAGCATCCACCTGGAAATGCCCCAATGGAAAGTATTCAAAAAAGGGAGGGACATTCAGTTGGAGCTGATTGGGTAAATCACCACCACTGTTGAACTTTAAGCCAATCGTAGCACCTGTGATCTATCAGATTGTGTGTGTTATACTTGGTGTGTACAATTTTAGAGGCTGTGTCCTCTAAGGACCCAGTCTACCTGGATCGGGTCCTTGGAGGTCCGTGATATTAAAGAAGGGTTTTGTGCACTAGATTTGGTTTCCAACTTTGAAGACATTTCGTTTCCCATCCAGGAAGCTTTTTCATTTTAAAATGTCAGGAATAGTGTTGAGTTGATGGGCTACTGTATAAAACCTCGAGCTCAAAGCTATTCCTGACATTTTGAATTGAAAAAGCTTCCTGGATGGGAAGCGAAACATCTTCAAACTTGGAAACAAAGCCCAGTGGCTTGTTAAATTTGCTGTTTTTGGAATGACTGACCTGGATGACTAAGAATCTTCACCAGTTTTGGCTGTGGATTGAAACAGGTCCACCCTTCTCTGGCTTTCACTGCCCCCGGTTGCTATGCTCTGTTGCATAGCAACTGTTAAAGTTGACATACAATGCACACAATGAATGGATACCGAACTTCTCACTACTATTCTGGGTGGTAATTACATTTTCCAGGAGCTTCAGAAGCAGCTCTGTCATCACATTTATAATCCTCACACCGCACAGATATTAGAATTTACATTTCAATGTCAGCCAAACCCATTTACACAGGGAGAGATAAAAACCTTTCAATAAACCAAACATTATTATTTTCATTAATTTCAGATAGAAAAATTCACCTACTTGTATCATATTAAGCTGAACTTCCAATATTCACCACTGTTCGAGGTCGTTTTCCTTTGAGCACAGAGCAGCCAGCTTGTTTGGACCAACAGGTTGTGTTCAGTTCTGAGGCTGAATCCTCCAAGGACGCCGTCTACCTGGACTGGATCCTTACAGGTCAGTGAAACTAAGGAGACCAGAAGAGTTTTGGCTGTGAATTCAAACAGGACCAGCCTTCCCTGGCTTTGACTACCCATATGCTCTGTCTCCTAGCAGCCGTGCTACCTGGTTCTTCTTCTTGTTTTTAATGGCGGTTGGCAAACAACTAAATGGTGCATTACCGCCACCAACCAATAAGGAGTGTGGATCAGGACAGACATGCTCAAAAAAACAAACCTAAATTCTTTTCGCTAAACCTGTAACCAATAAATAACGAAACATAATTCTATAACTTCAATCATAAATACTTTTCCCTAAAATATTTGTTAGACAATACTTTTCTTTTTCCTTTGTCAGACTCCTTATCAATTGTGTTCTGTCTTTGAAACCTCCTACAGGTATACATTACGTGTTCTATTGTTTCATTTTCCCCACATTCATCACATCTTCCTGTTTCATGTTTTCCATTAATCGTAACGTTGAATTAAGTCCTATATGTCCCAACCGTAGTCTAGTTATTATCTTTTCCTCTGTTCTGTTCCTCCCAATTTTCCTCGAATTTCACCAACCTTCCTTTGTATTCTATAAAGCCATCTTCCTTTTATATCTTCTTCCCACTGTTTTTGCTAATCTTCTCGGATCTTTCTTTTAATAATACCTTTAACTTCTGTTTTACTCATATCGATTCTTATATCACTCTTACTTTGGCTTATTGCCATCTGCCTCAAGTTTTTGTTTAACTTGTTCCCACGAAATATTCCTCATCCCTAAGAATTTCTCAGCTCCTTTAACAAAGATTTTGATTTTTTCAGTTTTATGTTTGACCTGGTCCGTGCAGTTAATAACAAAAGCCATAAACAAAACTAGTTTGTCAAACTCAACAGGGTTATATACCCTGGCATGCTGCTCTGGTTCTCGTCTTAATACTTATGTATGTTACTCACAGTTTCCTTTTGCTTTTCCTGAACCTTCTTTAACGCCTCAGCATAATTTAGGTTGTTTGTTGTTTTCACTTTTTGAACCTCAACCGCTTTCTTCCTAAATTCACACCCTCCATATGTTGCCCTGTGCTCTCCACCACAATTACAGCATTTATCCTGAGTATTTTCACCACATTCTTGTATTTTGTGCTCCCCTCCACATGTTAAACATCTCTGTTTGCCCCTGCACACTGCAGCAATGTGACCATATCTCTGACACTTGTAACACCGAAGTGGAGGAGGAACATAAGGCCTGACTGGATAACACAAGAAACCCACTTTAACTCTCTCCGGGACTTCTGGAGTAGAAAATTCCAGAAGCACAGATAAGCTGTCAACTCTCTCATTGTTAACTGTTTTCTGCAATCTCTTTATATCACTGACTTCAACATTATGGATGTTATGTTTTAATTTCTCCAAATCTTCATTAACCGGAATTCCGTAAATAACTCCTCGGGATCCTTTCTTTTCTCCCAACACTCTTTTACTTTCCACTCTTTTCTTTCAACACTCATTGCTTTCCTTTTTTGTTCTTCTGATTTACAGACAATTAGCAAGTTTCCATCTCTCAGAGTTTTAGCCATTTCAACTTCCCCCACTTTCTTTCTTAGTTCCTTAGAAACTATTACTGGGCTCAGAATAATATTTTCATCTTCCTTTCTGAATTTTAATATTATCTTCACCTCTTCTTTCATGATTTTTTTACGTACACCCTTGCTTCCATCATCTGTGCTGTCGTCTTCAAGGTTTCTTTTGTTTCCTGAATTCCCACAAGCTCTGCCCGCTTCACTACTTTTGAATTTTCCACTTCTCCGGTAACTACCAACTGGCGTCCAACTATCCATATCCGAATCACTTTCTAGCTCTTCCTCATCCTCTACAACTTGAGCCGCCATCCTGATCCAGTCACAAACTGGCTTATGCCTCAGATCAGTGTCCTCGTCGTCGTCTTCTTCTTCCGACGAGGTGCTTATCGATTCACGCCACGTGTTCAACCCAATTACCTCATTGGTTTAGCCTTGCCTCCTTATGGCGCAGGGGGCCTGGCTTAGGGGCCGTGCTACCTGGTTGGCAAGAGGTTAGCAACAAAAACTGGCCACAACCAAACTTGCTTGCGAACTTTCCACCACAACAATCCCGCCCCCTTGATAATCGACCAATCACATTCACTTTATTCACTAAAGTAGTAAAGTAAAGTCGGGCACCACTCGGGAGAATTTCGGAAATGCAACACTTGTAACAGCCGCTTCCCTATGACTTTTTAAGCAAATTGTGAAAAATAGCAACAAAAAAAAGGAAAGAGCTTTTCAATAGTAAATTAAATCACCAAATAAAGATATAAACATTGACAAATAACAATCACTAGACTGAAAAGATAAAGAATATAAGATCTAGTGGGGTAATTAAGAATGACATTCAGAGAGAAAAGCATGGAGTCTTTTAGCATTAGTGGTGGACATTGTCTTTAAGGACAAAGTAAGTATATTTATTTCATTTTTAATCGCTATGATTGTAGGGAGAGTTTCATTAAGAAAAAATTTGACCGTTATAATTATATTATGATTTTAATTCTATTTGTTTATCTTGTGTTATAATATCAAATTTCATTGCGGAGGGGGAGAGAAAATGTATGTTTAAGGATTTAGACTTTAGAGAGTAACCGGTTATGAACTGAGAATAATGTTTGTATTTTACTACAAAAAGAAAAAATATGTTTAATTCATTCCTCTTCTTGCTCACACAGACATTTGTCTACAATGAATTTAAATTTGGAGCATATGAATTGGTTGCAAGGATAAATGTCATTTATGTCATTTAATATTTTGAAATGAATCTCTTTATATTTAGGTTGAATAGCAAATTTATGATATTTGGTTGTCAATGTGCTGATATTACTTTTGGAGTATTATTTTAAAGGGGAAAGTCTTTTAATTGGATTAGGATCTAAGATATTTCTAAAAAAAGATGTTTTTGCATTTTTCGCCTACGATATTGATTCCTTCAATAAATGTATTTTAAAGTTTAGGAACTGGAATATATGTGATGCAACCTTGAATTAAAATAATCAAAGTTTTTGGATATAATTTTGAATTTTTTCCATATTCCTGGGATGAGACTTAAGCATTATATTTATTATTTAAATCATCCAGTGACAATAACTCACCAAATAACTCTCTAACCAATTTACAAAGGGCAGATAAAAATGTTTTAATAAACCAAAAATTACCCGCCAAATATCTGACTCATTAAGCATTTAAAAAACAATTTTCATTGGCTTCAGACTGAACTATTCACATACTTGTATCCAACTGCACTTCCAATATTCACCACTGTTTGGCACCATTTTCCTTTTTCCTCTGTTCATGGAGCAGCTTGGTTGGACTCGCAGTGAATCGCAGGATTTCCTAGCTGTTGCACCGGACCTGTTCTTCAAAACAGCCAAAAAGAAGATGCATTTGTCGGCTGCATATTGAGGGCCCAATCCAAAACCGGTCCCTAAACGCAAAGCCTGAACACGTGAGGGCCTGTGGGCTGGATCCGGACCATGGGCCTTAAATTGTTTATCCATTGTTTATCTAAATATCATCCAGAGGGTCATGGATAAACAATTTGGGCTGCAAATTGTTTATCCATGACCCTCTGGATGATATTTAATTAACAGAACTCGCCCATAGGCCACCCTTGCTTGTACGCACTGCTGTGACTTTGCGGCCTACATGGCGTTGTGGGGAATGTAGTGTTGGTGCAGTAGTGTTGCACACACCAACACTACATTCCCAAGGGAAAACAGGATTGTATTTTTCTTTTATTTAAACTGTTTGATGGTGCTTTGCATGTTTGGATTGTTTTGGTTTTTGATTTCCCTGAAGTTGGTTGTCTAAGGAGGTGGAGTGCACTAACTGTGCTATGATCAAGATTGGGCACTAGTTTAGGGTGAACATATTTTCATTTGGGAAAACCAGGACACCTTGGGGGGTGGGTGGGGGTGGGGGGATCTGTGGCATGCACTCACTTAACGTTGTCCTATGTAATCCTACAATAACATATTTACAGTTGATGTATTAAAAATGCTTTTCAGTAAAAGTCAACAGGAATAACTCCAATAACAAACGACAATTTTATTCAAAATGTTTTTATTAAAAATGCTTAACAATTCCTGTAATGAATAAATAGCACAATGAAAGAAATAATGTCTCATCATCGGCATTTGCTCCGTGATCAGAGGAAATGTTACTTGGCGCCGAATAGTGGTGAGAATTGGAAGTTCAGTTTAATATAATATAACTCTGTGAATAGTTCCGTCTGAAATGAATGAAAATAGTTGTTTTAATGGTTATAGAGTCAGATATGTGGCGGTAATGTTTGATTTATCTAAATGTTTTTATCTGTTACTGTGTAAATGGGTTTGGCTGTAATTTAAGGTCAGATTCTAATAGATCTGCAGATTGGGAACTATAAATCTGATAGGAGTTTAATTTTTTTTATTGTTGTTTTGCACAATATGCTTAACTAAGTATTTTTTTGTTGAATATTAGAGATTTTGCAGATATATTTTTATACATACATTGTTTAGATTTACTTATATATTTCTACCCCTTTTATAGAATAGAAAATCCCTTTACTGTCGCACAATGGGCAAATTTACAGCAGCAGAAAGATTTTTGAAAATGGTCACACAAATGTGGACCTTAGAAAAATGTGTAGGAATAACATAATAGGGAAGAGTTAAAATATAAATAATACAATTCTGTAAAGTGTTTTAACAATATAAAACTGGAGAATTAATAACCAATATGCAGCTATGGACATTTTTACAGGAATGGATATTTGAAAATAGCAGCAATATCAGAGATGTGCAGAATGACAGCAGCAGGTTATTTAACTGACTAAGGTTTCTATCATTACATTGATTTTATTTGTTCCTGCTCCCGGTGGTTGGAACCTTTATTCCACTCTGGATTCTTGTGAGCGTAGTCTTTGTTCACTTTAACTTTAAAAAAAATAAATAAATAAACAAACAGTTTTGAAAACCTCGGTATTCATTCTTTTCCTGCTTTGTGTGTCAACTTTCACGGTTGCTAAACAACAGAGCATACGGCGGTAAAACCCGCCGAAGGGTGGACCTGTTCGAATTTACAGCCAAAACTCTTCTGGTCTCCTTATTTTCAAAGACTTCGAAGGATCCAGTCTAGGTAGACCGCGTCCTTGGAGGATGCAGCCCAGGTTTTCGAACAGAGCCTCTGATTAAGAATAGGGCTGCCCGCACTGACGCGGCTCAGGGATTACGTCACACGCAGCGTCATGCGCAGTGCCCTAGTGGCTGTAAATTTAATGGTCCAATTAAGGTAATTTAAAAAATCAGGACATTTCCTCACTTTCTAAAACAAACCCGGGACGCCCGGGACAGGACGTGAAATACGGATATGTCCCGGGAAATACGGACGTTTGGTCACCCTACACTAATTACAGGCCCTGACTGTGCTGTCTGTTGACCTCCCAGTATCCTGTGAGCAGCGTGTCCTTCTCTATTCTCCATCCAGGCTAATATTGATATTAATATTTAGTTAAAAAAAACAATGTGTTAGGTCTTGGTTCAATCGGCTATGTTAATTTCAATATAATTAAATTTTAATAAACAGTCTGGCCCTCGGTGTATTTGACTTTGACATCCCTGCGGTGGAGGGTCTCGACATTAAGTGCCACCCCAAACCCTGTAGCGCTTAGCCCTTAAATAGCGAGTCTGCATAAAGTGCAGCCTTGCTGAAATTTGGCAGCTTTTTTAATGGTTGGATGAAAAGCGTGCATTTACATCTAAGTTCCACCGGTTTGCTGCATCTTCATCACACTGGCAAAAAAAATCCCAAGTTGGGTAAAAGAACGAAACGTAGTTAATTCCAAAATGTACCACCACCACCTTCAATCAAACGCCTTCCACAGCTGCAAGTAAGACTTCATCGGGAGTGACACTTGTCAGTTAAGTGTTAGTGGTTAGTGACCGGTTTGGGATTCAGCCAAGGAGTCTTCCAATCCGAACAGGCCTCGGCGCCTCGCTATGACATAATCTGCCGAAGAATCTGGCGTTCTGAGGACTCAGCCAGGTAGAGCAGGTCCTCGGAGGACACAGCCGCTGAAATCAAACGCACCCACTGTGGGACTTTCAGAAGCTAGAGGAGCCAGAGCTGTAACCTCCGGGTTTAGTGCAACTGAAAGTAAACTGGCCAAATTTAACAGTCTCTGTCTGTGATTTGGAGTCTGCCAGCAGAGCACTTTGGAGCCGTGGAGATACCAGTGAGGACAAGGAGACAGTCACCCTTTAGATTGAATCCTACATCAGAGAACCAGAAATGGGTCTGACCAGGTAAGATCTGATGTCAGTCCTTGTCCAGTTAGATGGGGGAGAAAAGAGCCGTCTGTATGGAGCATCGATACACACAAAGTCCTGTTTATTGACCTGAAAAGTAAGTAGATATATTTGATATTTATACCCCATTCACACTACCCTTGAAAAACCGATCCATGCCGAGACCGGTCCGAGCTCGGTTCTGACGACCGTTTACACATCACGCTATCTCGGTTCCTCGCCTCCTAGTGACGATCTGCGGTATTACTGCCGGTATTAAAGGAGGAAATCAAGCAGTTGGTGGCGGTAATGCACCAAAAGTTGTTTGCCAACCGCCATAAAACACAAGAAGAAGAAGACGAAGAAGGAGGGAATCAAGCAAATCAAAATGGCGGCGCCCGTCACATTCAGAAAGTTATGCTTGATTATTATTGCTGTACTTCGGTGTTATTATTTAAAATGCCATTATTTAAAATGTTGCGTGGAAAAGATTTTGATCGTTGTTTATAGTTGAAGAAGTTGTTCTTCTTCTTCTGTTTCTGGAGGGGCATTACTGCCAACTACTGGAACGGAGTGTTAATCGCGATGTGCAGCCAGACGGAGATGACTCGTTCTGCTCATGCGCTCTTGTTATCAGAGAACCGAGCCAGGGAAAAACCGAGCCGAGCCCACCTCTGGAACTGGTCTGCATTTAGCTCGGTCCGGTTGTGTCTAGCTCGGTTCGGTTCAGTTTGCTTTCTATTTACATACGATAAGTTATCTCAGTTACTGAGCTTGGACCGGTCTCGGCACGGTTTTTCAAGGGTAGTTTAAATGGGGTATAAGATGGTAATACTTGGTTCAAAATTCATGCAGTTTCCTGAAGGTTATTGTCGTTCTAACAGTGAACCTCTGGTCCAGTCTCAAACCTTTTTAAAGCATCTGACAGGTTTTCCTCCAATGAACCCTTAGATGATAAATGTAAATAAGAAAATGAATCTTCCTAACAAGTTAGAGAAGCTTACATATAAAGCCACAGGTTGATGCTGCCACCTGTAGGAATGTTCAGGCTAACCGGCTGACAGTATCTACAACATACAAGATTTTAATTAGGCATAAATGTTCAAATTGATTAAAGAAAATTCTTTTTTTTAATTCTGCTTAACTTTATATGGTTTATCATTATAAATATGGCTTGAAAATGACATTACATGTAAGAAATAAAAGATAAGGAACTACAACATGTGTAATGTCCTTTCACAATTATATTCTAGTGTAAATTTATAAAATAAAATCCCAGTGAAATACTTAGAAGTTCGTTTTTGCAAAGAACTGACTAAGAAAATGTTCAGAGGATATAAATATTTTTTTCCAGGCCTTGGATGCTTTCTATAAACCTCCACCTTAACAGACTTACTGAGCGGCAGAGAGAGGTGGGCGGGAGTCTGACGATAAGATAAATGAGCTCTTCCTCAATATATTCAGAGCAGCCCACAACCTGATGAGAGGAGCTCTTGTCTGTCTTCTTTAATAAATCTCCTCTCCACACAAAAATGGCTCCCTTAGGATCTCAGGAAGATCTTAGATTTGTAGCCAATTAGTTAAACTCTTCTGAGGGTGTTATCTCTGGGGTAAAAAAAAAGAAAAAAAGTGTTTTCCAGCAGCAGAGATGGTAAAGAGGGATCTCCACTTATAAAGATAAATTACTGTTCAGAAGGCCCACTTGTAAGGTTTTCTGTAAGTCCCCAAACCATAAATAACTAGGCGATGCCCCCAAACGCCTGACTGCTGCACGATTAAAGAGCACTCAGAAGCAATCCACAGACATTATCCTTGATGTAATGTAACTGCACTGATTAACTTTAAAGAATGATTAATGATCCTTCTGACCAACAGGGTGCAGCAGCGTTCAATAAATCAGACCATTTCAGTCAGGGACAATTCTAAAATATGATTTTATTCAAACTAAAGCTGGTAAAATAAAGGACAGAGACTTGGAAAATGGTGTTAAAGTATTCTGTTGTAAAGTAAATAAAAACCCGACTTCCCTCTGAGATCAAATCTGCTTTTAGCTCTGAGTCAGAAAGCTCTTCACAGAAGGTCATTCAAGGACTGACACACCGGGAAGCTGCAGGAAAAAAAGATCCTGATCCCATCCAGCTGCTTTGGTTGTCTGTGATGTGAACAAACAAGTTGAAGCCAGAGGACCTGCTGCTCAAACCGATGGAGATGCATCATCAAACAGGCTGAGGCACAAACCAAACTAAATGATCTTCGAGTTCAGCAGCAGGCCCGCTAGATCCTTTAGATTTCTCTCACAGAATACAGATGTCCAAACAGGACCTGTTGCTGCTTAAATTAATATTAATGATGGATAGAAACAGTTATTAATGCTGTCAGAAAGATTCTAAAACAGGCAGAGAATGTTTAACACAGCTGATATAAAGCATGCTGTTAGAAATATCACCACTAAGTGGCAGCCATGGACTTTCAGTGTGAACCTGGCAAACAACAATTTCCATGATGGTATGAGCCAAATGTGTGATAATCCTTCACATATGGATAAATACACACACGCTCGGACACATATATGTGCGTGGCCATGTTTTTGTTACCTTGTGGGGACGATTTCCCAGAAAAATGCTACATTTTGGGGACTCAGAGGGACTCATGGGGACCAGTTAAGGACTAAGGTTGCAATTGAGTTTAGGTTAGGTTTAAGGTTAGGTATGTGCTGGTAAAGGTTAGGCATTAGACACTGTCTAATCAGTCTGAGGACCTCTTTTTGCGGGGACATTTTGCTGGTCCTCACAAGCTATTTTGCTAATGGTTAGGTTTAGGGCTAAGGTGTCAGTTGGGTTAGGGTTAGGATAAGGTATGCATTGGTAATGGTTAGATTTAGGGTTAGTTTCACTGTTAGGACATAAAAAGGGTTGAAAATAACTGAAAATCAATGGGAGTCAACACATGGTCCTCACTATTAGTAATTCAAATAACAGAAAACTATATAATAGTTTAGTAAAAAAAAAAAGAGGGTGAGATATGATTTAAAATGTACAATTTAAATACTTGTATAAGATCTGTTTGTGAATAGATGAAAAAAAAAATATATATATATATATATTTCTTTAAAAATCTCATAACAATGATTGTTAAAACCATCATCTCCCCTCTATGTGGATCCCTGTCACAGAGGATTGTTTAAACCTTCAAACTCCCCAAGAATGTGGAATTACTGCTTTGGATGCAATCATTATTTGATTTTTTTAAAAACAGTGAGACCGTTTGATTAATGATCAAACATTTATTAACAAGGTGCTGTAATCATGTAAAAGAAAAAATGAATCTATAAGAGGTAGATCCTACATGTGGCGATGATAAAGAGATGAAATGAAAACGTAGAAACGTTTCTAACATCTGCTCTTGTCTCCTGTGTTCACATTCTGTCCACGGATGTCAGCGTGTCGTCACAGACACAAACACGCCTCACACTCACCTGCAGCACGCGTTCCCCTGTTGGTACGTTCTTTCAGAGGGGAGCTTAATCGCAGATGACAAACTCATGGGGTGTGCTGTCACTGACTGTTGAAACGGAGGAAATCCCTCCGATGGAAGCGCACACAGCAATCCCACATCTGCAGCTCTATCACACCTCCGGCTAAAACATGGGAGAGAACATCAGCTGTCTCCCCCCTTGGTGGTTTAGGAGTGGGAGGGGTGTGTGAGCACCAGGCAGAACAGGAACTCACACATTATTCTATGCAGGAGATCTGATCCAGCTGTTCCACAAATAATGATCTTCAATACATCTTATAGGAAAAGGCATGCTGGTGGACAATGTTACCACCCCTCCAAAAAAATAATTTTCTTACGTTATGCCGGTCAGAATCATGTAAACTGTTTCTATTCACATTTAAATTTCTGTCTAATCTAATCTAGCTGTTATATATATATTCTAGATTAGACATCAACCAACAAGTTTGGCAACTTCTCATGCCAAGATATATGACATCAGAAGTCTTCAGGTCCTCGGGGCCCACTGTCCTGCATGTTTAAATGTGTTTCTGCTTCAGTGCACCTGAATCAAATCAAATCATTGTTTTTTCCTCCTCATCAATCTCCAGGGGCTGGAGAGGACTGTTAATCACAAAGTTATTTAAGTGAGGTGGTTGTGGGAGAAACACCTAAAACATGGTGGACAGTGGGCCCTGAGGAGCAGAATTCAACACATCAATACCTGGAATGTGCTGCAGATTTTTGGGAGCAAAATTTTGGAGCTTTTTCTTTCTCAATTTACATGATAAAAATGACAATATAATAACAAATGTGTCTCAAGTCTTGATGACAAAAAGGAAACATTTGTTAAAGCAACACCATGCTAGCCTGGGTGCCATTCCGAACTTAGTCCCGCCCACAACGTTTAAGGTCGGGAAGTTCGGTCTGGCATTGCTCAATAGTAGCGCTTTATACGCTAGCTTTATACGATGATGGACAGTAATGTAATCAACCACGTCACCAAAGCGCGCTTGGGTGACAACAATGGCTGCCGCTGGAGAGTTGAGGTGTGAGTAGAAATGTATTAATAACCTTACCTCTGTAATGGTTCTTTGTTTTTTCGCGTTCCAACCGTGTTATAACGTTCTAACAGGACCGACAAATGCGATGCGATTTATTTGTCGTTTTGTAGAGTTGTAATCCTAAACGGAGAACTTGATCGTATGTGCATTCGCCTTTACTGTTTTTCTTAAAAATGAGGTTCGTGTGTTGAATGACTCCTTGTATCCTCAGGTTCTTTTTGCAACACCGGCAAAAATCATTCACGCTCATCTTCTTATTCTAGGTGTGCAACTGCACGGTTTGATTTTTGTTGACAACAACTATGCGTCGGTTAACATACATCACGCACTCCATTGCTCTTATTGGTTGTAGGTCTATCCAATTGAGTGAAGAGGTATTTTTATTTCCTGGTTCGTTCAAAACACGAAACACTCTATGGAGCAGTATCAGACTCATGGCTAACACCATGCAGCTTTTGACTGAAGTTTTAGCTTCATTGAGATATATTCAAGGATTTTTTTAGACCAAAATGCAGCAGTATCCATGCATTACGCAATACTTCCCAATAACTCCACTCTGTAACTTGAACAAGGCGGATCCGTCGTTAAATGCGCCATGTTACAATTACAGCATTCTGAGCTTCACTTAAACACCAGAGCTAACTCAGCTAAAAGTTGTTTTTGGGCAACAACACAGACATGACATATCCAGATTGGACATATTTTTAGTTCTGATATAGTATTTAATCTATAGCAGGGGTCTCCAAGTTCCGTCATGTCATCAAGTTTGGTCTGTAAGCAAGACATTTATTTGCTTCAGCTGAATTGGATGCATCTAAAACCTGCAGCAGCGTAGCTACATTGTGCTGCTTTAAAGTCGTATTAAAGCGGCTGTTCCAACCGTTTCATTTCCGAATTCTCCTGAGTGGTGCCTGACTTTACACGAGTGAATAAAGTGAATTCAATTGGTTGATTGGGGGGGGGGGGGGGGGGTCGTTGTGGCGGAAGGTTCACAAGCAAGTTTGGTTGTGGCCGGTTTGTCGGAAGCATCTTGCTAACCAGTTAGCAACTTAGTGCTAGTAGGTTCCCAATGGGAAATTCCATTGGGACCAAGTAGCACTAAATTGGTGACTTAGAAACGACGCTGTCAAGGAACGCTATGGACAGCGAAACATGCAAGAGGAGGAGAGTTTAGTGTCGGAGGTCGTGGATGAGTCTCCTCCGTCATCCATTTTTTATTTAGAGGAGGAAAGCGGGGACGAAGATGTTCTGCCAGGGTGGCAGAAGCTTGGTTTAGAGATTGCTATTTAGAGATAGCTTGGTTTGGTGTAGAAGGCTTCCAGCCGTACATGTTTGAGCCCTTGCCTCGCAACGCTGCCAGTTCTGTTAGCTCTACGCCTGCCGAAGACACAGACGTCCATCCCCGTGAACACTGGGACGCAACTCAATGGGAAAGGAAATGATTCTGATTTCAACAGTTGCGTATATTAGCTGCGACATATGAATCAAGATGCTATGACCAAAAAATTTGATTGACAGATGACTGTTGATATATGATTGGCCGAATGTAGGTGTTCAAGCTGACGTAGAACTAACTGGCCTGCATAAAATAATGAACCACCCCCACAGATTTTAAGATAGATTTTAAAAAAAATAGAAGTTTTCTAACTTTTGGGACGACATGGTCTGATAGAGAACATTTATATACATGTTTAAGCCAGAATTATTTGACATTTAAATATGATTTCACTACGACTTTAACAAACCAAACAAAGCGTGGACAATAAATACCAAATTAAGCGGGTGGCAATGCATGCACTTTATGTGATCTCGAGGCCTGGCAGCTGATTGCATTAATGAATCGGTGAAGGCATGCAAGTACCAGCTGATGCTGATTAAAAAAAAACAGAAAACTCGAAGGAAATCAGCTTGCAAGGGTATCAGTTTCCCTCTATTTTAAATAGTTTTTCTTGTTTCATGTTCTGTTTGAGATTGAGTGATCTCTTACATGTGTCTGTTAATATACAAGCTTAAAATATTAATTTTGGGAATCAGACAGATGGCAATGAACCATGTATCATAGGTTTATTTTAGAGAACATTAGGGAGCAAACAATATCGCAAAGAGCAGGAAACAGAACAGATGGGTTAAGGGGAATTTTGCAAATCTAAAAATGAAAAAAATGAAATATTGCAGAACTATAAACCTACCATTGCATTCCACCTGATTTCACTCGTCAGGTTTTTATTAACCATACAATCGGAAAATATGCTTCTTTTTCCATCGTCTTTACAAATCTGTGATTCTTTGTGTTCTTCATATGAAATCCAACTGAAATGCATTCATAGAAATGCACTGCAGAATACCCGTCTATAGCCCTTTGATTGAGTTAAACATTCAAAGCTGTAACCTGGGGGACTTTATTTGTTGCTTCCAGAATCCATATTCAGTACAAGCACTCTTGTGTTTTGGGATCAATAACAAAAATAGCTTGGTGGCACATTTGGCCTCAGTCCATCGCTTAATTAAAAAGGCTGTGCCGACAAATAGAAAGAATGAGGTATCAAAGGCAGCTCCATCAAGTGCACTTTGACGAGTGTGTTATTTCCCAACATGCAGGATTAGACAAAACAACCTCACATAATTAGCAGCCCGAACTGATGCTTTTCTCACAAAAGAAAAATAATAAACAGACTCACTTCATTTAATCTTCTTAACAACAACAACTAATGTATGAGAGAATGTTATATACCCACTTTGCTAAATATTAAATTGTAAATTTTAAAGCATTTTAAACCATTTTGAGTACTCAGCTGGTTACACTTAGTGTAAACCATCAAAATATCCAACAAACTGCATCATGAAGACTAAAGAAAATCACCACAAAAAGGCAGGGAGGAAATTCTAGAGTAGGTTAGGTTATGAAGCTTTGAACATTTCTAGATGTGTTATTCGGTCCTTATGAAAAATGCAGAGCATGGTGCAGCTAAAAACCTAGCATGATGTGCTCTAAGTAGAGGAGACCAAAAATGAGCTATTTTGGCTTAAAGGGTTAATAGAATGCAAAACCTATTTTCTATTGTCATAGATGAATAACGATAGTTCAGTTGGTGAAATGGACGTAGAGAGAAGTTCAAACCCTATCAACACCTCCTTTCTCTGCAAATCTCTCAATTCTAAACTTCCACCATAAACGGGTGAACCCAACGAAGCCCAGAGTTGACGTAAACTTGGGGATGTTGCCTTATTTGGTTCTGGCCTGTACTTTTGTCACCCCACTGGTTCACTGGCCCAAGAACATGAATAGAGGTAGATGGAAGACACCAGTTTAGCCAACAGTTGGGTTTACTTCTACAAGAATTACAAAGCAGGCAGTTTCTCTATTGAAAATGAGCCAGAACCAGGGGAGGAAATGCAGTGTTCCAGGATGCACAGAGAAAAGGGAACATTTTCACAGTCTTCCCAAGGATCTGAAGACTCACCAGGCATGGATTATTGTTGTCAATTAGGAGATCCCTGCAAAGTTTGATGCTCAGCTTTTCATTTGCTCTAAGTATTTTACTGAAGACAGCTTTCGAAATCTTGGACAGTTCAAAGGAGGATTTGCTAAACTTCTTTTACCAAAACAAGGGTCTATATGGGGCGTATAAGCTTAATTAAAATGAACATTTTTCCACGGCTTTTATATCCCCTCCAAATGTTACCTCTTTGGCTATCCAAAAAAGTCATTACAGATATAGAGAGAGCATTCTCCAGATTCATTTGGCGTGGCAGGAGACCTCGACAGAAAATCATAGCTCTACAACTTCCTGTTAACAGAGGTGGCCTGGCTTTGCCAAACATCTACTATTACAACTGGGCTTGCCATGCTCGTTATCTGTGGGAGTGGTTACAGGCTCACCTTAACTCGAACTCTTGCCTTGATTCGTGGGCCTCTCACCCTGCTTCTTTGTGGAGCCTCACTACTGGAGACAGGAAGAGGCTATCAAGAGATATTAAACATAATCCAATTATTTACAACACAATTAGAGTTTGGCAGAGGATTTGGAACCACGCAGGAGGTGGCCTCTGCTCCTCACTCCTGACACCTCTCATAAGAAACCAGGATTTTATCCCAGGCCTTAAGCCCAACATTTTTGACCTGTGGCATGGCAGAGGAGTGAGAGTGATCGGAGATCTGTTTACAGAGAACGTACTAATACGTTTCAACAATTACAGCTAAAATTTGGTATTCCTAAAGAAGACTTTTTCGGTTTTCTTCAAATTCGCCATTTCATTGGTTCTTTGGGGCTCTCCCCTTCTGGCTTGGTCACACACAATGAGATTGAGAAATTCCTTGTCAACCGGAAAAAACTTAGGCACTTTATTTCTGCTTTCTATGCAGTGCTTTACTCTCTCACCCCAGGTGGTGCAGGGGACATTGTGCGGAAATGGGAGGGAGACCTTGACACAGTATACATCGAGGATGACTGGCAAGAAGCCATTAATGTAGTTAATTCAACTTTTATATGTAATACGCTCAGAGAGACGCAGTATAAGATTCTACATCGCTTACATATAACACCGTTTATACTGAATAAGATGGATCGGCAGCTTTCTCCCCTATGTACCAAATGTGGAAGAGAGGTTGGAACATACTATCATTATTTCTGGCAGTGTAAACTGATTAAAAGATTCTGGGGTGCAATCTCTAAAGAGCTGAGGGACGTGTTTCATGTAAAGATCAGATGTGACCCAGGTCTGTTTCTTCTTGGCCTCCCTTCAAAATCAGTCACTGACACAATCACACTTCAAGCTTTGTGACAAATTATTGCTGCTGGGCAGAAGAGGCATTTTAATTAATTGGATTAAGAATACGCCACCAACTGTCACACAGTGGCACAGGGAAATATTTAGGGTCCTCCCTCATGAAAGGATTTGTGCAGTTCTTAAGGGTAATGAAAAACATTTTCTTGATATGTGGTCTCCTGTGCTTAGCTATCTACCTAAAGAGTTGACGCAACTGGTGATGAGAGGTCAGAATTCTATGAAATGGAAGGTCTCACCAGGTCTTAACTAAAGGACACCCTCCTTTTGTATCACTAGGCATTTTTCTTTTCCTTTCTCTTACCACCACCGCTAGGTATGTTTGTGTTATCAGGTCTTAAACATGTCTATTGGATACATGATATTACATAAATGTAACACTGTGCGCTGGCTTCCCCCTTTTTTTGTTTTTTTTTTTCTCTTTGCATACCGATGTAAGGCTATAAGCAGTACATTGTATGATCTATTGCTTTTACTTGTGAAAACATAAAACTAATAAAAATGTTTTGTAAAAAAAAAAAAAAAACATGGGTCTGTTCCGACCATAAGGCCATCACAACCGCAGCTGGATGTATGATTCTGTGGCTAAGCTGTTGATAGCGATGCTAGCATATCTATGCTGACCAGAGGACACTTTTGTTTTTTCGGGGGGGGGGGGCTGCTGGGCCACTGACTGGACTGGACCGGGCATTTGGACCGAGCCGTCAGCTCCCGGGATGGTTCAAGAACCCCAATGGATGGGGGCATCGGGTTTGGTCGCTCCGTCCCCTGCTGGCTCCCTGCCCCGTCCGCCGGGGGGGTCCTGGAGCCGATGGCTCGTTTCTGCTGTAGTCGACCAAAATGGCGGACGATTTTGAAATCCCCCCTGAACATTGTTTTCAAATATGAAAAGTAGGACATGTCCTGAAAAAAAGAGGACGTCTGGTCACCCTACCATATCAACAATTTGATGTTTCATTGGGTGAGTGCTTGTTGCTATGATACGTCTTTGCTCAGCAGCTTCGCTCGTTGTAAACCAACCAATCAGAGCACAGCTCATCTAAATAATCATGATCATACCATAAAAGGTAGAAAACCTGTCGTTTCATTCTAGGGCTTTTAACCAGGCTGCATTAGGGCTCATAGAACTGCAAATATGCCATTTTCAGCCCAATCAATGTTACACACTATTCAGAGACCTTAAGAACCAGATACCCTATAGTCATTCTATCACCCCTTTAAGGAGAGTTTAATGCTGATCCGGTTGGTAGAACTGTTATCTATGCAGAATATGATCCATAATGTGAGCACCATCTTCCACTCTGCACCACTTTCAGATAAATCTTCCTCCTCCTTCAAATACTCCATTACAGTGAACTTTAAAGGTAAGGTTAATGGCTTCTGCCCTGACAGGGGAGGACTGGAGTCAGCTCAGTAAGTCTGGTGAGAATGGGGGAGACGGACATGAAGAAGAAGCTGTGAAAGAAAGAGGCTGAAAAGTTATGAGACAAACAGATGATTCACCGTGATGGGAACCCGGGAACGATTAAGAGCAGGAAATGAGAAAAGACAGCAACAAGGAAAGCGAGTCTCATTCATTTGGGGCTGCATGTGTTGTGTTTATCTTTGGGGCAGCAGGGGCTTTGGCCTACAGATGATGGGAAACCTGGGAGGACACTGAAAGAAAAAAAAAAACACGTCCCCCGGACCCTTTTAGAGGGAAACACCTCTCAATGGGAAGCTGACAGAAAGAAAGAAGGATGGAAGGGGGGGGGGGCGGCTGAATTGAAGCCAAAAGAAGCCTTGAAAAGAAACGTACTCCATTTTCCTTTAGGTTTATGGGAAGTAGTTTGCAGCACAAAGGCAGAGGAAAGTACATTTTATGGTAAAGACTTGAGGAATCACAACAAAGACAAGGATTCCTTTCAAAACTCTGCTTAGCATCGGCCGCCTCAACATTTAGTGTAAGAAAGGGAAATTCATCCTGCGGAACTCTTCAGTCTAACAGGTTCACATTTACTGTAATTAATGCATTGCTTTACATTTTAAAATGGCTTTTAAATAAAATGGTTTGCTTTTTGTTTGACTCGCTCTATTGTTCCGAGGCGCTTCTGTTTGCTCTTTTTACTATTTGCATCATTTTCTTTCTGTGATTCCAGCATTTTTTATGTGGTTGGTGCCTTTTTTCTTTGCATTTGTTTTATTGTTTGTTGAGTTTTGCTTCTATTTTTAGTGATTGCAGAATGTTTTTTTGCAGCCTATTTTCTGTTGCATTTTTTTTTTTGTGCTTTTGCGGTTTGCAGTTGCATCAATCATGTTCTTGCAGCTTGTTTTGTGGTTTACTGTGTGTTTCCAGTTTTAGTCAGCATTAATTTATAGAGGTATTCATCACTTAGCCAAAAACAGACCCTTATTCAGTTAAAATGAACAACCAAAAATAAAAATACCAGTTCCAATAACGTACCTGTGCTTTGTTTGCTCCTTAGATTTTATAAAGGCCAAACATCTTTACTTTAGTTTTGTTAGAGGTATTTCCTTGATTTAGCAGCTTTTTTCTTTACAACAAACAGGCTTCTTCTAAAAGCCCAATATAAAGATTTAGACTTGTTAATCTTTTTCAAACAGTTTTCTTATGACCTTTCACCCTAACCAGAGACACCAGGGGCTGCCAGACTTTGCACTGGATTTATGGACGAACAGAAGATGTGGACTCTAGATTGACTGCAGTGTTGACATCTTGTTATTGTGTTAAACACACCTATATGCTGCAGAAAAACAAGCTCCTGCTTGACTGAGGCACTTGCACTTAAGAGTCATTTACAATTTTCCCCATTTCGAAAAAGTATACAAGGCATACAATACTCAATGTACATGTGCATTGTAATTCAAACATGTTTTGATATAGAAAGTTTGTTTGGCATCAATAGTTTTACCTTAATAACCATATATGTTCATACACTGCAAAAACGATCTAGAAATAAGTAAAAATTTCTTAAATTAAGTCTATTCACCCTTAATTTGAGTAGGTTAATGAGGTAGTTTGCCAAGTGAATGAGTAATTTTACTCTTAAAATAAGATAATTAGATAACATGCACTTGAAATAAGAAAATGCAATTGTATTTTCTTATTTTAAGTGTAAATTGTCTTGTTTCATTGGCAAAATGTCTTTTTTACCTCCTCAATCTAAGAACAAATGCACCTCATTTAAGAAAAAATTACTCATCTAGATTTAGATTTTTTGCAGTGTAGGTGCTTAGTACCAGGTACATTAAAATGAGGATTTGGGAAAAAAAACATTTTGTATGCTTTTGGGGAGGAGAAGAAAAGAGAAATTTTATTAGAACTTGTTAAATTGTTGAAAATTTTGCATCATCAGCTGCACCTGAGTGCAAATTTTCATCACGTTTTTTAATCACTTATCTTCACACAGACAGCTTTTTTTCTCCAAATAAACATTGGCACTATGGAACACCAGATTATTTATATTATGTCTTAGTTTCAAAACTACATGACATATGACATCTACATTATGACAATATCATTTTTTTCCCAGTTAAATCGACTTTTTAGACCAACAAAAGTAGGAAATAAGTAGCAGTACCAAAGAGCGCCACAAGATGGAGCTATGCAGCAGCAAATTGAGCCATATACCAGTTTTCTATTATTTAATTTCTTCCTTGCATACAGCTGATTCCCTTATTTATGATTTTCAATCTGAACTATTTTTAAAACTGAGACAGAAATGTTCTGCCCTCCAACCATCATATATTTTATATGTAATCAAACATTTTAAAATCAACCATCATCTCATGAGTTATCTTCTTTTCACTTTTAGACCAAGGTTTCAGCTTTAGGATGTTTTGCTATTTTAAAATAGCATGCCTGGTATTTTGGGGCGAAGTCAGTTTTTCCTGTTAGTATGGATGTATTCATTATTTACTCTTTCCTCCTCTGTCCAGGCATCATTCTTTATAGATACATAAAACTGTATTCTGTCCGTCCATCCATGGTCAGTCAGGTTCATGGGGGCTGTTGTTTTGTCTTTGGTTGAAAAGTTGGTCTTACTGCATTCATTTTAAGTTTTCAAATATTTGTTGATTTCCGGGAGTTATATTTTTAAGCCCCAGCTCAGCCTCCAGCGGTGGGAAAGAAAGCCACATTAGCATGTCTTGCTCTCTTGAACATTTTAAGTGCTTTAATCCCCCTGTTCTCTTACACACAGCTGATTGTTTCCTCAGCGGGTTGAGCTTCATTATGCACTGAGTCTTTATAATTTGCACTTCTTTTAGTTTTCAGAGAGCTGTTTGCAAACCAAGGTATCCTTGAGGCTGTAGGGAAAGCAATGAATAACTGAATACAGGATCATGTTTACTCTCTTCACTGCTGATTGTATAAAGTTCAAGCAACAGCTACTGACTGAAACCTGAAGAGAATAAATACCAAGATACCAGATAACCTCTTAAGTTTTTTTTTTACATGTTAAACTAACTCTAAGCTGATACACATTTGATTTTTTTCAATTCATACTAAGAACTCCAATCAAAGGGAAACCGATCACAGATTAATCGATTTCGGTTCTTGCACAAATAGTGCCCTGAAGGACGGAAATACTTTAATTTGTTTATCTAATCTTTGTGATTGCTGGGCTCATTTTTTTGTTTTTGCAGCACCTTTGCAGCTCAGTCACCATAATACTGGGTTTGAATCAACATTGGAGGAGTTCAACAATACTTTGATACTTATTTTGTTTTTGGGAAATTCTCGTCTATTTTGCATACCCAAATGGAAAAGCAAATAACTATATGTAACGTTCCTGGCACTGGAGCTGCTAATTGCAATCAGTGCACCTGTTCTCACTCCACCCCTCCTGCTTAAAGCCTCCAGCGCCAGAATGTCTCCAGCCTAACGGTGAGAACTTCCAGCCTATTCTGTAGGTCCCTCTGCCTGTCTGAACCTCGACCTGTTTTTGCCCGTTTTTGAGACGGCCTGACCCATTTCTGGATTTTTATCCGCCCGCCTCAGCCCTGCTCGTCAGCCTCAGTGATCTGGACTGCCTGCCTGTGAGTAACGGAGATTGCCTGCCCTTTGAACTGTCTTTTCTTTTTTGGATTTTAGAACTGGATCTGGACTTGGAACCTCCCCTGGATTCTCCCTTGGATACCTCAGCTGGATTGACGGCCCCCCACCCTCGTCAAGACCCAGACCGAACCTGGATAAAGAACCTTGGATTATCCCAGCACGGACTCCGTCCTTTCCTGTAACCAGACTGTGCCCAACCGAGTCTTCCTGTGGCCAGGTTAGTGACCAAGTTCCTTACGCACACATCTGCCTGCCTCCACTGGTCACTAACCACCACTCTGTCTGTAGGAGCTGCCAGTCGCTGAACCTGACCGCACTTCCAGGAGTCCGTGCCGCCCTCTCACTTTAATAAAGACTGTCAGTTTCACTGACCTGTTTGCGGGTTGTCTTTGGGTCCATCCTAATCCATTACACTATAACCTCAAATTAAATGTGTGATACATTATTTGAAAGCTAACATCTTCTAGTTTCTGAATATATACATGAAAATTAGGTGAGTAAAGCTGCATCAGTTCAAACATGACTCAAAGTTGTTTTTTTTGTTCTTGAAAATAATAGATCTTCTTTGAACAGCAGTAATAAAGACATAGGGTTATGGTTATATTGGTAAACATTTTACCAGTGTAATTTTCATGCATTCTGATTTATTTGTTCTAAACGCTTTAAAACTTCGGGTTTTGAGAGGTTAAATTGTTTTGGTTGTGTTGTTTATCATATATGCCTACTCCACCTGCTGACTGCAAGACACCCCAGGAAAAAAACTGTTTTCTAAATTTTGAGAATAAAAGTTTTTCATTTCAGCTTCTTCAGCGCTTTATTTTGTTATACAGTTTTTATGTTTATCCATACTGTATGTTTGACGTTGCTCTAATGCTGCCTTCATGGGGACTGGTGAAGACAATCCTTTCCACTTGTGAAGTGGAACTTACCAACATATTGTGTTGAGTTGGTTTTGTTGTGGTGGAGAAGAGAAACATTGTGGATCCACAGATTATCCTGACCTGCTATCGGTCTGCGCCAGTCACGTGACATTTGTTGCTAAGACGCCATTGTTGGTGGAAAAGGCGTAGTGTAAACAACCGCAGCATAGCTAAACGAAGGACTAAAGGATTGAGTTTGTTTCTCTGACTATATGGAAAAAAGTAAGCAGAATGTGAAATTACCGGACAGGTGTCGTGCCAAGGTAGTTATCCCTGCGAAAATTTGTATCCCCTCGTCGGGAGCGCGCACGGAGTAGGAAGATCAACCCGAGTTAACTCCGCTTCAATTCCAACTTGAAATTTGAAAGGTTTTACGTGTATGAAAGTTGAGCTTTACTGTTTTATTCTTTACTTCACATGTTATAGCAGAATATCGCCAGTGATATTGATTTAAAACTAATAATAAAACACAAATGTTTGCTTGAAAGCTGGTCGCTGACAGCAGTGTCTACTCCTTCCTCTGAAAGCAAACAGATCCTTGTTCATTTCCACACGTGCCTTAAAAAAATCTCTCATTCTTTCAGTGTCCAAATGTTCTCATCCCATTAAAAACTGTAAACCATATACTTGTAATAAAAATGAAATAGAAAATGGAGTGCACGTGTAATCATTAAAGACTATATGCAGAAGGAAATAATTTTTTCCTGGTTGAAATTTAGTACTTAAATCTATATTTGTCTTTATAGTAACGTACAATTTATCTATGTTGTACTATCCTTAATAAACAGTTTGTCTTCTAACATCAGCCCAGCTTTTTCATTTTTGGCTTATAAGCATCTTTTATCAAATTCTTTGTCTTCAAACTGTGAGGAAGAATTGTTAAAATACAAAATATAAGAATATTGTTTTCATTTTTATTACACTGTTAGTGATTAGTGGTTGGAGACAGACCAATGGATCATTATTTATATCTAAAACTAATACGTTTATGGTGGTTTAATGAATTTAGCGTTCCTCAGTAAAAACTAAATATAATCATTTTGGTAGCAATCACTGATTCCGGGAGCGGCCATTTTTGCCCAAATATAGTAACCCCTCCCTCCTGCCATCTTCCAGCAGTGACGTCACGGTGCGGTAAGCCTAGCGCCATTCTCCCCGCTTTACAAGCAAAATCTATGGGAACTACTAGACACATCTGCAATCAACAACAATTATTGAAGATTTCCAGAGGACTTCACCATTGAAATTCACCAGAGCTATAGTGAAACTGACAATGCCCACGTGCATGGCAGTTGGAATATATCGGGTAAAAGTGAAAAAGAATGAGTTATTTCTGTTTTCCGATTCCTGATCCTCCACGGACGGGTTCGTCATTGGATTTCCAACTTGAAGAGGGGGGATTATGGAATTGAACTTCTGGCCAGAGAAAAAAACACACCATTAATCTGTTTCTCTCTCCTTTACATAGTACACTGGTCGTCACCATCATGGATAATAGCGCGTTGTGAGAAACACCAGATACAGCACTGGGACTTGATCAACAGCTGATACCGCACCGTGACGTCACAAACCAATAGGTGGCAGTAGTGTTCTTTGACAAACATGGATGCCTCCAGTAAAGCACATTCACATGAAAATTACTCTTAATTAAAAACACTTATCATTAATTGAACAGTATGGAATAATTTCATACTTAAAGTACTTTCAGAAGTTTATATTGTGAATATGACAGGACTTTTCCTATAAAAATATGACTTAAGGCAGGGGTCTTTAAAGTTTTCCAGTCCAGTTTTCTGGGTTGGGGCTTTTCTACCGCCAAACCGATGCCGAGATGGAGCGCTAATTATATATATTGTATGAAATTGTGTTCTATCAAAATGGACCTATAGTCACTCTATTACAGATGGAGTAATGTAATTAAAGCAATTGAATTTGAATTCATGTTAATGTGGATTTAAAGACATTTCAATTAATGGAAAAATTGCAGGAGGGAATATATAAAAAAAAAAGTCTAATCAACCAAAACTTTTGCGACCCCCATGCAGTACCTCCTTGGACCCCCTAGGGGTCATGGACCCCCTGTGAAAGACCTTTTTCTATTTTTCTCTAATACAGCACTTTGCACATGTATAAAAGTGACAGTAGCAGCGGTTAAAAAAAAAAACATAAAAAAGGACTCCTGCACTCTGTTCAACTTGCATTAGAAGACATTTATTTGCAAAACCTAATTATTGCCAAACCTGACCAGGGTCTAGTACCAAAATGCTGGAGGAATCCTTTTGCAAATGCAAATGCATCTTTTTTTTAAAATGCTTTTTAACTGCAGCTCTTTAGCCAAACATGGGTACGCTGACCATTTTCTCCTTTAGACAACCCCTCAAAAAATAAAACCTAAACAGAAAAGAAAAAAAAAAAAGTAATTTTCTTCTAATGGTTCCTAAAAGCGCCATTTTATGCATCATGTAAAGCCATAAATCATTTATGTTATGTATTTTTTTGTGTTTGTATAATTCAGTTAACAACAAATACATTAGTTTTCAGTATTGCAGATTTAAAGACATTTGTGAAGAAAATGTTGAATAAACTTCAGCTATAGGGGGCGCAGTTTTGTAATATTCCCACGAAGAAGAGATTCTGCTTGCTCTGGAAAACGTATTTTAAATGACGGCTGACGGACAGACAGACAGTCTGTTTTTCTGTGCTGCGATGAAAAAGTTTTCACACATGTAAAACAGGCTTTTTATCAGTCATTCCAGCGAAGAGGTTGAATGGAAAATTAAGAAGAAACAACAAAGCTAAAGATTAGCCTCTACAGTTCCAATTGAACTGAAAGCGGTCATAGAATGATTCTTTAGGGTATTTGGTCCTTAAGGTCTCTGAATAGGGTGTGTAACATTGGTTGGGCTGAAAATGGCATATTTGCTGTTCTATGAGCCCTAATGCAGCCTGGTTAAAAGCCCCAGAATGAAACGACAGCTTTTCTTCCTTTTATGGTATGATCATGATTATTTAGATGAGCTGATTGGTTGGTTTACAACGAGCAAAGCTGCTGAGCAAAGACGCATCATAGCAACAAGCACTCACCCAGTGAAACATCAAATTGTTGGTTGTTGTCGGAAAATTTTGATTTCTCTTCTATTATATATTAATTTATCCTATTTACTCACTATAATAGTTTTCACTCAGTCTGTTTCTCTCTCAAGGCCACGCCATTCTCTGCAGGATGGTGTTTGCAGACCAGACATAGCTTCTTCCCATTAAAAATCAGATTCTTTCTCAAGGTTTATTCCTAACATGTTACTGTTTAACCAAAGTGTCTGTAATTTGTTTTGACACTGACTACTTTTCCATTGTTGTAAGTAAGGGGGAACGAACACTGCCCAGATCAGAATGCTGTTCCATAAGGGCTGTATGATGAACTGTTCTCTCTTTGCAAAGATATGAATAAATGTGCCGATTGAGTGAAATCCATCGATCTCCGTTTATTTAACTAGGATGAATAGTTGAATACTTTTTCCCCACAACATTGATATGGTACGGTGACCAGACCAGGGGTGGAACGGTTCACAAAATCCACTGTTCGGTTCACGGATTCGTGGTCACGGTTTTCGGTTCGGTTCGGTATATGTTGATTGTTACCCCGAAATCCCATAAAAATTTATAAAATTAATGAAAAAATCAAAAAAAAATTATGTATTGTAATTATTTTAAATGATCCGCAGAAACCCTGGATCATTTCCGTATGTTTTGCTGCTTTGAATTTAATCATCTGGCGCATGCCCTCTACGATCTCCAAGGAACTCAGAGCGGAGCGACGGCAGCCACAGTGGAGGCTGTAGGCTCTGCTTTGTGCAGGCGGTCTGGAGCGCAGCGGGGCGTAGCAGAGCGCTGACGGAGTATGTGGGATTTTGGGGTTAGCATGACATGTTGGTCGTGTTGCTGTTAGCATAAACAAAACGTGTTGCACAATGCTAGCACACTGTTGCACTTTTATCCACAACTTTCTTTCCGCCGTCATCGTAGGTCACTCTAAATGCAAAGCGGTCCCATACAGCAGACCTAGAAAGTGCTGCTGGCGCGTCTTCCAACTCCTGTTCTTTCCCACTCGCCATACCCACACAATTCTCCACAACAACTGATTTTTTCTGCTACACCCAGCTACGCGGCTTCGCTTCTTCTTCTTCTTGTTTACTACTGGTGGTTGGCTTTGGTCGCAGTACCGCCACCTTCTGCTCTGGAGTGTAAACGGTTCGCCTATGAGAAAAAGGAGCAGCGCATGAACCGAACGCAACACACGCGAAACGAACCGAGACAGTCGAACCGAACGGTTGGGACGGTTTTCATAAACCGTTCCATCCCTAGACCGGACGTCTTCTTTTTCCTGAACATGTCCTACTTTTCATACTAAAATCGTGTGGGATTTTGGTCGACTACAGTGCAGCAGAACCGAGCCGTCAGCTCAGGAGGTGTTGATGTGCTTTGAATTTCTCTGTACGTCCATGTCACCCACTGAACTATCGTTATTCATCTAAGACAATGGAAACTCAGTTTTGCATTCTATGAACCCTTTAATGAATTATATATCTTGGAAAACTTTTTTTTTTATCAAATATTTGTAACTATTAAATGTTCAAAGACTTAATTCCTACACAACAGATTGAAAGTCGAAGGCAGAAAGTAATGCAGTGTTGACCAATGGATGACCCTCTCAGCTCCTCTTAGCTGGTTTGTGGTCAAACAGTTAAATAAGAGCATCTGCTAGTAAAACTTAAGCAGCCTCCACTCTCAATCCATTGTGTCTTAATCAGCATTCAAAGGGCTGTAAAGCGGGACTGAACTGCTTGATTGCTGCTTCCACACATAAATACTGTGTCGCTGATTAATGAGCTGACATATGCATTTTTCATTCGAGTTACAAACAATAACTCTACAGTTAAACTTCTGTCAGGAGAATTTCTAATAAAATATTGGATTTGTCAGTTGTTTATGCCACGTTTAGCAGGGATAAAAGCTATTTGGCCGAAAATAAATGATCTTAGTAGGATCAAAATGGCATGCTCATTAATAATGTGGGTTTAAATCTAAATGTTTGCTCATATTCACATGTTTAATTTAGCTTTATTGCAGCCTAGATGTTGGAAGGTGTGAAAAGGCCAATGTTCATGTTCATCTAGGTGCTTAATGGGATCAAAACTGTTAAGTTGAAGGTTTGGTTCTGGTGTGTATGTGGGAGGCTGTAAGCTCACATTCTCCATCTATCCAAGTAACCCCTCACCGCTGCCCCCCCACCTCTGGCAGAACGTTAACATGGCATATCTGCTTCTACTTTCACAGGCCAGCAACTTTACAGAGGCTTATTATCGTATTCGCTTACTGCTGCAAAAAGAATAAAAAAGAAGAAATCAGCCTGAGGCGAAGGATGCGAGTCTGGGCGTTAACACTCCGACTGAAGAGGCAGATCGTTAAAGGAAAAAAAAAAAAAAAAAGGAAAAATAAACGTTTCTGTAAATCAAAGTGTAAACAGTCATTACCTGGAGCGATGATTGAGTCGTCATTTTCACGGGGATTTGAAGAGATATTAAGTGGAAGTCTGACATATTTAAAGTCAATCCCTGGTAACCATGAAAACAAATCAGATTGGTAAACGTATGCAGCTTCCGCACACATACCCTCCATAACATGCACAGCAGCAAGACCCAGCATGTCTGATGTATACAGTAATTTCACAAGGTCATTGCAGGCGGCATCTTTAGATGAAAGAACAGATTTGATCTGCACGTTTGTTTCATCAGCTGTGTGAACAAAACTTCAAACTGGAGCCAAAAGCATAATTTCCTTTTTCGCTGCAGGTACAGGAGCGTCTTATATTTAATATTACAACATCTTACATTTGGTTTTTTTATGTGTCCTCATTAATAAAAACTTTTGACTGATCTAAAGCAACTAAGCTATGCTCCAAAACAAACTTTTTTAAATATCTATTTTCAGAAATATTAAGTAGATCTTTTCACTTGTTTCTGGAATTTAATAAAAAAAGGAAGTAGTGTTTTCTTTCACATACAAATTCTTACAAATAATTATATAAAAGACTGAAACTCTACAAGTGAGCAGGGATCTAAGACAAAAACAGTCATTTTAGAAATAATTTTATAATGATGCCGGTGATCATTATGCTTTACTTAAAAAAAAAAAAGTCAAGTTACCTTCAGGGCGAGGATTTTAGGATGTGGAAAATGATTACTGCATTGATTAATACATTATAACCCTCATATAACCAAGTTGGAATTTACATTCAGAATTTCCTTAATTTTTCTGTGGTATACTGTCATGAAACGCGGACAGATGGACCCAGTATTCAAGGAGAGACAGTCAGTAGGAAAGTTCAAAACGTTTATTAAATTAACAAAACTGAAGTGGAGCTGTGGCTCGCGGACACTGCAAGATGGGGAGCGGGGCACCGCCCAATCACAGACACTCTGGTTTAACAGTCCAGTCCAAGAATGTCCCCAAGTGCTGCAGTCCCAGAGGACATGCTGGAAGCCGATCCTGGTCAGGGATCCAGAACAGACAGGAACAGGATCCAAACTTCCAGGCATCCACAAGCTCCCAGGAGGGTTCAGAGTCTGACTGGGACCAGAAGCATGACCAAGTGGTCACACAGGAGCAGACAGGATCAGGTGCAGATGAGCAGACTCAGTGGAAGAGGGTAGCCAAGACAGGACGTGGAAGCAGAACTTGATGCAGGACTTTAAACTGGTCTCCTCCCTGGAGCCAGGCTAACTGAGATAAAAACTGAACCTCCCCACATACAGAGCCAAAAACCCAGAGGACTCCGCGGGGGAGGAACAGTGGACGAAACAAAAACCTCTTTCCACTTGCTGCCAGGATCCAGGACAAGAAACCAAGGCAAAAACTGAACAGACTGACTGACAGAAAACAAATATTGATCTGGCACTGAATGCTCAGGCTGAACTGAATATAACCAAAAGGAAACAGGTGAGAGGAATAAATTATGATTGAGGCAGGGAGGGAAAAACGACAGGTGAAAGGAATGACTAATTAAGGAGGAGCAAACAGGCCAGATCATGCCACTATACAATCAACATAAAATTTAAAATAACTTATTTAGACCCTACTGGCATATAAATAGTTGCAGCACATTTCTTAGCTGCACATTAACATTGTTCTATGATCCCAGAGTTTCTCTTCCAGAGTCTGGAGAAATCCTCAAAGCTCTGCTAAGACAGCGTGAACTGGCAATGACTTTCAGCAGAGCAAAGGTCAGTCAGTGAGGTTTTCTGCAGCTCTTTTAACTCTGCAGAGCTCTCCTTTCAGCAAACCACACTGATGCCGTCTCGAAACCAAATGGTGGCCCAACTAAAGGAAAGTAGTACTTTCCTCTCCATGCAACTCCAGTGGAGATGTATTTGTGAATCCCAGGTGATGTCCTCATTTATATGTAACCCAAGGAACCGGCTGGAGTTCACCATGCATGCTCGATTGATTATAAGCAAAACATGAACCTCTTTTTGTCTCTAGTTGTCAAAGGCCATATTTTGTGGTTTCTGAAGTGTTTAACTCCACGCTGTTAGTAATGCACCCGACTGGCAGTGTCTGTTTCTCCTTTCTATAAGCTAAAACACCACTCTCCATCATCAAGCGTACCACAGTGGTGCTGTCTATGAAGTTAATGATGGAGGTCGATGGGCTGGTGGAGGTGCTTTCATGCTCTTCAACCTATATCTGAGTCTAAGTCTGGTCAACTCTTTGGGGAATCTTATTTTGAACCGTTTAATTTAGGATCTCATTCTTTTGGTCATCCATAGCTCATGACCAAAGCGTGAGAACCATATCATAAATGGACCTGTTTATTAAAGAGTTTTCCTTTTAGGAGCAGCACTTTCTTTACAAAAGATTGCATCTTTGCAGACAAAGTTAATCTCCTGTTCATCTCCTTTTCCATCCTACCAATAAACAACAACCCTAAAATAATCAAACTCCTCCCCTTGGGTCAGAGAAATTGCAATCTACCTTATTTCTATAAGGTAGATTCTGTAAAACAGTTTGAGATGTTTTGAGCTTTGTGACATGGTGCATTTTCTTATATATAGCAGCCCTTAGGAGAGCAATAAGGGGAAGAACAACTTGCAGTCTGGGGTTTGTAAGCTTTGTTCAGGTTTTAGTACTTTACCTTAATTTTGGAAGAAATGAAGTAGAAGGATTTCTTGCAGTATAGATCAAATTCTGTTCCCAGTCCTGAATCTATTTAGTCTTCTGCACTGAATAGATTTATCTTTTTAAAGATTTAAATGAGTGAGAGATTTAAATGTCATTGACAAATTGTTTAGTATTAGACTCCTTCCAGCCAGTTAACGCTCAAATGAAATTAAATATCATGATACTAACACATAGGTAACCATTGTTTTTTTAATAAAAAGGAAAAATAAAAGTCTTACATTGGGGAAAACAGGACATGCATATGTCCCTTAAAGGGACATGTAATGTAAGGTCTTTTATTTGTGGCATTTAGATACATTTTGAGATCTTAGACATATTCCTTCCACCCTTCGACAGGTTCCGTGGACGAGGCCAACAGCTCCCCACCTTATGGTAAACGATGTTGGCAAAGCGCTGCTTCCTCTTCCAGAGGCACTGAATGTTCTGCCAGCATTCCATTAAGCCTGACCAATAGTCTTTTTCCATGGCCTCACTCAAGTTCTTCCAGCTCAGAGTTTTTGCATCTTCAACCACCTGGGCAGCAGCATGTCTGGCATCGCAGTACGTCTATCTGCCCCAGGAGCCTCACAAGCCATCCAGATTGACAACATCTCTAACTGCCAAAGTATACGATCAGGTCTGGGAGTTGTCACCATGACAGCCATAATTGTAGCAGCTGTCTTTATTAGTTTGTGTTTTTACCCATACACAGATGTTTTTATTTACAACCAGCAATGTCATCAGTAGTGTATGGTGGACGGTCTCAATGTTACACCTTTATGACTATATCTAACCAAATTAATTTGCACCCTGCTACAAATTTCAATATAGTCCATCAAAGGACTTTCATGATTTTTTTTTTTTAGTAATTAAGAAATGCATTTTACCTTCTGTCAGGGTTTGGTTGAGGTTTGAGGACCCAAATGCAGAGGCAGAGAGGCTGAGGAGACTTCTTGTAGTTTAATGGAGTGAAACAGTAAACAAAGGCAGGAATCCAAAAATCCAACTAATAATGAAAAGCAAACCTGACCTATGGGACATCTGGGGAAACCAAACACGAGGAGCCAGGGAGAGACGAGGTAGGTAGACAACAGCATGGGAGGACAGCAAAGAGGAGGAACCAACAAGGAGTGACAGCAGAGGGAGAGCATATATAGCCGACTGAGACAAAGGCAGGGCTAACGAGCTGACGAGGAGCAGGTGAGAGAGGAGACAACGAGGGAGCACACACAATAGGGCAATAGAGGACAACAGAAAAACATGAGAACTAACATAAATCTAGAAATTACAACAAAACAGGAATTAAACCAATAAAACTAGGAAACATGGAGCAAAGTAAAGAACAACAAAACCAAGACCATGACACCTTCATAATTTAGATCACTTCAGTTCCAGCTGGAGACACTCAAACAGAAAAAAAAGCTGTAATTAGAAAATATTCTATTTATTTATACAGGTAACACAATCATATTCTTAAAAATATCTCTAAGGAAAACTATTTGATTGCGAGGACTCATTGACTCTCTGCAATCTCTCACACTGAGCGTGCATGTAGCGACAGTGGAGAGGAAAAACTCCCTTTTAACAGGAAGAAACCATCATCAGGACCAGCCTCAGTGTGAGCGGCCATCTGCCGAGGCCGACTGGGGTTCAACGAGACAGAAGCAGATGAAGACATAAAAGAAATAAGTTATTTGGCGCTCGGGCCCCGGCAGAAGACTCCGATGCTGTAAATCTACATGGATGAATAACCTTGGAAATGATTAGAGTAGTCTTTGCCCAGTGTCATGAAACGAGGACAGATGGACCCAGTATTCAAGGAGAGACAGTCAGTAGGAAAGTTCAAAACATTTATTAAATAAACAAAACAAAAGTGGAAATGTGGCTTGCGGACACTGCAGGATGGGGAGCGGGGTACCGCCCAATCTCAGACACTCTGTAGTGGGAGAAACACAGGTAAGTGACCACGATCATCTGACAGAAGATTATCCGAGTTGGTCACTTACCTGGTTTAACAGTCCAGGTCAAGAATGTCCCCAAGTGCTGCAGTTCTAGAGGTGATGCTGGAAGCCGATCCTGGTCGGGGATCCAGAACAGACAGGAACAGACAGAACAGGAAAGTTCCAGACTTCCAGGAATCCACAGGCTCCCAGGAGGGTTCAGAGTCTGACTGGGACCAGAAGCATGACCAGGTGGTCACGCACAGGAGCAGACAGGATCAGGCGCAGACAGGCAGGCTCAGTGGAAGAGGGTAGCCGAGACAGGACGTGGAACCGGAACTTGATGGAGGACTTTAAACTGGTCTCCTCCCTGGAGCCAGGCTTACTGGATAAAAACTGAACCTCCCCCCATATAGAGCCTAAACCCAGAGGACTCCGCGGGGGAGGAACAGTGGACGATCAGGAGACGAGACAAACACAAAAACCCTCTTTCCATTGGCTGCTAGGATCCAGGACATGAACCATAAAATAAAACTGAACAGAAAGACTGACAGAAAGACAAGTAATGATCTGGCACTGAATGCTCAAGATGAACTGAATATAAACCAGAGGAAACAGGTGAGAGGAATAAATTATAATTGAGGCAGGGAGGGAAAACGGCAGGTGAGATGAATTACTAATTAAGGGAGAGCAAACAGGCCAGATCATGACACCCAGGGCCCGGACACCGGTGGTGGAATAAGCCAGAGGGTGAGTGGGACTGTTCATCAGGGAGGAGATGGGGTGGAGGTGGGTGAAAATTTGTTTGCATGGACTTTGGCTGAAATAAAAACTTTTTAGAGAGAGGGATTTCTTGGACTCTTTGCATTTCCTTGGATGTTGAATTAGTAAAAATATTTACCAAAATTTTTTATAAATATCTTTTACAACTTGTAATCTGTTTGACTTTTGTTTTGCATTGTGATTAAAAAAAAGTTTTCATATTCAACAAAATCTTTAGTTTTAAAATGTAACATTAAATTTTTTTCCCCAAAGCTGTTACTTATTTTGGTGCATTTAATGTTTAATCATTATGTTTTGGTTATATACATATAACCAAGTAATTGACTTAATGTGTGGAACGTAGAGTATATTGGGGGTCATTCATTTTCCGCTTCTTTAGTGATCATATCTGCTTAAATATCTTATAAATATAATAGTCAGCTCAAGGTCAGAAAAACGTATATTTGCTATCAACCCGTTTCCTGAAGACTTTGTATCCCCCCCGACTTTAGTTCTTTTAAGTATTTTAATTTATTTTCAAGTTAAATTTCTGACTGTCCATCCTAATCCACAATTTTCTGAGAAGTTGGTTCTTCTGTGCCGAGAATAATCTGTTGGTGTTGGTTGATTTTAAGCTCTTCATAATTAATTATAGTTAATTATAGAACCTCTGTGTAGTTTCAGTTTCAGTTTCAGTCAGAGGACCTGATTCAGTTTTAAAAAAGAAAAATGAATCCAAACCCCTGCATAACTGGAAGCCCAATGGTTTTAATATATTTTGTATTAAGTCTCTTAGACTTCCAACTTGTGCTTACTCATTGCCTTGATTATTGTTATTATTATATTTTTGTCAAGCAAAAGGTAAGAGTTCAGAAAAGGTATTTGTATAATTTTGTGATTAATGCATCAGAAAGGTGAAAGACCTCGATGCAACAGGTGTCCAAGAAAAATGTAGTAAAGTAAAAAGTGTCTCTTTTTCGTTTAATCTTTAATCCTGATGCAGTGTTGAGTTTCTAATGTACTAAACAGGGCTAATTGTCTGCATTGTTGTCTGTTCTTTTCATGTACAGACATAAAGGCGGAAAGGTCTCTTGCTGTAAGAGTGTCTCATTTTGCCTTCACTCAAATAACAAAAAAATAGAGAGTTATAGAGACGGGGCTGAGCAACAGAATAGCCGCTCATTCACTCCAATCAGGGCGGAAAATTGAGAGACAAGAGACTCCTTCCCTGCTGGACGTCCATCAAGGACACATGCCCACACATATACAAACACACACTCTGATGATCACTAGTTTTCTGCCGCCCTGGCGGTGCTTTAAAGTTATCGGTGGGATCAGATGAACCAAGTTAAGCTTCTATTCTAACAGGTGACTAGAGGAGTGTTGTCACCCCAACAGTGCTTCTGTGCCAATCCTCCCTGCAGCACTGTGGGTCAAGGTTGTCAAAGTATGAGCTAATATACATGATGCTCTGTCTTCTTGTCATTTCTCTTTTGTATGTGGAGAAGCTCAGGAAGACAGCTTGTTTTTTTTTAGCACAAGTTTGGCTCAGAAACTTAAACCACAAATGGCAGAGTAATGTTAAAGTCAAGTTTTTCTGCATTGAACTGCTGAACTTAAATAGTTTCACCTTTGCTTTGATATAAAAGTTTCTTGCCTTTTGGTTTTCTTAAGGACAAAAGTGGTAGAATTGTTTTTTTCTGAATATGTGGTCATTACAGTAGGATTATTATTATTACTATTACAGTAGGAGGGTATGGTTCATTATTTTTTAAGTAAGCTTATGTGTTTCTTTGGCTACGTTCACACTGCAGGACTTGATGCTCAATTTGTGAAATCCGATTTTTTTGCGTTGCCGTTCATATTTCCAAATAAATGCGACTTGTATGTGATCTCCTGTGTGAACTGCAGTCATACAATGCAAGTGTCCCGCATGCGCAGTAGAGGACGCGATGATGTCACAGGCCAGCGTGCTGATAGTGCCGGCGACCATCTAGCGGTCTTTTCCAACCATAAAAACTCAATGTTTTTAATATGTTTAAACATAAATACTACTCTCCACATCATCATCTGCCATGGTTGATGTTTTTCTTGCCGCTTCTGCGTAGCAAGACGCAGAATATTGAGCTTTTATCGGTTACTAATGGCATTGAGGTCGGAGCTCATTTCATTCACCTGTCTAACTCTGACCGGTTTCTCATTACTGCTCATCTGATCCACCTGCTCCTGCCTCTATTTAAGCAGCTTGCTCCCATTCGTCAGTGCCAGATTATTCTTGAGCCTCTGGTATGAGAATTTTCTAGCATTTAAAATAGTGTTCTTATTGCCTGATCCTGACCCGTTTTTGTGTCTGGACATTTGACCTCAGATTCCAGCTTCCAAAAACCTACAATTCAGTTATAGAGTTGATCCCTTCCAGGTATCATCACACCCCCCACGCCAACACACAGGAACAAAGTACCAAATCTCTTCAGCAAGGTGAACAATCCCTCCGTTAACGACCGACAATCATAGACAGGTTTCAGATATTACAGGCTAACAATGGAACCAAACGACCCGGTCGTCCGTTCAATTTGCATGTTTCCAAGCAATGCAAGGCCTTGTCCATATAAAGTCTCAAACTCACTGCCGACCCAGACATTTGAATTGAGAATGCTTCCTGGAGTGGGAGCGAAACGTCTTCAAACCTTGGAAACCAGTCTGGACCTTTGAGTTTGCCTGCTCCTGTTCTGATCAGTTTGCCTGACCTGCCTTCAGACTCCTGGAGGATTCTACTGTGGACTGAACCTGGATCTGCTCGGATCTGATCTCCTGTCAGTTTTGTGTCCTTCAAGGTTTGGGTGTCTGGAAATCTGTGCGGCCAGCGCTGCGTCTTGTCAGCTGACCAGCTGGTATAAACATCATTCTTTGGGCACAGAATGCAATCTAAACCAACCTGAATATGGGGTCCCTCTGTTCTGAGTCATCACCCTCGTATCTGCAGTAGAGAGATGACATTTGACAGTAAGCTTGGGGAGAAACACTGGAATTCTTTAAAACCATGAAGGCTAACAGAAAGTCCATGTTTTATATGTTTAAAATAAACCATTTTAAAACTGTTCAAATGCTTTTGATACAATCAATTTATCAATAAACAATAGACTGCCACACCTCTACAAAGCACTTAAACAACTTCTGTGTTGCTACAGGAAGTAACAACAATCAGACCCATAGAAACACCTGAAAATACCAACTTCGTTGTTTTTGCACTCATGACAAGCTGAAGCAAAATCTTAAATTTACTCAACTAACCATTGGGGGCAAATTTTCAGAAGGTTGCAATGTGGTTTGAGTTTGCTGAGCAGACAGTGTTGGCCAACCTGTTTTCGCATGTCTGCCTTCATCAATATACTGATCGTCTTCTAATAACAAATCCATGCAGAGTCTTGGGTAAACAATATGCAAACATAAACATTTAACACACACCGAGTCACTTTTCAAATCTGAGACTCAACTGCAGCCAAAGTTTCTGTGTCTTTTCTAGTAGTTCAGAAAGTGAGGCGCAAATTAAAAATGTCTGCTGTCACTGTGAGATTTTCTCCGCACATGCAAACATATTTGGACTGTAAGAAATATAAACGGTAGAAAAATGTTAAAGATTTTTTTTTCTCCTTTGGTTCAACAAAGCATGAAGAACAGTTATTTGTTTCCACCTGCTTGGCTTCGGGCAAGTGACTTTCACATTTCATTTGCCCAGCAACAATTTTTACTTGCCCAGTATAATGTTTGATAAATATAGTTCCTAATATTCATTTTTTTATATATATCAATGAAATATGTTTGTTTTTTAAATGTTTTTTTCTAATTCAGTAAGTTTCCAGGTTCCTGGTGTGTATCTGCATGCGTCAGATAATGAACTCAAGCCTACATTACCGTGTTAACATGCTTTTCAATCCTTCCTGCACATTCTTTTCAAACTAAACTTTGCTTTAAACTGTTGTGTGCTTGGAAAAATATAAATTGTAATGTTAAAAATCTAAAAAAAACTTGAAAGGTTACAAACTTAAGATGAATCACAAGACAGAAGTCAATGTCACAAATGAATAACTTTTATTTTAGAGTCACGGTATGTTTATACAAGATAATACTATTAACATAATGTGACTTTTCTATAGAATCACTATACATAGTTATTTTATACAGGGTTTCCACAGTCTGACATCATTTCAGAATTCCCTGACTTTTAACTGACTCAGGATAAGTTTTCCCTGATAAAATAATTGCAGCCGTTTGTCGTTATGGTAACTACGTACATCAAAATTACCGCTAGGTGGACAAAAATCACGCCATCTGGCGGAAAATCAAGTGAAAAGAGAAAAACATAGTGATACTGATAAAAAGAAAAACTGACACCAAATGCACCAAGAGTATGAGCCCAATTCATAAAACCACATATTGGACTAAATAACAGTCGCAAACCGCTTGCATCCACACCGTGAACTCTGGTTTTGGACTAAATGCAGGCAGTTTTTGCAAGCTAAAAAGATTCTGATCCAAAATAAGTTTATGGAAAATGTTATACGTCCAAATGTTGGCAGTATCCCCCCTTCTCTGATTCTTTGTGTGTTTTTTTCTCTTCTTCTCTGTGTTTTGCATTGAAGTGTTGATGTGTTTATGCAGTAAGATAAGAAAATTGGTCTCATCAGGACAAAACAGGACACTCAATTCAAAGAAAAAACAAGAAGTAACCTAATTATAAGGTAACCAAGCAATAATGAGATGATAAACTCAGAATCATTACTGCAGTTGGTCTGAAACCCTAAAATAAGACAGAGCTGATTGTGGAGTTTAAACATGAATGCACATGTATGTGTAAAATGTGATGGCAACTCTCATTAAGATGTGCAGAAGAACCAAAATAGATTTATAACAAATTGTTCCATGAAAAACATCAGACTTACAGTCTGGTTTCTGCTGTGGCTCAGATCCTCTTCCAAAGGCACCACTGACTCCTATATGAGGAACGTAAATGAAGATCTGGTGGACTCTTAAATGAGAAGGGTTTATTGTTTATTCAACATTATAATAATATGAAGTGTTTTGCCAAATCAGCAGAAATAAACAAATCATTCCATAACATCTTAGTCCCCAGCTCTAAATCCCATAGAAAAATAAAGAGCTGAGAGCACCAGAGAGGATGCAGGATTCTGGTTTGTCTAGATCAGAGGTCGTGGATTAGCTGACCGCGGCCCGGCACCCACCTGCTGGCTAACCTGGACCCAACCTGATTTAAAACATTTATAAATTACCGCATATTGTCCGGCGGCAGTGTCTAATTTCACTTGCGCCTCTTCTCCTGTTAATACGGTAAAGCCTTCCGGAGCGTCCGGCTCCTAGCTGCACGTGATCCAAATGAGCCAATGAGCTGCTGTCAGTCTGGGTTGCTGCTGCTGCTACTTTTAGACACAGCAGGCAAACTGTGGCAAGCCGGGCGATGGGAAAGAAGGAGAAGATGATGAGAAAAAAAGAGCAGAGAAAGTGTGGACTGCTGGAAGAACTGCGGTGAACTGGTGAAAGAAAAGTGAAATGGCGTGCTCAAAGATGACCCTGCACATTTAGAGGATGTTTGGCTCAACCTGCTGCTGTGAAGCAGGATTCTCCACCATGAACAGAATCAACAATAAATCTGGATCCAGGCTCAAAATGAGCACCTTGATATGTGCTTGAGAATGGCTTAGTCTCCATTTAAACCCAGGTTTAAAGCCTTGCAGGGCAGCATAAAGCCCACTGCTCTCATTAAGCCAGAGAAATAACGGTCAGTTCAGGTGGTTTATCAAAGATGTGAATCAGGAAATTGTCTATATACCAAACTGAAGGATTGCTGTTCTCTACTTAAACAAATACTTTAGATATAATAAAATAGAAAACTTTCTATTTTTTTGTATATTATTTTTATTTAAGAATTCAATATATAACATGGATGCATAAAAATCGGTTTAAAGTAACGGATTATAATTAAAAATGTCTCCGGACCTTTACTTGTTGATGATTTTCTTTAGTCGGACCCCGCTTATTTTTAATTGGTTACCCCTGGTCTAGATCATGGATTTTCAAAATGTGGAACGCCTTCCCCTTTTTTCAGGTTAATTCACTGCAGGTCTAGAAAACTCTAAAGTCGGTATTACTGCTCTAATATTAGTGCTAATATTACCAATATTTAACAAATATGTGAGTCACAGAAATTCAAACCAAACGAATTTGGGTCTATTCTGTTTGTTTTTTGTTTTTTTATTTGTTTTTTTTTACTGAAAATTATGTTGTTTTACTCGTATTTACTGTTTAAGTGATTGCTGCTAAAAAAAAGTTCTTACGATTCTATGGGGCTGAGTGAAAAATGATTGTTTGCTAAACAGGAACATGGACTGAAAAGTCAAAGCATTGCTGATCTTCAGAGATCATATAAAGGAAGTCTCTCTGCTTCTGAAAGCAGTTTCCTGCTGCTGAAAAAGGGCATCACTTCCAATCAGGGGTGGATTTACCATTAGGCAAAACTAGGCAGTTGCCTAGGGCCCCCCAAGTTCCTGGGGCCCCCATAAAACTCATTTTCCATTTATGGTTAATACAGCTATTATTTGTGCATATAAATTTTTTTTTGATAAAATTCCCTTAAAATGCCTTCAGAATGCTTGTAATAAGTGTGTCTTTGGCCCAGGTGTATTCAACGACTTTTCAGACCCCTCTAGTGCTTTCATTTCAAAAAATCACCTAGCACCAAATCTAGTGACTTTTTTCTGCTAATGGAGTCTTTGGCAACAAGATATAAAAGCAGCACACTCTGCTCTCCAGAGCAAGTAGATTGGTAACCCGCCTCCTGCTCTCCTCCATCTTGTCTCCTGTCATGATTCATGCAGTTATTATTTCATACAAATGAAAAATGGAGAACCGTTTAGCACAGAGGTCTTCAACAGGGGGTCCGTGACCCCGAGGGGGGCCCCGGAGGTACTGCATGGGGGTCGTGAAAGTTTCTTTTTTTTTTTGTTTATATTCTCCCCTGTAATTTTTTCCACTAATTGAAATGCCTTTAAAAATACATTAACATGAATTCAACAGACTGTAGTAAACAGATAAATGGAGGCAGAAGATGTCTTTCAGTCATCAATGCACACATTCAGCGACACACAGGAGCTCTTTCAAGCTGGGCACCGTTTCATTCACAACACCTGTCCCATCAACCAGGAATCAGAAATACTTTAATAATCCCAGGGAGGGATTACTTTAATTACATTACTCCGTCTGTTGTTGAGTGACTATAGAACCAGTTTGATACAATATTCGGGGGTCCCCGCTCCATCTTGCCATGAGTTTGGGGGTCCTTGGCCTGGAAAACGTTGAAGAACCCTGGTTTAGCAGATCATAGCTTGTCTACAGTGGAAAGGATTGGGTCATTTATTTTTGCCGTCGCCTTTTTGGAAACACAGGAAGGAACAATCGGTTAAGTGAGCTTAGTTTCCTTCCTTTTGAGACGGCATGAAAAGTCAGCTGAGTACAAAACAGAGAGAGGAAAACAAGAAGAAAAGGGACAAAACGTAGAGAAAACAATCTAATCAGAATCAGAAATACTTTAATAATCCCAGAGGGAAATTACTTAAACTACGTCTATTATATTACAATTTCGGTATCCGTATAATGGGTCTGTTTTATGTGTTGTCTTTTCAGTTCAGAAGGCCCCATGCCTGTCTTTGCCTAGGGCCCCAAATTTCCTAAATCCGCCCCTGCTTCCAATATTTATCTCACTTTGAATTTTTAAAAGCAGATATTTGAGGTGGAATTTTTTCCCCATTAAAGAAAAATTCATGTCAAAGAAGTCAAAAAAATGCTTCTACAAAAAACATAATAATAATTTTAAGGTTATTTTAAAATATTTACAAGAATGTTTTCTACTACATTCATCTTCTCCTGAAAAACTTTGTTTCCTATAAAGGTAAGAGTTTTTCTAGTGTTGTTTTTTTTGTCCCGATTCTTCAACACAATTTAAATCTTTCTTTTTGCATTTGTAATTCATTTTTTCGTCTGTAATTTAGCAGCATCTGTTGCATTGAAAATAACTGGGATTTGTGCTTTTGATAAATTGAAACAACAGCACCATGTTTTCACAATCAGACAGTAGAGGAAACAACGGCACAGTTTAAAGGGATTATGCCACATTAGGGAAGCAGGTAAAGCTTCAGTAGGACCGGTCCCACACAGAGGGCTTGTTTTTTAATAAAAAGGAAATCCTCTGAGCTCTAGAGTTGATGGTATAATACCGCTGCTACTACCTGAATTACTCTCAGTTTTTACAAACCATGCAGCTGCTTTTCCCTGTAAATAAGCTTATATGTCAGATCATAGCCTCCGTCTCATACTGTTGAAATGATGGTTCTGTTCTTTTTATTAGTTGACGATGTTAAACGGTGTGAGAAAAATGTGGTTGACTTGGCTGCAGCGTCTATGAATGAGCCTCAGTTCTCGGTCTTTGACATTAAATAACTTTACAATCAAATCTGTGCAGAAATGAAACCTCTCAGTTGAATTAAAGCTGTAAATCCTAAGCATTGCAGTTTAGCAGTAACTCAGTGGATATCCTCTAAGTTCAGCTTAACTCTGTGTTTGATTTGTGTTCTGATACTTTAGGGGCTAAGACGCTTATGAGAGCGAATAGTAAATTAAACTAGGGTGAATAGAAATATGCTACTCAGAAATATCTTTGAACTTTTTATTTACAGTAGCATCAGAATAGTGGAGGAAACGCCTTATTTGTCCCATTTTAAGATTTGTTTTCAAGCAGGTATAAGTATGAACCTTTATAAGCACGATTTTTCAAAGAGCTTAGTCTTTAACATTGCAAACATTTAAAAACACATTTATCCATGCTTTACTATATTAGTTAACTTTATATATAAATCCTAGTTTATTATTTTATCTGATGTATTTGAGGTAACTCCTGTCTTAGCTATGGTTACATATAAAAAAAATGGCGCTACCATCGCTGCTTTGCACAAAGTGTCATCGACTAATGTCTAAAGGTGAGTTCAAAGCCAACGGGAATTTTGAGGATCTGCTGACTGTGAGCTGAGCAGCAGAATTAAACAACCACCTAAATCCGTGCGGTTAGAAATAAATCATGAGAGCTGGTGATTGACATGATTGCACTGTCACAGAGGTAGAAATAAAAAATAAGAAAAAAATAACATAAAAAGAACCCCTGGTCGTGCTACGGACTCCTGGATCTCAGAACGGTCCTGTTCTGAACCGTTTCCCTGACCAGGGTCGGTCTTCTGCCTGCTCATAGGGGTTGATGCATCGGGGACGCTCTGGACGGCTTAGCGCTGCATCTCATCGGCAGTGCATTGGCTGATCCTGCCTTAGATTAGAGGAAGGACTGAACTGTTGAACCGGGTAAGTGACTCACACGGATAATCGTCTTCTGTCAGATTGTCATGGTCACTTACCAGTGATGGGAGTAACGGCGTTGAAAGTAACGGCGTTACTAACGCCGCTACCTTTTTTTTTTGTAACGAGTAATCAAAATGATTACTCTTACTGTAACTATAACGCAGTTACAATTGCCGACACCCCATTACTGCACGTTACTCAGGTTGCACAATTAACCTTTTTTCATGAGAGGACTCGTGCGCGCCTTGTCATGAGAGAGGGGAGGATGGAGAGTGAGGAGGACTCCAGCAGCAAAACAGCGCTTTCCAGATGGAAATACCGGTGTTACGTTGGGCTGCGTTTCCCCATCAGATACGGTTTCCCCTGCATCTCCGCACAGCGCGGCGGCACGATTCACCGCGCAAGCGACAGGAAACGCGCATGCTCGCTAAAGTCGTGTAACAGCCGCCCTGTGCTCGCGCCACAGGGGAACTACGGAGAGTGTGAGCGATCATTAGCCTATATGGAGAAAGAGAGAAATATGAATGGATGGATGGATGGATGGATGGATGGATGGATGGATGGATGGATGGATGGATGGATGGATGGATGAATGGATGGATGGATGGATGAATGGATGGATGGATGGATGGATGGATGGATGGATGGAATAGATATAGCTACATGTTGCAGTATCTATAACAACCCAAACACAGGATTTCAGAATTAGACATTCCCAGTTATTAATTTCATACACTTGCAAAAGTAACGCAATAGTTACTTTTACTAGTAACTAGTTACTTTTATTGTTTAGTAACTCAGTTACTAATTCAATTACTTTTTGGGAGAAGTAACTAGCAACTATAACTAATTACTTTTTCAAAGTAACGTGCCCAACAATGTCACTTACCTGTTTCTCCCACATCCAGAGTGCCAGTGATGGGTGGTGCCCCGCCTCCCTCCATTCTGTTCTGTCTCTGTTTCATTTGGTTTTTTGTCATTAAGCGTCTTAAAACTTCCCACTGTCTGACTCGCCTGAATACTCCGTCCATCTGACCTGTTTTATGACAGAGACAGTTTAAGTAATTATGTCATCATGAGAACTAGACATTTGTGTCAAAACAAACTGTATCTTAGAATTTGCAGTTTTCTATGCCTGCGTCTTCCCCTGGAATCTGTATTTCTCATACCAATAAAACTCCTAACTTCAGACTTTTTTCACACTATATTTGCCAATTTGAAATCTTATATTTTTATCACAGTTACCAGAAACAAGTGCTGTTGATTGAATTGGCATCTAAACACGGAGCTGATAACGGTAAACACAGGCTAAATGGTTCCATTTGTTTGGTTTGTTACAGAGCTCTGCTGGGTGATTCCCCTGGCAGAGGTCCACATGTTCTCACTGGCAGATTTTGTTTCAGCAGGCTGGGAAAATGCTGAAGGATGACCTCATTAGTCGATTATCAAAGAATTACAGAGAATAAAATGTTAACTCTAGGAAACAGCCGTTAAAGATGACGTATTAAACTCTGTAATAGTTTATAAAAAAGTTATATTTTAGAATCAACCACACAAAGCCCACTAGAAAATAGAAGCATGCATTGCTCTGGATTGTTTGCAACAATTGCCTTTGATTCAGGTTGATATAGTGTGGATGTCAATCCTGCACAACGCAGAGTTTCAATATTTGTTTTTCTCTCTCCTAAAAGTCAGGCTGATCAACAGACCTGTCTCCAAGGAGGTTTCAAGGTTTTTTTTTCATCCTTCAGCTTTTTGTTGCAATTCAACCTACTTAACCCCTAGAACCCTACGGACCCACCGGTGGGTCCAGCTGCTACGTGACCTCGTAATTTTACCAAACCCCCAGTATTGATGTAAAAAACACATTTGGCACAGTTTGGTGACATTTTTGGATAAATGTGCCAAAATGGCCCCTCCGCCTAAGAAATTTCTCACTAATACCATTCTAAAATAAATATGATTCATCTGATTGAATCCAAATTTGGTATTTCAAGGCCTTGTCCATATAAGACTCAAACTCACTGCGGATCCAGACATTTGAATTGAGAAAGCTTCCTGGAGAGGTGGCGAAACGTCTTCAAATCTTGAAAACCAAGTCCAGTGGATATTTTTTGAATTTTTACGGAAAGACTATGACCTGGATGACTGAGAACCTTCATCAGCAAATTTGGTATATTTTTACACAACATTTAGATTTAAAAGTCTGTACTACTCTTTTGTGCTATAAATAATATTTTGGTAGTGTTTTGCAATGTTTATTTCAAAGAAAATTTTGGCGAGGTTCAAAGAATGCAAAATATTTTGTATTTTGTCCCTAATATTTCAGGCAGGGTCAAAGCTACAATGGTGCTGACACCAGAAAACTATTCTATGGCATCTTACCTTTACAGAGGTACCAAAAGTTTCTTCTTAAATCTAATAGCTGTGAGGCTATAATTGATTTACTTTTGTGTGTTTTTGTCAGGCAGAAATTTATTTATACCCCCTGAGGGTGTAAGAGGTTAAAGTAACAGTGCACAACCTCTGGCCTAAGTTTTAATCTAATTTGAAATATAAAAAATTATTCTTCAGGTAGCTCGACCGGAAAAAGGTGGCTTGTCCCCTTCAGGTTGGAGGAGAGTCCCTGCCTCAAGTGGAGGAGTTCAAGTATCTTGGGGTCCTGTTCACGAGTGAGGGAAGAATGGAGCGGGAGATCGATAGACGAATCGGTGCGGCTGCTGCAATAATGCGGATGCTGCACCGGTCTGTTGTGGTGAAAAGGGAGCTGAGCGAAAAGGCAAAGCTCTCAATTTACCGGTCGGTCTACGTTCCTACCCTCACCTATGGTCATGAAATCTGGATCATGACCGAAAGAACGAGATCCCGGATACAAGCGGCTGAAATGAGCTTTCTCCGCAGGGTGGCTGTGCTCTCCCTTAGAGATAGGGTGAGGAGCTCGGTCATTCGGGAGAGGCTCAGAGTAGAGCCGGTTCTCCTCCACATCGAGAGGAGTCAGTTGAGGTGGCTCGGACATCTTCTTCGGATGCCCCCTGGACGCCTCCCTCGGGAGGTGTTCCAGGCATGTCCCACCGGGAGGAGGCCCAGGGGACGACCCAGGACACGCTGGAGAGACTATGTCTCTCGGCTGGCCTGGGAGCGCCTTCCCCCAGACAGAGCTTCCCCCAACAGAGCTGGAGGAGGTGTCTGCTGAGAGGGAAGTCTGGGAGTCTCTGCTTAGTCTGCTGCCCCCGCGACCCGGTTCCGGATAAAGCGGGAGACGACGAGTACGAGTACGAGTATTCTTCAGGTAAATGTGCAACACTTGGTGTGTGTTATCGTTCTGTGTTTTTTAAAGCTACAGTGTGTAACTTTTAGCGACATCTAGCGGTCAGACTGCAGACCGCAGCAACATGAACATCTCCCCCCCACCGCTTCTCCCCCCCAACAGTACGGCGAACGTTACGGGACAAAATGTCTTCCACGACGTCCGCATCACCTACCTTCTCAAGTGATGAGGTTTGTTTACATAGATAATTTTACAGATAGTATTTCATTAGTCTGTGTAGGGTATAGATTTCATGTAGACTTAAGATAATAAATATACCCGTTATTTTTTCTACATCGTTGTGACATTTTGGCGATCTCGCAATCGCTAGTTTGTTGGCTCTGCGCTGCCGTAGCGCAAAGATGTCTGCCTCCATGGCTGCGAGACCCGCTCCTATGTAATTATAAATAACGAATTCTAAGGCAACGCAAATATTAAGGTTAAGAGGCTGAGCTCGTAGATGATGATAAATAACATAGTTATGTATAATATGTTACATTTCTGAATGTATATCCCTGAAATTATTACACACTGTAGCTTTAAATTTTATCTAATTTTTTTCACAACTTCTAACATCTTTCATATTTCACATATTTTATTTATTCTTTTTTACTGATTTTATATTAGCATTTTTCTACACATTTTTGTTGTTATATTGAGTCTTTATGGACGCTATCAACCTATTCTCATTATGAGTGTATATGAAATCGTACGAAAAGTTCTGAACCGTAATTTTGTACGGTTTGGACGTTTTTTTCGTCGTATGCGCATGCGCATCTGACGCACCATTCACGAATCTAGAATATAAATTACAATTAGCCCTAACCTTGACCCTAACCCTAAGATATAAAAAAAGCAAGCAACGTAGTTGGAGACATGAATAAGTGCTGATTGCATTGTTTTTCCCAGTTTTCCGTCCGTCCGCGGATCTGCTTTTTTTTTGTCTGCCAGCGCATGCACACTGATGTGGTTTTTTGAGGAAAAACGTACGATTTCATACGCACTGATAATAAGAATATGTTGATGCTATATAACAGCACTGAATTGGTCGATTAGCAAGTCAAGGGGGAGCGTATGAGTTTGAAGTGAAGAGTGTAGCTGCCATCAGAGTCAACTCATTTAAATATTCTAATATTTAGTTAAAAACAACAGTTGATACATACAGATATTGAAATTAAAAGTTCAATCATAAATAAATAAATCCCTTTCGGTAAATTTATGTTGTTTGTGTACGTTGGTTAAAAAGCTCATTAAAATGTAAGGAGGAACCTGTTTTTTGTACCGCATTTCACGTTGTTGCCCATGGGAAAGATTGATCGACACCATTCTTTTTTTTTGCACCTGTTTCTTCAAGAAGTTTCACCAGAAAGCTTTACGATTGGTTTTCTGAGAAAAGCTGTATAAGTTATCTTAATTCCTCTGGAGTTTATGCGCCCAATGAGGTACGACTTTGTTTTACTTGGATTTATTTGTGTAAACCTTTATATTTGTTTTGAGCTAGTTTGGGGTTTTGTTTCCCTTCTTAGTTCTGACGGCATTTTTTGGGGCTTTATAAGACGTGTCCACAACAAATGGCTGTTAAAACCAAAGAACGACATTGAGCCTTGATTATCTCCAGAGGAGTAACAAAGAGAATATGAAATAAATTTAAAAATGCTATTCATAAAACTCACGAAAACAGACATTTTTGAAGAAAAATCTAAAACGTAAAATGAGTATAGACATTTTAGAAACATAACTGTCAGGATTTGGTGTTGGTTTGGAGGACCCAAATGCAGAGGCAAGTAGGCAGAGGTGAATTTAGGTGGGTTTAATGAGGTTTACAGGAACTGAGGCAGGAATCAAAAATCCAACAGAAATAACAGACGAACCAGAACCAAGGAGACATCAGGGGAAAACCAAACTCTAGGAGCCAGGGAGAGACGAGGTACGCATACAGACGTTAGACGAGTATCCAGCAAACAGGAACTGAAGAGGGAGGCTTTTAAATGGGACAGAGACAAAGAGAGGGCTAACGAGGGGATTGAAAACAGGTGAGGGCAGAGCAGAAAACAGAGCAAGGGAAAGAGGACACAAGAGGGCAGCAGAGGACAACAAATGGAAAACCAAGGCTTTGACAATAACATTGGAAAACATAATATACAAAAATATATTATTTTTGTCAAAAAAAAAGAGAATTCTTTTAAAAAAGAATTAAGCATAAAAAATACACTGAAAGAAAACAGCAAAGTCACTCTGAAAAGATTTTTTTGTTTAAATGTTTTTCAATGTTTAATTTCTGTATTGCATTCTTTTCTAATTTAAATTTACAAAATGTGTTTTTTTTTCCCCTTTACCAAACTTACCACTACTAGTTCTAATCTCTGCATCTAATAATAATGGAACAGAAATCACTGCACACTAAACCTAGAAGTTACTGGTCAGGCAACCATACTGACTCAGAGTCACACAGTGTTACTTTATTTGTTTGGCTTATCCATCAATAATCTTCCTATAATCTGTAAAGCAGCTGTATTATCCAGCAGGGTAGGACACTTTCTACCCCTAAGTGCCACAAACCCGTTATTATCCATTCAGAACCTCCACTGCTCATTGACCCAGAAAAGGGTTAACACCAGCAGACCTGAGACAGCATGGTGAAAAGGCTGCAGAGTGCAGCGACACCCTGGTCTATATTGTAGCCTTTCTGGACAAAAAAACAGGGTTTGTGGGGGCCGGTGGAGCGGGGGGGCATTGGTAATCCTCTCTGAAATGATCTCACCTTCCTTCAGGTCACTTCCTCGCTGTGGCCCACCAATCCTTTTGTCCTCTTTCTATTCTTTGTTCTTCCTACCGTGCTTTTCATCCGATTGAAGAAGTTAATTGTTCTACCCACCAACAGACACACACCTCCACACACCACCGCAAGTCATTAGTGTTGTTCCCTTTGGATGATGGGGTGTCAGGGACTCACTTTAAAGGTCAAGGGTCCGAAGATGGTGTAGCTGCAAAGACACACTGAAAAAACGATCTGGAAATAAGTAGAAAATGTCTTTAAAAAAGTCAATTTACCCTTAATTTGAGTCTGTGAATAAGATGTTTTGCCAATGGAATGAGTATTTTTACTCTTAAAATAAGATAATTAAATAACATGCACTTGAAATGAGACAATGCAATAGTTTTTCCTTATTTTAAATGTAAAATGTCTTGTTTCATTGGCAAAGTGTCTCACTTACCTTCCCAATTCGAGACAAAATTCACTAATTTTAAGAAAAAAATTACTTATTTAGATTTGCATTTTTTGCAGTGCAGATCCTTCTTCTTTATCCAAACAAAGTTTGATTTTTGGATTTTATCATCTCATGTATCTTATATGGTGGATGAACAGGGATTTGCAAATAAATAAAAAAAAAAACAACAAAGCTGAATAGACATTATTTAAAAGCTGATAATTTCTTCTTAATAAATACCATACAGTGTGCTGCTGGGCTCTTGTTGTCATGATGCCCATGAGACACTTTTCACCATGAAGAAAAATGACCCTCCTGTGGTTGAAAGTTCCATGTTACTTGCTTCCCTTACATTTCCCTTGTATTTTGTGGCCCGTTCTACAAACAAGGGATACATATTTATACATCAAAGAACGGCCCTTGGCCCCTTCGGTTTGTCCAAGAAGCCACAAATTGAGATCCATGTGCAATATAGTCCTGGGATGAGATTATCCTGAGGAGCGGAGCTTCTAAATACAGCAGGCTAACATGCCTTCTCCCTGTCACACCCTGGTTGGTGAACCTGCTGCATTTTTTTTTCTTGCTCCAGGCCATTTGGTGTGTTTTTCCAAGAAATTTCTCCCCTCAAACAGCCAGCTGAGCTGTAATTGTGGGTCCGACGTTCGTCTCGGTGTCTGTCTGTTGATGTCTGAGGGAGGTTATGGCTGCTGGCAGCGACAGCGCTCAGCGGCTCGTATAGTTTCTCCTCTGGTTGATACGGTAGCGCTCGTGTAACTTACACCACTCCTGAAGTGGTGCTGCCACAGATTTTGTGCAAGAAGTACTCAGACAAGAAGAGCTGCTACTTCATGATTTTGTTTAAAGTATTGCTTAAAAGAATAGTTTTCTAAAATATACTTTTAAGTGCTTTGGTTGAGGCCCCTCCACTGTTACTATGGTGCCTCCAATCTAAAGAAAAGGGTTGGGGCACCTAATACATCACTCATGTTGATGAAATGTGGCTAAACAAAGCCAGATGTGTTTTATTTATTTTTTTATTGCTGAATCCGTAATCGATGAACATTTTCCGTTTTCTACGAGATGACATGATTCTGGATCCAACATCTTTATTTATTTAAGCCCATAAAATGATTGCGGTTTGAAACCGAAATAATGGGCTGTTTATAAGGGCTGCTTTAAATGCACCTTTACGGTTTGTTTACTGTGTTACTATGAAGAAGCACAACAATCTCAACATCAGGACGCACATTTCTGTGATGTTTAAAGAAAAATCATAATTTTTTTTATTAATTGATAAATGAAAATATGAAGTTGTTTGTTAGTAATCAGCCTCACTTTACTCTGAGAACCCTGGATAAAATCCCACACTTTTCCTTCCACTTATATCAAAGGTGTCCAAGGCGCCATGGGCGACTTCTTCTTGAATCTGTACCGCCCTTAAAAACCTATTTAGATTTCTTTGATTTATTCAAAGATTGAATGCTTAGAAATTATAATGTCATTTGTGTTAAAGGTATACTATGCAACCGGTGTTGATTTTCCAGCGAGGCTCCCCCCAGAGGGCGAAAGTAAAAGTGCACAGTCGTAAATATGGAGCCTTGCAGCCTTCTTTTTCTTTTAGCTCTCGCCATTCGGAAAAAGCTTGCCCGATGTTCACCCGTGTACGACTCCTCTCTCTGTCCAGAGCCCTTTTCCTCTTTCTTGCCTGCTCCAACATGGGCTTTCGCTGTTTTCTCGCTGGTTCCGCCATGATAACTGTACAAATATCGCCACTGCGCTAGCAACAGGCATGCCTTTCACTGGGGGCGTGTAGCAGTTCTCGCTGTAAAGCAAGACCGACTCTCGCGATGCACGAGACTTCTGAGCCTGTGGGTGCGGGCCGAGGGCTCCTGCAGTTGCAAGTACGGTATTTCCCCTACTGACCACCAGGGCGGCCGAGAAAACCTTTGTTCGACCTGAGTCATTTAATCATCCAAAACGTTATGGAACACATTAATTAACTGAAAAATGTTGCATAGTGTGCCTTTAATATCTTAATTCGCTTTTCCTCTTCCTATGCCACCAAGTCGCCATTTTGTAGCATAAAATACCATTTTATTAATCAAAAAGGTTCTTCTTTACCCCACCCTTCTCATCCCACAACTTGCTGTCACCAGTAATAAAACAAAACCCATCTCACATAATATACACATTTTCATTTAGCCCACTGTTCTTGTCATGGCCTGAAAGTATTTCAAGGACATATAACATGGTATATTGTCCCAAAAATAGTCCTCGTAACATTTGCCAAGGTTAATATTCCAAAATGAATATTAAACAATTTTTTCACCTTTTCATTTACAAGATAGACTGACACTGGTAGAAAAAATACAAGGAAAAATATACATATATAAATAAATAGATATATAAAAATGTAAGTGAATTTTTCAGCCCCATCCCCACCAGCAAAGTTAAATCCTAATTTAACTTAAATTGATTGTATCCCTATAGTTCAATATAAATGATTCTTCAATCAAAGTTTAAAAATAAACTCCATATTTTCCCGATTTTCTCTTCCAATCCTTTAATTGTGCAGCTAATCCATTTGTTCTAATTTCGGTTTTTTTTTTTTTTTTTTTTGTTTTCTTATTTATTTATTTATTTTTTTTATTTTAGCCACAGAAAAATCTGTTGCCATTCTGGTAGATGGCAACAGATTTTTATCAAGAATATCTCTGTACATTTTTCCATTCATCTTTTCTTCAATTATTTGAAGTTTGACAGTACCATATGCTGAGAAACACTCCCACACCACGGTGTTCCCACCTACAAACTTCAATTTTGGTATAGTGTTTTTGGAGTAATGTGCAGTGCCATTTGACCTCCAAATATGATCTGTATTATGGCATCCAAAGAGATTTATTTTAATTTAATCTGACCAGACCAGACTCCCAGTATTTCACATGTGTCATGATCTTAACACTGATGACTGGCTTAATTGCAAATTTCATTCACCTATCCTATTCTTTTTTTTATTTACTTTATTAAAGGTATACTATGCAACCGGTGTTGATTTTCCAGCGAGGCTCCCCCCAGAGGGCGAAAGTAAAAGTGCACTGTCGTAAATATGCTCAGCTGTTCTCCTGGTTTCTCCGTCAAGCCAGGCGCGGTTGTTTTTAGCTTACTGTAGCAGACAGGCGAACGCAACGAATCACCATGTCTACTGCGGAAAGTGACTATTTTGTTCCAATTTTCGAGTTTGAAAATTTAGCATGTTTTCATACATTATGTGTTATGCATGTGTCTAAATAACAAAGATTGTAGTTAGCCAAGTTCTCGCCGTAAAGCAAGACCGACTCTCGCGATGCACGAGACTTCTGAGCCTGTGGGTGCGGGCCGAGGGCTCCTGCAATTGCAAGTACGGTATTTTTCCCTACAGACCACCAGGGCGGCCGAGAAAACCTTTGTTTGACCTGAAAGGACTCATTTAACCATCCAAAACGTTATGGAACACATTAATTAACTGAAAAATGTTGCATAGTATGCTTTAAAATGAGGTAAACCCTGTTGAGATCTGGATCTCATTTTCAAGGGGGACCTGGGCAGAGATCTGCAATACACTGCAACCTGTTTACAAATATGAAACCAATTAATACATATGCACAAATATAAAACAATAAAAACAATTTAAAAGCAGTGACACTGCTTCATAGAGGCCTGATGTCTATCTTTAAGAACCGCTCAAAATAAGTCCAATGAAACAATGTCCGACATCTTGAGCTCAGACTGGAGCTGATTCCACGCTGTAGGAGCCAACGCACTGAATGCTATCTTTCCTTTATCAGTTCGAACACGAGGAACATGTAGAAGAATAAAGACATTTGAGCGTAAAAAATGTGAACTAGTAGATCTAAGCAAAAGAGCTTAAGTATGTTGGTATTAGTTTATTCTGCCCGGTTTCTCATTACCTCTCATCTAATCCACCTGCTCCTGCCCCTATTTAAGCTTCTTGCATCCAGATTACTCTTGTTCTCTCCAGCCTGTGGTGTTTTATTGTTCTTTAGGGTTTCTGATTTTGAGTCTGCCTGTTCCTGTTCTGATCTGTTTGCCTTACGTCTCTTCATACTCTTGCCTTGTTCTCTGGGCATGGACTGAATTTGTAAACCAGGTTAGTGACTCGGGTTCATAATCTTCCTTCATTAGATTAATGTTGTCACTAACGTGTATTTCTCTCTCCTTAGAGTTTCCTGCTTCAGGTGCCCTAGCTACTGCTATTCAGATCTGCCAGTTCTAAATAAATGCTTTTTGAGTAATCCCACAGTCTGTCTGTCCTGAATACTGGGTCCTTCTGTTCTGAGTCGGCTTGTCGAAATGCTGTGCAGCAAACTTTAAATGAACTTCAACATCTCTTTCTTCAGCAGGGCAGTCTTGCGTGGTGAGCGTGCAGACAGGTCATGGCGGGTGAGTGCATTACTTATTTTCTTTGAAACAATTGTACCTGCTAATTCCAGGTCTTTCTGAAGCTCTTCGCTTGTGGTCTTTGGCTCTTGGACAACTCTTCTGATAATGCTTTTCTCTCCTCTCTCAGGAATATTGCGAGGAGCACCTGTTCATGGTCAGTTTATGGTGAAATTATGTTTTTTCCACTTCTGGATTATGGCCAAAAAAGTGTCACTAGAACATTCAGAAGTTTAGAAATCCTTCTGTAACCATACCATCATTATTATTTGGAACAATAAGGTTGGAAGGTCTTGAGAAAGCCCTTTACTTTTACCCATCATGATATGTTTTGTGTGGGATACCAGAGACACTTTTTTATAGGCAATCATTTGGGACTGAACCAGCTGATATTAACTTGCTCTCCCAAGGAGCAGGATTGCTTTCTAATCACTGAGAGATTTCGGCTGGTATCTTGGTTTTCCGTGCCTTTTTGCCTCTTTCTTTGGCTTTAAACTTTATTTCAAGGATATACATAAAAAAAAAAAACATAAGCTTGTTTGAGTAACATAGGTAAGTACCCCAAGGTGAATGACTTAATGTATTGTAAAGCACTTTGGTCAAGTCTCCTGACTTGATACAGTGCTACATAAGTACAGGCGATTTACCAAGGTGGAAGAGGGACCTCTTTGATAGCATGAAACCCAATGTGATGATAAGAATCAACAAAGTAAAACTGGAAAAGGATAATATCCTTTTTACTGAAGTTCTGGTTGCTCATATTTTATTTTGATATTTATCATAATGTGGACAGATTTTTTTAAACGGGTATCTATACATGCTTGTACTCTGTTTGAATGATTATAAGAGGTTGGTCACACAAGTTTAGGTCTTTTTGCGCGAAATTTCCCGTTTCCTGAGTAATGCCTTCCTAACGGCCCCATAACTTCAGGAATACGATAGGTTTCCTGATGCTGTTTTTTTTCTTTGTTCTTTTTTGTCTGTTTAGCCTGTCATGAGGCACAGCTGTTTCCAGCATGTGTTGTAGCCGTCTGACACACGATGCTCCTGTTCTGTTCTCTCATGTCCTCTTGGCCTGTTCCCGCTCCTTATTACAGACCCGGTGATTCCCCCTTTTGCTTAAATCGGTGGAGTTTTTGAGGCAAATTTGTGACTATTGGTCTGGTCTAAATTAGTTTTAACTGTGTCAGTGGTTGTGGTCAACTGCGTCTATGGCTGCTACCATGGCAGGCATCTGTTTGTCTGTCACTGCTGTCTTACAGTTTGCGGCCCTGCCTAACCTCATCCATGTGGACAGATATAAACAGACTTTGGGCAAACCACGCACAGGATTTGCATGTTTGCATCAGTGTCAAGAGCTTGAAATAACAAAAGATGCTGTTGAACTGGACTGAAAATGCTTTGAAAATATCCCTAGTAGCTAATGTCACTAAGGTCACTGTCTTTTTTAAAGTACATTCTCTGCAGTTTGACCTTGTGACCTAAAGTTCTACCCTATCCAGCATGAAAGGCATAAAGCAATATGGTTAAGATCACAGGTGTCCCATCTACAATTTGAAATCAACATAATCCAAGAGGAAAGTATCACAACTTATTACTGTATAAGAAAAGTAGTTAATTCATTTCTGTAGATAAACAACCAATAGTGGAAAAAAGAAACTTATAAAATACATTATGGCTGTTGCATTTATTGTTGATGTGCAAGCAATGTTTACACATTTCTTTGGAGAACAACAATCTATGTTCTCTGACATTGTCATGATGTGTTTAGAGGTCTGACCCAAAATGCAGAGAACCACTTAGAGAGCAAGGCAAAAGGTTAAACAGGTTTATTGAGGTAAGTGTAGAGGGGGTTGGATCTGGAACTCAGAGGGCTGGTGAACAGGAACTAGAAAGTCTGGAGAGGATATCATATAGATTAGTTCAGGGACAGTGGGAATCTTGGATGCACGTCTGGGGGGGTTCTTCTCTCGCTTTGTTGATCCAGAGAAGAGGGGACTCGTTGGAGAGTGGACAGGTAGACATTCGTTGGACTCGGAGGAGCAATAGAGCGGAATGCCACTTGGAATTCCGAGAGAACTTGAACGAGACATGTGGAGGTTAATCCCCTGCTCAGTGTGAAACACAAAACAATCCTTCCAGGGGAAGAAGGCCAAACATCCAGCTTGCGGGATGGTTTCCTGCCAAAAGACAAAGACAAAAACAAGGTTAGACTCAGTGAAACGAAGACCCAGTAAGACTCAGCAAAACTCAGGTATGCTAGAGTACCCAAAAACTGGCAAACACTCTGGCCTCGAAGTAGTGACAGTCCACTGCTTAAGTACTCCTCCCGATAATGATCCAACGAGATGCAGGTGTGCAGGGAGGACCAATGAGGACGGGGCACCACCTGGTGGAGGAGAAAAGGAAACACAAAAACAACCCACAAAAACTGGATTCCTGACAGACATAGTTCATTTAGAACCACAAATCTAGTTTTACCCTTTAAAAGAGCACATAGTAGGAAGATCACTATTGATGCAACTGATGGTATTGAAATGTTATTTGATGTCAATTAAATTTCAATTTAGTTTATTTCTATAGAACATATGCATTTTACAGAGACAAATCAATAGAGTCATACATCAGATTGGTTAAAAGCTTTCTATCAAAGTTTACTATATTGATAAAATATTACACATTTTGAATGATATTGCCATTTATAGCAATTTTCTGTACAAATATATCTAGGATCATTTTATCTGCAGGTCAACTGTATCATGGATTCCACTGATTCCATTACTAAAATCTTTAATAGGATTGTTACTTTCACAACTTGGATCCATAGAGGCAGCAGTGAATATTTATATTTTAGAAGTGTGATTAAATGCAGCTAAAGTTTGTTGTTTAGCCATACACTCGAACTTAACATTACATATACTCCAAAGTGGTTTAATTATTTATAAATATTTTCTGTTCCTTTTTTATAATCAGTATTTGCTTACATCAAAACACGTATAGCTATTGTAATAAAGTAACACAAAAATATGATGATACATTTAAATAAAGTCAATCACCCATCCCTACTTGGAAGTGTTTAGACTGTCTAATTATAAATGTGCAACCCTGTTAATTTAGCCCCTTAATTACCTTGATGTAATGCATGTTCTACTAAAATTCGAAAATGAAGTGCAACTCCAATTTTCGCCACTGGATGGCAGCCTATGAAGGAGACCTCAGGCAGCTCCTCAAGAGGACTATGACGACCTGCAAGAGCAAGAAAGGATTAGCACAATGAGTACACGCATTCTAGAAGGGGAGCTTCCATCTGATGCAGTGCCTGCAGTATGCCAACATCAATCAGTAATGTTGCACATACCTGTCCTTGTTCAATCCCTCGCTGCTGATGCGTCTGCAGTACCTGACCTGTTCTCTAGCCATGGACAAGCCACCTTACCTGGCATGACGAGGGAAAATTGGCATGAGGAACAGAGCGATGATGCATCAATTGAAAAAGTCATTACCCTTGTAGAAATCGGTCAGAAACCAAACCTTAAAACTCTACGAGCTGAACTGCCTGAAATGAAGTTGCTCCTCCGGGAGTGGAAAAAGCTTGAACTTATAGATGGTGTTCTCTATAGAAAGTGTTTTGATATGGGCAGCCAAACATGTCAGCTGGTCTTACCAATGAAATACAGAGACAGAGCTATGAAAGGTTTTCATGACAAAGTCGGACATTTGGGGCCAGATCGTGTGTTGAGTCTTGCTCGTGCTAGATGTAATCGACCAAAAATGAAAGAGACAACAGAAAAGAAATGTCAGACATGTGAGTGTAGTTTCACGAGAAAAGCTCAGCTGCAGAACGCAGCTCTTCTGTGAATCTAGATCTAAATAACACTTTTTCTTGACTCTTAATGCTTTTATAAGCAGTGCAACAACTGTAGAGGGTTACACATGCAAACAGAAAGCTCTGCTGAATCTGAAATTTTTACTTGTACTAAAATGAGGTGTAGGGAATGTTACAGGTAGAAATTAGAGTGTGCATTATAACTGAGAGATTTTGGAAGGGTCTTAGTTGTTGTCAGGCTTGTTAACCTCATATGCAGGCAAGGGCTTGATCCAAATACCTTAAATTGAAGCTCCTCCTGTTTCTAGCTCCTAATCTTCTCTGGATTGCTGCTTATCATCATTACACAATGGATGCGCTTGTAAATAATCCTGGTCAAATTTAGATTACAGCCTTAAAAAAAGAACTACAAAAAAGACAAATGTAGCAAACTGCTGAAGATCTCCATTAAAAAACCAAAACACATAAGGGTGTGCACATTAAAATCATACAGAGTACGTATGAAGAAATAAAGTATTTTTGTTAAAATCCATGAGGTTGGTCTATGGTGCTGCCATGCAAAGGATTGTGTGCAACCATCTGGCTCCTAGAGACTCCTAGGGTCGTCAGGAGGTCCCTATGCTAACAGCATTTATGCTAGGAAGCTTTCTTATTTCTGGTCCTAACTACTTCCTAATTACACTATTCAGATAGCACTTACTATAGGAACCACACTGCAAAAATGATGTCAAAATGAGTAAAAATAGGTTAAATTAAGGGTATTTACCCTTAATTTGAGCAGGTAAATAAGATGATTTGCCAATGGAATGAGTATTTTTACTCTTAAAATAAGGTATACCGCACCCTCTCCCAAATACATCTCAAGTCTCCGCTAAGTGCGGAGCCCATTCCCCCCGTCCTGCTCTCCCACCGCTGGCTGGTGTCGGGGCTCACCGGTGCACTGGTGGAGCTTGGGGTCTGGGGGTGGATGCCCGGGGGGCTGCTGGCTCATTCCTGGCGGCCACTCCGCTGGCCCCTGCCGGCCAGGGCTTTGGTGGGGCTCGGGGGTCGGGTGCCCTTGGGGCCTCGGATCCCTGTGGCCCGGGACTGGATCTACTTCGGGGTGGGGCTGGCTGTTGTTCGGGGATTTTCGGTGTCGGTGCCTCGCCACGATGCGGGTTCCTGGGGGGTGTTTTTTTTTTTTTTTCCTATGCCGGTTCTGCGGTATTGGTTGGGGGGTGGGGGGTGGGGGGGGGGGGGGGGGGGGGGGTGGGGGGGGGGGGGAGCTCCACGGCATGGTGGGGTGCGGGTCTTGGGTCCTGTTTTGGGCTCCGGTTTTTCCGCTCGCACTTCTCCTCTTGCATATTTATTTTATTTGTAATTATTAATTTATTAATTAATTAATTTATTTACATATTTATTTATTTATTTTTTATTTATTATTTTTTTTTCTTTCTTTTCTTTTTCTTCCTCGGTGGGGGGGAGCGGTTGCGGGCGGGTCGGTGTCTGGTGTCCACTGTCGCATTGGGGGGCCGCGAGCGCCGCGAGCGCCGCGGGACCCCCCCAAAACGCCCCCCCGGCCAAAAGCGCAGCCCCACCCCACCAAGACCGACCAATAAGCTGTTTGATATTGGATTTAGCTCATGTTTCATGGGATCAGCTCACATAATAAAATTAACTGCTAAAGCCACAAATATGTATTACCTTTGAAAAGGTTGATCTATTTAAAGAGGAATAAACCTTGACTTTGCTTAACTGTAACTAATTTAACTGGATTGGAATAAACCCTTTAGTACTGATTATTTTACTTTTTTAAACCTTTTTCTGTATAAAATTTTAAGATAACATTTTTAAATAAACAGACCCAATTAATTGCAAGTACGGTCAATTCTAATTCTCTTTTCCTGAATGATGCATCCCTCTCATTTGAAGAGCCCCATAAAGGGATCAGAGTTAGAATTGCTCTTTTTCATCCAACCTAGATTTATGGGCTGTTAAAAAGGGTACATCTTATATTTCCCTTTCAGTTTTGGCCCTTTTTGGTGTGGTTGAAAACAGGCCGCAGTCTTCTAAGATTGTAGGCTATATTGTCTGTTTAATGTGGCTGACGGAAATCTTGGTTTCTCGCATTCTCTGACTTATGAAAGAGGCTAGTTTGAGTTTGAAGGCAGACAAGCCACATGACTAATAACATAAGGGAAGGATTTTATTGCTCAGATTTAATGGAGGGAGGGGAGAAAATTATATGTCAGTCCATAAATCCTCATGTCTTACAGTTCTTTCCCATTTATTCCTGTATTTTTACAAAATGATTCATGTGTGGTAAAAAAAAAACTAAAAATAACTGTATTATGAATAAACTTTAGTGTTTTAGCTTGCAAGGAAAATTGTTTTACATTTTGTGGATCGTTGTGTTTTTGTAAGAAAATCAATCTTAATAAAACAGAAATGAAACAAATAAACAATATAAAACAATTTATTTTGCTTTCAGTGTTACCTGGTCTTGAGTACAGCTTTATCAGCCACAAAAAAGCTCGTTCTTTTGCACCGGTATGTTTTTGTAAAACCAGCTTATTAAAAAGTTTTATGTCCAAGTAAGTAAGTTTATTTTATGTCCAAGGAAAAAAAAAGATGAAAAGAAGTGGAGATAGAAAGGAGACAATGACAAAACATTTTCAGTCTGCTTCATCACCTGTAACGAGATGAAAAAAGAACAGCACAACCGAAAGACAAAAATGCACAACTTCACACGAAACTCCTCTCACCTCCAAGGCTCCATCTCTCCAACAATCACAAATGAAGTTAGGCAGGCATAGAAGAGTTGAACAGTGTATGCGGACGCTATTAGAAATGGATAAACCACAGCTGAACTTCATTATTGTATGTATTGCATTGTAAGTCTAATTACAATAATTACAATTCTAACCACTAAAATCCCTTCATCCTTCATACTTATAGAGACTGAAATGAAGCCCTGTATTTGGTTGGAACAGCCAGTTCCCACATGTACTCAAAGTACTGCTGACGATGTTGGCATATTGAACTTCGGAATAAATAACCACTCTGTGATTTATTTTTTGTCTGAAGTATAATCATGAATACTGTAACACTTTTCTTTCTGTTTTACGATTTTTTTTTTCCTTTTTCTTTGAAATGTTCTAGAAAATGTTATTTGATACTGTGCTAAAGCAACCTAATAGCCAAGGTTCAATTATACATTTCAATATTAGTGATTTACAGAAATATCAGCTTAAACACATAGGAGTTAGATTTTTTTGTACAGTACACCAAAAGTCTAGTTCCATTTTTCAGAAAAAAAATCTAAAAAACATATCTAATTAAATTCAATTTAATGTATTCATATAATGCCCATTCAAAACATAGGTCATGTTGAGACACTTTACAGAGACAATTCAACCAAATCATAAAGAGAGATCTGTTAAAAGGTTGCACTCTATGGAAACTAGAGGTGTAAATCACATCCATCATGGCGATTCGATTCAGTATCGATTTCCTGACCCAACGATTCGATTATTTCCGATACTCAAGAATACACCACGATACGATTCGATTCGATTAATGGATTAATCGGTTATTTTATCTTAAAAAAATTATTTAAGTTTCAAGTTTGAAATAAATCAATGAAAGCTGTAATATCTGTATGCATTTTTTTTTTAGAAACAACAGCAAATAACAGAAGTAGAAAAGTTGCATCAAAAAATACTGCACAAAATCAGTGCAATGAGTGCAATGCAATACCTCGGCTCCAGACGTCCCGCCCCCTCCACAGACGCTCCGCTGCTTCTCTCCGAAATTGTAGCTGACCGCAGACAGTGCCGCAGACAGGAGGCCGGATTGTTTTGTTTTTATGACCGAAATTGCGGAAAACAACTCGTGAAGTTTGACCCGCTAGAAGAGCGAGGTGCGTGAGAACGCTGGGACCCTTTTTCCACCTGGATTACCGCTCTTTTTGGCCCTCATCTCCCTCCGTCGTCGGACTAAACTCGCACCCACTTCCTCGCCGCCTCGGCCGTATTTAGACCCACAGCGTGTAGCACAGACCACGCTTCAATATTGAGCATAATTTAAAAATGTCTGTGTCAAGCTCACTGCAACACACTACTGTAAGATTATAACCAGGAAACGAGGTAGGAGGGCAAAATAGGTTTAGCGCCACCGCAGCACGGGAGGGAGAATTACGCCCAGGAGCAAATGGATAAAAATAGACCGGAGGAAAAAAACAAACATTAATCGAATCTCTTGTGGACGTGTCAATGCATCGGATCGTCGGCTGTTGGATCGATGCATCGATACAAAACGATTATTATTTACACCCCTAATGGAAGCCCATAAATATTTTGTATGTTCGAAGCAGCAACAGTACACCAGGTCAGCAGGTGGCTCTGTCTGGAAAATAAACAGTTAAACGTACGAGTTCTGACTCGGTTTTCATATCAGAATTGATGAAAGAGAGCCCATAGAGTTAGTCATAGTAAAAGTTGAGTCTACAACTATTTCTAAGAATAGAAACAGGAGCAAGTCAGTGAAACACAGATCCAAATCTATCATTTATAATTGAAGGCAGCAGGCCAGCTGATGCCTACCTCCAGGATGGTGTCACAGCCAAAAAGACTAAGGCCAGATTATGAGAACCACGAAAAAGCAGACAATATAAAGTTAGGACTTGAATTAACAAACACTGCACAGTTGGAGAAAAGAGACAAAATAAAACAGAATGATAAAAGGTAGCCCCCATGTCCTCCAGCACCCTAAGACTACAGCAGCGTGATTATAGAGGTAGCTCAGGATAACCAGAGCCAATTTAACTAGAAGCTTTATGAAAACGTTTATCAACAGTTTTACGCCTACTCTGAAAAGTAGACAGGGTGCTTCATGAACTAAAACTGAAAACTGGTTCTGCATGAGAGGAGCTTAAACTTCAAGATCTGCCTCCCATTCTACTTTTAGAAATTCTAGGAACCACTAATATCTCTGCAGATTAGAACAAAGTGCTCCGTTAGGAAAATAATAAACAATCTGAGCTCTAATTTAAGAGAAGGTCTGTTTATTTTAAGCCTTATTCAAGGAAGGAGAATTTTAGTTCATATTCTTTACCAAGAAGCCAATGAGGGAAAGCTAAAACAGAAGAAATATGATTTCTATTTTTTTATTTAATCTTAACTCTAACTGCCATGTTTTGAATCGGGTGAAGGTTTTTTATTCTATTCAGTGGACTTTCTTACTATCAGAAAGTCCAAACTGACTTTTCTCTGTTTCTTTTTTCTGATATTTTGCGTTCTTAAAATGATTTGGACAAGATAATAGTCATAGATCAAGATCTTCTGTCTCTTAGCTATCATGTTTCCTATTTTGTTTCATTTAAATAAATAGCACTTAAAGAATATGTTTGCACAGTGCTGTACAGACATATACCACATTATGTTATAAAGAGGTTTAAACCTGGGTTAGGTGATAAAAACTTAGACTTAGATTTTATCGGGAGGAACTCCATCTGACGTTAAGTTATTTTCTCTGTGATATCTCTGTATCTAAGTAACTCTAACTGACTAGTTTAAAACATAGCACCTTCTGCTGCACTTTTCTACTGAGCACTTGTCAGTTTCACACGGTTTTATTTCTGATAGCAAGGAGTAGCTACCCTAGGCTAGCGCTAGCTTAGCATTGCTATGGCTTCTCTCTCTCCCTCCCTCTCTTTTCCAACTCTTCCTTCTTCCTCTCCTCTCTCCTGCTCTCTTTGTCAGATGTTCAGTTATTCCTCTGCCTCCTTTAGTGATAATGGGATGTGTAATAAGTGTAGTATTTTTGTAGCTTTGGAGGCGAGGGTGTCAGAGTTAGAATCCAGGCTTCAGGCTGTTGAACATCCAGGAGTTAAAGTAGGCCCCCCACGTAGCTCTCCTCCAAAAGTGCCTGAGCAGCCAGGCGATTGGGTAACTGTACGCAGAAAGCGTAGTCGTGGATCTCTGCCCACTGGTCACCACCAACCCGTTCACGTTTCTAACCGGTTTTCCCCACTCAGTGACACACCCACTGAGAAGCCCACTCTGGTGATTGGCAGCTCCATAGTCAGAAACGTGGCATTAGAGACACCAGGGACCATAGTCAAATGTTTGCCGGGGGCCAGAACGGGCGACATCAAATCCTACCTGAAACTACTGGCTAAGGATAAGGTTAAATACAGTAAGATTGTTATTCACGCTGGTGGTAATGACACCCGGTTACGCCGATCGGAGGTCACTAAAATTAGTGTTGCTTCGGTGTGTAAGTTTGCCAAAAAAATGTCGGACTCCGTAATTTTCTCTGGTCCCCTCCCTGATCTGACCAGTGATGACATGTTTAGCCGCATGTCGTCATTCAACCGCTGGTTGTCTAGGTGGTGTCCTGAAAACAACGTGGGCTACATTAATAATTGGCAATCCTTTTGGGGAAAGCCTGGTCTGATTCGGAGAGACGGCATCCATCCCACTTTGGATGGTGCAGCTCTTCTTTCTAGGAATCTGGCCACATTTATTAGTCCTCCAAAACCCTGACCACCCAGGGTGCAGACCAGGAAGCAGAGTTGTAGTTTAACACACATCTCTGCAGCTTCTCTACTGTTACCCACTCTTTACTCCATCCAGACAGTGTCTTGCCCACGACCAAAATCTAATAAATTAGCAAAGATTCCCAAAGGAGTAAATCATGATAATCTAATTAAAATCAAAATAACTCCAATTGGGGAAAAAGTTAAAACAATTAAATGCGGTCTGTTTAACATAAGATCGCTTTCCTCTAAAAGTCTGCTAGTTAATGACTTGATTTGTGATAATCACATTGACTTGTTTTGCCTTACAGAAACCTGGCTGCAGCAAGAGGATTATGTGAGCATAAACGAGGCAACTCCTTCAAGCTATTTAAATTTTCACACACCCAGAAGTTCTGGGCGAGGAGGAGGAGTAGCAACAATCTTCCAGTCTGACTTACTGATTACTCCCAAAACAGTTAATACCTACAACTCTTTTGAACATTTAACCCTTAATTTCCCTCATCCAAATTTCAAGGCAAGAAAACCTCTTCTTCTTGTAACTTTGTATCGTCCGCCAGGTCCTTACTCTGAATTTTTAGATGAGTTTTCAGAGTTCCTTTCTGATTTGGTATTAAATACTGACAGGGTCATCATAGTGGGAGATTTTAACATCCATGCTGACATTGAGGGCGATAGCTTAAGAGCGGCCTTTGATGCTATCTTAGACACTATTGGCTTTGTTCAAAATGTGAATAGTCCCACACATTCTCATCTTCATACTTTGGATCTTGTGCTGACATACGGCATAGAATGTGAAGAAATAACAGTATTTCCTCACAACCCTGTCCTCTCTGACCACTTTCTAATAACCTTCAGGATTACTTTAACAGAGTTCTCCTCCCCCAAAAGAAGGTTCAATTTTAGTAGATCTTTATCAGATAGTGCAGTTATAAATTTTAAAGAATCGGCTTCACTTTCTCTCTCCTCTGTGTCGCTAAACAGTGCTGCAGAGTGCAAAAGTATAGCTTATTCTCCTTCACAGGTTGATGATTTTGTTGATGGGGTTGCTAGTTCTCTGCGTACTGCCTTAGACAACGCAGCTCCTTTGAAAATGAAAACCGTTAAAAATAGAACGCTTGCTCCTTGGTTTAATGCAGAGCTGCGTACTTTGAAGCAAAATGCTAGGAAACTGGAGAGAAAATATCGCTCCACAGGCCTGCAGGAGTCCTTCCTAGTCTGGAAAAATGGTTTACTGCTGTATAAGAGGACCCTTTGTAAAGCAAGAGCAGCATACTTCTCCTCATTAATAGAGGAGAATAAGAATAATCCTAGATTTCTTTTTAATACAGTTGCCAAACTCACCCAGAGCCATAGCTCTGTTGAACCGTCCATTCCACCTGCTCTTAACAGCAATGATTTTATGGGATTCTTTATAAATAAGATTGATCTTATTAAAAATAAGATCATAAGCACTCCTCTATCCGCGATTGTACCTGAGGTAGTCATGGAATCTGAACCGGGTTTAGACTGCTTTGATCCAGTTGAACTTTCTGAATTAGCAAAATTATTGTCTTCATCTAAGCCTTCAACTTGTATGTTAGATCCAGTTCCAACCAGGTTATTTAAGGAGGTATTCCCTTTGATCTCCTCCTCCATTTTAGATGTGATTAATCTATCTCTGTTACAGGGATATGTACCTAAAGCTTTTAAGGTTGCTGTAATTAAACCTCTGCTTAAGAAACCGTCTCTTGACCCAGATGACTTGGTTAATTATAGACCTATATCCAATCTTCCTTTCTTATCCAAAATTCTTGAGAAAGTAGTTGCCAAACAAGTTTGCGACCACTTACACCATAATGAACTTTTTGAAGAGTTTCAGTCTGGCTTTAGAGCTCATCATAGCACTGAAACAGCTCTGGTGAAAGTCACTAATGATATTCTCATGGCCTCAGATAATGGACTTGTATCTGTGCTCGTCCTGTTGGATCTTAGTGCTGCATTTGATACAGTTGACCATAATATTCTTTTAGAAAGACTTGAATATTTTGTTGGAATTAAAGGAACAGCACTAGACTGGTTTAAATCTTATCTATCTGATCGAATTCAGTTTGTTTATGTTAATGATAGATCTTCAACACACTCAAAGGTTACCTGTGGAGTACCACAGGGATCAGTGCTAGGACCAATTCTCTTTACTTTATACATGCTCCCAATTGGTAGAGTTATTAGACAGCATGGGATTAATTTCCACTGTTATGCTGATGATACCCAGCTATATCTGTCTATAAATCCAGATGAAGCTAACCCATTACATAGATTACAAGCATGTCTTGAAGACATAAAAACCTGGATGACTCTTAACTTTCTGCTTCTGAATGCAGACAAAACAGAAGTTATAGTCTTTGGACCAGAGTCTCTGAAAAAGAAGCTGATTAGCCAGTCACTTCATTTGGATGGGATTAAACTGATTTCAGATAATAAAGTAAAAAATCTTGGTGTTGTTTTTTATCAGGACCTGTCATTTAAATCCCAGATCAAAGAGGTTTCTAGAATTTCCTTCTTTCATCTGAGGAACATTGCAAAAATTAGAAATCTCCTGTCCAGGGGTGATGCTGAGAAACTAGTCCATGCATTTGTTACTTCAAGGCTGGACTATTGTAATTCTTTACTATCAGGAAGTCCACAAACTGTAGTTAAAAGCCTTCAGCTGATCCAAAATGCTGCAGCCAGAGTTCTGATGAAAATTAAAAACAGAGATCATATCTCTCCTATCCTGGCTTCTCTTCATTGGCTTCCTGTTAAATCAAGAATAGAATTTAAAATCCTCCTTCTCACATATAAAGCCTTAAATGGCCAAGCTCCATCTTATATCAGAGATCTGATTGTTCCTTATGTTCCTAACAGAGCACTTCGCTCTCAATCTGCAGGTTTACTAGTGGTTCCTAGAATTTCTAAAAGTAGAATGGGAGGCAGATCTTTTAGTTATCAGGCTCCTCTCCTGTGGAACCAACTACCAGTTTTAGTCCGTGAGGCAGACACTCTGTCTACTTTTAAGACTAGGCTTAAAACTTTCCTTTTTGATAAAGCTTATAGTTAGGGTGGCTCAGGTTATCCTGAGCTGTCTTTAAAGTTATGCTGCTATAGGCTTAGACTTTTGGAGGACATAGGGACCCCCATTTCATCATTCTGCTTCATTCTCTCTCTGTTCTCCTATTCTGCAGAATATGTTTGTTCAATCTCTAACCTTCTGCTCTCTCTGCTTTTCCTCAGAGTAGCTTTGCCTCGTCTGTTCCTGTTTGGCTGTGACGTCATCCAGGAAAGAAACATCAGCTGTGCTGCTTCCATCAACACCCTTGTTTGTAGATGTTGGAGATTGGCCTGTCTTCCAGTGTGGTCCTGTTTCTCTGGCCGTGGCTGGGTGGATGTGCTCTCTTCATCCTCTGGCATGGGAGCTGCCTTGGAGCTCGTCTGCCTGGCTGTGTGTTTCCTGGACGGGGCCGCCTTTTACAGCTGCTTTTTGTATCTCTGCTTCTGTCTCCTTGAACCCCAGTCGGCCTCGGCAGATGGCCGCTCACACTGAGCCTGGTTCTGCTGGAGGTTTCTTCCTGTTAAAAGGGAGTTTTTCCTCTCCACTGTCGCTACAAGCATGCTTAGTGTGAGGGATTGTATTTGAGTCAATGAGTCAATGCAATCAACTGGTTTTCCTTAGATAGAAAACTTTGTATCAATTTGACTGTATGATCTGGTTGAACTGTAAAGTGCCTTGAGATGACATGTGTTGTGAATTTGGCGCTATATAAATAAACTGAATTGAATTGAATTGAATTTATTTTATCATGTTGTATACACAAGTGTAAACAAAAAGAAATTTTGTTTATTACAACTTTCCAGGCAATTTTATTTCTTAAAGTGCAGCCTTGATAAGGTAAGCAGCAGTTGTTGTTGAGCTGCTACTACTGCCTCCAGCTCCTGAGGGAGCTTTGCTTAGTCTATTATCTGGAAAGGGAAACAAACCAAGTAAGAGGTAGTCCTTCACCTAAATGGGCAGGGGGATACAGCATGTCAGAGAAGCAGCTAATATGCCTATAATAAGTGGAAATCAACAGTTAGGCCCCGTCCACACGAAGTCAAACCCTGGCCTAAACGAACAAATTTTTCACCAAACCAGCCTCTCATCCATACGAAGCCGGCGTTTCAGGGGTCTGTAAACAATCTTTTTTTTATTCAGCCTTCAGAGTGGGAAGATTTTGAAATGCCGTTTTCGCGTTTCCATCTTTAAGCTCTAACCGCATTTTTTTTCTTACACGCATGCGTCATAGCGTCGCCTCTAAACACGTATGCGCGACACAGTATCACAACAACAATGGCGCCGTACTGTGTTGAATGGTTGCTGCTCATGCTACTCACCCTGCTGTCGGGCTTACAACAGAATCTTCTTCTTCTGGAATATCTCCAGGAAGAACAGAGCAATATCGACCACATAGTTCAGCACCTGAATCTGACTGAACCACGAAAATGGACCCGCAGGGCAACCATGTATAAATATTAGTGCGCATGCCCAACATTTCGTTGCCTATTTTTGCTCTGGCACGACAGCGCCACTTACAGGCCTGGTATACATTTTGCAGCGTTTTCATGCATTCGTGTGGACGATCACATTTATTTAACGTCTCTGTCTTTACGACAAACGTTCTGGAAAATATTAGCGTTTCGTGTTTTTTTTTGACTTCGTGTGGACGGGGCCCTAAAAGGCAACAATCTGTTCAAAGAACTGTTAGTTGTGTCTTTCACAAATTTGGTCTGTTGAAATAGTACCAAGAGGGTTGCTATTATTGAAGCAAAACCATTGGTACTCCTTTTTAAAGCCAACGAATCAACATGGCTAAATAAAAGTGACCCCAGTGTCAGATTTCCAGTTGAGAAATACATATATTATTTCACAGCCATCAGTGCTTTTTACACATCTACATACATAACGGTCATAAAACACCTACACTTTTCTTGGTGCAATGCTGATATAAAGAATAGGAATTCAAAGGGATTGAATATAGAAGTATTTATAGTATCAGCTAGACATGTCTCCTTTCATTGGAGATGATTTTGTAATAAGTAGTTCTTCAAAGGAAGCATCTTATGGTTTAACATCTGAGAAAATGTAGGATAAAAAAAGGAAATACCTGCTATGATCAGCTTGCAATAGAAAAAAACCAACACATTTTTGTGTAAACTTGGTGCACATTTACAGATCATTTCAGGTGGGATTTCCCACTTTCACTTTGAAGTCCAGGGGGATTATTACATGAAAGGGAGATGTCATCAGGTGATGCCAGGTGCCTTGAGTAAGCAGAGAGCCATTTCCTCTCCAGTCAGCACCTTAAAGCCCTGTCTTGCATTCTAAAACTCATGTGGATTTTGTCTTGCTGCATTAAATACATTTCAGATTTAACTCTTGATTTATCTGCTGGTTTCTTCTACAAGACAAAAGTGAAGGAAGTTACAGCGGAACAGTTAAAAGCTCAGAATGGGAGCATGATCTGAATTTTTTTGAAAATGATATCTGGTTTAATATTGCTTTTGAGCCAGTACTTTGAAAGGAACTTTGATTTTGTCACATAACATAAATTGCCCTGGTGCAGGGAGGTGAACCTTTGCCCTATTTTCAAGCAATTTGCAGCCTCTAACAGACTCCAATGTATTGGTACTGTATGTTGTTTAGCCTCATCCATTTAGCTTTCATCTGCTATGCAAGCAACTCTATTTCGCAACATTTTTAATTACATATATTTCTGTTTTTAGGTAGTATCTTGGGCTGTCTGATATGCAATTCAAATATTCAATTCAATTCAGTTTATTGCTATAGCGCAAAATTCACAACACACGTCATCTCAAGGCTCTTTACAGTTCAACCAGATCATACAGTCAGATTGATTCAAAGTTTTCTATCAAAGGAAAACCAGTTGTTTGCATCGACTCATTGACTCAAATACAATCCCTCACACTAAGTATGCTTGTAGCGACAGTGGAGAGGAAAAACTCTCTTTTAACAGGAAGAAACCTCCAGCAGAACCAGGCTCAGCGTGAGCGGCCATCTGCTGAGGCCGACTGGGGTTACAAAAAGATACAAAAAGCAGCTGCAAAAGTCGGCCCCCGTCCAGGAAACACAGCCAGGCAGACGAGCTCCGAGCCAGCTCCCATATCAGAGGACGAAGAGAGCACATCCAGTTAGTCACAGTCAGAGAAACAGGACTACACTGGAAAACAGGCCGATCTCCAACATCTAGAAACAAGGGTGTTGATGGAAGCAGCACAGCTGATATTTCTCTCCAGGATGGAGTCACAGCCAAACAGGAACAGACCAGATGAAGCTACTATGAGAAAAAGCAGAGAGAGCAGAACGTCAGAGATTGAACTAACAGATTCTGCAGAATAGGAGAATAGAGAGAGAATGAAGCAGAATGATGAAATAGGGGTCCCTATGTCCTCCAGAAGTCTAAACATATAACACATAACTATAGAGATAGCTCAGGATAACCTGAGCCACTCTAACTATAAGCTTTATCAAAAAGGAAAGTTTTAAGCCTAGTCTTAAATATATATCCGGCTGTGCGACCAACCCTGACACTCAATGTAAGGGTATCAATCTCACAGTTTATCTCGTTAATCTCAGGTCTTTAAGTTATGGCGTCTGTGCTTTAATATAGAAACAATGGGGTTGGAATAAAAGGGCTAATTCTAATCACAGAGCTTAAAAATGTTTGCATGAAAACGGCAGAGCAATCTCCATCTAGTTTGTTTCAGATGTCTGCAATTTCAACAGTTCTGTTGCCTTTATCTATTTTATCTATTTTCCAACATTGAAAGGTATTTTACAGCTGCAGAGGGTTCCCCAGGTGTTCAGGTAATTATTAGTTCAACTAATCAGAAAGGATGTTTTCTCTGAGTTTCAAACATCCAGCATCCTGAGGTGAGCACAACTTCAGCACAACAAGGCACAAGATCAACTAATGTTATTATGGGGATAAATGATTGGACATAATGTTTTTAACTTGTCTTCAACTAAAGGTAAGTCTAGTTTAGTGTAAAATGCATACTAAGGCAATGCAAAAGCATCATTATTTTTACTTTGACAATCAGATAATGATTAATTATTTTACAGAAATTTAATACATTTCTTGTAGCTTTTGAAAGCATATTTTGAGAGGTAGATAGATATAAACCTGCAATTTAATTTTGTGATGTTTGTAAAAGAAACAGCATTTTGTTCTGTAAAATGCCTGAAAGAAAAGAAGAGTAATGACACAACAGAGCAGAAATGCTCTAAATCAAGCTCTACTGTGCAAAAATGTAAAAAGAAGTGAGTTTTTTCTTGAAATAAGTGTATTTTTTCCCTTGATTTGAGCTTGTTGTGCAAGGTTAACATATATAGTTTATATTATATTATAGTATCTATATATAGTATATTTCTCATGTAGTCATATATTGTTTATGAAAACATGCCCTACTAGCTGTGTATTAGAACAATAAATCAAAGTGTGAACTGAGCTCAAATCAGGGTCAAACACATAATTCTGCATACATATGAAATAAATTCACCACAACTTCAATTCATGCTATAGGAAGTTATGAACAAATATCATCTAGCCAGAAGTCAAATATTTTTCAGTTCAAAACTTGACTAAGGCAGTGAAACTAAACTAAACTAAGCTACTATGTGCAAAGAAGAAGGAAAAACATGGTTTTAAACTAAAATAAATGAGATGCAATGATATCACCATTCAGCATGGGTTTTATGTTTGAGAACCATTGAATAAGATATTCTAGCTGCACAGACCGGTTTAATAGGAGTCCAGCACTAAAATAATTTTAGGATGAAAGACAAGAGCTACATTTTTATTTAAGTAGATTTATTCATTGGGAAAATATTTTTCTAAACAAAATCTTCACTATGAATGATTCCTTTTGAATCTGTTCTGATCTTTTGGCAATAGTAAAGCATTTATCTCCTTCCTGGAACATTTTCTAAGGTTGGGGCACTGAAAATTTTTGGCCTGTTTGTTTTTTTAACCATTCTGGATTCAGAGGCATAGCCAGAAAATTTTTTATAAGGGTGGCCGGACAATAACCAATGTACACTGAGGGGTGGCCGAAAGCGGATAGGCGCCAGAACCTCACGGTCACACTGTACTGTTCCAACAGGAAAATTAAAGAGCACAACATTCATATTTTCTAAATAAAGACAAACTATCCTTTCCTACAGCCTTTGCTAACAAATAGACACATTTATATTGGGTACAATTCTTTCAGGTTTACGTTCTAGAGATTGTCATTACTTACCCAATATCATTAATAATGATTCTGCATAAAATTGTTAAAAAAAGGGCTAATATCCACATAAATTGATTATTTTATGTTTTTATTAAAATAGTTATCTTTCTATCTGTAACAGAAGACTTCTAGATGACTTACAGAGAAAAAAATTTTGTTTTTAACCCTTGAAACACAAAATCTAGTTATGAAAAGTCCAGTGGATTGTTTTTTAAACTTTTACGGAAGTTCTGAAAATAGCATTAATTCTGTACTTATCAGCTTTAATTTCCGTATATTGATGTGCATAATTAATCACAGTGTTCTTGTTGTCACTTAAATGTTAATATATGAAAAATGTAAATGTTTTAAATATTTCACTTGAGAGTATTTCTCTTGCCACTGTCTGTATTAAAGGGAAAAAGTGGTAGGGGTTGCCACAGGGGTGGCCAATGATTGGATAAGGGTCCCCCATCTAGCTCCGCCCCTGTCTGGATTCCAACAGCCTTTCTTAGAAGACGATTGAGTAGGTGTCTGGTTAATCCTTTCTGTTTCCATTTGGCAATATATTTTAGATAACGCTTTGGAAGCCGGTATGATAAATTGCTTCCTATTAAGTAGCAGAGGCCACTTAAGATCTCCTATCAAAGATCTCCTGTTGTGACAGAATCCATGTTGTCAAAACCTCCGGCTTAAAAATGGTGCAATTTGATTTATTTTAGTTTATCAGTGAGACCAAATACTATATAACTGGAGGCTTAAAGAAAGTTTTTATTTTTTTAACAGTAATGCCTTTAGAGATGCTAAAAAATTTGTCCTCATTCACCATTAAACCAAGAAGGCCTATAAAGTCAAATACAGTAGCTGCATTTTGTTTGGAAATTGACTTACTAGTGTGTTTGATTTTCATTGCAGGGATTTCTTGAAGCTGTAGAATCAGACTTTATTCTCTACAGTCCACATTAACTTAAATACTTACCATCTTGCTTCACTTCTTATCTAGCACGGTGTAATCTGCCTAAAAAAACAGCAGGGTGCTGCAGCAGTATGAATAACCATTTAAATAGTCATGATTTAACGATTAGGTAATTTCTGTCTTATTTAAATTCTTCTTGTTAAACATCAAGCTTTCCAGTATAAAAATCTCTGGTCCACCCATCCTGAACTGAAATATATGTCCTGTGCAGAACTTTTTAATGCACTGAGTTACACCCTTGTTGATTTAAAAAAAAATACACAATGCATAAACTGTGCATCTTGCTTAAAAAGTTTATCTTCCCTGCAGGGTTTGATTTATGCCATTATTTATTCAAAGAGTCAGAATTGGTGCAGAGTTTTTATCCTTCTGGGGTGACAAGGGAAAACTTGAAAATGTCTGCCCTGCTTTGCACAAAGCAGATCACACACATGTGCACAAACAGAAACCTGGAAGACATGAAGCTTTGTCAAAAGACAACTCAACAGTCTATTTGGCGGGGTTTTTTGTCACTGCAACAGATGACAAGCTCTAAACAACTGTCAAACAATCTCCCATCATGTGGTCTTAAAGAGGAAGTCCTGAATAAACGTTTACTGGACTAATGCATTTTAAGGCTGATTTATACTCAGAAACCAGTCTGTGTGTGTGTCGCCGTGCATGCAGAGATGTTTCCACCCCTTCCGCAGACACCTTGCTGCACCTCTCCCCAATTATAGGTGACTGCAGACAGTGCCACAGACAGGAGGCCTCTGATTGGTCAAATCTACATCCGCTCTAAACTATGCGTATTTCCTGTTTGGTACCTTACTAGCTTGTTATATTTGTACGACCGCCATTGCGGAAGAGCGAGGTGCGTGAGAACGCCGGCACCCTCTTTTTCGCCCTCGTCCCTCCTTTGTTGCACAAACTTTCCCCCAACTTCCTCACCGTCTCGGCCGTATCTAGACCCACAGCCAGTTCCTGATTATCCCTCTGGCGTTGTGGCGTGGAATAACAGACCACGCTTCAATACTGAGCATAAATCAAAAATGTCTGCGTCATACCTGAGACAAGCTCACTGCGACACACAGCTGCGGCAGTATATGCAGCCCTTTGCAGTGTTGACAAATAGACTAATCAGGGCTCGATGTTAACCATCGCCCGATTGCGGATTGGGAGAGTACAAATTTCATTTCATTTGCCCGCCGGGCAAGTGCAATGTTCGCAAAAAAATATATTTATCACTCAAAATTACTTTAAAATCACCGACATTTGCTGAAAACGACCCAGAAGCGTTGCCGGCGCCATTTTTGTTGTTTTGTACACATTCTCGCGTGATTTGAAAAAGCCGCGAGATTTTCCGCCAGATGGCGTGATTGTTGTCCAGGGATTTTTGTCCGGCGCGAATCAGACACTTTTTTTTCGACTTGGCAGACTAAAAAACAACAACAAGGCTGTATCACCCACCACCCAGATAATGCTAGATTAAAAATTATTTATCAGGGATTAGGAAAATTGGCATAACTGTATGCCATGCGCACAGTGTAAATATAGCTATCATATGGCAGTCTTCTGTACAGTGATGCAGGTCGTACATTAAAAAATGTTCATAAAATTTTTTTCTCTTAGACATTGGAGAGGTGCATTTCAAATGTAATAGAGCTTAACATGTTAAATTGGTGACCTGTTATGTTATTATTATTGTCTTGTTGCTGCATTTATTTTATCAGGGAATACAATTTATATTTTTCCAAGCACACAACATTTTAAAGTGAAGTTTAGTTTGAAAAGAATGTGCAGGAAGGATTGAAAAGCATGTTAACACGGTAATGTAGGCTTGAGTTCATTATCTGACGCATGCAGATACACACCAGGAACCTGGAAACTTAAAAAATACTGAATTACAAAAAACATTTAAAAAACAAACATGTTTCATTGATATATATACAAAAATGAATATTAGGAACTATATTTATCAAACATTATACTGGGCAAGTAAAAATTGTTTCTGGGCAAATGAAATGTGAAAGTCACTTGCCCAAAGGGCAAGTGGTAAAAATCCTTAATGCCAACCCCTGCTAATCCTTTGATATCTTAATGCTGCCAAAGATGAAGGCAGCCTGAGGTCGGGGCAAGAGATGGCAGCATCGCTGGAAAGGCAGGCGCTACTAAGACCTTTGCAGGTTTTGTCCTGGGAAGATTGAAAACCCACTTTGTTTACCCACCAGACAGTGAAGGGTTATGATAGTATCTGCATGCTAACATATCATGTAAGCGGAGCAGCATTACCTCATTTTATTTCCTAAAAGAGCCGCAGGTACAGGAGAACAGAAAGGCAATTGTTTTGAGTCGCAGGGACCCCTAAAGGCCTAAGATACCTGCTTAATAGCTTTGCACAGACAAAAAGAAGCAGGCGTCAGGTGGCAGGTGATAAAAGGAGGTAATGTGAAGGAAAACCTCCCAGTCAGCACTTTTTCATTCATATCTAGGCCTTTTGGGAAGCACCAGAGCAGTTACTTCCTCTAAATTAATTTGATAGGTGAGGTATAGTGGATTGTTGACAGTGTTAAACTTCAGGTCAATGTAGACACAAGAGATGCCTGATCTTCACTTGTAGAAACTCAACACTGACTAAACAGTTGCTGTGATCAACAAACGAAGGAAATTAAAGAGCATGTTTGGCCTGAATCTTAGTAGTCTTTCAGTGACAAGTTTCCCCCTTAACCTCCGTCACTCATCCTGGTGAGGTGTAAGCTACGTTTCTTTCACTCCGAACAAGGCATGAAAAAAGCTGTGAATATGGGAAACAAGAGACAGACAGCTGTGAGAGGGATTACAGCATACAGCTTAGACTTTTCTGTAAAGTGCGCTTTGAGGGAGGAAAATATGCTAAGTTACTTTTTGTTGACAACAACTCAGCTTTGCTGAATGTTGCCTAGAAAGATAAATGGTGTTACGAGAGACCAAATTTCCGCTGACAGAGAAGACTTAAGGTGCTTTTTCAGTGTAGTTTTTTTAGCAGTGGGTAAACACAGACAATACAGATGTCGTATGACACAATGCAGCCTGATTCTGAGGCAGAGGGTACTTTCTACACATTGTTTTTCCTTTATTTTTTTAGTTTAAATATAAAAGCATTGAGTACATTTGTATGCAGGGTTCCCGTAGATCCTTAAAAATATTCAATATAAAATCAAGGCCTTAAATTGTATTAAAATGTCTTAAATCAGTTTTTCATAGGTCTTAAAATTGTTACATCATAAATAGGATTTTATCTTTGTAATTCATATCAAACAATAAAATAATTGACAATATTTTTCTTACATTTATCGAGCCGCTCGCTGTAACCATTACTGGTTCCGCTCCGATAGCGAAACCAATAAAAAAGATGTTGCGGTCGGACCTTGGTGTGATGTGCCAGCAGAGATGGCAAAAGTACTCACTTTACGTACTTGAGTAAAAGTACAGATATTTGTGTTAAAAAATACTCTGGTAAAAGTGGAAGTACTGATTAAACTTCTTTACTCAAGTAAAAGTAACAAAGTACAGGCTTGTAAATTTACTTAAAGTATAAAAGTAAAAGTAGAAACCACCTTTTTCATGCCGTTGCCTACATTTTAAATGGATGTCTGCCAATAGGACTAGATCTCCGTTGTGTTCATTTTCAATCATCTCGTCGTCCATGCTACTATGCTAACGCCACCGCCACCAAGCTGCAATGATTTGCCGCGAATGAATACCGCTGATTCTGTCGATTCATCTTGTAGTGGTGCGTCAAATGCAACGTAGATTCCCATCCAATTAGACTGAATTTGGTATTGATGACGTGAAATATAATAACGGTAATTCCATTGAAATGATTCAAAACTAAAGTAACGAGCCAATTTTTTTAAATATAAGGAGTAGAAAGTACAGATATTTGTGTAAAAATGTAAGGAGTAGAAGTAAAAAGTTGCCATAAAAATAAGTAGTAAAGTAAAGTAAAAATATCAGAAAAATCTACTTGAGTACAGTAACGAAGTATTTGTACTGCGTTACTTCCCATCTCTGTGTGCCGGTAACTTTTTATCTGGACAACATGAAGAAGTTGCAAATTCAACGAAAAATTGGCTATCCAAGAGTTTTCTGCATGGCTAAAACCACTGCCAGGGAATGTAGATGAAGCACGATGGTAATCAAGGCAGTGGAAACACGTGTGAAACTCAAAGCGTCAAAATGAAGGTATGAAGAAGCAGCAGGTATTTCTCCGTTCTGTTCCACCCTTGTCTCTGCAGCGCCTCCACAGCATCTCTCACATCAACAACAGCTCCAGTAGAACCAAATCTCGGGATAATGTTCGGTGGTACGCCGACAATGAAAGTAGGGGGATTGAGAAGGGAACAAAACAAAGTTAGTGAATTCAGTTCAGTAGTTGTTAAAAAATATATGTTTTTTGTGCGTTTTTAGCTTTCTTGCTATATGGAAAGTTTTTCAAAATCTGAAACATATCTACTGGGCCAGAAAGTAATGGTTTATGTTAAAATAAACATTTGTCACTACCAGGTTTACTAAAAAGTCTTAAAAAGTTAAGAATTTAACTTTCCTTATGTTGTAGGAACCCTGTATATGAATGCCCATTTTAAGACACAACGGTGTGTTAGTTGATTGTTGTCAAATAACTCAAGATTGATCTGACTACAATAAATGTTTAAGTCAGGTCTGGACTTTGACTGGACCATTCTAATATCTCATTCACAATGCTAGTTTTAGCCCTTGGTTTAAGTTATGTTGGAAAAAGCTGAGGTCTTTAATTGTCTTTCTAGAAAACAAATGATCAAATATACTGAAAATGCATAAAAAAATCCAGACTTTAGAAATGTGGTTTTGTGATCCAGACCAGTGTCATTGGACCTTAGGCAGGAAGACATGATGCAAGAGGAAAACAAGCCTAATCTATCACCTTTATAAGCCCTCAGTGCTACAAAATACAATAGAATGCAGTTTACATTAGCACAATTAATGGAGAACACAAAAACATTTTAATTTTCTTACTCATTTTATGTGTAAATTAACTGAAATTAACTTTAAGGGTTGGTATCAAGACTTTGCTTTAGAGATTGAAATAAATATCAGAAGAGAAACATGCAGTCACTTTTGCAGTGATCAAAAGCTGTTACAGACTTATTTTTCTTCATCTTCTCAATGTGAACTAAAGTTAACTTAACAAAAAAACTTAAAAAATGAAAGTTATCCCAGTTAAAGTCCAACTTATTACTGAAAAGGATTCTCCACCATGAACAGAATCAAAAATAAATCTGGATCCAGGCTCAAAATGAGCACCTTGAAATGTGCTTGAGAATGGCTTAGTCTCCATTCAAACCCAGGTTTAAAGCCTTGCAGGGCAGCCTAAAGCCCACTGCCAACATTAAGACAGAAAAAAGAAAGAAAATAACAAACGCTCAGTTCAGGTGTTTTATAAGATATTTGAATCAAGAAATTGTCTATAAACCAAACTGAACGATTGTTGTTCTCTATGTCAAAAAACACTTTAGAATTTAAAATGGAAAAATGTTCTATTTTATTTTTTTATATTTTTTTTATTTAAAAATTCAATGTATAACATGGATGCATAAAAACCTGCTTTTGATTTCAGTGTTAAATTCTGTTTAAAGTAATTATTATAATTAAAAATGTCTCCGAACTTTTACTGCTTGTCGATTTTCTTTATTCGGACCCCGCTGATTTTTAATTTGGTTACCCCTGATCTAGAGGCTAACTGCTGGAGATGGACAGAGGACCAGAGGATCAGAGGAGCCTGCTATGTATTGGAGAATTAAAGAATTTATGTATTTAATGCTCTGATCTCATGTACTGTAAATAAATCTCGTCATCTCTTCAAAGTTAGGTAAATCGGACTTTGCAGAAGCCATTTTGTACCATGATGGCCTTCGTTTTGCTGGAGTGGAGAGGCAGCGTGTAAGACCAAGTGGCTGCTAGGTTGGAATATGCAAATAAGAGAGAAAAGGAGTAAATAATCACACAAAGCACTGAATGAACGAGTCACTGTAGGCAAAGCTCTGCCTCACTGAGTCACTTCAGACCTGATGGGATAATGAGGTCTGGCGTAGAGCTGCGGCATCACAGCTCTGTGTTTTTCAAGCCTCTGCAAACACAACGTGACGACTTAACAGCCCTCAGCTCTCTCCATTTGGGAAACATCGCCCGCCAACTCCTCATTCACCTCAATCCTGAGCACATCTCTGATCACGTGGCCCGCTGCCTGCTGACACAGCATCACTGCAGCACTAGTTGGCCTGCTTCTGTGTCCTTTTAGTCCTGCTGTCCTACATTGCCTCATCTTCACTTAAGGTCATTTCAAGCCCACTCATGTCCTAGTGGCGACGTGACAGACATCAGGTCTGTAGCTCTGCTTTTATTAAACTCCAAGTCTTCTGCACAGTGATATTATTAAGCTGACAATGTGTTTGCCCAAAACTAATTATTTCAGTTGCTTTTATTTTGTATGTGCTTTTTTTTTAGGTCAAGGGTCACTTGTTAAATTTGGTGTAGTTTATTTTTATTATAAATATAATATTTTGACTTTGTGACACTTGGATGAGATGCATCTACGTTCAGATGAGTGTCTTAAAGATCAGTAGGAATTGGTAAAGTTTCTTACATGATAAAACGGGTGATTAAGAACAAAAATACATGCAGAGGAACAGAGAGGAGTTGGCACGGAGCTGGATTCATTCTTAGCGAGGCTAGTTACCATGGTTACGTACTTGGTACAGTAAACTGGCTCCAGGGGAGGCTAGCTTTCAGAATTGATGTGAATCCTAGAAAATGCAACATCCATAAGCCAATCAGCTGTTCTGGAAACAATGGCGTGCCTTTTCATTTAAGACACTGTTTAATTCAGTGGGGAAAACGACAAAATAACATCACAATAAAAGAACTGAATACTAAAAATTATTTAAAACTGAAGATGTTATTGAGAAATTGAAAAGTTTCCAATTTAATTATTTTTTTCTCCTTTTTAACACACCAATCTTTTACTATTTTAATGATCATTAGTCTTCTCCTTTTACACTGCTCACATTCACTTGTTTCTTGTAATTTTTTTATATGAAGCTAAATAAAAAAACATATAAAATAACAATCAGAACACACATTTTGAGAAGATCCTTTGGATCACTATGACAATATGAGCGATACACACACGCAAAGAAATAAGGCAAAGTTTAAACTTTCGACCCAAGTACTTTATTTAGGGTACAGGCTATAAAATGATTTTTTACAGGTTAATATTTAGCACTTGGCTTGTATCAATGCTCTGTGCGGGCTGCTCTTCTCAAAAATGTGTCTATGTAACTTTAAATGCATTTGCAATATAACTGAAATTTAGAAGAAAATGTTCAAACTGCAGAACCAATCAATTTTAGACACTTTACGTTTAACAAGAGTTTGGTAATAAACAACAACAAAAAAAAAACCAACAAAATCATTAATGGAAATCTAATTTATTAACCAACGGAGGACTTGGATTTGGAGTCACACACAAGATAGAAGTGGAAAAACACTACCGGCTGATCTAATGTCCTTAAAACAGGTCAAATGAGTATCTGTTTTGTGTGTGGCCTCCATGTGCCTCTATGACCTCACTAAACTCCTGGGCATGATCGCTGTGGTCTCCTGAGGGATCTCCTTCCAGACATGAACTAAAGCATGCACCACTCTTGGACAGTTTTGAGTGCAACATGATGTTGGTGGATGGATCGAGACATGTTGTCCCAGATGTGCTCTATCAGATCCAGGTGTGGTGAAGGGGGTATAGAACATAGACTACAAGATATGGGTCAAATCATAAGGAGCTATAGCTTGTTCACCATGTTTTTCCGTGCAGAATTGTCTGCATAGTTTGGAATTTTCCTATGTGCATGATGCAGAAATCAGGCAGCATGGAAGGCTATGGTAGCCTCATGAGACCATCCTGATCTCGCGAGCTTTCAAGGTTTGACTCACAGATCAGTCTGGAGACTCTCCGTTAAAGAAAATTTGGAGCCGTTGGCTTTGAGGCGGGTTGAGGTGTGACGCAACGAGAAGCGCAACAGTTCAGTCTAAAGAACATGGCGGCTTCAGCCGATGAAACTAGCGTTAGCGTGACTATCGAGCAAGTTTTATCGGAATTACAGAGTATTTCTTCACTGAAAGAAGAGCAAAACGCTGCTCGGGAGGCTTTTCTCAGAGGAAAAGATGTTTTTGCTCTTCTCCCGACTGGTTTCCCAGAATTTTATGTCCGATATTTTCAGCATTCCAAAAAAATAACGATTGCAAAGAAACTGTACTGAATAAAGATCTTAAATATAACATCAATTAATTTCTGGTTATTTTACTATTGTTTTGATCTTATTGACAATAGACAGGATCAGAAGGGTTGAACTTTCTGGAGTTTTCCTGAGGTTCCATCTGTCCTGTTGTTCAACTCAAATCTCAGTGATAGAAAATCCTTCACAAATATAAGAAAACCATCAAAAAACTAGGATATAAACTTTGATGGCTCTACTATAGGTCCCTCCCTTTTTATTTTGTATATGTCAGTGGGAGAAATGGCATAATTATCAGAGAGACACTGATGATACACGGCATTATAATGGCATGTTTCCTGGTGAGCCCAGAGCCATTGATAAATTATTTGTCCTGTACTTTTTTGATCAGTTTATTGATGGTAGAACATTCCTTCAGCTTCATCAGCTGATAGAAACCTGAAACTCTCCCATTGATTCCTCAGATCTGGTCAAAAACATCAATAGGATATTAAAACAATGCACATAAAATGCCTTTGTAGTATTCTGAGAAACATTGCTTGGTTGTTTCTTTCCTGTCCAATGTAAAGACTTAAGTTTAAACTTTAAAATTACACTTTTATCCCTACTATTTGCTTTACTATGATTATAATACGTTTCTTTTTGCTTTGTTAATTTATTCTATAGGGTTTGAACCATGTTTTTTTACTAAAGATATTTGTGTTTTTAATATTTCCCTGCTAATTAACACATTTCCTTCATTCTTTATAATGTATTGCTTTTTTTTTTTAAACAGTGTCCTGTCTGGCGATGTGGCAATAAGAATAATTGTCTTGATGCCAAAAAAAAGCCCAACAGATTTTACTTTTACAAGTGGAGCAGCGTGGCTATAGTGTTCTGCTTGATTTACGCATATAAATAGCTTTATTATAATTCATGCAGGGAGTACTATTCCTTTTTTTTTGGTAAATTGTTGGTTTTGTTTTGTTTTGATATTGTTGTTTTGTTGTTTAATGTTTGATTATTTGCTAAAAAATAAAGTGAAAGTACTACAGATTATATGGACACTGCAATGTAAGTAGAACAGGAAAGGAAAAACAAGTAAAGGGACAAAAGATGAAAGAAAGAGAAGATAAAAGGGAGATAATTATAAAATGTCAATTAAACATAATTTTGTTTTCAATGTTCCCCTGCTAATTAACACATTTCCTTCTCCACAGTTCTTCATTTTCTAAGATTTATTATTTAATTTACTGATTTATTTTTTACCATTTCTCGTTTTCCATCATGTTATTATCAGCATATGTAATTTCTATCTCTCTGGTTACTTTTTTCAATAAATTTAAAGTTTCTGCCTCGAGTGATTGGATGTCTGACCTGTTTTTAAACTCTGAAAGGCGCTTTGTTCTCAGTAAATAAAGATTAACTAACTGATTCATTTATTCATCAATTAATTGATAGACTAATTAATGTGAGCCTGTGCATAAATGCATTCTATTCTCCAGAGGTACTGGCCATATAAGTGTTCCACTTTGTTTCCACGCCTTTTCTTGTTCCTAGACTTTGAGATTTGGGGGAAGTTATCGCAGTGCTTTCTTTAAATCCTAGAATCTATTTTCATCTCTGGCCAGAAAAAAACAGGTACTTAAATTTCGAACTGCAACTGGATCTGTTGCATTTCTTCTGGGTTGCAAACATCAGACGGCTCTGACATGCCTGGTAACTAAATAACTCAACTGGGGCAGAGACATTATGGGAAAAGAAGAGATCACTAAGGACTTTAGACAGTTGGTTTAGTGTCCCATAAATAAGCACGTTGTCTGTCAACGCCATGGCATGGTGCAATAAGCTATAGTGTGCCAGTTTGAAACACTATTCAGATTTGGAATATAAAAACATCAGTGGCCACCGCTATTTGAGATATTTCTGCAGAGAAAAAAACAGAAGAACAGAAACAGTTAGTGGAGATTCAGGGGCAGAAACCAGATCAGCTACACTTAAAAATTCCTCTTAGTCTAAAAGTCTCTCCACTTATAATAGGCACCTGGACATGGAAAGCATTATCCAGCACAGAATAACACTGTGCACGGTTAGTGTGTCAAACATTGCCACTGAGGGTTTTGTAGAGCTCGAGTTTTGTAATAAATTCAATGTAACTACTTAGATCTTCGTTTAAGGTAAGCTTTAAGCAAACAGTTTAGGATTTAGAATTTGCAAAACTACTGCTGTTTCCATGTCTCTGTTGACAGCTACAATCACATTGCATGTTTTTCGCTAGGTCAATTTTATAGTAAATTCATTACCAGTTTTTTTTTCAAATTACATTTAAAATTTGACTTTTTTTGACTTGTTTAATTGATTTCTTAAATGTACAAAATGTGTCCACACAGAAAATTGTTTCAGAAAAGAAATGAAATGAAAATGCAGAGACACAGTTTTGGGTGGAAACTAATAAATTGGGAAAGCCGACATTGACCACATTAAATTCAATTCAATTCAGTTTATTTATATAGCGCCAAATTCACAACACATGTCATCTCAAGGCACTTTACAGTTCAACCAGATCATACAGTCAAATTGATTCAAGTTTTCTATCTAAGGAAAACCAGTTGATTGCATTGACTCATTGACTCAAATACAATCCCTCACACTAAGCATGCTTGTAGCGACAGTGGAGAGGAAAAACTCCCTTTTAACAGGAAGAACCTCCAGCAGAACCAGGCTCAGTGTGAGCGGCCATCTGCTGAGGCCTACTGGGGTTCAAGGAGACAGAAGCAGAGATACAAAAAGCAGCTGTAAAAGGCGGCCCCGTCCAGGAAACACAGCCAGGCAGACGAGCTCCAAGGCAGCTCCCATGCCAGAGGATGAAGAGAGCACATCCAGTCAGTCATAATTAGAGAAACAGGACCGCACTGGAAAACAGGCCGATCTCCAACATCTATAAACAAGGGTGTTGATGGCAGCAGCACAGCTGATGTTTCTTTCCAGGATGACGTCACAGCCAAACAGGAACAGACGAGGCGAAGCTACTCTGAGGAAAAGCAGAGAGAGCAGAACGTTAGAGATTGAACAAACAGATTCTGCAGAATAGGAGAACAGAGAGAGAATGAAGCAGAAAGATGAAATGGGGGTCCCTATGTCCTCCAGCAGTCTAAACCTATAGCAGCATAACTATAGAGATAGCTCAGGATAATCTGAGCCACTCTAACTAGAAGCTTTATCAAAAAAGAAATTCAAAGACGCTTAAATAAAAAGAAAATTTCTTCTAGTGTTTAATATAAGCATCCAGTAAAGCATTGGTCCTCAAACTTTTCCTGGTTGGACTCTCTTTGACTTAATAGAACGCTTTCTATTTCTACTTCAACTATTTCTGACAGTTGAAAAAAGAAAGTCCATTGCAGAAAAACGTATAGCAATAAAACTATAAACTTTTAACTTTAACTCTTTATTATACAGTGTAACATAATTTACATTGCCATTAATATATTTTTTTTTACAACCTCTAAAATTAGTCATTTATTGAGTTAATTTCTAACAGACTTTCCTGCAAATACACTGAGTCCCCCCTTAGGAGGCGCACCCCCCAACTTTTGGAACCAATGCAAAGGTACATAAGAGCTACATGTGATTACTGGTTGATGCCCAGGTAAGTAGTTTTAATGGTACTAGACGAGAAATCTGTATTAAATATGTAAAAAAGCAAAATCCTGGTAGAGGAGAAGGGGGTTTTCCTTAACAAATAGCTTGATGAAAATGTGATACAAAACAGGCAGCTAATAGGTCAGTATTTTGATTGATGCAGTATAGAGGACAGAGGTGGAGAGAGTACTAAAAAATTGTAATTGAGTAAAAGTATCTTTACTTTGCCTAAATTCTACTCAGAGTAAAAGTAAAATTACCCATCTCAAAATTTACTCAAGTAAAAGTACAAAATTACTTCATTTAAAACGTAATTTGAGTAAAAGTTACTTAGTTACTTTGAGTTATTTAATGCAAAAAAGGACGAGTCATGAATCTAAAGAACATACTTCCTCTCAGCACAAGGACAGTCACAACCTGTACCATAAAGTGCAAACTATTTTCAACTCTACTGTCCAACAATAAAGAAGTTTAAACTACAATTTAAAGAATTCAAACTGCACACAAAATTAATTGCCCAAAAGATACCAGAAATCAAACTAAAATGCCACCGGGTCCCACTGTTCACAATAAAACAAAATTCTCACAGGATCCAACAGTTTAAAAGAAAGTGCTCACGGGATCTAACTTCAAAACACAGTGTCCGCATTTCATTTTTTTACCAGTATTTTTTTATTTATTTTATTTTTTTACTCAGTAACGTGAGGAGGTTTTAAATGTAGTGAAGTAAAACTACTTAGGTTAAAATTTACTCGAGTAAAAGTAAAATTACATATTTCAAAAACTACTCAGAAAATTACAAATTACTCATAAAAAGTACTCAATTACAGTAACGTGAGTAAATGTAATCCGTTACTTTCCACCCTTGATAGAGGATTACCTTTTTTGCAGGGAGTTAATAAAAAATATATAATTTCCTACAGAACACAATTGTTTGTGTAGATTTAGGCTGGATCTGCTTCCCAGTATCCAGCCTATTGATCATCTAATCATATCAAACAGAATAACTGCATCTTTTGACCACACTACCCAGTATTTTTAACCTAAACGTAAAGAAATCTTGATTACTGTGAAGGTTTTGTTAGCAAAAGTTAACTGGGTGAAACAGTAACAGATAGTAGTGCTTTAGATCAGAGGACAGCAAAGAATATCCCTACCACACTGTTAGGTCAAATCATTAGGAATTTTAATCTACAGTGCAAAAACAATCTAAAATTAAGTAAACATTTCTTAAATTAAGTGTATTTACCCTAATTTGAGTAGGTAAATAAGATGATTTGCCAATGAAATTAGTATATTTACTCTTAAAATAAGATAATTAGATAATATGAACTTCAAATAAGACAATGCAATAGTTTTTTCTTATTTTAAATGTAAATTGTCTTGTTCCATTGGCAAAATGTCTCACTTTCGTCATCAATTCGAGAAAAAATGCACTTATTTTAAGAAAAAATGACTTAGATTTCAATTTTTTGCAGTGTACTAATCTGGCTTTCTTGTGCCTTAAATTGTGATTGAATTGGGTTGTGTTATCCCGTGCATTTGTTTTTTTGTCTCTCGTTCTTCTTTGGAGAAGAAACAGGTTGTTTTCATGTACTCGTCATTGTGGATCAGTTTTTTTTGCATTGGTGTCATCAGGGAATGAGGCTTCATGAGCTACTTGCGATCTTTCAGCATGTGGAGATAAAACAAGCCTAAAATGGTCTGACATGTATACAACTAAGGCAACAAACATTCAGCTTTAACAGTCTCTGATCTTTTTGGAGAATCATTTGTTCTTCCAGTCTGTTTATTGTATACTGCAGTATCCTGTTGTTAGTGGAATTTAACATGGCTTCAGTTACAGGTTGTTTGGTTCACCAACATTTAGTTATATTAAGGTATGTGTCACATTCAGGTTGGGTCAGTGGATGAGCACTCCTTCTGTGCTCCTGAAGGAGTTTGGGACACTCAGCAGCAAATCAAAAACAGACAGAAAATAAATAATAGGGAGGAGTTTTTATAACTCTGTTTTTGCACAGAATAGATTTTGTGGCACATATTTCATAAATTATCTGTACTTTCAAGAGACACTCTGGTGAATTCAGGTGTAGACTCACCTTTGTAACAAATGAACATGCTTTGATCTAACCCATTCTGTTTTTGCTCATTTTGCATGTTTAGATGTGTTTATCTATGATATGAACATCAGCCTCACTCAGGTTTTTTGGGGTCTCTAACAGATATTATCCAAAATATCTGTGTTTATAGCAGCATCCATCTCTGACCAGTTTTCCCAGTTCATGGAAATTAGCATCTTCCCTACATTCAAGATGGATGATTATTGCTGTTTTTGGCTCACTTAGTATTTTTAACAGTCATAAAAATCTAAATTTGTATCCTCTAATCAGAGCAACTTGATTGGGATATATTAGATAAAAGTAATTTGATTACCTTCCAGATTTCCACTGGGAAAAAAACTATTTAACATCAAAGTTAGATGTGAAAAGCTCAAATTATAGTAGAGTTAATTCTTTCACAAGTCAATAAACAAACATTTGTAAATCAATTTCAAGGAAAAGAGAGAAGTTACAGGTAAAAACGCAACAATCAGTGCTCTAATATTGATATGAATACGAGATTAGAGAGAAAAAAAGGTCCCACTTCAAAGCTGCAAACTCCTTATTTTAATTTATTTGCTTATTTCTTATTTATTTATTTATTCTAGCAATATAAACTAAAGCAAACAAGCGACACAGTAGTTTTCTATCTATCTATCTATCTATCTATCTATCTATCTATCTATCTATCTATCTATCTATCTATATATATATATATATATATATATATATATATATATATATATATATATAAATATTGGACCCCAGTTTTCAGTATTTAGTTTAATGTCGAATCTTTGTCGTGGGTTTATAAATAGAGGAAAGAAAACTCTCATTATAAGTTTAAAATGTATTTTGCATTCTGTAATCCTCTCATTGAGCTCTCGAACGTGAAAATTCCGAGCTGCCTTTGAATCTCTTTCTTTCCTTTTCTTTCATCTTCGCGTGGCCGATGATGCTGCGAGCTGATTGGCTGCCTGCTGCTGACTTATGAACCATCCCGCACAGCGTCTCTCTCAGAGCTGGACGGAGTGTGGCTCCCAGTCTGCGCCTCTGCCCCGCAATAACCCGCCCTGCTCCTCCGCGCTGCGCTCCGCGTCATAACACACGCTCCCACCTGAAACACGCAGCCTGCTGAGCTTCACCTGAGCGCTCAGAGCGGAACACAACCAGCAAACCATGCCGGTTCGCTGCATGATGCACTGCCACAGGTTGCTGCTTTTACGCTCTTCTCGGAGGTAACCTGTCAGCCTGCATGCATCATCATGGACCTCCTTGTTCTGCTGATATGGACTGTACCCATCCCGCTGGCCGGCTGCAGCCACCTCAAACTTCTCTCCACCTTCCTGACTTGGAAACTCATCAAGGCATGTCGGCAAGATCTATTCCTCACTCTTATATCCAGGACGTGTACACTTGGAACAAAGACAAGCAAACATTGCCTTTGTCAGCCGCAAAGTGGCGGTTTATCTGTGATTGTCCTTCAATGTGTGGAAAAGTGATGCCAAATTAAGCTGAAGTGTAACTCCTGTTGCAGCAGAGGAGCTGCATTCATCACCACTGTTTGGCATCCAGCTTCCAGCTCTGCTCCCAACCTGTTGCTACCTGTCCACTGATGCTTCTTTCCCCTCATTCTCTTCTCTTTGCAGACTCTGCACATTTGTTGCACACACGCCTCCCTCTCCGTTACGGCCAGCTACTCTTCCAGCCATATCCACGGATTAAATCATGGTGAGTGCTTGTCTTCCGACATCTATGGATGTTGCTTTCCAGCTGGCACTGCTCCAAGGTAGTAGAGAGAATGTGAATGAACTGGGTTACACTGGTGAGTGCAGCTTGCTGGAGTGCTGGTTCCTGTAGAAAAAGTCTTGGTGAAAAAAAACAAACAATGGAGACAGACTAATTGGCTGTTAGGGTGCAATCCCAGCTGCTTGTGATGTAAAAATTCTGCAATTCCCTTGTTAAGACGTGGCTATTGCTCCCCATTCAAGGATTCCCTCCTAACAGCTTTGTTTTGTAAAATCTATGGCGATGGTTTCCATACTGTGGCCCCAACACTACGGAAGAGGATTGAGGCCACTGAAAAAATAAATACAATTAACTGATTTTGAATTTTATTTCATTATAATATGAGGAAAAAGTCAGAATTCTGAGATTAAAAGCTGACTTTAATATGAGAATTCTGACTTTACAGTCATAATTCTGACTTTTTTTTCTCATAATATACTGAAATAAAATGTAAAAATAACTTAACTTTATATTTTATTTTTCCAGTGGCCCTAATCCTGTTCTGTACAACAGTCCCAGATTGCATAGATTTTGTTTCTTATGTGAGAAATTCACACCACTTGAGCCTTTGTGGATTTATTCAAGTCAGAATCACAAACTTAAGTTTAATGTATTTGGATTTTATTTTTATTTAGCCCTTTAAAGCCTGATCCAAGAATAAAACAAAACAGAAAATTACCTTTTTTTGGTCTGAAGTCCTTATTTGGCCTTTTAACAAAATATGTAAAAAGAAAAAACAGAAATACATTTTTGATATTAATAATTTATTACTATGCGATAAGTCAAGATTATTTTTTGTGTAGTCTTCTAGTGGCGGTTATCAGGTATATCTGATTGTGTACAATAGGATTTTGAGCAAAGTTTTTACCATTAAATTATGCAAAAGGTGTCAGACGCAAAACATTTCAGAAACCGTATGTATCAAATATGATACATTTAGCATTACAGGGTTAGGTAAAAAAAATGAAAATCTAGAAAGTGCATATTACATTTATATCTCACCCCTCATATATAAACATGTCAAAGCACTGTACAGCTGCAGGTCTTTTTGGGTTTGTCTATCAGGACATCTCTTCATCCCTTTTTTCCACATCTCCGACCAGCTTCTATGCTTCATAAAACTATCACCACAGCATGATGTAGCCACCACTGTACTTTATCATGGAAATAAGTTGTTTTATACCCCCATCCCACTAGGCAAAATACCTGTTTAAACCCTGGGAACAAAGGCTCTTAGTGGCAGTGGGAACACCAGACCCGAATTGACCCGCTAATGTACACCATACCACTGATGTCAACACATCGCACCAGTTGCGTCTGATCTAACAAGCCAAAACATTTCAGCTTACTTTTGATAAACATGGCGCACAAAGAAAATAACAACCTAGAAATAAGTAAAAATTTCTGAAATTAAGTGTATTTATCCTTAATTTAAATAGCTAAATAAGATTAGTTGCCAATAGAATGAGGATTTTTACTCTTAGGATAAGATAATTAGATAATATGAACTTGAAATAAAACAATGCAATTGTGTTTTCTTGTTTAAATGTAAATTGTCTTGTTCTATTGCAAACAGCCGAACAATAAAGCAGACCGACTACAATTGGCTCGCTTCCATGTTGCTCTCCATTGTTTACTTTCCTGACTTCTGTCACACTGATGTCATCTTCAACGCTAACCCAGCGTGATGGCATCAGCAGACATGCAGCTGTGGGTGACAGCTTGCCAGCGGGGGTTCATACCCAGCTTTATTTGCCAAAGGGAAGGGAAACAAATGCTTATTGTTAGCAGCTCAACCCTGTTTGAAAAACCCGTATCAAATCGCACATTTCAGAGGGAAAGAGGGTTAAGTTTAGCACCACACTTAATGGTTTGTTTGCAGGGCTTAAATAATAATTTAGACTGAAAAAAATGACTCGTGTCTTTTACATCTACTTAAGCATAGTTAGTTTAATGCTAATATCAAAAGATGGAAAACCAAATATAATTTTTTTTATATTTTACATTCATTTAGTAACCAGTTTCAGTTATTTAATAATAGAACACTTTGACTTGAGTTGTCCGTCTGCTTTTCTTCAGATTACGTATTTGTGACGCCAGTGGAGGTGGACTCAGACGGCGTGTACCTGACGCACGACGTGACCAGGCGAAGCCGCCGCAGCAGGAGGTCCCTGTCTCCTTCCTTGCACTATCAGCTCTCTGCCTTTGGGCAGGACATGCAGCTGGACCTGCTTCCATCGTCTGTGGTCGGGCCGGGGTTCACCGTGCAGACGCTCAGCTCAGACGGCATCGCCACGGTGACGGGAGATGAGGAGATTCACCACTGCTTGTATCAAGGATTTATTCGCAACCTGTCAGCCTCCTCGGCCGCCATATCAACATGTTCTGGACTGGTAAGTTGGCTCTGTTGTAGACAAATCTCTTTTCAGGTGAAAAACTCCACATTTATTGTATGGTTTTGCTTTTCTAAAGCAATCATACGATAAGTTAGATTTAATGCTTTTTAGATTTAATATTGTTGCTTTTTAGGGTAAATAAACTTTTAGAGCTTTATTTTTAAAGAGACATTTTTTTGGCTTTGAATTATTCCAGACATTTATTTGGTGGACCAAAAGTATTGGCTGAATTTTTTAAAGGAAGGCAAGTTTATTTTTATAGCACATTTCAGCAGCAAGGCATTTCAAAATGCAACCAAATCAACCAACCAACCAAGCAAGCAACCAACCAACCAACCATTATACATTTACACTTGGCTCTAATGAACAGGAATTAAGGGTAGTAAGCTTTCTACTCACACTTAAGGAAATGATGTTGGAGAACCTTGAAAGAATCCATGCAGGGAGAATATAAAATCAAGAAGTGACTTTACCGTCTCTCTGCCCATCCGTCCATCCGTCCATCCATCCATCCATCCATCCATCCATCCATCCATCCATCCATCCATCCATCCATCCATCCGTCCATCCGTCCATCCGTCCATCCATCCATCCATCCATCCATCCATCCATCCATCCATCAGGATCACATTGGGTCTGGTACCTAACTCCAGAATTCTATGGGCGAAAGGTGTGGTACACCCTGGACCCCTTGGCAGTCCATCCATCGCAGGGCAACACAGAGACACACAACCATGCACACACACATTTAAGGACATTTTTGAGCTGGCAATTAACCTAACAGTTTATATGCTTAACTTTGACTGAAGCCAAAGTACATGAACATGAAACTACATGTGCTAAAAACTGCGCCACTGTGCAAAATAAAAATTAATCTGCTTCACTTTGCAATAATCTAAGATCTACCTTAACCAAACCAAAATTTGCCCATCCCCTGACTGAGCTCTGCTAAACTGGATTAGATTCATCAGTTTCATGGATTTGATGTGTACAAAACCTGTCCTGGTGATTGCTGCTCCATGAGGGAATTCCCTCGAGTGCTGTGAACTTAGCGGCCAGATGAGCACTTCTCAGGGCTTCATGGGAATTCATCCCATCAAACACCCTACTTGGTTCTGGGGGACTTTAGCCAAACTCTGGAGCTTACTTTACACACAGAAAGCACCAAGTCCTCGTTTGACACCCTGCAGCTCCTTCAGACGCTCTGATCACCTGAGGGCAGGGTCCCTATCAGGCTCGGACTGGGACTGAGCCTGACTTGGACTCGGCGGGTCCTCGAACCAGCGCCACGCACCACATCAGCAGGGTTGCCAGATGTCACTGACTCACGTTTTCCAGCCCAAAGAATGTTCACAAACTTCCTCTATACACTAATTCTCGCCCCATTTGAACCAAAGTCTATTGATTTCTTAGGCCATTAATCTAAAGAAAAACATTTTTTTTTTACCCATAGACGGCGTCCTAAACTGTCAGATTGGGAAACATCCCAACCTGGCAACAATCCTTTAGAAGCAAAACCCCATCATGCAACATATTTTTGCAAAATATTCTAACATAAATTCGCCAAATATAAGAGGAACATCATAGTTTGGTTTAAAGAAAGGATTTTAGTTTTATTGTAATTTAGTTCGTTGCAAGGATTTTATAGTTTGAAGAAATAGAAAATTACACCATATGCCGTCACAAGGATGTGCATGACATGGAAGAGCTATATATACTAGGGTTGTCAAAAGTATCGATACCCAAAAAAGTATCGATACTTAAACGTTGTATCCGGATACAATACTCATTTTAGTATCGATACAGTGCTACTACCAGTGGCACCTAAACAGTCATTCATCTAAAGTGCAGAATAGAGGAAAATGCACTTTCTGAACACTGTGTGATTGAATAATTCTACGCACTTTTCAGTTTCAGACTTTTTTTTGTAACAGGTGCAGCTGCTGAGAATTATTTTTATTTTTTTACTGGTTTGGCTAGTGTCATTGCTATGTGTGCAAAGCATAGCCAAGTAAGGAAAACTTAATTTTAATTTTGTACGTTTTTTATCAAGCTTGCTTAATACTGTGCACAGCATACAACCTGAAAATATTGTTCTTATTGTTTATTGTATTTATTTATTGTATTTTAATTATTAATCAAAATATTTATGCTGAAATGTGGAGTTTTTATTCTTGTGGTATCGAAAATGGTATCGAGTATTGAATATTTTTCTTAGTATCGGTATCGAGTGGAAAAGTTTAGTATCGTGACAACCCTAATATATACTGCATGCATCATTTACTAGGGGTGTAAATCACATCCATCATGGCGATGCGATTCAGTATCGATTTCCTCACCCAATGATTCGATTATTTTCGATACTCAAGAATACACCACGATTCGATTCGATTAATTGGTTCATTTTTTTTTTTTTACCTTACAGGCTAGACAATGTTTCAAATTTGAAATAAATCAATTAAAGCTGTAATATCTTTATGCATTTTTTTTAAACAACAGCAAATACAAGAAGTAGAAAAGTTGCATCAGAAAATACTGCAGAAAATCAGTGCAATGAGTGCAATGCAATACCTCGGCTCCAGATGTCCCCGCCCCCTTGAGAGACGCTCCTCTGCTCCTCTCCCAGATTGTAGCTGACCGCAAACAGTGCCGCAAACAGGAGGCCAGCTTGTTTTGTTTTTATGACCGAAATTGCGGAAAACAACTCGTGAAGTTTGACCCGCTAGAAGAGCGAGGTGCGCGAGAACGCTGGGACCCTTTTTCCACCTGGATCTCCGCTCTTTTTGGCCCTCATGTCCCTCCGTCGTCGGACTAAACTCGCCCCCACTTCCTCGCCGCCTCGGCCGTATCTAGACCCACAGCGTGTAGCACAGACCACGCTTCAATATTGAGCTTAATTTAAAAATGTCTGTGTCAAGCTCACTGCAACACACTGCTGTAAGAGTATAACCAGGAAGCGAGGTAGGAGGTCAAAATAGGTTTAGCGCCACCGCAGCACGGGAGGGAGAATTACGTCCAGGAGCAAATGGATAAAAATAGACCGATTATCTTGCGGACGTGTCGATGCATTGATACAAAACGATTATTATTTACACCCCTATCATTTACGTAATTAACATTGCATTACTCTTGAGCTCCTTGAGTTATTTACTCTCACAAGTAGGAGCTTTGGCCGTCAGTGGGGGGGTCGCAATGATTTAAGGAGGGCCGGCCCTCGCACACTGAAATTAGGACCGACCCACCAGGCAAATGCTCGCTATCACAGATTACCAGTCCCAGCCTGGTCCCTATCTACCTTTTATTTTATATATCAGGTCAATCTCCTGTTCTTGTGAAATTATGCAAGTACTTTATATTTATTTATTGATGCCATGTTTTATATTTTGTAAATAATACTTTACTGGAAACTTTTGTACCCTTCCCACAGAGTGATATCTTTAAACATAATCTGTTTTGATCCATCCCAATCTCTCTGTAATGCACTGCTCCACTATTTCTAGCTTTTAAAGGGCATTTTTTTTTACTTTGAATCCATATCCAAAAAAGGAGACCTATTGCTCTGTCAAAAAAGCACTGTAAATGTCATTTGTAGTTCATTTTGTATAAGTACCTACAAGTGCTACAAATGAGAGTTAAATGGATAACTATAAGAAAGCTAAATACTCCAACTACAAACTAAATATTTACATATTTGGACACCTAAATTTTGTCTGATGTGTTCTGGTTTTTTGTGCTTGCTGTTAGATGAATTGCACATGTGAATCCCTTTGCCCCTCTAAAGACCTGCTCTGCTTGTTTGCAAGTATTTTAATGCTCACAAGCCTTCTAAAGAAGAGGTATACTTTGTTCTTCTCATTTTAATTAGAGCTGTTATTAATATTACCCAATAAATAGAAGCATTTTACATAATAGAACCTTGGAGGTTTAAGTTGTTGCATAGACATCAAGGAGCTTCCTCTTGCTCTCTGATTTACTCCCACTCTTCCCAATCGAGACATCCATTTCCCCTAAAACCATAGAGACTCTGTAATTAGAAGATCATCCACTTTCAAGCGTGGTTTTAGAGGTGCCAGCAGAGCTCACACATTCATTGACACATCCCACCGCAGCCTGAACCAGATGGACCTGTCAGAGTAACATAAAAGCTTTAACTTTATTTATTATCTGGCATCCTTAGGTCCTTTAAGCTTTCTCTTCCTACTGTGGAACAGCTCGTTTGTCCTCTGTTTGCCCTGATTTTACGCCTCCCCTTGTTTGCAGCAATTACAGCCAAGGTGACGTTTGGTTGGCACTGCTAATCTTTGCATTGTCCTATTTATATGGTTAGCTTCCACTCACAATTAAATCCACTGAGCTGCTCTATTAAAAGCTCTGCGAGGCCACAATGAGAACAGGAACTAATTGCATTTGCATTTTTTCCACATAAACTTTCGTCTGTTCATTTGTTCCTCAATTTCTGAAAAGGTGTGTACCAGGAGGCATGGGTAGTAGTCATGGGCTGGTATGAGATCTTATTGCTTGAATAAACTCATCCCAATTTGAGATATTGCTCTAAATATAATGTTTAATGACCCTAACCCAAACAAACCGTCCGTCCGTCCATCCAACAAACTAACCAGGCCATGCTCATACATTTACACTTGGCTCTAATGAAGAGGAATTAAAAGTAGCAAGCTTTCTACTCACACTTTAGGAAATGATGGTGGAGAACCTTGAAAGAATCCATGCAGGGAGAATAAAACCAGCATACAGAAGGGTTCCAGGTGGGATTCAGATCCTGAAGCCACGGCAACTAATAAAGAGCTGGTTATCCTCCTGCAGCAGTGTGTCGCAGTGAGCTTGTCGCAAATATGAAGCAGATATTTTTGATATATGCTCAATATTGAAGCGTGGTCTACGCTATGTTCGACGCCACAACGCAAGAGGGACAATCAGGAACTAGCTGTGGGTCTAGATACGGCCGAGGCGGTGAGGAAGTGGGGGCAAGTTTGTGCGACAATGGAGGGACATGAGGGCCAAAAAGAGCGGAGATCCAGTTGGAGAAAGGGTCCCAGCGTTCTCGTGCACCTCGCTCTTCTAGCTTGTCCAACTTCACAAGTTTTTTTCCACAATGGCGGTCATACAAACAAAACAAGCTGGTAAGGTACCAAACAGGAAATATGCATAGTGTAGAGCGGATGTAGAATTGACCAATCAGAGGCCTCCTTTCTGCGGCGCTGTCTGCGGTCACCTACAATTTCAGAGAGGTTCAGTAGAGTGTCTGCGGAAGGTGTTGGGACACATGTGCAGTAGGGATGGAACGGTTTATGAAAACCGTCCGAACCGTTCGGTTCGACTGTCTCGGTTCGGTTCGCGTGTGTTGCGTTCGGTTCATGCGCTGCTCCTTTTTCTCATCGGCGAAGCGTGTACACTCCAGAGCAGAAGGTGGCGGTACTGCGACCAAAGCCAACCATCAGTAGTAAACAAGAAGAAGAAGAAGCGAAGCAGCGTAGCAGAAAAAAATCAGTCGTTGTGGAGAATTGTGTGGGTATGGCGAGTGGGAAAGAACAGGAGTTGGAAGACGCGCCAGCAGAACTTTATAGGTCTGCTGTGTGGGACCACTTTGTATTTAGAGTGACCTACGATGACGACGGAAAGAAAGTTGTGGATAAAAGAGCAACACTGTGCAAGCATTGTGCAACACGTTTTGTTTATGCTAACAGCAACACGACCAACATGTCATGCTAACCCCGAAATCCCACATACTCCGTCAGCGCTCCGCCCCGCTGCGCTCCAGACCGCCTGCACAAAGCAAAGCCTACAGCCTCCACTGCGGCTCCCGTCCGCTCCGCTCTGAGTTCCTTGGAGATCATAGAGAGCATGCGCCAGATGATTAAATTCAAAGCAGCAAAACATGCAGAGATGATCCAGGGTTTCCGCGGATCATTAAAAATAATTACAATTCATAAATTTTTATTTTTTTTTTCATTAATTTCATTCATTTTTATGGGATTTCGGTGTAACAATCAACAAGTACCGAACCGAACCGAAAACCGTGACCACGAAACCGTGAACCGAACCGTGGATTTTGTGAGCCGTTCCACCCCTAATGTGCAGACGATCTGGTTTCTGAGTATAAATCAGCCTTAAGCCTAAATTTATGCAAATGAACACATTTATTCTTGAAAATCAAGAAGTATTGTAGACTTCTTTTAGCCAGTCGTATGAAGCGTGTGTAGGAGTGACTTCGCCTTTTCCTTTTTCCTTTTTCATTTCCTTCTGCAATTCCTCTAGTCTTTCAATAAAAGGACTGAAAAGCTCTTAAGACTTTAAAGGATAGAAACAGAAATTAGCAAAATTCAGAGACTTTCAAATAGTTCTGTTTGAAACTCTCTGTATGCTTGGTAGTTGTAAACAGCCCATTCAGTTAATCACTTCACAATTTTCTTAAAGCAAGTTTATCCGATAAAAGAGCTCTGTCTCCAGTGCCAGCCTTTGGATGATGACAGCTGTTTAACCTTGCTTTTCATCCAGCTTTCTGCCCGCCTCGTTTCATTAAGTACACATAAGGGAACCAGCCATATGAGCCTTCTCTGTGCACTGATGAAATCAAATAAAAGATTAAGTTGGGATTAAGGCACAACATTGAAAAAGAGATGGTCAGAATAAGAAAGGATTACAAGGAGAGGCAGTGGATAGAAAAGCACAGAGGCTGAGGTAATGGATCTGAGTTTGGCTTTCCTGCACTACAGAAAGGGAGAGTGAAAGTGTCGTACAAGAGTAAAGCGAATGTATTGTCTGGGATTGAAGCTCCCTGGAGGTCTGGACGGTCTCTTTACAGAGAGCAATGCGTCCATCACTTTCTTTGCTAAAGGGGGTGGAGGAGGAAAGGTGTAGAGAACAGGAGAGTTTCTGATCATCATTTTTAATGTCTTCTTTCAACAATGAAGAGAAAAGATGTGCTTTAGTCTATAATAGGGTTCCTGAACCCAGCCCACTTTCTGGCAACAGAGGTGTCAGCTCCAGCTAGGGGGCCGGACCATAGCTTGCCTCTCTTATAGACAGATGGAAGCTGTTGAAATGAAGACTAGGCCAAGGTGGTATTAAGAGCTGAGCTGGATGGATTGATGACAACGTGGGATTTTCTACTGTAAATCCTCAGAGATAGCAGGATTCTTTGTTTTTTATGGAATATTACGCTCATGCATTCTTGTCCCAATAAAGTTGTCTTTGTCAGTTCGTGAGAGAGATGAAAGGGTGCCACTTCAGAGATAATGCTCTCTGGTTTGTAAGAGAAGTGCATTGAGGAGCTGTTGGCAGGGGTCTTTTATTTCTTTGGGTCTCACATATAAGGTCGCCACGCTGCTTGACCCCAATCCTCCCTGCTTGGTTGTTTGGGGGTTGGTGGTGGGTGTTAACCCCACAGGTTCTTACTATGTAGAACAAGTTCAGAGCTGCTCAGCAGTTTTGTAAACAGAGAAAACTGAAGTGATTTACTGCTCCCCCTGTGCTCCCAGCCCCCCTGCTGGGGTAGGATTCTTATGAAGAGACCAGAGCAGATCTCTCCTCTTCCCTACTAGGCCTTTTCCGTGCTGTGATATATAGCTGAGGCCTTGGCTAATCCTACGATGCATTTCTTGAACAAATTAAAGACTGATGCAACACATGTCAGTCTTAGTAACTATCATAACCTCGGCAACACCCAGCATCTGGCTGTTTGTGTGATTGTGGAAGAGCCCACCACGATTTTTGCTGTGACCTTTTCCCAGGCCCTGACAGGCTGAGTCAGAGACAGGTTAAGATCCCTGGGAAATGAGCTGTCAGGTCCAGAGTGAGCAAAGTGCAAATGAAAGCATTTGTTTTCCACTTCCACCTCCTGAGCCCTGACATTTATACACCATGCAAAACATCTTCTGATGACTTTTCAATGCATGGCTTCCAGTTGTGAGTCAAAGCAGATGAGATAGAGTCGACCAAAGCTTCCAAGGTTGGTTAAAGGGTTTGCTATTCAACTATCAGCATTTAAGAAACAAGAATTGTTATCGCATTCATTCCTAACATCAGTGCCAGTCTGGTGAAGATGGTGGTGACACCTCTGTGATTGTGTGTTCAGGATAATGCACAATTTTATTTTGCCATCAAATAAGATATTTGCATGCAATCCAAAAATTAGATTTTGGCTTTCACCTAAACAGAGAGCAGATTTCCACATTTTCTGTGTCCTCTTAATGGCTTGTGGCAAAAATTTAAATGGAAACTGCTCTCTAACAAAAACCCTCGAGGCCTCCATGGAACAGCTGGATTTAAACTGAGATTAAATGAAACACAGGTGCTACTGTGCTACTAAATCTGTGGCTTCTGAAAGCTGATTATGTTTGCTGAATTTCAGTTACAGATATATCGATTTAAAGAATATAATGAAAATGCCAGGCAAACGTTTTAAATCACTTTATTTTTTGTAGAATCTTTTCCGAAAATGAAGTTTAAGGATAGTTTTGAAGGAGGTTAGATTGGTAGGTTCTTAGTCTGGACCGGAACAGACTTGAATTGAAATCCTGATCAAACCTGGCATTATCATGCATCATGACTTATTCAGATTCAAATGAGTACAACTGCTCACTCACTGGCATGAAAATGCATCATGGTGATCTAATCTCTCTCACCTTCTCTAAATGCAAATATAAACACAGCAACGTCACAGCTGGAGCTGTCAGTCAGAAAACAATCAGTGGGGAAACAGACAGTGTAACACCCTTGCTAAATCCCTCCAAAAAACAAATTAATAACCCTTATATGATAGCTCAAGCTAATTATGGTAGCAAGAGTAAAACTTTCCCGAGATTCCCAGAATGTCAGCGCAAAGACATGATTATGTTAAATGAGGAAGTTATGTCCCCTAAAAAGCTGTTGCGCCTCGGGGGCTTCCTCACGGTTCTTTTCCTGGGAGCAAGTTGCTTACTACTCCTAACTCAAGCTGGGTAAAACCATATAAAAAAGGACTATAAAACAGGAGTAAAAAATAACAGATTTTATTCCAGGTCAGGTCGTTACAGGACAGAGAAAAATGCTTGGAGCTTGCACAGCTGTGGGCTCAAAAAAATCACGTCCACAAGCGTCCGGCAAAGATTGAGCCCCAAACAAGGTCATCTCCTGCTTCTTATAGCTCATGAGTCTATGTGTTGGATCATGTGGATGTTTAGCTGTCCGTATCAGAAACTGACACGCCATCCATGTCTTGAACTTCATGCATCTTGCCTCTATGCCCAAGAATTACAGAAAGTTCTTCTTTATGAGACCGGCTCCAAGATGTGCCCATATCCTGTGTATCTTTAAAAGACAAGAAGGCTGTCCTATTTAGATGACCTCTATATAATATATATCTCAGGCTATCTAAATTTTTTTTTTTCCAAATAATAAAAGTTGCTTGCCTTGCAGCAAGAAGGTTTTGGGTTAAAATCCCTGCTCAGGATCTTTTTGCATGGAGTTTGCAAGTTCTCCCCATGCATGCGTGGGTTCTCTCAGGGTACTTCAGCTTCCTCCCACAGTCTAAAAACATGACTGTTAGGTTAATTGTCTCCTCTAAATTCTCCTTAGGTGTGAGTGTGTGCGTAAAAGGTTGTTTGCACTGCGATGGACTGGCGACCTGTCCAGGTTGAACCCCGCCTCTCGCCCATAAGGCAAGGCAAGGCAAGGCAAGGCAAGGCAAATTTATTTGTAAAGCACAATTCAGTACAAAGACAATGCAAAGTGCTTTACATGATTAAAATACAGGAAGATAAAACAGAATCAAAGCAAGTAGGAAAAAATAAAATAAAAAAGAAACAAAAAAAGAATATTAAAAACAGTTGGACTAAAGAAAATATGTTTTAGTTAAACCGTTAAACTAGAACAGTCGAAGGCAATCCTAAACAAATGTGTTTTTAGTCTTAATTTAAAGGAACTCAGGCTTTCCACACTTTTACAGTTTTCAGTAGACAGCACCCCTCGCCACCAAGCTTCAGATAAGCATGGCAGGAAATGGATGTATTTTTGGGTTATTTATTTTTGCATTTATTTGCACCCTTGACCATATATGTTCATTATTATGCCTTTAATTATTTGTCCTTTCTATCGCTATGATATAAAAAATGATATCCGGTATTAAATATCATGTGTATTGATATTAAGTTGGAAATTCTAGCGACAAACCTAATGTTTTAAGCAAATATTAAGCCCATCATTTTGAAGAGTCTCTTCAGGGTATTTACATTATTATTACTAAAAGTAAGAGTGTCAAGGTTGTTGCTAATATAAGTAAAATAATGATTGCTATGGGTTTTTAGGGACAAAGTTGGAAGGAATGACTCAAACCTCTTTATTCTAGACAGAGGTGAGAGGTACAGTGCGATTAACTTGATATTTATCTGCTGTTTTCTATGATTTTAAATCCAGAAGAGCTAATTCGATGTGTGTTTTTTTTAAGGGGCAGTTTCCTGCTACTATTTTAGAGCCTGGTCAGGGATGGAAAGAGGGGGGTGTCATGTACTGATAACAGCCCCTCCCTGCACCACAATTCACAGCTTGAATGCGTTATGCAAGACAGTAAAGACAGTAGCAATAGTCCTTTACACACCTCCTTCACCCCTTACATCCTTTCAGGCTGCAGAGATCAAACTCGCGGTCTGACGGCCGTCGTTGACACGGTGCCGCGTGTTGTGGCAACCAGCAGTGACTGTTGTAAGGGGAGAGTTCTGAGGGGCTCCCTGTGGTGTGAAGGGAGTCTCTGCTCTTTTCTCAGGACTTGTTATTGATGCTTGAGGAGGTTTCAGGCTGCAGAAAGCAGTGCAAAGGGAATTATCCAGAGCTGAGATCTATTGGATGTTGGAAAAATCAGCATAGCTTTTTAGAACTGTTGTTTGAGTCACAGCATCTCATTTTAAATCCAGCTAAGAAAAAGATGTGAAATGATTACATAACAGAAAGAGTTATTAGCTGATATTTTTAGCGCTGCTTTGAGAGAGTCAGGGTGGCACTTTTTTACATTTTCTCAGTTTACACTCGCAAGATTCTCTGCATTTCATGTGGGTTTATGTTGCAGAGCAGGACAAAGCAGTGCAGAAGTTCTGTTGTCACTAGAGGTGTGCATGTTTTTCTTAAACATGGTTTTATGTGCTTCTCAGTGGGTTTTTTTGACACAGAAAAATCTGTCACTGATTCTCTTCTCTTTTTTGTTTGCTGTAATGTGCATCTACCTACATGTCTGAAACAAAGGTGATCCATGTCATTAAGTTTTTGTATACGCTCTGTATATACAAAATTACAATAAATATATTTGTCTAAATCTAAGTAAGTCTAAGTTGCCATTTTGGTAGGCTAGGCAATTGTAATGCTAGTAAACTATGTTTCCCATGGTCTCTAGATGTATTGATACCCTTGGGCAATGTACAATACAATTAATCCACAAAGTACAGAAAAAGGCAGATGAAAAAAAAAAAAGAGCAGAAACTCCATCTAAAATATTAATATGATATAGTAAATTACCATATGAATAAAATGAATGCCTACACAATAGAGGAAGTTTGTGGCATGAGGCGTATAATAAACGTTTTAATAGCTTTGTAAAGAACATCCTGCAAATCAGAGTAACAATATACCATCTATCTATCTATCTATCTATCTATCTATCTATCTATCTATCTATCTATCTATCTATCTATCTATCTATCTATCTATCTATCTATCTATCTATCTATCTATCTATCTATCTATCTATCTGTCATGATGGGTTCACTAGTGAGACCCAGTTATGCAGAACACCACGGAGACGGAAACAGAAGTAAAAGGTTTAACAATGTTTATTGTCACAAGCACAGTTTTAGCCACTGGTTCTGATTCAGGCCTGGGGACTGGTTCACTGGAATCTTGAGGGTTCTTGGTTAAAGCCTTGAGAGGGAAACTGTTGGGTCCGGAGATAGTTTGTTCAGCAGAGTCCGTTAACTGCTTCAGCGTCTTACTTCTTGAGAATGAGCTGACCTTGGCTTTGAGTTTCCAGCTCTTGGTCCAGAGCTGCATGGAAAATCCAGAGAGAGACTTCAGGTTTGGCTCAGAGGGCAGGCTCGGCAGGTTAAGCTCTTCCTGAGCTTCAGAGGAGAAAAACAGGTTTCCTGGAAGACAGAGACAAAGGTTAGAATCCAGTCTGGATTCAAAGTCAACAAAGGTTCTCAGAGATTCTAGGCTTAGGTGCTAACCAACTGGATAAAACACTGTGGCGTTGAGGCAAGGTCTGAAGACAGCTTAAATACTGTGGATCCTCTGATGATGGGATGAGCTTCAGCTGTGCAGGAGGCTCGGCTCAGGAGGATCCATGGCGGACTCTGCTGGAGGAAGGTGGTACTTCTCCAGCTCCCAACACTGTCTGTCTGTCTGTCTGTCTGTCTAAATATGTATGTATATATACAATGTGATCAGAATTATAAGGCAAGTTGTATTTTTGAGGATTATTTTTATTATTGGGCCACATGTGTTCTCAATCAACCCAAAAGACTCCTTAATATCAAAGTTTCATATTTTTTGGAAGTTTATGTGTTTTTTTTTTAGATTTGGTCATTTTATGAGGATGTCTGTGTGTAAAGGCAAATATTACTGTCCAGAATTATTAGGCAACATAATGAAAAACAAATATATACCCATCTCACTTGTTTATTTTCACCAGGTAAACCAATATAAAAACTCAGAATTCAGAAATAAACATTTGAGACATTCAAAAACAAACAAAAAAAAACAAATCAGTGACCAATATAGCCACCTCTCTTCACCATGGCGCTCTAAAGCCTTCCATCCATACATTCTGTCAGTGTCTTGATCTGTTTGCGATCCACATTGCGTGCAGCAGCCACCACAGCCTGCCAGACACGGTTTTCCCTCCCTTTAGATCTCACATTTCATGAAGGACCACAGGTTCTCCATGGGGTTGAGATCAGGTGAACAAGGGGCCCATGTCATTATTTAATCTCCTTTTAGACTTTTTCTGGCCAGCCAGCCTGTGTTGTATTTTGATGCGTGTGATGGAGCATTGTCCTGCATGAATATCAAGTTTTTCTTGAATGATGGAGACTTCTTCTTGTACCACTGTTTTAGAAGGTGTCTTCCAGAAACTGGCAGTAGGACTGGGAGTTGATCTTGACTCCATCATCAACCCAAAAAGGTCCCGCAAACTAATCTTTGATGATAGCAGCCCATACCAGTGCCCCACTTCCACCTTGCTGGCGTCTGAGTCGATAAGAAACTTGCTGCTCTTTACTGATCCAGCCTGGTGCCCATCCATCCATCTGGACCATCTAGACTCGCTCTCATTCCATCAGACCAAAACACCTTGGAGAAATCAGTCTTCAGATATTTCTTGGCCCATTCTTGACTTTTTGTCTTGTGTGTCTTGTTCAAAGGTGGCCTTTTTTGGCTTTCCTTACCTTGGCCTCTGAGTATTGAGCACCTTGTGCTTCTCGGCACTCCAGACATGTGGAAGCTCTGAAATATGGCCCAACTGGTGGCTAATGGCTTCCTGGCAGCTTCACGCTTGATCCTACTCAATTCATGGGGAGTTATTTTGCGTCTTCTTTTTTCAACACCCATCTTGCGCCCCTGTTGGCTATATGCCATGAACCGCTTCATAACTCGTTATCACGTTAACTCATCAACCAATTAACGCCTACAATTATTTTATCTCGTATTAACGCAGTTTTTATTATTTCTTTTATTACTGTAAAAGTCTGTTGCTCCCAGGCTTTTATTTGGTAAAACTAAAAGTACCGGAACCGGAAGTACAGGAACCGAAAAAGAAAAAAAGAAATTGACGGATAAACAAACCAACAAACAAAAGGGTACGGCACATTTCCATGGCCATTTTCAATTTAAAGTTCTTTCAGACGGTGCAGTCGACAGAAGCAAAGTTATTAAATTTGAATTGTCTTATCACTGGAGTACTTGGAGTCTAAAATATCACCAAAATGCAAAACACACAGTTGATACCAGCAAATCATTTAACGAAACAGACAGTGGAGCGAGGCTTCAGCAGACTACGTTAGATGCAGCGTGTGGGAGAAGTATAGATAAACAAAGGCAAGAGAAGCTAACAAATGCCATAGCGAAGTGGATAGCTTCAGACTGCAGGCCGATTAGTATATTTACAGACTATTTCCCTGCACAGTAAATCCCAGCAGTGAACTTTTTTTTGTGCTTCACCTCACTTTAAATAAAGGAATAATAATAATAAAACTCTAACATGGACATTTGGTACTAGACTGGTTATGCTGCTCCCTGATAAAAAAATAAATAAAATGTTTCAGCTGTTACCTCAGAAATTGCCTGTTTTAATGTTATGATTGTGACTCAGGAGCTTGTGGGCAGTTTTTATTTAACTACTACTGTATAAACAAAATGCTGATGTTAAGCGTTTGCAGAACAAATGTTATGGCACTTCCTTTAATATGGCAGAACATTAAAAATAAAATTGTACTATAGACTACTTTTGAATTCATTATTGTTTTTTTGCATATAAGAATGTGATTAATCACAATTAATCAGGGAAATCATGAGATTAATCGCGATTAAAACTTTCAATCGTTGACCAGCCCTAATATATATATATATATATATATATATATATATATATATATATATATATATATATATATATATACATATATATATATAGTACAGTGTTTTTTGTTCAAACAGAACCTGTACATTTTCACTGAAGTAAGGGAGTTTAGTTGGCGCAGGTATCTACACTTTTACTTAAGTCAAGAATGTAAGTACTTCTGACACCTCTATAAGTATCAGATTGTGTTTTGGGTATTTTTTCAGCAGTTTAAAACTGTAAATGTGACTGTTCAGTAATTGAATATTCAATCTATAACACAAATAAGGGGAAACACAAATTACATTTCTTGTGTTTGGAAGAGTGGTTTAGATCTTTTGGGTTTTTGCAAAAGTAAAAAAAAAAAAAATCTGGAGTGACTGATTCCCAGACATCTCTTAGGCTATTTGTACCTGTCCACTTTCTCCAACAGCCAAGAAATTAATGTCTCTCCTCCACATTATGCTTCTCTAGTTTGGCCATAATTCCAGGACTAGAAGCTCAGGGCTCAGTTCTACAGGAGAAGAGTGGCCCGGAGCTTTTCCCTGGTGGTCTGGATGCTGACAGTGATGTAGTGCCCGCTGTTAGATGCCAGCAGGAGAGGAGGGTCAGGCTCTCAGCGTGGATGGATGTGGGATGGTGTGTGCATGAAAGGAAGAGAAAAAACAGACAGTGTTTGTGTATGTACTTCTGTGTCCTTACTTAGTATGTGTAAAGTCTTTCTCAAATAAGATTAATGGCCAGAGTTGAAGTGTTCAAGAGTATGCTGCTGCCTTAACAAACATCAAATCCGCTATCCACTATTGTCGCTTTAACACTTCACCGATTGTTACAAAGAAAACTATGAAGAAGTTTGGAACGTTGTACAAAAGTACAAAAACTTTATAGAAGGTTATCTAATTTAACGTATGCCTTCTTCATCAGTTATATAAGTGAAACATAAGGAATTCTATATAACTGTCATGGTCTCTCAGCAGAGGTGATGGAAACCAAACTACCCGCTCAAAATAAGCTGCAAATCAAACTGCAAAGGGCATCCTCTGGTAAAAAAAAAGTAATGGAAAAATAGGAGATTTCTCATCCTCACAAAAAAATTGTTGGCAAGCTTATCAGCTTAACAAAATAGTTTCAGTGTCGACAAAACCCCTCTTAGAACAAGTGGCCCAATGAAAAATACTTTTCAGTCAGTGAGCATATGATTATCTAAATGTACCATGAAGAGAAGACTTCCCCAGAGCAAAGACAAAAGATTCACCACAAAAAGCAAACCATTTATAAAGCTCAAGAATAGAAAGGACAGCTTAGACTTCCAAATGACCTAAAAAAAGGACCCTGTAGCACTTTTTAGATCTACAAATCTTGATTTAAGGCACGTTTCTACTCCGTTTTTAGAAACAATTATAGCTTGGTATATTTAGGGCAGAAATCTGTCCCCGAAGAATTTAGTGGTTTGTATGTCATACTTTTGGAGTTATTTGGAGGAAGAAATCTAAGCATTCCAAACTGGGTACTGCTTTACATTAAGGCTGCCTTATAGATGGCAAATAAATAGTTTATAGATATGTTATTGAATAATCTGTAAACACTTCATAACTCATTCATAAATGTTCATTATTCCTTATTTAAGGCTAGCAAGAAAAAAAAATTGGTTTCTTGCCAAAGTTGGTCTAATCAGCAGGAAACTCTGTGGTTCAGTCGAGCTGCTTGAAGTTCTAGAGTCTTTTTCTAAATGGCTGCCAAAGAGCAGACACACAGTTTGGCAGGTCCTTTGTGTTTGTCAAAGAAGTACATCAAACACTGCAAAGAAACTTACATTTTGCCATCAACCTGTCATAAAACAGGACAGATGGACCCAGTATTCAAGGGTAGTCAGACAATGGGAAGTTTCAAAACATTTAATAACATAAAAATAATAAAACAGACCAGAACAGAAATGTGGCTGCAGGGGGATGGGGTACAACCTATCACTGGCACTCTGGTAGAAACACAGGTAAGTGACCATGATCATCTTGACAGGAGATGAACATCAGAGTTAGTCACTTACCTTGTTTAACAGTTCAGTTCAGTCTGTCCTCTCTGAGGAAGACAATTTCCAGCCGATGGACTGCCAAAGAGATGCGTCTTAGTGTCCCTGATGCCGCAACCCTCAGTGAGCAGACAGGAGACTGATCCACGTCAGGGAATCTGTTCAGAACGGGACAGTTCCGAGATCCAGAAGTCCATAGGCCGACGAGGGGTTCCACTCCGAACACGAACATACAAATCCAGGGTTCCAGGAATCGCCAGAGTGTTCAGGCAGGTTCAGAGTTCTATGAGTCCAGCATTGTCCTCAGACACGGTGAGGAAGTGGAGCCAAGTTTGTGCGACAACGGAGAGACATGAGAGCGAAAAAGAGCAGTGGTCCAGGTGGAAAAAGGGTCCCAGCGTTCTCGCGCACCTCGCTCTTCTAGTTGGTCCAACTTCACGAGTCGTTTTCCGCAATGGTGGTCATACAAACAAAACAAGCCGGTAAGGTACCAAACAGGAAATACGCATAGTGCAGAGCAGATGTAGATTTGACCAATCAGAGGCCACTGTCTGTGGTCACCTACAATTTGGGAGAGGGGCAGCAGAGTGTCTGCGGAAGGGGTCATTTGTATTCACTGCAACACACACGCAGATAACCTGGTTTCTGAGTATAAATCAACCTTTACCGGACTGGTCGACCGCCTTTGACACTGCTGATCACATCTTACGCCAGCATCTCCAGTCTTTGGTAGGACTGTTTGTGATCACTCTAAGCTGGGTCAGGTCATACCTCACAGTTAGGACAGAGTATCTGGCTTTAGGACAATCCAAATCCTCACATTGCACAGTTATGTAGCTGTGGAGTGCCACAAGGGTCCATCCTTGGTCCAACTGTTTTGACATTCTACTTTCCATCCTTTGATCCTTTTACCCATAAATGCAAAATTTCAATACACTGTTATGCAGATGATACGCAAATATCCATAAAAATGGACTCCACACTCCCAACAGGTTTGCCTAGAGGAGATAAAATGTACGTAATATTTAGTAATTTCAACAGGAATTACTTTTGAGTGTTTGTTAGAAAAGACATTTCTATGGACAAAAAACCAAGTTGAATATTAGAATATTGGAATATTTTCAAGCATCCACATGGGTAGTAACTGAATGCAATCACCTTGAAGATTAGGTCGCTTTAGTTTCCCAGTTCAGGGTTCTGGAAGTTGGTGGGAAGTATGCACTGGATAAAAGTTCATTCCACATTTCTTTAGCGAATGTGTGACGTTTGTGTTACTTTTAAACACACAACACAACTAATTTGACTAACCTTGATATTGTTGCATAGCCTCGTGAGACCATCCTGATCTCGCGAGCTTTCAAGGTTTCACTCGCACATCAGTCTGGAGACTCTCCGTTTAAGAAAATTTGGAGCCGTTCAACAAAAGAACGTCCAATCAGCGTTGGCTTTGAGGCGGGTTGAGGTGTGACGCAACAAGAAGCGCGACAGTTCTGTCTAAAGAAGATGGCGGCTTCAGCCGATGAAACTAGCGTTATCGTGGCTATCGAGCAAGTTTTATCGGAATACTCGGAATCGGAGTGTTTCTTCACTGAAAGAAGAGCAAAACACTGCTCTGGAGGCTTTTCTCAGAGGAAAAGATGTTTTTGCTCTTCTCCCGACTGGTTTCGACAAGAGTAGCCTGGCTTGTGGTTGTGTTTTCGTCGTCGCTCTGTTAGTACGTCATATGCTTCGTTGATCTGATTGGTTTATTTGGCCCGTCTATCACCAACATAGGCCAATCAGCTAACCAGTATTTTCGCCCCTTCCCAAAATTACTTCAACGGAAGGTTTCCAGATGGATATGCGGAGCAAATCCATCTGGCAGAGTCAGGTTAATTGTTGCATCCAAGCCAGAATAAATGCTAGATCTGCGTTACACTAAAGATAACCAGGAATCATGAACTCGTTCAAAGAAGTTCATTTCCGTCTGTATGGACTGATTTTGGAGTCGCCCTCCCGGCTAACTCTGGAGAGATTGAAGAGTGAAACCATCAACTGATTGAAAATCATCTATTTTTATCTCCATCTTCACCCTGATCTCCTGTTTTCTCATAGACATCCCAAGATGCTTCATTGGGTTACCCATGTATTCTTAGAGAGGACAAACAAGGCTATGGGAGGTTTATATCACTGTGATCTTAACAGGGGTTATCTATAAGTGTTTCCTAAAAAGATTGATTAGAAGCTATGCTGCTGTAGCTCAATTGTCCAGCTATTTTTGTTCGTATGCCACATTGTGTGCTGCATGGGAGAGATGAAGTCAAAGAGACCGAATCAGTGTGTCCTGCCCTGTCATTTCAGCTTCGCTCCTGTTTCATTCTGATCCAAGATCCAAAATAAACATCTCTGCTTTAACCGATTTCTACCCCATTTTAAAGACACATCATTGACATAACAAACTGTAATTACTTTGACTATGACTCCATTGAGTATGCTATATGCCTGAGGGGCCTCCTTTGCTCCCGTATGATTTTTTCCCCCCTTCTTCCCCACACACACTGCGCTCATGTGGTCTCTGCTGAGCTGGAGTGCAGATGTGTTTCAGAGCTTGGTAATCACCAGCTTGGGGCTTCTCACTGCTCGGCCCCAGTCTTTAACAGCATGTAAGCACTTACTCATTTGCCTCATAATATTATGGTAGGAAACCCTTAAAAGAGACTAGTTTATACAGACACAAGCGAAAGCTGCCATCTCCCTTGGCAGAAATCATTAAGCTGCCAAGGGACAGCTTAAGCAGCTTGCATGGACGTTTACAAAAGACAGAAGAAAGGGTTTTTTAAATGTATGGTTGGCACTTTTTTTAGCAGAAACTTCTCTTCTTGAGTCGTTTTTTTCTCACCATGTGAGGAATTAGAGGAATGTGTAGGTCTGTATTAATATGTGACAGGGAGTGAAGAGGTGTTTAGCTCAGACATTTCATCTCTTTGATCCCAAGTCCTACAAATTTTATGGTGAGGAGATAACTAGAAGTCTTCTTTAGTGACATTACACCGTTCATATTTCAGGTCTCTTCAACAGAGGCGACTGCAAAACTCTTTATGAAACTTACCTGTCTTGTAATGATCAAATATATATATTTAAAAAAATGAAATGTCTACATGTGTAATATACCTGTAATACATTTAACAGAGAGCAAACAAACTGCCTCATCTTTGCCTCAAGAGGGGAAAGAGCTCCCAGCTACATCTAGAGATGCACTGATCTGATACATGGATCAGATATCAGCTCCTATATTGACTTATTAATGGGATCGATTATCGGTGATTTGTAATCGGATCTTGGAGATCCAATCCAGAGCAATTTACATTTATTTCTTTCTTTTTTCTGCTTCATTGTTCATATCTTTAAATTTAAAAATGCCCTTTTTTAAACTATGTTTATGTCCAGTTAATGTCTTCTTAAATCTTGTGCTATACACTATGAAAAACCTTACCTCAAACAAGACTGAGAGTAAGATGTCCCTTATTCCTGTCGTTGTTCATGCTGCCTTTTGGAGAGAATTTCCATGCCCTTAATGCATAAAGTTGATGTATGTCTATCGCAATGCTAAAACGTACAAAAATATATGAAATAATAAAATGAAAATGTTGGTTTAGCTAATCTAATGCCATCACAATATTCACAACTAAGTCACTTTTACCAGTTTTCCTAACATTTTTCAGCCATAGTGTCTTCCCTGTGGTCAACCTGTCTTTTTTTTTCCAAAAAACTTTTTTTTCCTTAATTTTGTACTTTATTTTTTATTTTTTTCTGTTCATCAAAGTTTTCTGGCATTAACTCTTACTTACATATTACCTTGCCTATCAAGTTTTTTAGTGTCCAAGCTGTACCTAGTATCAAGCGACAAAACATTCAAAAATGTAAAGGTCTCTCAGTGAGGCTCATTCAATCATAAATAACTTTTAAAAATTTAAATAAAGAGACCAAAGTGTGTAACTATTAGCCCATAAAACACTCAAAATTGACAGAAAACATCCATCCATCCATTTCCATCCTTTTTCTGTCATGCTCATCCTAGCTGGGGTCTGGAGGGGTCTCCAGCTGTCTACGGGCGAGAGGTGGGGTCCCACCCTGGACAGGTCGCCCGTCCATCGCAGGGCTGACAGAAAACACAGCATCCCAATTAAAAAAAGGCTTTTTCCGTACATGTTTATTTCTATTTCTGCAGTAGAGTAGAATAGCGTCGAATAAATCTTTATTGTCCACCAGGAGGGATGTGGCAAAAAAATCAATTAGGCGATATATTTAGATTTTCGGCTGTCCGATATAATATCAATCTTTCAGTTCCTAGTATCTATTTTAGCGCAGATAGCGCTGTGAAGCCCTTTTGCTGTGCGGCACAGCACCATATCTGTAGTTGCGGCAGTCACGCTTGAAGACGTCGAATGACTCAAACCACAAACAACATAGATTCTGATGAACATATACAGCGCTTTGCTTATCTATATATTTAATTTGATAGCTGGGTAAAATATCGTAATATATAATGATATTGCAACATCGTGATAATATCGTATCGTGACCCAAGCATATTGTCACGTATCGTATTGCAACACCCATGCCAATAATCATCCTTATCCACTAGGATGAAACATTGTCTTAGGCTCACACGGCAGACAGGGCTAAAATACAGATGCTGACAAATGATAAAAACATCAATTAATTCAATTCAATTCAGTTTATTTCTATAGCGCCAAATTCACAACACATGTCATCTCAAGGCTCTTTACAGTTCAACCAGATCATACAGTCAAATTGATTCAAAGTTTTCTATCTAAGGAAAACCAGTTGATTGCATCGACTCATTGACTCAAATGCAATCCCTTACACTAAGCATGCTTGTAGCGACAGTGGAGAGGAAAGACTCCCTTTTAACAGGAAGAAACCTCCAGTAGAACCAGGCTCAGTGTGAGCGGCCATCTATTAAGAACATAATTGCAGATGAAAAGAGTCGAGTAAAATATGTAGAGCTAGAATAGTTAAGGTAACATGTGGATGTTTTACGTACTTTGTTGAATTCAAAAGAGTGATGGCATTCGGGACAAAGGTTATCTTTAGGGAACCTCTATTCAGGGGAACCTTGTAGTTCCTCCCAGACTTCAGAGGCTCTAACCGGCAGGACAAAGGATGAGAGATGTCTGCTACAATTCTCTGAGCCTTCCACCTTGTCCTGTCATTATAGAAGTAATCATTTACTTGTGTGTGAAAAATCTGCATCTCGTTGATTTTGAATGGAGCAATGTGCAGCGAAAAATACTCAGGGTGCATGACCAGGCAGCCTGTCAACTCTAAACCATGTTTCAGCTTCTGCAGCCTGTTGTTAGATTGTTAACTACCTCAGATCCTTGTACTTTTAAGTGAAGAAGCGGTTCAGCATCTCCACTTCTATTTGTGTTGTTGCTTGATCTGTATCAGTGAAGTAGTCCCCAATCTTTCTCTTAGTGAACTCTCTTTTCAGGTCAGCTGAAGCTGCCTGTTACTATGCTTCATCAGATGGGAAATTTCAATAAATCCTGACATGTTTGGTCACATCGCCAATGATATGGTGTGCTCCTTTGGCTCATGATGCTAAAACACACTCAATGTTACAAAAGTAATGGCATATAGTGTGGACCATAGTGTGAATAAAAGGAGACAAAAAGTGTATGTATATATATATCATAAAATCCCTTTAAATTCATGATTGCAATGTGACAATTAGCAAGTGAGTTAAAAAGTGTAAAAAAAACAAACAAAAAAAACAATGTACACACAGTATTGTGTTCCCTTTAGCAGCAGTTGGACTTAGATTGGTTGAGGTATTTGATCTGCTGCTCAGTGGTGCAGCAGGTAGCGCTGCTGCATTGCAGCAAGAAGGTTCTGGGTTCGATTCTCGGCTTGGGGTCTTTCTGCATGGAGTTTGCAGGTTCTCTCTGTGTACTCTGGCTTCCTCCCACACTGTTAGGTTTATTGGCCTCTCTAAATTCTCCTTAGGTGTGAATGGTTGTTTGTCGTTTTTTACCCCATTTCCACTAACCTTGAAAAACCGATTCCATGCCGAGACCGGTCCGAGCTCGGATCACTTAACCAGACCGAGCTCGGTTCTGACGACCGTTTACACATCACGCTGTTCCGGTTCCTCGACTCCTCCTTACCTTATAGTTGTTCCTCTTCTTCTGTTTTGTGTTGGTTGGCAAGCAACTTCCGGAGGGGCATTACCGCCAACTACTGGAATGGAGTGTGAATCGCGATGTGCAGCCAGACGGAGATGACGCGTTCTGCTCATGGACTCTTGTTATCAGAGAACCGAGCCAGGGAAAAACCGAGCCGAGCCCACCTCTGGAACTGGTCTGCAGTTAGCTCGGTCCGGTTGTGTCTAGCTCGGTTCGGTTCAGTTTGCTTTCTATTTACATACGATAAGTTATCTCAGTTACTGAGCTCGGACCGGTCTCGGCACGGTTTTTCAAGGGTGGTGTAAATGGAGTATATGTCTCTGTGTAGCCCTGCGATGGACTGGTGACGTGTCCAGGGTGTACCCTGCCTGTCTCAGATGGAGATAGGCACCAGCACCACTCACGACGCTTCTTGGGATAAGCGTGATGGAAAAATGGATGGACTTAGATTGAACTTGTCCATGTGTTACAATTGTTTGAACTGGGAGACCCTCAGTGGAGGAGGGAAAAAAAAAGAAAAAAGAAAACAAAGCCCTGGTGCACAAATCTGTTCTCATTCAAAGCGAATCATATGATTATTTATAGCCACGCAGCCCTGTTATAGGGAACACTGTGTTTGCTGGAGCTGTTATCGAGTCAACCAATATCACACTGCATTTTAAACACAGGAGTCCAAACAAACAGAGATTCAAAGATACAGAATAAAACATGACAGGAAACAGCAGGAAACAAACAAGACTGTAGAGAAAAAAGACAGAGTAAACCAGGTCGCTGCAGGTGGGGACTAAATGAGGGCGAGTTAAGAGAAGTCAAACCAACAGGTTACAGGTCGGGAACGCAACAAACACAATCAGTAAAACCAAGGAAATTCCAAGTATCGGAGGAGATTTGCTCATTTTAATGTACATCATGAAAAATGATGCTTTGATTTGATATTAACTGAAACATAAATGCTGACAAAAGCACCTTTAATACAGACGCACACATGCTCACACACTAAAACAAAGACTCATTATAACCGTCGCTACATATGGAATTAATTTCCTGTCATTATCACCGCAGAGCTTTCCATCTGCTTACTGCTGGGAAAGAAACTGGAGCAGGGAGACGTGGTGCTGCCACATATAGACAGGAAGACACATTGCCGATATGTGTTAACGCTGTTAGCTTCTCAGAGTTGTGTTGTTAGATAGTTGTGGTTCTGGTGGGTCAATAATTCAATCAGTGAGTGATGGGAAATGAGTGGCGTATCTTAAAGAATGTATTGTGCTGTACTCTCAGACAGAGTAGAAAGTCCAATCAGTCATGCAAATCTCTTAATGAATGCGTTGCTGAGGAAGAAATGAGATGTATGTCCCTCATTATTGTCTAGTTTGGTAGAAGGAACATTAAAGTATAAATCAGAATGCTTTTCTATGAAGAACATGTTTAAACCATACAGATTACTTCTATTTTAGCTTTTTCACACACTTAATGTTACAAATAATTGTGACAAATTCTCCTATGACCATTGAAAACAACGCCGTTTTAGCTCCCAATGCAATGATCCTGAACTATAGGATGATATTGGCTTTAAATAAAAAACATATGAGTAGGTGTCCAAATTTGTAAATGTGGCTAAAGTGCATTTGAAGGTTGTTTGGCGAACAATAAAAAATCAAAAGCCAAACGATTGACCAGTTTTATATTTGATTTTTGATCTTGTTTTTGTTCTTTCTCCTGTCCTGGTTTAAAAGCAGATCAACATCTTTCATGTGGATTATCACCACCAGCTGTTAAGGAGTGTAACAGCTTCATCAGGGGTTGTAGAATATTAATAGTAATTGTGCTCGGTACTACACATTTTCTGATTCGTACTTGTAAATCCTTAACATATTCTTATACATGTAGATTTGTGATTTGCCTTGTTGCAAAGTTGTACTTTGTATTGTCACAGATGAAAATCTAATGTCATGTATTTATGAGTTGACAACAAGGAAGGAAGACAAATATTAGATTTATTTAGATTATTGACTTACATTTACAAATTCAGGAATCTGCACCTATAATATTTAAAGTTCTTCTACCCTGTGCTGGAGTCATTTTTCTGAAATCACTGACATAACGGGAGACTCAACAAGCAATAGACAAGTAGTGAAAGTAAGGAAGTTTTTCATGTGAGGATATACAAAGCTTTCGACTTCCCGACCAGCAGGTCAAATGCAGAGGATAGATTTTGTTGGAATGTATAAATGCATTAAAGCAAGTTTGCTTTATTGTTTCACTCTTTTGTCCATCCGGATCTCTGTTGCCAGTGCTGTGCCGTGTTTATTAAATACAAAGCAGAATTGTTTTGGCTTGTTATAGCAGACGCAACTGCCGCCATGTTGTTAGCTTATGTATGTCGGCTCAAAGATATCACCTAAAGGGCTGGTTATAATCCCCGCAGCAGTTTGTCGCAGAGAGCTGGTCGCATATATTTTTGATTTACGCCCAATATTGCAGCGTGGTCTGCGCTATGTTATTCCACGCCACAACTCAATAGGGACAATCAGGAACCAGCTGTGGGTCTAGATACGGCCTAGGCGGTAAGGAAGTGGGGGCAAGTTTGTGCGACAATGGAGGGAAAGGAGGGCGAAAAAGAGAGGGGATTCAGGTGGAAAAAGGGTCCCAGCGTTTTCACGCACCTCGCACTTCTAGCCGGTCCATCTCTAAGGGTTAATTTCCACAATGGTGGTCATACAAACAAAACAAGCGAGTAAGGTACTGTGACGGGGCAGCGCGGTCCCTCCCGCTGACACGCATGCACGCACACATACATACACAGAGAAATGCATGTGCGCACACACCCATTCAACTACGAGTCCCTTTCCATGTATGACAGTTACAGACCGATCGTTTCACTCACTTACATTAGCCTCTTGTATGATGTGACACGACCAAGTGTGCACACTTGGTGATGCTCATTAATCGGAACTCATACATTTACACTTAAACACATACAGACATTTGCACTTACCCGTGGAGCCTTGTTTGAGAGAAAGTGGGCGGGGTACTTCCAGGGTTTTTCTTTCCTGTTTATTTTTTCCCCATAGAGGAAGTCAGTGATTTCCGCTGTATTTTTGTATTTTTTTTTTAACTAAAGAAAGTAACTTCAGCATGGAAACAGGAAATTATTATTATTTTTATCATAAAGTGAAGATGTCGACATGCCCTCCATGATTTTTTCATTATTTTGGAGTCAAGTTGACCGTGTCAAAGCCCAACACAGAGGCTGTTAGCAAGAACCCACAACAGGTACCAAACAGGAAAAGCACATAGTGTAGAGCGGATGTAGATTTGACCAATCAGAGGCCTCCTGTCTACGGTCACCTACAGTTTTGGAGAGGTGCACCAGAGTGTCTGCGTCAGGGGCGGAGGCACATTTCACTGCGACACACATGCAAACGACCTGGATTCTGAGTGTAGATCAGCCTTAATTTAGCGGGTCTGCTGATCCCAATGTATGCTGATCAGAGCTGACCCGTTTAAAGGTAATTTTAACCTATATCCATTACCAAGATGTTTGACATGGGTCAGTGAGCCATTCCCACTGCCACTAAATGCCGGATGTTCCTGGGTTTGAATAGGATTTTTGGCCAATGGGAAATAGGTACTAAAGAGTCACTAAACCACAAATGAACTTTTTTTTGCTGATAATCTGTATTAATTGGGCCTTAAGGGTGCTGTCTTTATGTTTTTGTGCAAATCCTCATATTTTTGTCTAATCATGTTAATTTCTTGCCATATTTGGCCTAAAATCATCCTAACGCTGCCCCCTGTTGGCTGAAGGATGGTTATAGCAGCTTATTGGCACACCCTGGTACGTGTCTGTTCCACTTTTCTTTAGGTTATAAAACTATCTCACTTAAACACATCATGAATCAATGAAATGATGGGCCATGAGTTGAGATTGCAAAATTTGATTGAGTTTTTTTTAGGTTGACTTTATGTGCTTTGATTATTTAGTTATATTAATTCCCTGTCACTTTTCCTCTTCCCGACTACAGCCCCGCTAAACCTTCTCCGCTCCTCCCCAGACTTAGCCGTGTCTATTGTCTATTTTGATTTGCCCATTTTGGTGACATTTTTTCAAATTTGTCTTGGAGCGGGGTTATGCTCTTACATGGGGTATAGTTACATTTTTAAAAGGATGTGCTGGGAGATGGATGGAGGGACGGATGGCTGTCTGCCAGATAGTTAGTCCCTGTTTTGACAACAAGAGCCTCGCCATGGCTTCCCTTTTGTCCGGCCTAAGTTTATTTTGTCACCTGCTAGACTGAGGGGAATGGGGTCAGTTCAACTGGAGCAGGGAGTTCTTTCACTCAAACACACACACATACGTGCACGGTTCGGGACATGACACACAGACACACTCACTCACAAATGGGTCAGTGGGTCAGTGGGTGCATGAGTGGGAGTTTGTTTTTATCAAGATCAGTAAATGTGTGTCGATTGCACAGCCATATTGTGTACATTTGTCGAGCGGCAGGAGGAATTAGACGTCTATGAACAGAAGGAATGCTTCATATTTAGCTGTATGGGAGACTTGACTGAAGGAAGGTTGGTTAGATATACTTACACATTAGTAGTAGGTAAGCAAAGTGAATTCACAAAGCTGAACAAATGTAGAGAATTATCATCTTTTTCAACTTTACCAACTCTGAAAACACTCTCTTTGAATTCTTAAGTTTTACTTACCTGTTTTGGGTTATAAACATGAATTTTAAGGGTTTCTAAAAGAATTATTATTACAATTCTTTTTTACATTCTAAAGGGACAATTTATCTACATCTACTGTTGAGTTTAGCTACGTTGGTAAGGACATACTGTAAGTAGGGGGACTAAATAGCTGATAGAACTAAAAATAAGAATGTAAACATTCTGATGAGATTTGGCAGCAGGCAGATTGATAATCCAATCAACATCCAGGTAAATGTTAATCAGGATAAGATTCTTCTGAACGATGCAAGCTGCCATAAGGTTGCATATGAAAGGTTTGGGGATATTTCGATTGCTGTTTTTTTGCATAAAACATCTTTAGTCCAATGATACCTTTTATTGTTATTACTCATGTTCATATAAATGGTACAGTCAGATTATTTTTTAATTCCAACACATTTCAATCTGATCATTGAACTTTTTTCAAGTCAAACAAAGTTGAGTCGCATAGTCAAACGAAATTTTTCCACTTTCCTTGATGGACCCTTGGCTGATCCCCCAAGATTCCTTTTTTTAAACATCAGCTGTTTTGATCATGCCGCTCCCACCGGGACACGCTGCCTTTGTTTACTCCAGAGAACAGCTGATCGCTCCAATGCCGGCCGGCGTTTTAGCCAGACCAGCAGGAATACCACCCGAACTCTGGAGGAAAACACGCCGTGGTTGCAGAGGAGGAAAACAACATCGTGGGATGAAAGGAGGGTCAAGACGGGACGGACTTATTGAAAGGAGAAGATTTAAGCAGTGTCTCCCCTCTGTCGTTATGGGAAACGTGCGGTCTCTTAGCAACAAGATGGACGAGCTAACGGCGCTAACGCGGAGTCAACCGGAGTATCAGGAGTGCAGTTTGATGTGCTTTACGGAGACATGGCTGCACAAAGACATTACGGACCTGATTGTCTCCGTGGATGGCTTTCATACCATCCGGGCCGACAGGGACACTAAGAGTGGTAAGCGAAAAGGAGGGGGGCTTGCCATTCTAGTAAACAGCAGATGGTGTTACCCGGGTCACATCACCATTAAAAAACAGCTCTGTTGTCCGGATGTTGAACTGCTGGCCATTGGACTCCGTCCATATCAGCTGCCCAGAGAGATCCCGCATGTCATCGCTGTTGTTCTGTACATCCCTCCTTCTGCAAACCCAACATCTGCCTGCAGCACCATCCATAATATCATCTCTGAACTACAGACCCATCATCCCAATGCCCTCATCATCATGTCAGGAGACTTTAACCATGTCACCATGAACAAAGTTCTGCCGACCTTCAAAGAATATGTGAGCTGCCCTACCAGAGATGTGAGGACCCTGGACCTGATGTATGCTAACATTAAGGATGCATACATCTCCTCTCCTCTCCCCCCTCTGGGCAGGTCAGATCACAACCTGGTTCATCTCAAACCTTGTTATGTGCCTCTGGTGAGGAGGAAGCCAACGACCACAAGAACTGTGAGGAGGTGGTCGGAGGAGGCTTTGAGGCACTGCAGGCCTGCTTTGAGGTGACTGATTGGCCTGCACTCTGTGAGCCCCATGGGGAGGACATTGATGGGCTCACAGATTGCATCACGGATTATATAAACTTCTGTGTGGACTGCAATGTTCCAGCTTGGACTGTCACCTGTTACCCCAACAACAAACCTTGGATCACCAAGAAAATAAAGGCCATCCTGAATGAGAAGAAGAGAACATTCAGAGATGGCAACCGTGAGGAGGTGAGGAGAGTGCAGGGGGTACTCAAACGAAAAATCAAGGAGGCTAAGGACAAATACAGGAGAAAGCTGGAGAATAAACTCATGACCAACAACATGAGGGATGTGTGGAGTTTGATGAAAACCATCACAGGGTTCCAGAAGTCCACTGTTGTGGGGTTGGAAGGGTGTGTGGACCGGGCCAATGAACTGAACTTATTTTTTAATTGGTTTGATACTGCGGCCCATCCCCCACAACCCTCCACTGCTGGCTTCCCTCCAACGACCACTCAAGCTTCTTCCACTCCTCCTCCATACAGACCCCCTGTCTGCTCTTCACCACTGCAATCCACATCCACCGTCTCCACCCCTCCCCCCTGCTTCATATCCTGTCCTACAGAACATGAGGACCTCACCCCTCCCCCTACTGTTACCTCTACAGTGTCCTTCACTCCTGACCTAGTGAGAAGACAGCTAACCAGACTCCACTCTGGCAAAGCTGCGGGCCCCGATGGTGTACTCCCCTGGGTGCTCAAAGCTTGTTTCAACCAGCTGTGTGGAATATTTAGCCCAGTCTTCAGCCTGAGCATGCTCCTCCAGAGAGTACCCGTGCTGTGGAAGACGTCCTGCCTCGTTCCAGTGCCAAAGACATCGCGCCCTAGCGACCCTCAGGACTACAGACCGGTAGCACTGACGTCCCATATCATGAAGACCTTTGAGAGGCTAGTTCTGGAGCAGCTAGGGCCCATGGTCAGGCCCTTCACTGATCCAGTACAGTTCGCCTACCAGCCCCGCCTGGGAGTTGAGGACAGCATCATCTTCCTGCTGAACAGAGTCTACAATCACCTGGACAAGACGGCGAGCACTGTGAGAATCATGTTCTTTGACTTCTCCAGCGCCTTCAACACCATCCGCCTGGCTCTACTAGGTGAGAAGATGACTGCGATGCAGGTGGAGGCCCCCATCGTGTCCTGGATTGTTGATTACCTGACGGGCAGACCACAGTATGTAGGCCTACAGAACTGTGTGTCTGACAGGGTGGTCAGCAACACTGGGGCGCCTCAGGGGACTGTCCTCTCCCCCTTCCTCTTCACCCTTTTCACCTCGGACTTCAGCTATTGCTCTGAGTCCTGCCACCTTCAGAAGTTTTCTGATGACTCATTGATGATTGTTGGCTGCATTGAAAAGGGTAAGGAGAGTGAATACAGGACTGTGGTGGGCAACTTTGTCACTTGGAGTGAGCTGAACCACCTGCAGCTCAATGTGACAAAGACTAAGGAGCTCATAGTGGATCTGAGGAGGACAAAAACACCTGTGACCCCTGTTTCCATCCAGGGGGTTCCTGTTGACACTGTGGAGGAGTATAAGTACCTGGGAGTGTACTTTAACAATAAGTTGGACTGGACTAGAAACACAGAGGTGGTCTACAAAAAGGGCCAAAGCCGACTATTCTTCCTGAGGAGGCTGAAGTCCTTTAACATCTGTGGGACAATGCTGAGGATTTTTTATGAGTCTGTTGTTGCTAGCACGCTCTTCTTTGCTGTCACATGCTGGGGCAGTGGGCTGAGGGTCGCTGACAACAACAGACTGAACAAACTGATCAGGAGGGCCGGTGATGTTGTGGGGGAGCAGCTGGACACCCTGACCACCGTGGCAGAGAGGAGGATGCTGTCCAGGTTTCAGTCCATCTTAGACAATTACTCACATCCTCTCCACGACACACTGGTCCAGCAGAGGAGCTCCTTCAGCAGAAGACTCCTCCTACCCAGATGCACCACAGAGCGCCACAGGAAATCATTCCTACCTGTGGTCATCAACGCCTCCCTCAAGTGATTCAGTCCCCCCCCCCGTAATTGACAATTATGCACTATTTTTGCACGCCAAGTATCACTTTACTTGGATTTATTCTCTTTAATTGGACTCTTCACTTTATTTGGATTTAGTTTTTACATATACATAGATATACATACATATATATATACAGAAGAGCTATATGTGTATATATATATGTGTAATTCAGTGAAAGGCTGGGGTCAGAGTAAAGAAATATGCAAGAGGGGTTCACTGCAGTGGCTGGAAGTAGGCTGCCATTCGGCTGCCGTTTGACTGGGAAAGGCTATTTTGAATGGCTGCTACTGTTGGTGTCTAAAGATATTCACAGGTTTGCAATCCTTCTAAACACATAGGTGCTGTATTAGATTAGCCCAATTCAAGAAAAAATCCTAAAGTATATGTAGTATTTCCTCTTAAGTGTAATTGGGTAATCTTTTATATTTGATATTTGGTTCAAGGGTTTCAACAAGTTATGAAGAATATCTTAAGTAGGACCTTTAAAGTTTGTGCAAGTTCTTCCAGCTTGCTGTGGTCACCTCTGAACAGTGTTGGGCACGTTACTTTGAAAAAGTAATTAGTTATAGTTACTAGTTACTTCTCCCAAAAAGTAACTGAGTTACTAACTGAGTTACTCCACAATAAAAGTAACTAGTTACTAGTAAAAGTAACTATTGCGTAACTTTTTCGTTTCTCGCCCCCGTAACCCTCACCACCCGGCCCCCACCTTCTCGCGGTGTGATTCAAAAGCCAGCTGAATAGAGCGGACGACAAAGACAAGAACCTGCAGAGAGTTTAGCATTTATTGCAACTCAACGTAAATGACATCAGGGGGGAACGCCATGTGAAGTTATTTAACAGGGCATTCAGATCTGGTGAGTGTATGAAATTAATAACTGGGGATGTCTAATTCTGAAATCCTGTGTGTTTGGGTTGTTATAGATACTGCAACATCTATCTATCATCTATCTATCTAGATGTATACTCTGTGTGTGACATAAAATATGGATCTCCATCCCTGCCACAAAGGCCATCAAATAATGTTTAAAATAAAAAATACAGTAAGTTGAAAAGGCAGAGTATCCATCCATCCATCCATCCATCCATCATCCATCCATCCATCCATCCATCCATCCATCCATCCATCCATCCATCCATCCATCCATCCATCCATCCATCCATCCATCCATCCATCCAGATTTCTCCCTTTCTCCATATAGGCTATCATTTCTGGCTGTTGTCAGGTTAATCATGTGATCGTCCACGCTCTCCATAGTTCTCCTGTGGCGCGAGCACAGGGCGACTGTTGCGCGCCTTTAGCGAGCATGCGCGTTTCCTGTCGCTTGCGCGGTGACTCTTGCCGCCTGCGCTGTGCGGAGATGCAGAGGAAACCGTATGTGATGGGGAAACGCAGCTCGACGTAACGCCGGTATTTCCATCAGGAAAACGCTGTTTTGCTGCTGGAGTCCTCCTAACTCTCCATCTCTCTGTGTGTGCTGTACGTTAACACCCGCCAGCGGAAACACCCACCTACCCAACTGACAGACGGAATCTCACTATACATCAGCCATTCTCATCCTCCCCTCTCTCATGACAAGGCGCGCACCTCTGGATGACCTAAAAAATAATCTTTAATATCTCTTAAACAAAGTAGCACAAACAATACTTTTTTTCTGCACCAATCTGCACTAATGTTGCACTAACCATTCAGTCTATTTGCAGAGTTTTTTGACGTGGGTGGGGTGTCAGCTTCACGCAGCTGCGCACGAGTCCTATCATGAAAAAAGGTTAATTGTGCGACCTGAGTAACGCGCAGTAACGGGGTGTCTGCAATGGTAACTGCGTTATAGTTACAGTCAAAGTAATTAGTTAGATTACTCGTTACTAAAACAAGGTAAAGGCGTTAGTAACGCCGTTACTTTCACCGCCGTTAGTCCCATCACTGCCTCTGAATAAGGAGCGCTGGAAGGACACACAAATGCTACATCCAAGGTATCTAAGATGCAACTCTTAAAATCTCCAGATTTATCTGAAAATGTGAAAGAAGGATTTTGAGCGGAATGTCATAGGATGTTCATCTGCAGAAAGCCAGAATTCAAATAATTCATAAACTGTTCCATCCCTAATATTTGGAAATGTGAACGGCAACGTAAAAAAAAATCTAATTTCACAAAAAATCCGAGGCCTGCAGTGTGAACGTAGCCTAAGTCTGTCACTCGCAGATTTCTCAAGCTGTTCAGATTATCATAGCAGAGCTTAACTTTGCTGTAAATAAGAAAAACAGGTTTTATTAATGATCGCATAAAATTATAATTTTAAATACTCTCTGAAACAGAAAGGGGTTTGTTAGGAGCACATCTCAGCACCTTGCTCCTTAAAGCAAGTGTGTTTACAGCTGCCTAAAGGTGGGATGAGTTGGATTGATTGTTGGAAACAGCTGCTTCAGTTTTACTCTGCTTATACTTGGGAATAAGTGCTGAATAGATTTCTGTTTTGGGATTATTATTACACAGTGTGTGTTGTTTTTAATACCATCGTTTCCTGTAGTAAAATCTGTGAAAAATAAATAGTTTATAAGAACCAATCGAAGAAACAGATTAAGAAACTTCCATTTTTAGAATCAACAGAACAGAATTTAATGATAAATCCTGAAATTAGACTAATTGTGAAACCCGTGTTTGTTTTCCAGGCGGGTCTGATCCGTGTTTCCAATGAGGAGTATCTGATCGCTCCGCTAACTCAACACCTGGCCAGCCGGCACAACTACAGCAGCCCCGATGGTCATCACCCGCATGTGGTCTACAGGCGCTCAGCAGAGCACATCGTTCATGGACGATTCAGCAACCCAGCGAGCACTAGTTCCTCTCCATCTCAGAATCCCTACCTCTACCATCAGCATCGGCCCCAGAGACACCACGACTACCAACACGGAAAGTTGCAGCGGCAACACTTCTGCGGGCGCCGCAAGCAATGTATGTAAGGGAACTTTGTATTCCTCCCATTGTCAGCTATCTAATAGATTTGTGTCGCTGTGAATGCAAGGATTGCCAGGCCTCCGCAACCTGTAGGGTTTAGCAGCTTTACAGTTTTGGTTCATGGAAATATTGAATTGCATTTGCACAGCATCATCATTCTCCACAGATATCAATATCCAGTACAAGTTTTTCTATATTATAAAACCAGAATATTTATTATTGATATTAGTTTAAAATTATCTTTTAGAAAGACTTGCAACAGTGAATCTAAAAAGTTTGGTTTGTACGTTGTAGAACCACCTTTTTCTACAGCTGCGTTTTGCTCTAGATTATCCAAAAGACAAGATTTCGATGCTCATTCTTTGCAAAATAGTTAAAGCTAAGTCCAACAGAAGACAGAGCGTCTTTAAACAACTTTTTTTTTTTTTTTTTACTGACGAAAACCATCCCCGTTCTTCCACCACCCTGTTCCAGTAACTGGTGAATGCAGTGATGTGCATAAATCATTTCTCTTAAACAAAGCCTCATCTGATGTTAATCATATTGATTTGAGGCAATTGAAGGATATAATTATGAAATTCATGACTAATTTCCTTCTCGAGCTGTGGATCGCTGCAGCTCCTCCAGAAAAACTTCAACCTGGTTTAGCATTTTTAATAAATGTCTCCCATTTTGCTGATGCTGTTTGTTCACTTAATGCTCTTTAAAAAAGACGAGTCCGGCTTACATTTAGGTGATGTTTGAAGGAAACTGCTGAAGGAGGTGAACACTTCATATTTTTATTTTGTAAAATTAAAGACACTTTATACTCATGAATTAATGTGGACAACTTTAGAAAAAGTATAATTTTGTGCATCTGTCAGTAGTATTGACTCTACGTTTTCTGCAAGTATACAAAATAAAAAAGACATTCAGTTAAGCTACCAATTAAATAAAAACAAAGCACCTTATTTTTAAATGTAGGAGCGTCTATTATTTGGCTGAAAATATTAATAGTATTAATTGATTGAAATTATCATCAACTAATTTGTTAAGCAAAACCGAATAGAGAAATGTTGCACTGAAACATTTCCCTTTTGCTGTAAGGATAGCCTGCTTACAATAGCAATGAAAAATCTACAAAAATAAACATTCATAAAAGTACAATATATAGAATTTTTGCATGAAAAATATCATTGCTTCTTCATTCATATATTTGTATAAAATTATATAATTTTTCCTTTTACACCATTTGCAATCAGGGCTCGATGTTAACCATCGCCCGATCTCCCGGGGCAAGTAGTTTTTATTGTTGGGAGAGTACAAATTTCATTGCATTTGCCCGCCAGGAAAGTGCAATGATCGCAAAAAAAAAATTATTTATCACTCAAAATTACTTTAAAATCACTGACATCTGATAAAAACGACCCAGAAGCGTTGCCGGCGCCATTTTTGTTGTTTTGTACACATTCTCGCGTGATTTGAAAAAGCCGCGTGATTTTCCACCAGATGGCATGAATAACCCTAACCTGTCATGTTTTTTTTAGATTTTTAACATTACAATTTATATCTTTCCAAGCACACAACAGTTTAAAGCAAAGTTTAGTTTGAAAAGAATGTGCAGGAAGGATTGAAAAGCATGTTAACACGGTAATGTAGGCTTGAGTTCATTATCTGACGCATGCAGATACACACCAGGAACCTGGAAACTTAAAAAATACTGAATTACAAAAAACATTTAAAAAACAAACATGTTTCATTGATTTATATACAAAAATGAATATTAGGAACTATATTAATCAAACATTATACTGGGCAAGTAAAAATTGTTTCTGGGCAAATGAAATGTGAAAGTCACTTGCCCTTCGGGCAAGTAAATGGTAAGTGGCATGTACTTATATAGCGCCTTTATTCAAGTCAGGAGACTTGACCAAAGCGCCTTACACTACATTCATTCACTCACACACTGATGGTGGCATGCTACATTGTAGCCACAGCTGCCCTGGGGCTCACTGACAGTAGCGGGGCTGCCGTACACAGGTGCCACCGGGCCCTCTGACCACCATCAGTAGACAATGACAAACAAAACGACACTGAAAGTTGGAGTTGGGGCTTGAACCGTCAACCCTTCGATTTCAGGGCAAACTCCTACATCCAATGCCACTGTCACCCCAAGTGGTAAAAATCCTTAACGTCAACCCCTGGCAATTAATTTAAAAATGCAAAATCAAGTTTTTACCATACTCCAAATATAAGTTTATTTAAAAATGCCCTTATTGCTAAAAGTATTTCTGTCTAGATTAATCTATTAATTTAAGAAGATAATCGATAGATTAATGGTGAAAAAATAAAAAATCCTGTACTTATTTGCTCTTTCATTGAACACTCTGGACGGCAGAACAATTAATACAAAATTGTAGAAAATATATATACAGAATTTTAAGTACTTTATGTATATTTTTTCGTGCCACTCGGCCCTCTGGCTCGTTTGGTTTTGTCAGTGAGAAAAAAAGCGAGAGAGAAAATTCCCTGTCATTCCAATGCTAAAGTGTTTTCCTGCAAAGAGGGTAGAGGGAGGTCAGGTATTTGACCCTCTGAGTGCGCCTCCCTCCCTGCATCTCTCACACCTCTCCTCTCGTCTTCTCTGTTTTTTTAGATGCTCCTAAGCCTCCATCAGGGGACCAGTTTATATTGTCTGACGAGTTTGGTCTGCCTGAGGCGGAAGAGTCGGGACGGGCCAGGAGATCACCCATCAACTCAAACAGGGTGGGAGGTTTGAACGTGGAGACCTTGGTGGTGGCAGATAGGAAGATGCTGGAGAAGCATGGCAGGGAGAACGTGACCACCTACGTCCTCACCGTCATGAATATGGTGAGGAAGGCAGAGGAGGATGGTTTAGAAATGGAGGAGAGCTGCAGTTTACTTGGAAGAGGCACAAACTGTAGGGATCTAATTGTAGTAGGGCTGCAGATAATGATTATTTTTTTCAAATCGATTAATCTGTTGTTTATTTTGTCGATTAATCGATTAATAATCGGATAGAAACAAGTTCCTTAAAGAAGACTTTTTCCCAAATTAAACCAACTGAAACAAAAAAATTTCCACTTGAGTTCTGGATAGAGCGTTTTGACAGACGAAACTGTTTTTAAAAAACATCCTAAATGAAAAATTTTTTTTTTTTTTTTTACAATTTTGGTATAATTGCTGCTCTTAGTGTGTCGCTTTGTCAGCTAAAGGCATGTTTTAATGTCCCTATACTCCAGTTAAAGATTAATCGATTACTGAATTAGTTAAAGATAATTTCAGTAATCGATTAATCATGACTAATTAATTGTTTCAGCACTAATTTTTAGGCATGTTAACAGCATTATTGTTTTGTTGGACATTTTATTGTTTCTGCGAGCTTCTTTTGAACAATTCTACAGGGAACATAAATCAAATTCAGGGATGTTGGATGTAATATTTACAGCTATGAGGAAACATTTAAAAGACGTACTGATTCTTTAATGCAGTCACTAGTGAAACAAGTGGCACTTGATGTTTTTCATTGCTAGCTTCTTTGTCCATTTTTATTTTTCACCTCTTTATTTAGGGGGTCTTTAGTTTCCTGATTGCAGTCTCTCATCTCTACACCTGTTTTAATCATAATTCCATACACACATTCTTCCCTGTTCTTCCTAAACCTGACTTGTGGTGCAAGTAAAACTGTGTTTCAGCTTCCTTTATTGGAGACATTTATCTGCAAGGTAAAAGCAAACAATTTGTAATGCAGAACCAATAACAACTGCAGGCCAGTATGTGTTGTTAAATGCTTAGATCTTTGTTTTGTTGGACACTTAAATAGCAGAGTGCAGTTCAAATACAGAAAACTGACAAACAAATGGAGTGTGAACCAGGCTGATGGGTTGGTGGCTATTTATACTGTTTCCATTCACCTCTGAAGTCCGAACTGGGAGATTCTAACCCGAATTTATCATGTTCTGTAATGATCTCAGAATATTGGACCCAGAATTCAAGGCGAGACAGGCAGTGGGAAAGTTCAAAGTGTTTATTTAATACAAACAGGAGCGCGGGGCTGCAGAGATGGGAGAATACAGGTCAGTGACTGGATGTGGAGCTGAATACGACTTGGAGCTAAGTCAGTGACCTGATTCAAAGTTCAGTCCATACAGCAGAATCCGCGAGGGAGGTTTGACCGCAGTTGCGGTGGGCAACGCCCCCAGAGTTCCTAGAGAGCAGACGCCGAGCAGCAACAGAGTCCAGAAGGGAAATCCAATGCCGAAGTCAGGAGACAGTTCCAGGTTCAGAAGCCGGTAGAATCCAAGATCAGATACCACAAACAGAGCAGACAGGGGCAAGGCAAAAATCGAGATCCACAGGGCAGAAAACTGGTCATAATCAGGAAAACAGACAGACTAAAGATTGCTCGGAAACGTCTCACCAAAACACTCGAATAACCTGGCGCTGATGGGAGGCAAACATACAATATAAATAGAGGAACCAGGTGGAAATGATCGGCGATAATCAGTTGCAGAACCAATTAGACAGAGGAGCAAGGAGCAAAGGAAAAGAACAAACCATCAGCACCAAGATCATGACATGTTCTCAATTCAAATGAAATATATTGAAATATATTTATATTGATATGAATATTAATCTAGGTCACTAATATTAGCAAAAATAAGCTAGACAAGCAAGTTCAAACACTAAAGAGGATTGTAGTGGAAAATAGTCTGTAGTCGCAAATCTGAATAATTTATGGTACTCTGTATGAAACACCATATAAATGAAAATATAACAAGTGCAACTTAACAGATGCACTGATATGAAAATCTGGAGCGATCTCATTATCTGATATGATTTTTGCTACTTTAACTGACAATAAATATTTATATTTCCCAGCCCTTTGGCCAGCACCAACAATTGACAGTGACCATGATGTATGGAGCTAAATCAGTCTCAATTTACACAAATACACATATGTGATTCATACACGCACAGGACAAGATCCACACACACACACACACACACAAATACACACACACACAAAGCACGATTCACCAAAGTCAATCATTCACTTGGTTCATTACACACATTAGGTTTAAAAACAAACATTGCATGTCCGTTAGATGAGGATCTTATTAAAGAACGATCAGCAGTTTTTTGCACAGAGAATTAAATATTTATGGGAGAGGATTTTACAGCTTAGTTGACAGGATATGAGGTTTATTTGTTTTTAATTTGTTTAATATGAGCGACATGCAGATCATTTAATTTTAATTTATTTATTTTTACAGCACATGAAGAACTACCAAAATTATTTTCAGATTACACATAAATAGATGAATAGATTCCACAGGGGGAAAGGAATGACATTAGGGTTAGGATTAGGATTCACTATCCTACTGAGCCTACTGTCAATCTGAGACCTTTCTATGGGACTGATAGCCGCTAATATGATAAACAGTAATGAGAAACTGGGTGGATTTAGGCAGGTGAATGAAATGGGAAGTCAAGCCAGTCATCAGCGCCAAGATAATGACAATTTGCATTTTATTTTTTGCACTGAAAGACCAAAAACACGGATATAAACATTGTTAATATTAGCCCAGCTTGACTTATTGGACTGTTAAAGATATGCTTAAAAATTAGCAGCAATTGCCGATATACATTAATGCAGGGGTCACCAACGCGGTGCCCGCCAAGGGGCCCTCAAGGACCACATGGGGGGCCCTCTTCGTCTTCTGAAAACAGAAGAACTCACTCAGTGGGTTAAGTTTAATTTTTTTTATTCTGTTGCTCTTCTTTTTAATCATTTATGTATTATTTCATCATGTTAACTATTTCATGGTTTCAAAATGACAATATTAAAAAGAAAATTAGAAATGAATAAAAGAATAAAATAAGAACAAAAATGAGTTTTTATGGATGAGATTTACTGTAGGTGAACACTGATCCCCCCCGTTCATAGGTCAGTATTGGTAGCCCTTCCTATGACTCGGTAGCCATGAAGTAGCCCTCAGCAATAAAAAGGTTGGTGACCCCTGCATTAATGATATATTGTGCATCTCAAGTAATTACCTATAAGGCAGTCATACTGGACTTTGAAGTTGATCTTGTGGGGAAACCTTTGACTTTTCCTCTTGGAATTCCAACTTTGTGGTCGATTTGTGGTCGTTTTTCCAGTTTTCCAACTCAATACAAGGTTGAGTTAAAAAGGAAGGAAGTAATGAAGTGCTAATTAATTGATTTTTTCCCCCAAAATTCCAAGTCACTTTGTTCTACTGTTTTAATACTGTTTATCCTGATGTTTAGATGATTAAATTAGATTCAACTTTATTGTCATTACACAGGTACAAGGCAACAAAATGCAGTTTAGGTCTAACCAGAAGTGCAATAGCAGCAAGTGCAGGATAAATAATGGTTCCATAAATACAGGACATGGGTATTTCTACTGAATAAGTAGAAATGAAGTAGAAAGTCTTAGAAAACTTGAGATTACAAAAGTGGTATTTGTCTAAAAACATTAGAACAACTGCTCATAATTAATGTTAATCTGAGTCAAAACTAGGTTTGGGGAACCTTCTATCTGTCTTTGAATGTAACAGGTTAACAGAAAACTAGGACCACAAAAACATGGAGTTTCTTTCAGTTGTTTCATTTTGTAAATATTTAAGATAAATAGATAAATGATGAACTAAGTTCTAGTATATTTGTAGGTTTCCAGTCTTTTCAAAGATGGCACCATTGGAACAGACATCAACATCGTTGTGGTCAGCCTGCTGCTGCTGGAACAGGACCCTGTGAGTGAGCTTAAGTTGTCAAAAATCCCTTCACTTGACACCAGTCTTTTTTTTCTCTCTTTCCTGAAATTCTTACTTTCTTCTTTTCAAGCTGGGCTTGAATATAAATCACAATGCCGACCAGTCCCTCAACAGTTTCTGTCAGTGGCAGTCAGGTCTGGTGGGAAAAGGAGGTAAACGGCACGACCACGCAGTTCTTCTCACCGGACTTGACATTTGCTCCTGGAAGAACGAACCCTGTGACACCCTGGGTAGGATTTTCTCAGCCTGACCTAAAAATAGCATATCAAAAAATAAGGATGTCTCTATTAGGGTTTTTTGGAGCTCAGTGGTTGGTCAAGTCGTTTCAGACAGACATGAAATAGTTAACAGAAAACCTTTGTGATGATATTTATTGTTGTTATTTAAGGATATATTGTACTCAACTAACTGCTAACGATGTTTTATACTTAGCTGCATATAAATATGATCAGGTTTACAGTTTTATTTTATGCTTTTCTTGCTGAAATTTTACAGTGAAATGATGAGCTTAAATTTTTTGCCAGCATTGTTGGTGTCCTTTAACCTGACTCGGCCAGATGGATTTGGATTTGCTCCGCATATCCATCTGGAAACCTTCCGTTGAAGTAATTTTGGGAAGGGGCAAAAATACTGGTTAGCTGATTGGCCTATGTTGGTGATAGACGGGCCAAATAAACCAATCAGATCAACGAAGCACATGACGTACTAACAGAGCGACGACAAAAACACAACCACAAGCCAGGCTACTCTTGCCGAAACCAGTCGGGAGAAGAGCAAAAACATCTTTTCCTCTGAGAAAAGCCTCCAGAGCAGTGTTTTGCTCTTCTTTCAGTGAAGAAATACTCTGTAATTCCGATAAAACTTGCTCGATAGCCACGCTAACGCTAGTTTCATCGGCTGAAGCCGCCATGTTCTTTAGACTGAACTGTCGCGCTTCTCGTTGCGTCACACCTCAACCCGCCTCAAAGCCAACGCTGATTGGACGTTCGTTTGGTGAACGGCTCCAAATGTTCTTTAACGGAGAGTCTCCAGACTGATCTGCAAGTGAAACCTTGAAAGCTTGCGAGATCAGGATGGTCTCACGAGGCTAGGTGTCCTTGTCCTCCTCCCATTGACAGCTATAGTTCATGTCAGCTGCAGCTTGATAATATGTTAGCGTTCAGATGTCTCTACAGCTGCATGTTTTTTCTATGACTTGATGTGATTTCAGAAGAAAGTCATTTCCACAAACCTTCAACATGTCTACTTATCAGATTAAAAGCACTTCCTGTGCCGTTCACCGAGACGTTCAATCTTACATACTCCCTGTGCCTGGCACTTAATGTTTTAATTATACACTCACCGGCCACTTTATTAGGTATCCCATGCTAGTAACAGGTTGGACCCCCTTTTGCCTTCAGAACTGCCTCAGTTCTTCGTGGCATAGATTCAACAAGGTGCTGGAAGCATTCCTCAGGGAGTTTGGTCCATATTGACATGATGGCATCACACAATTGCCGCAGATTTGTCGGCTGCACATCCATGATGCGAATCTCCCGTTCCACCACATCCCAAAGATGCTCTATTGGATTGAGATCTGGTGACTGTGGAGGCCATTTGAGTACAGTGAACTCACTGTCATGTTCAAGAAACCAGTCTGAGATGATTCCAGCTTTATGACATGGCGCATTATCCTGCTGAAAGTAGCCATCAGAAGTTGGGTACATTGTGGTCATAAAGGGATGGACATGGTGAGCAACAATACTCAGGTAGGCTGTGGCGTTGCAACGATGCTCAATTGGTACCAAGGGGCCCAAAGAGTACCAAGAAAATATTCCTCACACCATGACACCACCACCACCAGCCTGAACCGTTGATACAAGGCAGGATGGATCCATGCTTTCATGTTGTAGACGCCAAATTCTGACCCTACCATCCGAATGTCGCAGCAGAAATCGAGACTCATCAGACCAGGCAACGTTTTTCCAATCTTCTATTGTCCAATTTCGATGAGCTTGTGCAAATTGTAGCCTCAGTTTCCTGTTCTTAGCTGAAAGGAGTGGCACCCGGTGTGGTCTTCTGCTGCTGTAGCCCATCTGCCTCAAAGTTCGACGTACTGTGCGTTCAGAGATGCTCTTCTGCCCACCTTGGTTGTAACGGGTGGTTATTTGAGTCACTGTTGCCCTTCTATCAGCTCGAACCAGTCTGGCCATTCTCCTCTGACCTCTGGCATCAACAAGGCATTTCCGCCCACAGAACTGCCCCTCACTGGATGTTTTTTCTTTTTGGACCATTCTCTGTAAACCCTAGAGATGGTTGTGCGTGAAAATCCCAGTAGATCAACAGTTTCTGAAATACTCAGACCAGCCCTTCTGGCACCAACAATCATGCCACGTTCAAAGTCACTCAAATCACCTTTCTTCCCCATACTGATGCTCGGTTTGAACTGCAGGAGATTGTCTTGACCATGTCTACATGCCTAAATGCACTGAGTTGTCGCCAGGCTGTTTAGAAATTAAGTGTTAACGAGCAGTTGGACGGGTGTACCTAATAAAGTGGCTGGTGAGTGTACAGTACAGTTACAGAAATCATTTATTTTCTTAAAATATGTGAATTTTTCTTAGATTGAGGAGGTAAGTGCTTTAAGACTAATATTCTGTGTAAATCGTAGACACCCCTCCCAACCACTGTTTGCTCAGGCAAGTATTCTTAGTGTTTATCAAGTGAATCAACTTCAAACAGCTTTATTCGTTTATAGCTCTATAAAAAAGTTACTTCCCCAGCACTTTTGTAATATTTTTACTTTTGATAATGAATTTCACCAGTATCCAACTCGTAGTTTGTCTTATCAGGCCTCCTTATTCTCGTACAACTCAAACACTGTGTATTATACAGAGGATCAAGGATATGTAACAGTCTTCCCACATCACTGACAGATCTTTCTAAAGAACAATTTAAACGGGGAGTAAAATTGCTGCTACTAAGTTGTCTGAACTTTCCATATGGATTTATGGTCTAAATGATATTTTAAATTGTTTTATACAAGGAAATGGTGTTGTTTTTTGGATTTTTATTTTATTTTTTTTATTTTTTTACACAATATCATATAGATTATGGAGGACTAACTCTGCCATATTTAAAAATAAATACAGAAATAAATAAATGCTCAATAAAAGGGCAGGCAGAAATGTAAAAAAATATATATATACTTACAATTATTTGTTTATTGTATTTTTGTTGGCAATTAATTGTATGCTTATATATTTATTGGGCATTTATTTATTTCTGTATTTATTATTAAATATGGCAGAGTTGGTCCTCCATATTATAAATGTCTGAAATGGTGAAATATATTTGTTTTTGTGGAGACTGCCTCTCATTAAGCCCCTTGAGGGTTTTTCGGCAGTTGTCCATCACTTTTTCTTTTTTAGTGACACATTATTCGGTTTATGCTTTTGTTGTGAAAATAAAATAAATAAATAAAAAATAATAAAAGTGAGACACTTTGCCAATGGAAGAAGACAATTAACATTTAATAAGACAATTGCATTTTCTTATTTCAAGTGCATAATACCTATTTATCTTGTTATTAAGATTAAAAATACTCATTCCTTTTGCATTAGATTTTATTTACCTACTGACATTAAAGCGTAATTTTTGTGGTGCAGGGAAGATTACACTGCAAAACCCAAAATTTCTTAAATTAAGTCTTTTTGGCCTTAATTCAAGGAGGTAAATAAGATTATTTGCCAATGGAATGAGTTTTTTTTCCTCTTAATATAACATAATTTGATAATATGCTCTTAAAATAAGACAATGTAATAGTTGTATCTTATTCTAAATGTGGCAAAGTGTCTCATCTCCTCAATCAAAAAAACAGTTATTTTAAGACAAAAATCACTTATTGACATTTACATTTTTTGCAGTGTATTGCTTCATATTTTAGCAAGAGTTTTAACTTTAAAAGAAGCTGTTTCTAGAAAAAGTGAAGGATGGAAACAAAAGCAGGGACAAAGAAAGACCAAATAGTTGAGCTCGATTACTGAAAGTTAAATCCACACCAAGGAATTGTTATCTTTTTTTCCTAGACCTGTCAGTCTGAGTCCTGCTCAGATCGTTCCCGTCCTGGAACAGGTTACAGCAAGAGCAAAAAGTAGACGGGCTGATGTCCGATCCAAAGCGCATCCATAGCTCTTTACTGATTGACAGTCAAAGTCTGAGAGCAAACCTTCAATAAAGAGCCAGGGGCCTGAGAGGCTGCACCTGGACTCTCTGAGTAAAATTCCCCTTCCTATAGGCATAAGCAGGAATATTGTACATGTTTCGCAAATAGTTTCTGCATGCCAAACCTGACAAAAAAGAATGTGACGTAAACAGTGAAGAGAAACGTGAGAGGTTCACAAGATTTGATTTAGTGAAAAGCTTGTTGTTCATGAACCTCATGCAACCAGCAGCTGATTTCTGATCTTTCTTTCCCTTTTCTTGACAGGTTTTGCCCCAATCAGTGGCATGTGCAGTAAGTACAGGAGCTGTACCATCAATGAGGATACAGGGCTGGGCCTGGCTTTCACCATCGCTCACGAGTCTGGACATAAGTATGGTTAAAAAATGCCATGAGAGACTCAACATCTTAACACATTTTTAATGACAATCTTAAAGTCATAGGGTAGTCATATTTAAATGTCAAATCATTCTGGCTTAAACATGTATATAAATGTATCCTTTATCAGACGATATTGTCTCGAAAGTTCGAACATTTCTATAAAAAAAAAATCTTATCTTAAAATCTGTGTTTTTTTTTCTTCATTATCTTCTGCAGGCCAGTTAGTTCTATGTCAGCCTGAACACCTAAATTCAGCCAATCATATATCAACGGTCATCTGTCAATAAAATTTTTTCGTTCATAGCATCTTGATTCAAATGTCGCAGCTAATATACGCAACGGTTGAAATAAGAAATCAGAATAATTTCCTTTCCCATTGAGTTGCGTCCCAGTGTCCACGGGGATGGACGTCTGTGTCTTCAGCAGGCGTAGAGCTAACAGAACTGGCAGCGTTGCGAGGCAAGGGCTCAAACATGTACGGCTGGAAGCTTTCTACACCAAACCAAGCTTCTGCCGCCCTGGCGTCCTCTTCCACAACATCTTCGTCCCCGCTTTCCTCCTCTAAATAAAAAATGGATGAAGGAGGAGACTCATCCACAACCTCCGACACTAAACTCTCCTCCTCTTGCATGTTTCCTCTGTCCATAGCGTTCCTTGACAGTGTCCTTTCTAAGTCACCAATTTAGTGCTAGTAGGTTCCCAATGGGAAATTCCCATTGGGAACCTACTAGCACTAAGATGCTAACTGGTTAGCAAGATTCTTGCGACAATCCGGCTACAATCAAACTTACTTGTGAACCTTCCGCCACAACTGACCCGTCCCCTTGATAATCGACCAATCACATTTACTTTATTCACTCGTGTAAAGTCGTGCACCACTCAGGAGAACTCGAAAATGCAACGGTTGGAACAGCCGCTTCCCTACGGCTTTAAGCATTTTTGTTCTGTGTTTGTAGGAGGCTGATTTAAATACTTCCTAAGAAGCAAAATGTTGCTTGGAAAGACTGATAAGACTCACAAAGGCAACTGGGAGGGGCCACCAAACACCAGGACCACATATAAGGGTCTGGCTTCTTTAAAATTAGAAGTACACGCAAAAAAGACCATCCATTGGATGATAACGCCCCATTGGATGGATCATTATCAGTCTTTTTTGCAAAAGCTAATTTACGGGCAGAATCAATGCAGGAAAATGTCTTAAAGGTGTACAAACACATGGATAAAGATTCTTCTTCACTATTTCATATCAGAGATACAAAACGTATGCAGAAAAGGAAAGTCAGTTCATTTTCTCCTTTTCCAAACTTGTTTTTGTTCAAGTTCATATTATCAATGGTTGGAAATAAATCATTTACACTCATCATCAGGAACAAACACTAATAATAATTTTTTTGGTAAAATGAATATATAATTATGTCTATTTTTCAGTTTTGGGATGATCCATGATGGCGAAGGAAACCCTTGCCGTAAGACAGAGGGCAACATCATGTCTCCAACATTGGCTGGTAATAACGGAGTCTTCTCCTGGTCCACCTGCAGTCGGCAGTACCTCAGCCGCTTCCTTGGGTAGGCCCAACAGCTGTAGATGCTAACTTAGCCTCACGGTTATTACTACATAATCCTCATGTTGCCGATACGTTGCTCTCCCCAGAACGGCCCAGGCATCCTGCCTCGGAGACGAACCGAAGCAGATCGGTCAGTATAAGTATCCTGAGCAGCTTCCTGGGCAGCTGTATGACGCAGACACGCAGTGCAAATGGCAGTTTGGATCAAAGGCCAAACTTTGCGGCCTCGATTTCGTCAAGGTACGCTTGAAGCGTCTCTATTTGACTGTTTCTGCTTTATTTTGTTTTGTGTTTTTTACACCAAGGAGAAGGAAATTAATCAGTCGTTGATTTCTACTGCACACTTATTTTTGTCAAACTCATCCTGTCAAGTCTCTGCTATGAACCAATGCAAACTAGCACTTATTGACGAGCATTGATAGCCATTATGTTTTTTCATGTTTGTTGTTTTACAGCTACAAACCTGACGTACTTCTCTGGCATTTAATGCATCAGCCTAATGCTAAATTGTGTATTATTGTTAAGCTAAAACACTAATATAAAGAATGTTAATGCAGAAAGAAGAACCTTTGGCGCGGACTGAACAAGCCGCTCCCCAGCATCCATGCTGTGAAAGAAAAGAGGCTCCACAGCTGGATGCTGCCACATGTGTTTCACTACGGGATGCTGTGTTCACTATTTTCCTCCATTCATCATTTGACCCCCAGCACTTCCTCCATGTGTTTTGCTGTGTTCCCCACATAGTAGCTTTTGCTGAACTAAACTTGCTTTAAATTTTTCCTTTTGTATTATTCATAAAGAACAGATTTGTGGAGCGTCCAACTGATCCAACTGATCGGTATCCTTCTCACCTGAGCTAACAATCTGCGTTAGTTTAGCCTCGTGAGACCATCCTGATGTCGCGAGCTTTCAAGATTTCACTCGCTAATCAGTCTGGAGACTCTCTGTTAAAGAAAATTTGGAGCCGTTCACCAAACAAACGTCCAATCAGCGTTGGCTTTGAGGCGGGTTGAGGTGTGACGCAACGAGAAGCGCGACAGTTCAGTCTAAAGAACATGGCGGCTTCAGTCGATGAAACTAGCGTTAGCGTGGCTATCGAGCAAGTTTTATCGGAATTACAGAGTATTTCTTCACTGAAAGAAGAGCAAAACACTGCTCTGGAGGCTTTTCTCAGAGGAAAGGGTGTTTTGGCTCTTCTCCCGACTGGTTTCGGCAAGAGTAGCCTGGCTTGTGGTTGTGTTTTCGTCGTCGCTCTGTTAGTACGTCATATGCTTCGTTGATCTGATTGGTTTATTTGGCCCGTCTATCACCAACATAGGCCAATCAGCTAACCAGTATTTTCACCCCTTCCCAAAATTACTTCAACGGAAGGTTTCCAGATGGATATGCGGAGCAAATCCATCTGGCGGAGTCAGGTTACCGTTAGTTACCATGAATCTACCTGCTGTCAATAGTGCTTTATTTGCCTGGCCTTGTAGACTAGATTAGGGCAGCGTTAAAAAAAAATAATTTTTTTATTGATTTATGATCATTTCTATTTAAATGCCCCAATGTTGAATCACAAAAGCCTTGAATCAATCTTGTTCTTTAAAATTTGAACATAAACTCTGTGAGTCAGCAAAAGGGTTGAAAGTGAATGTCTTGACTTTATCGTTAATATTCCTGGAATATTTTAATAATGCCCCAAGTTAGAGTTAGTTTATAGTGTTTGTAGCACCAGTGATTAAATCTCTTCCATATCTGAGTAACATTGGCTCTGCATTGTATCTTTAACTGAACAGAAAGGCAAATGGAATCCTGGGTCCAATCAATTTAGCACTAGCCTAGATGGACAGAAATGTGCAACCAGCTGACATTCACTCCTTTATTTCATCATATTTCTTATTGTACTTGTTAGGGTTTCAGCAGTATGGATGATTGATACTACAGCTCAGCTACAGTATCCAGATCTCTGCATCATTTAATCATATAAGGTCTTGTTATTACATCCATCACCTTTTTAGCCACACATCGCCGTAAAAATACAGAAATGTATGCAAGTACCTCTATGAGCCACAAAGCTAATTCTCCACTGAAATCAAAACCCTGATGCCAACTTCAAGCTTAAAGCACAGCTGATTAAAGCAACCCTCTATGAGCTGTAGGAAGAAAAGAAAATCTTAGCGCTGGATTAGTTCTGTTTTCATGGGGACCCGGTGTTGTGATTTTTCTATTCATGTGTCTCGTTGTTCGACGCTGAGGTCCAACAGCTTCTGCTTTAATGAGCGAGAGGAACCTGTGATCATTCAGGCGCCTTCCTGCTCTGTCTGATGCCTGCTTCCTTTGAGACCCTGTTAAAGTGCATTATTTCAGACGGTGCCCGCTCTCAAACAATCGTTGTTGGGTTGAAATAAGCCTTTGCTATATAGGTGCATCGAAAGATGCTCATTCACATGTAAATTTAAAATACTTCCTGCATTCCTCTTGCTGGGTTGCCAGGAAATGTTCTTCACAAAACTGTACATCCAGGGATTAACTTACATGCAGCAGGTTAGTTGTTCACGTCTTAACGCAGGTCGTTGCTGCGCCCCCACCTCCTTCTGCCTGCTTTAGACGTGTGTAAAAGATGGTGGGTGGCAGAACACCCTCCCTGCCTATTAACAGTGGATTTGGGGCACCCCTTTTCCTGTCCTTCAGTGCTTTCAGCACGTTGGCTTCGCTGTCACCCAGCCGCTTGATGTCAGTAAAGCCGGACTGCAGGAGGACAAAGAATCAAACAATCTGTCTATTTTGGTCCTTCTCTCCTCTCCAGACTGTTCCTGTCTTGCAGTCAGGCGAGCTGCCAGCATCGGTGACCTGTCTTTCGACCCCGGCTCTTCCACTGTGCTCACTTGCTTACATTGTCTTTGTTTGTTGGGTCAGACGACACATGCAATTATGGTCCCTTTTCATTAGAAAGCTACATTGATTTGGTCTGACATCGAGGACTCTGCTTATTGTGGGCGATGGGGGCTTGTCACTGCTTTGATGGGTTCCTTCTTCTTTCAGGGAAATAATGAGAATAAAGGGAAATTAAATGCTGATTGCCAGACAGCTCCAACTCTTACTAGATCCGCGGTTCTCAAAGTGTGTGGCGCGACCCACTGGTTGGGAATTGAGACGTGACAGGTGGGGCGCGCCAAGTTCCGGTGTGTGTGTGTGTGTTGTGTGACTATAAATGTAGAACGTGTTACAGCAAACTGTCCTTATAGCTGTATGTTGCCGCTTTTTAGACCAATCAAACCCACAAAGTAATCATTACTAGCCTACATGCAGTCTAATTAAAAGAACATTAGATATGAGAAACATTTCACCTGGAACTGAAGTGCCAAAATAATGATTGACGTGACGTCGGCATATTATTTGTAACGGAATAAACTTTTGCGCCCCAGTGTTGCCAACTCAGCGACTTTGTCGCTATATTTCAGACCCCTCCAGCGACTCTTTTTCAAAAAAGCGACTAGCGACAAATCTAGCGACTTTTGGAGACTCTTACGTGAAAGCATGTATCGTTCCTTTTCTTGTCCTCCAGCGGCAGGTGCTGCCGTGGGGCGCCTCCCCTGTCCCAACCCCATTCTCCCCCGCTATCGCAGGAGTCCCTCTCAGCGCTGCAGTCAGACACACAGCATGCTTACCCTCAGCGTCCAGACTGCAAATAAAGCGCACATGCGCCGGGATTGACGGCGCAGGTTGATCATAAATAACTGAATTTGAAATATTTTATCTTAAATAAATAACGGCGTTTGATTCACACAGCCTCATGTTCATGTTTTACCGTGATTTGTAGGCTCCTTTATTTTTGAGCTTGCTGTTATTTGATGTAGATAGTTTGTATTTAGATACTACTTGTTACTTCAATAAAATTGGAACATTTTAAGATTGTTGCATATTTCATTAGCATTGTGTTAGGGCGATGGGGACAGGCGGGGCTTGAAAATTCCCCCTTGTCCAAAGTGGGGAATGACAGAAAAAGTTTGAGAACCACTGTACTAGATGAAGCATCTGATTTATGTCTGTGTTTCTTGTTTGACAGGACATCTGCAAGTCACTGTGGTGTCACCGAGTGGGACATCGATGTGAGACCAAGTTCATGCCTGCTGCAGAAGGCACCACCTGTGGTCCAGACATGGTGAGCAAAGTCCCCTTATTTCTGTGAATGATTGTCAGGTCTAAGCACCTAAAACATCATACATACAGTACATACAGGGAAAGAAAGAAGGCACAGAGACAATTAATTTAGTTACTCACGAGGAGAATAGGAAGAGACTGCGGAGTTTACAATCTCCACCCCACTCTGCAGTCTTCAGCTTTCTCCTTGCTATTTATTGAAGAAAAGGGGATGTCCCTAATTACACCAGCTGAGGTTTAACTAAAGGGAAAGGGAAACAAAAGGATCTTACTTTAAACCTCAGCGCATATGTTAAAACAAAGCATGTGGTTGTTTTACAATTGAATTGTTCCAAGAACACATGTTTAGAAGAAACATGTGATAGAGGATGTTCAGGTCTCCTTCACAACCCGGCCGTTGTATGACCTTTATCTGGAACAATCTCAAGCAAGAGTTAATAAAAGATGAATCACACATTATACATCATAGTATTTCATTAGAACACAACCCATGAAACACAAACGGAGTATAAATAAAATATTTCTAACAATGATCATAAAAAAAAACTCAGTTTTCACCCAGACACATTTAGAAATCAGTGATAGAAGTTGGAAATGTCTTCATTTTGTGGTGTTTGATTATAACCAGCTTTCAAACTGCAGAGAAAGAAAAGACAGGCTGTTAATAAAACTGCTTTTAACTCACAAAGGCTGCCTTAGCCCTGAAAGATCAGTCGTGTTTTTTTGTTTTCATTTTTTTTTTTTTGTCAGACATTCAAACTTTCATGAACCCCCCGATGGCAAAGGCAAAAAAGGCTCTCTGTTTTTCAACAAAGCAGGGTTACTGAGCTGTACAAACAAGTTGTCTTGCACGGCGCCATCGCTGCCGGGGTCGGATGCAGTAAGACAGTTATTTGAAATGTTTTGAAAGACCTTAAAGGTTTGAAGAATAAGAAAGTTTAAGCAGAATAACACCAAAATGTTTCCAATGGTGTTCAGAAAAATCGGACTCCACCCCGACAATCATAAAATGTGGAACATCAGAGGAAGCCCTGTCATGATCTGGGAACTTTTTCCTTCAATGGAATAACGGATCTTCAAATATCACTTTTTTTTTCAAGAATAATAATACTCTTCTTTTGGGGATTCCTGCATATTTTCCTAATCTAAATCCTATTGGAATGGACGCTGGCTCCGGATTGAGAATTACATTCATGGAGCTGCAAGTTCCAAAAGATGTAGATGGAAGCAGTCACATAAAAGTTTTTTCGTTTTTTTGCCCTTTTTTGCTCTTCGGTCTAAAGTTTAGATCCAAGTCTAAAGTTTAATTTTATCCAATTAAATTATTGTTTCTGATAAATAGCAGACCCATTTTTTTGGCCTCAGGTTTCAGTTTTTTATTAGTTTTTTTTGCACCTTAATGTTAATTTCTGATTTTTTTTAGAACTCTCAAGATTTGAATAAAGATAGTAAGTTGATATAATGGATCTGAAATAATGCTGAAATAGCAAAAAATTTAAATACAGATCCATGTCTGCCTTTTATAAAACCCAGTTCAACCAGTGAGTAAAGTACGACGGAGATTTAGGGCCAGGCTAGAGATTTTTTTAATTTAATTTTGAGAATAAAGTCGTAACATTATGAGAATAAAGTTTCAATATTGTGAGAATAAAATCGTAATATTACGAGAAAAAAGTTTCAATATTACCAGAAAGAAGTCATCGTACCACAACCCGTTTCAGAAAGAAAGCTTGGAGCTCTGCCCAGTTTATGACGGCCGACCAGCTCAACCAATCAGCAACCAGAGTCCACTTTGACATCCTGCCCAATTTCATGCTGATTTGCTAAAAGATTTTCTTATTTGTCAAAGCAATGCCAAAGTATAACTTCACATGATGCTCAACGTTCCTCATTTTAGGGAAGAAAGTGCTTCTTGTAGGAGTTGTCATAAGATACAACTTTCCGTAAAAGTTCAAAAAATATCCACTGGATTTGGTTTCCACCGTTTGAAGACGTTTCGCTTCCTCTCCAGGAAGCTTTTCTCAATTCAAATGTCTGTCATCACTGCAGATATTTTTTGAACTTTTACGGAATGACTATGACCCGGATCAGCGGTCACCAACCTTTTTACGGCTGAGGGCTACTTCATGGCTACCGAGTCATAGGAAGGGCTACCAATACTGACCTATGAACTGGAGGGATCAGTGTTCACCTACAGTAAATCTCATCCATAAAAACTCATTTTTATTCTTATTTTATTCATTTTTTATTTTCTTTTTAATATTGTCATTTTGAAACCACTGAAATATGATGAAATAGTTAACATGATGAAATAATACATAAATGATTAAAAAGAGGAGCAACAGAATAAAAAAAAAATTAAACTTAACCCACTGAGTGAGTTCTTCTGTTTTCAGAAGACGACGAGGGCCCCCCATGTGGTCCTTGAGGGCCTCTTGGTGCCCGCAGGCACTGTGTTGGTGACCCCTGACCTGGATGACTGAGAATCTTCATCAGCAAAATACAACTTGTTTCTCATAATTTTAGGACATAATGTTATGACTTTATTGTCATAATTTTACGACTTTATTCACGCAATTTTATGACCATTCTCGTTGCAACTTTTTTCTCGTAATGTTACGACTTTATTCTAGTTATTTAATGAATATTCTGTTTGCGACTTTATTCTCGAAACAGAAAGAAAAAAATCTCTAGCCTGGTCCTAACACTCCGTCGTGGTAAAGTGACAAGATGAGAAGTAAAATTGAACAGAAATGTGCTGAAATGTGTTGCTTAATTCCCTACACCCTTAAATAAAAGTAAATAATTTCAGTTCGTTGCCCAATGAGTGAACACTAAGTTATTTGTGTGTCTGTTCTATGAAGACATCAGAGATTTTAGTGAAAAGCATCTAAAACGTGTTCAGCTCCGGAATGAAGAGGAGTTTAGAGACGAGTTAGGTGCTCTGTGCATCTCATTATGGATAAACATGCAACATAAGTGTTAGGGTGCTTCCACCTTGTTTCCTTTATGAAACAAGGAAGAGGCAGCATCAGGCTATGGCGTCACTTTGCTCAGCATCTCTTCCACCTTTGCAAGTAGAGTATCTGTGACTTTTTGTCCAGCAGAGGTTGTTGAAAGCAGACAGAAACACTGAGGTTTGCTGCTTTAATGTGAGAAAGTGTGTAAAAGCTTTGGGAATGTGAAAACTTTTTCACAGCTGCACATGTAAAAGCATTCAGGTTGTTATCGCCAAGCTAGACCCTATTTCATGTGTGGAAAGCTGATATTTTGACAGGTAGAAAGGTGGCGAAGTGTGAGAGCAGGTCTTGGCTTCGATCAGCTGGGGAATCATCCACAATGGATGTGTGTTTTGCATGTTTTGGCAGTAGCTGTAAGGCCCGGGTGACCAGGTGTGGTTCTGGGCAGTCGTCCAATTCCTGAAGTTCAGACGAGACACCCGAGCACTTTCACTAAGTTATTTCTGTCGTTTTTTTTCTATTTCTTTGTTCTGTCTTTTGCTCCAGTGGTGTCGAAGGGGTCAGTGTGTAAAATACGGGGAGCAGGGTCCGAGGGCCATCCACGGCCAGTGGTCGGCCTGGTCCCAGTGGTCTGACTGCTCCAGAACATGCGGAGGAGGGGTCATGTACAGGGAACGATCCTGCACCAACCCAAGGTACGTGTGCACACACATGCAGGCAGTCATGCTCAATTCCCAAGCAGTTAATCACATTCATTTCTATGTTTTGAACCAGATTGAAAGTGCCAAACAGATGAGGAAATAATTAGTCCCATCGCACAGCTGACAAGACTTGCACTTTTAGCAGAATGGTATTCTTGAAGCTCTTTTTATTCCTCACGCTTTCTTTTCTGAACACCTGAATGAGCTTTCAGCCAGGTAGCTGTCAGCATGGATATGTGCTCATATGCGCCCTCCCTCTAACCAACAAACACATGCAAACATACAGATACCGACTCTCATCTGTCAGGCTGACAGTCCAGACTGACAGACTTTCTCTCAGTGAGGTTTAGACATAAAACGTCTCCTAATAGCATGTTTCTGCTTTTCTAGGATGCTGCCAAGTCTTTCAGTGAATGTCTACTAAAGCTGTTCACTCTTAAGTAGAAGTCCTGCTCTAAAGATGAAGATCCCAGAGCAGCATATCTCCCTTTCAGCCAAGAGCTCTGTGCATGTTTTCTCCAGCACACAGGAGATTCTATATTAATGTCGTGTTGCACAGCACACATGCTGCAGCTTGTTTTTGGAGAAAAAGCATCAAGATTTATTGGATATTTCAGATGTTTGTTTTAGGGTCATGATTTTTGATAACTTCCTTCCTTTTTAATATCCACAATAGTATAAAAACCCAGCCGGTTCGGATGTTATCTTCCCATTAAATGGCCGTTATTGGTGGTTTTCTATCCCATAGAACGACTCCAGATTGCAAATTCTACCAATTAATAGGGGCAGTAGCTTGTTATCAATGAATGAATCCTAAACCTGAACCAATTTAATATTTGCACTTGTATTTATGTGTTACCTAAAACTAATTTAAGTGGTTCTTCATGTATTGCAATAAAAAAAAAGTATCTATGTATGTAGTTTTTTTTTTTAAAAGACCAAATGAAGTCCGTATGGAGTTAAATATGTGGAATTTGTTCAAAGTAAAGGTTAAAAGCTAAAAGTAGGTAAACTGTAAATTAAAATGACGGTTTTAGAGACGGCATAGCAGCTGTTATCCCCTATAAGCTGCATGTTATCAGCTATAAGAAACCTACCAGAAGGTAGAGGAGCTGCAGTCTGAAGCCATTCTATGGGACTAATAACCACTAATAACGGCCATTTAATGCTTGATCACATCCGAAACGGGTGAAAAACATTTTATAATGTAATTCACATTTTCATGATGTAGGTGTCATGATTTTACTAAAGTTTAGACCCAAATGTTGATGACCAAACAGGGAGACCAGGAGAAAAGTTTTAACAGTTTTTATTAAAGAGATAACGCAGAGAGAAGTGTTGCTCTGAACACTGCTCAACCGGAACTGAAAAGTGAGGGGAAGACACAGCGATTAGTTCAGGCTCAGTGGGAAATTTGATTCGTGAACTTGGAGAAGAGGATCTGGTTGCTGACTCACATTTCCAGAGAAGTTGTTGAATCTTTGACTCCAGTCTGTATGCTGTTGTTCCCATGTTTGTCTGATTCGGTGGAGGGCGGAACAGAATTTACCCAGAATGCGGTTGTTTGTAGGTGAAAGGAGAAACTGACTGCCACTCAGATTTCCTGCGGTACTTGAACGGGTCGTAGTGGAGATGAATCCCTTCCTCAGTGTAAAGCTCAAACAATCTCTTGGGGAAAGTGGATCCAAACCTCCTGTTTGTAACCCCAGCTCAGCTTGAAGCTCTGTTGATCCTTCCAGGGAGAGAAGGTCAAAAAAATCCAGTTTGTAGGATGACTTCCTGCAGAGAGGCAAAAACAAAAACAATGTTTAAACTCAGGTTGACAAGAACTCAGTTTGACTCAGCAAAACTCAGCTTGGCTAGAGTACCCAAAACTGGCAAACACTCTGGCGTCGAGGTAGTGGCAGTCAGTAGCTTAATAACACTCCGTTAACGAGGAAAGCATCAGCAGGTGTGTGAGGAGCAGTGATGGGACTAACGGCGTTGAAAGTAACTAAAGTAACTAACGCCGTTACCTTGTTTTAGTAACGAGTAATCTAACTAATTACTTAGACTGTAACTATAACGCAGTTACCATTGCAGACACCCCGTTACTGCGCGTTACTCAGGTCCCACAATGAACCTTATTTCATGATAGGACTCGTGCGCAGCTGCGTGAAGCTGACATCCCACCCCAGTCAAAAAAAACTCTGCAAATAGACTGAATGGTTAGTGCAACGTTAGTGCAGATTTGTGCAGAAAAAAATATTGTTTGTGCTACTTTTGTTTAAGAGATATTAAAGATTATTTTTTAGGTCATCCAGAGGTGCGCGCCTTGTCATGAGAGAGGGGAGGATGAGATTGGCTGATGTATAGTGAGATTCCGTCTGTCAGTTGGGTAGGTGGGTGTTTCTGCTGGTGGGTGTTAACGTACAGCACACACAGAGAGATGGAGAGTCAGGAGGACTCCAGCAGCAAAACAGCGTTTTCCACATGGAAATACCGGCGTTACGTCGAGCTGCGTTTCCCCATCACATACGGTTTCCTCTGCATCTCCGCACAGCGCAGGCGGCAAGAGTCACCGCGCAAGCGACAGGAAACGCGCATGCTCGCTAAAGGCGCGCAACAGTCGCCCTGTGCTCGCGCCACAGAAGAACTACGGAGAGCGTGAACGATCAAATGAAAGCCTATATGAAGAAAGGGAGAGATCTGGATGGATGGATGGATGGATGGATGATGGATGGATGGATGGATGGATGGATACTCTGCCTTTTCAACCTACTGTAGTTTTTATTTTAAACATTATTTGATGGCCTTTGTGGCAGGGATGGAGATCCATATTTTATGTCACACACAGAGTATAGATCTAGATAGATAGATGGATAGATAGATGTTGCAGTATCTATAACAACCCAAACACACAGGATTTCAGAATTAGACACCCCCAGTTATTAATTTCACCAGATCTGAATGCCCTGTTAAATAACTTCACATGGCGTTCCCCCCTGATGTCATTTACGTTGAGTTGCAATAAATGCTAAACTCTCTGCAGGTTCTTGTCTTTGTCGTCCGCTCTATTCAGCTGGCTTTGAAACACACGGCGAGAAGGTGGGGCTGGGTGGTGAGGGTTACGGGGGCGAGAAACGAAAAAGTAACGCAATACTTACTTTTACTAGTAACTAGTTACTTTTATTGTGGAGTAACTCAGTTAGTAACTCAGTTACTTTTTGGGAGAAGTAACTAGTAACTATAACTAATTACTTTTTCAAAGTAACGTGCCCAACACTGGTGAGGAGGCGGACCAGAACCAGGCGCCTCCTGGTGGAGGAAGGGAGACAAACACAGAACACGAACACACAGACAGGAGTCCTGACAGTAGGAAGGGTTGAGCATCTTTGGATTTGAGTGATTCCGATTCCTTGGTTTGATTCTGGTTCCTATTGATTCTCAATTCTGGATCTTTTGACAAAGTTTAGAAATTTCGAATGAACCTACTAAACCTCAAGTGGTCTGAACTTCTTAATGAAATGATTCTTTAAGAATCTAACTTCGTGTGAATGTTACCACAAATTGATTTTGGCTAAGCATGATGTATTATTATTATTATTTTTTTAAAGGTCATCAATTTATTAATTCTCAGCTCTAGAGTAGTGTTTTTTAAGTTACATTGAGGGCAAAAAGGACTATTTGCATTGTAAAGATTGCAGATCCCTGTTCCTGGGCCAAAAAGCTCATCAAAGTGACCTTGATAAACTTCTTCTGCGTCGTTACCAACTGGAAACTTTTATCTCATTTGGATATTTTCCTTTTTAGTGATAATTTGACAGGATAACCTGACCCTCGTGGACTCCTTTCAAATGGTTTAGGAGCAAAAATAACTGCTGCAGGTTTCCAAAAAGTCCATTAGGACATATATATATATTTTATATCCCAATTCTGATAAAGTGCATTAAAGATAACAGAGAAAAGCCCATACCTTTCTAAGCATTAGGTTTATAATGCTTGGAAAGGCATGGGCTTTCCTCTTATCTTCCTCTTCAGTCCCCTTTCTTTTCTTCATTCACTTTATCAGTGCACTCTTTACCACTGGGGCAGACAGACTGATGGGGCTGCCCTGTCCGATTCAGTCGACTCGTCTCCTAATCCCTGCAAAGGATCAAAGACGCTTTCTGAGGCTGTCTGCTTCTCATATGATACACATTATACAGCGTGACTGGCAGACCGAAAAAGGGCCACAAAGCCTTCTAAACCGCGTTAGCTGTCAAGTTCATTTATCATTCCTGCGGCGTTAAACGGATCTCTGCAGGAGAGGCCGCTGTCTGCAGCTGCTAAACTGTGAGTTTTGGGATCAGCGAGACAAGAGGGTGGACGGAAGATGGTGAGGAATAAATATGAAATCCTATGGGGCCAAGTTATGATATCATTGTTAGCTCATGTTAAGTTTAAGGACATTTTACACCAAGATAAAGCAGTCACATAAAGAAATAAGACTCATCATTAGGTAATTGGTAACCTGACTCCGCCAGATGGATTTTCTCCGCATATCCATCCGGAAACCTTCCGTTGAAGTAATTTTGGGAAGGGGCGAAAATACTGGTTAGCTGATTGGCCTATGTTGGTGATAGACGGGCCAAATAACCCAATCAGATCAACGAAGCATATGACGTACTAACAGAGCGACGACGAAGAGGAGCCAATTGATAGATCAAACTCTTGCCGAAACCAGTCGGGAGAAGATCAAAAACATCTTTTCCTCTGAGAAAAGCCTCCAGAGCAGCGTTTTGCTCTTCTTTCAGTGAAGAAATACTCTGTAATTCCGATAAAACTCGCTCGATAGCCACGCAAACGCTAGTTTCATCGGCTGAAGCCGCCATGTTCTTTAGACTGTCGCGCTTCTCGTTACGTCACACCTCAACCCGCCTCAAAGCCAACGCTGATTGGACGATCGTTTGGTGAACGGCTCCAAATTTTCTTCAACGGAGAGTCTCCAGACTGATCTGCGAGTGAAACCTTGAAAGCTCGCGAGATCAGGATGGTCTCACGAGGCTAGGTAATTGGTCCTTCTGTCAGAAATGTTCTCATACTGGTGTCTGGGGTCATTTTTAATCATTAGAAGAAGCAAATTATTAAACTGCACCAAACAAAAACAATGAACCTTTAATTCTTTAGTAATCAGCAAAAATTGCTTTCATCAGATGAAAAGGTAAAAAACTTCCTACCCCTTGAAAGTAAATGTTATCCCTTCTAGATTTAACTTCTGTGAGATGCTTCTTGTATCATCTACCAATCTCTGTCGTCAGTCTGGAGAAGTTTCTCCCATTGCATCAGCTTTGAGATATTTGATGAATTTCTTCGAGAGAGCTCAAAACAATAAAGAAATGGGCTTCATCTCCATTCCAGGATTTTTTTCCTCCTGCCAGTCAGTCCTTGGGTCAACCTCATGTTTTGGGATGGGGGTCTGCTCCAGCTTTCATCATTTTAGATGGTGTCACTTTGTTCTGAAGTGCCCTCTGATACAAAGCAGAATCTATGATGCCATCATCTTTAAAAACCATGGGAGCTCTAGTTCTATGCCTCACACTTCACTGTGAGGTCCAGCAGTGATGTATTTCATTTATGTCAAACTGCTTCTCTCTGTTCTGCTTTCCAGATAACGTAACTATAGGCGAATCTGTCAAAGTAACATTATTGAATCAATCCTGGTAATTGTCCAGGTTTCCTCTGGTTTGACTGGCCTTTATTTTTTTTTTCCCAAAGCCTTTTCCACACATTTTTTACAAAACTTCAACCGGTGCCGTTTGGACAGGCCAGCATTTACTGGAAAAAAATCGAAATCTAGATAAGTTGTTTTTTTCTTAAGTTTTCTTAAAAATAAGTGCATTTTTTCTTGGATTTAGTAGGTAAAAGAGAGATTTTGCCAATGGAACAAGACAATTTACACTTAAAATAAGAAAACACAATTGCATTGTCTTATTTCAGGTGCATTTTATCTAATTTTCTTATTTTAAGAGCAAAAATACTCATTCTATTGGCAAACTATCTCATTTACCTACTCAAATTAAGCGTAAATACACTTAATTTATGACATTTCGACTAATTTTTAGATCCTTTTTCCAGTGTTGAGATTTACACAGTGTCAAAATCTTCCTATAGGTCCCACAAAAGCATTCAAGGAACTGAAAGGTTCTATAAAAAAAGCCCACAAAAGCACTTTATTGTTACCTGATATAAAGCGATATATGCCAAGCATCCATCCTTAGTATTTTTCAATGTGAAAATAATTTTTGCACCTGGTTTTATTATTAGACATAAACTTTGCAGTATGCAATCACTATATTAGTCACTCACCAATCACTTTGCCAGCTTTGGGTAGCCTCGTGAGACCATCCTGATCTCGCGAGCTTTCAAGGTTTCACTCGCAGATCAGTCTGGAGACTCTCCGTCAAAGAAAATTTGGAGCTGTTTACCAAACGAACGTCCAATCAGCGTTGGCTTTGAGGCGGGTTGAGGTGTGACGCAACAAGAAGTGCGACAGTTCAGTCTAAAGAACATGTCGGCTTCATCCGATGAAACTAGCGTTAGCGTGGCTATCGAGCAAGTTTTATCAGAATTACAGAGTATTTCTTCACTGAAAGAAGAGCAAAACACTGCTCTGGAGGCTTTTCTCAGAGGAAAAGATGTTTTTGCTCTTCTCCCGACTGGTTTCGGCAAGAGTTTGATCTATCAATTGGCTCCTCTTCGTCGTCGCTCTGTTAGTACGTCATATGCTTCGTTGATCTGATTGGTTTATTTGGCCCGTCTATCACCAACATAGGCCAATTAGCTAACCAGTATTTTCGCCTCTTCCTAAAATTACTTCAACGGAAGGTTTCCAGATGGATATGCGGAGCAAATCCATCTGGCGGAGTCAGATTAAGCTTTGGGAGCTTCAGCGAACATTTCAGTGAACACCAGTGTTCATATTGTTTTCAGAGCATTACTTCTATCTTATCCCATTTGGCATCCCATATTTTTGTGCATTTTCACATTTGATTTTGGATTTTTTCTCTTTTTTCCAGACTTACACTCAGCATTAGTAACTTGCTTTGCTCCAATACTTCCTTGTTATTCATTGCAGACATGCAACAGACTACAATTGATTCAGCTTTTTTTAGGTCTGATTGAAGAAATAAAACCTATGAAGCCAACAGGGCACCATCACTTAATCAGAAACCCTTTTTTTTTTAGCAAAGTGAGATACTGGCATAGAGAGATGTGAAGTCATAGAACATGACGGGGCCCCTTGCAGTTTGTTTGTAGTGTAAAATTTTTTCCCCATTTTTTAAAATCTCCTGTACCTTTAGAGTAGATTCAGTACGCTGGATTGGTTGACATTCTTTTGACCCCTTTCCAGAATAACCCACCATCACTCTGATGACCTCAGACAGATCTTTTGATGCCATTATCTCGCTCTCACTTTTACAGTCTGGAGCACCACACTAGATGTCTTAGATTTTTTTTTTGCAGGGCAAGCCTTCTTAAAATGCTGAGTAAAGATGTCTAAATTAATGAAAATATAAATAGAGCTAAATAAAAGCGAACCCTGAAGGAACAACCTGTTAGATCTTTGTTAAACTTGAAACTGGGCCAGAGATTCTCCATCCAACCGGACATGGCCCAAAACCTACAAATACAATTAAAATTGATTGGTTTGATCCAATCAGATCATTCAGAAAAACTCAGAAAAAACAATTTGAACATTTCTCTATCATTAAACCCAGACCTAACTGAATGAATTGAATGTCAATATGTGGATTTGCAAAGCTTTAAATACTTTAATAGCAATTAAAGTCTTACTAAATGCACATGCACACAGTATTTTTTTTTTAAATCATTATTTGTCAAATAATTAATCAGTCAAATCGGCCACTAGTTTAGTTCTTCTAACTGTCCTTCACAGTGATGGGAGTAACGGCGTTGAAAGAAACGGCGTTACTAACGCCGCTACGTTTTTTAGTAACGAGTAATGAAAATGATTACTCTTACTGTAACTATCACGCAGTTACAATTGCCGACACCCCGTTACTGCATGTTACTCAGGTCGCACAATTAAGCTTTTTTCATGAGGATGGAGAGTGAGGAGGACTCCAGCAGCAAAACAGCGTTTTCCAGATGGAAATACTGGTGTTACGTCAAGCTGCGTTTCCCCATCAGATACGGTTTCCCCTGCATCTCCGCACAGCGCGGCGGCACGATTCACCGTGCAAGCGACAGGAAACGCATGCTAGCTAAAGGCGCGTAACAGCCGCCCTGTGCTCGCGCCACAGGGGAACTACGGAGAGCGTGAACGATCATTAGCCTATATGGAGAAAGAGAGAAATATGAATGGATGGATGGATGGATGGATGGATGGATGGATGGATGGATGGATGGATGGATGGATGGATATAGCTACATGTTGCAGTATCTATAACAACCCAAACACAGGATTTCAGAATTAGACATCCCCAGTTATTAATTTCCTACAAAAGTAAACTCGCAAAAGTAACGCAATAGTTACTTTTACTACTAACTAGTTACTTTTATTGTGGAGTAACTCAGTTACTAACTCTCTAACTCAGTTACGTTTTGGAGAAGTAACTATAACTAATTACTTTTTAAAAGTAACATGCCCAACACTGGTCCTTCAACAATACAGGCTGCTTTGGGTTGTTCTGTTTCAGTAAATCTCTATCAAAGTGTTCAGCTAAATGTGACAAATTGTTGAAAGGTGTGCTTGTATTTCTTCTTTTCTGAGGCACCATACTTCACTTTCTTCTACTCCATTTCCCCGAAGACAACCTCTCAGGTCAAAGACTGTCAATTTATCTCCTATGAACAAGCCTGGGAGATTAGTAGGTTCATTACTTTGACCCTGTTTTGTTGGCAGCCTAATATGTCAACACCTTTTTTTAAAGGGGCACATGAAGATTCTTAATTGGACCCTGCTTTACCGGAGCTCCCCGAGAGTCTTTTAAATGGAATATGGATCTATTTGATGTGTTAAAGGAATGGTGGAAAATTCTGTGAGAGACAAGGAGGGAGCAGGTGAGTCACAAAGGGTCGAAGAGCAGACATGGTGACCCCTGACCTACAGGGGTTTCCGCTCCTGTTGCCAGGTAGATTTACCAGGCTACTGGGACATCTAAAGAACCTTCAGGGTCATGAAGTTTTTCACACACTGCAAAAAATGGAAATCTAAATAAGTCATTTTTGCCCAAATTAAGTGCATTTTTTTTTAATTAAGGAGGTAAGTGAGACACTTTGCCAATAGAACAAGACAATTTACACTTAAATAAGAAGAAAACAATTGCTTTGTCTTATTTCAAGTGTATATTATCTAATTATCTTATTTTAGGAGTAAAAATACTTATTCCATTGGCAGATCATCTTATTTGCCTGCTCAAATTAAGGGTAAATACACCTCATTTAAGACATTTTTTACTTATTTCTAGATGTTTTTTGCAGTGCAAAAACTGATCAAATCTGCTTCACTGCAAAAACGATCTAGAAATAAGTAAAAATTTCTTAAATTAAGTGTATTCACCCTTAATTTGAGTAGGTAAATTAAATAGTTTGCCAATGGAATGAGTATTTTTCTCTTAAAATAAGATAATTAGATAATATGCACTTGAAATAAGACAATGCAATTGTGTTTTCTTATTTTAAGTGTAAATTGTCTTATTCCATTGGCAAAATGTCTCTTTTACCTCCTCAATTAAAGAACAAATGCACTTATTTTAAGAAAAAATTACTTATCTAGATTTAGATTTTTTTGCAGTGTTCCATTGCTGCAGATTTATAATGGGATCGGAAAAAAACAAAGAGGATCGGAGTGGACGAGGATTTAACTCTGCTCCATATGAAATGGAGCATCCTCTACGCTCTAATTAGGATGACTTGACTGATGGTGTATACGGCGGACTTCCCCACTGGGCTGCCGTAAGCACCTTACCATATGGTCTGTGTTTGTGTGCGGCTAAGTCTTAACAGGATCAGGACTATGAAAACCAGGACCGAAATCCCCCCATCTCACTGAAGGGAGGAAGATCGGCACAGAGCAGGTTGCTCACATGCTTTCAAACCATGAATGAGCTTCATCATTTTTGGCAGCCAAGTCGTTTTGTGATTGAGTGCAGGTCCAAACGGAGGCAATACCAAGCTGAGTTTGAAGAAAAATGCAGGCAAACTGTCACCCTGAGTATTTCCTTCCCAATGCTGAGGACACAGATATATACAGTGATTCCGCAGAAAATTTAAACATTTTCTCTTCATTTTTGTTACTTATTTTGTTTGTCTTTGTAAGCTGTTATTTTTATTAGACACAGCGCGGTTCCCAAGGCTGTGTGGCTGTTTACGTGCGTGTCCAATTCACTTTGGTAAACAGGCACACTCAATTTTCTCTGTTGGTGGTTGTTTGGGAATACTTCGCAGAACTTTAGAAAGCCTGGGAAGTCAGACATGGCAGCCTGCTGTTTGTTAAGAATGATGAGACTCTGTCACTGCTAATCAAATGCCATTAAAAGGATTTCTTTAATAACTCCTTTCATGTGCTTGTGTTTTTTTTTTTTACAATAGGACAATTTGGATTTTGTTTAATTGACAAATAATCCATATTTATTCAGTGTTACAAACCATAATATTAGAGAGACTGGCCCCTTGAAAAACACAGTTTAGTACAGATTTAAAGCATCTTGCTGCTAAGGTTTCCTTTTCCTTAAAGCTACAGTGTGTAATAATTACAGGGATATACAGTCAGAAATGTAATATATTATACATAACTATGTTATTTATCATCATCTACGAGCTCAGCCTCTTAACCTTAATATTTGCGTTGCCTTAGAATTCGTTATTTATAATTACATAGGAGCGGGTCTCGCAGCCATGGAGGCAGACATCTTTGCACTACGGCAGCGCAGAGCCAACAAACTAGCGATTGCGAGATCGCCCATTACGCTCGAAAGTAACTACGGCAAGTTGAGAGAGATGAACTGAGACGGTACTGAACACACAGACTAATGAAATACTATCTGTACAATTATCTATGTAAACAAACCTCATCACTTGAGAAGGTAGGTGATGCGGACGTCGTGGAAGACATTTTGTCCCGTAACGCTCGCCGTACTGTTGGGGGGGAGAAGCGGTGGGGGGGAGATGTTCATGTTGCTGCGGTCTGCAGTCTGGACGTTAGATGTCGCTGAAAATTACACACTGCAGCTTTAAACCTTTTAACCTGATGTTATAACTCGAATTACAGCAAATTTTTCTAGGACAGAACAACTAATCATGGTGTATAGCTGTAAAAAAGATGGAAGTGGATATGAGATTTACAAGTCAAAACGCTGAAATGTGTGGCTTAGTGGTTTTAACATCAGATTTGTGCAAAACATTATTTTTATATCATAAGTACATATTAGGGAGTGGCGGCCTAGTGGTTAGAGCATAGAGCTTAGAACCCAGAGGTTCTGAGTTTCCCGTCTGCACAACAGCAGCTCACTGCTGCCCAATGGGAAGGATTGAATGCAGAGAGTTCATTTCATTACTCTGTACTTGTGATAATGTAATGGCAGTAAAATCTTGAAAAAGAAAAGAAATCTTTGACTAATCCCAGTTAGTAACTAACTGTTAGGAAAAATCCACTGAAAAGCCAAATCTTCACGGTTCAAAGGGTAGATAAAAAGTAGCAATTTATAGTCTGGAAAATATGGTTTTCTCTCTGACAAATTCAGCAGTTTTACAGAGGACAGTTTGGGTAGAGACCATTTGAAATCCTGGCTATACCTGTAAAAAAAACCTTCCTATGTTTAGTAGGGATGAAAGATATTATCAATGTGCTGTTTATATCAACCGTTATTGGTTTTAACACTAAGGCTGTGTCCAAATGTCCGCCCTAACCATTATATAGGCACTATATAATGGTTAGTGATCATCTATGTCACTAGATGAGCAAATGTATCCCAGAATGCCTCATGGGATTTGTTGTCACAGCGGCCCGCTGTTGCCTACGGCTGTCGCCGCTATCGGGTAGCCAATAGCAGCGACAAATAACAATGTTGGCGCAGGCACTGTGCGGGGAGGCGTAGTTACGTGACCAATTGTGAGCTAAAAGTAGTGATGTTCTGTCCAACGGTTAGTCAACTGTGTTCACTATGAAGTTCACTATATAAAGCCCCGCTCTATATACTGATTGAAGGATTTAGGGGTTGGGGTGGATGTTCGGACAGAACCTAAATATCAAACATTGGGCATTCTACCAGTATATTTAACCAATATATAGGTACTGTTTTTGTCACAAACAAGTGAAAATTCTGCCTGCACCAGCAGATAACAAGCTCCCAATTGAAGCATAAGTTTGTTACAGAAGAGATGCTAAAAAAATGTTTTAAAGTATCAGAAAGAGATACCTGAACTATTATTTGCAAAGGCTGGAAAATATCAACTTAACGGACATTGGCCTAAATTTCAATATTGTGCTGCATTGCTGGAGTCAATGCGTCATCAATATCTATATTTATTATCAATAAAAAGACTATTAAGGCAGATTACAACATTTTTCATTCAAGAAATGCTGGTAACAATTCAAAATGTATTTTATTGCTGTTCTTGTCCAGTTGCCTCCCATCTTTCTTGTAAAATAATCTGCTGACCAAAGAGGCATTACAGAGTTTTCAAAGGATACTGCCATCTTTGGCCAAAACACAGAACTGCAGCACACTTCTGCCCGTTCTCGTTAACAAGTTTGACTTCTTTCAGTGTTTTTTGCTTTTTTTACCTGACGTGGCGTTGCCAGTGCTGTCTAGTTGGCTTGATGCCAGTTGCTTCTGAGTATCCACAAGATCAAACTTAAATATAACACTTTGATTGTTTGCCAGGTTAGATCCATCCACACAACAGGGAGGGAACATCCGACCCGAAGTACATTCAAGGAAAATAAGCAAAAGGCTTATAGATGCATCAGTGCAGAACTATTGAGGCGTCAGTTTGCACATCAAACGATGTTTTAATCATAAAGGGTCAAATAGAAAGGCTAATGTAAAGATATTTTTCAGTAAAAACTTGCAAAAAGCTCCATATTACTTGCCATTGATGGACCTCCAGCAACACATTATTAATATACCTTGTTGTATCCTCAACCCAGGCCAGAAAACAATGGTAGATTTTGCCCGGGATCAAGTCGACACAACCAGCTGTGTAACACTCGGCCCTGCCCTTTCAATGCGTTGGACTTCCGGGCCCAACAGTGTGCTGAGTACAACAGCAAACCCTTCAGAGGCTGGTACTACAAGTGGAAGCCTTACACCAAAGTGGACGGTAACAATGTCAGCTGATTAAAGACATGCATTTGTATTTTTTGTGTTCAGTTGATCCCTATCAATGAATATAAAAAGAAAACTCTGTTTTTTAGTGCTTACGCCATTAAATGCCAACCTCTATTTCCTGTTGCAATAATCAGAGTCACTGAGCTGCAGGAAAATATTGCTGTGTTCTTTTTTTTATGCATGGGAAACATGTAGCTACCTGTAGCCTCAAACAGAAGGAAAGGTTTACAAAAGGAAAGCCTGCAGGCTGGCTTTGTTACGCTGTGAAAGGGAGAGGGAGTGTGGTGAGGAAGAGCTTTGCTGTCATCTCAGTCTGGTTTAAACTGCTGATGAATGAAAGGGACCATGTGGAGAAGAACAGATTCGGAAATATTTAACAGGACCTTGGTTCCAAGTCACCTTCACCATCATTTATTTTAATCAGAGGGGACCTTGGAGGCCTTTCTGTGATTACTGAGCTGAATTTGAAAATAAACCAATGGGCCCAAGAAGTGCTTCTATTGCCAATTTCTTTCATTTACATTTTACATCCTACTCTCAAACTCTCCTGGTCAAAGAGAAAGAGTGTTCTGTAGCATTTTTTTCTTTCCCCACAGAGGAGGACATCTGTAAACTCTACTGCATCGCAGAAGATTTTGACTTTTTCTTTGCCATGTCGAGCAAAGTGAAAGACGGCACCTCCTGCTCCGACCAGAGAGAAGGTGTCTGCATTGACGGAGTGTGTGAGGTGAATAATTTTATTTTAGGTTTTTATTTGCATTAGGACTTATAAAGATTGTGTCAGAATCAAGTTGGGGTAAAAGTTGGGGTATTTCTTTAATTTAATAACCTACCTTTCATGTTCTATCATTTAAAGGCATACTATGCAACTTTTCTCAGTTAATTAATGTGTTCCATAAAGTTTTGGATGATTAAATGAGTCATTTCAGGTCGAACAAAGGTTTTCTCGGCCGCCCTGGTGGTCTGTAGGGGAAATACCGTACTTGCAATTGCAGGAGCCCTCGGCCCGCACCCACAGGCTCAGAAGTCTCGTGGATCGCGAGAGTCGGTCTTGCTTTATGGCGAGAACTGCTACACGCCCCCAGTGAAAGGTGTGCTCGTTGCTAGCGCAACCACAAAAAATCCCCCAAAGACAGTCGGATAAATGTATGGGAAACTCCAACTTGGCTAACTACAATCTTTGTTATTTAGACACATGCATAACAAATAATGTATGAAAACATGCTAAATTTTCAAACTCGAAAATTGGAACAAAATAGTCACTTACCGCAGTAGACATGGTGATTCGTTGCGTTCGCCTGTCTGCTAAGCTCAAAACAACCGCGCCTGGCTTGACGGAGAAACCAGGAGAACAGCTGAGCATATTTACGACAGTGCACTTTTACTTTCGCCCTCTGGGGGGAGCCTCTCTGGAAAATCAACACCGGTTGCATAGTATACCTTTAAAAGAAAAAAAATCCTGCCATTTAGCTTGTTATTTAGAATTTTTGAAGATCAGGCACTATATCTAAAGTTAAATAGTTTGGTAACAGCATAATGAGAAGGAGTTATTCTTCTTCATGTGGAAGTGAAGTTTAAGCCCACAGATCTGACAGGATTTTGGGGCTTAAATCTAACTTTAAGTGGGCTGTGCACAAAACATTTCTTCCCATCCTGAGTGACTTGGCAATATTCAGGAAAACAGAGAGATCAAGTGTTACAAGATTAAGATGTGGAATGTTGACAGGCTCCTACTCTGGGAGGCTGAGTCCTGAAATTTGGTCTAAAGTAAGTGAGTGACTGATTTACAACCAGGTTTTAGTACCTTTTTTCCCCCACTGTTGTTTTTTTTTATTGTAAAGTTCACAGGATTGGATTTTAGAAGCTTTGTCAACACTTTTGAGGTCTGCTGTATTGTATGCTGGACATAATACCTGTAAAACTAAACATATTACTCTTTTCAGGCTGTGGGTTGTGATGGCATATTGGGTTCCAAGGCCTCCCTGGACGCCTGTGGGTTCTGTAAAGGAGACAACTCCACTTGCAAGTTTTTTAAGGGCCAGTACACACTTCAGCACCGGGCTAATGGTACATTCTACTTAGTTTGTGCAGTTTAGCTTAATATATAAGCGAGAAAGCCTTGCATTTCAGCAGATAATGAGCAACAAAAGATTAAATGCATATAAAGAATATAATTATTGTGGTTAAGTAAGAAGTAGGACTTACAGAGCCGCTAGTAAACACATTTTTACAGGTGACTCTTTTCCTGACATCCTTTCCCAGAGTATTACTCTATGGTGACAGTGCCAGTTGGAGCAAGGAGCATCCATGTCCAGGAAATGGAGGTGTCCACCAGCTACCTGGCTGTCCGTTCCCTGAAGAAAAAGTACTACCTGACCAGGGATTGGACTGTGGATTGGCCAGGGAGGTTCTATTTTGGTGGGACCGTCTTCAATTATCAGCGTTCTTTCAACAAGCCGGAGAGCCTTTACGCCGCTGGCCCCACTAACGAGACTCTGGTGTTTGAAGTAAGCCGCCACTTTCATTGGTGATATTTTCTTATGACAGTTAGCAATGTCAGCAAACTTGGAGTCGCTGTAGCTTTGTTTCAGGACATGATGAGGATTTAAGGTAAAGCTTGGTTGGGTTTGTGTAGAGAAATTGGACGGCTTTAGCTTTGGGTGGTCTGTGAGGGATTTCATTGTTTGGCTGCTTGTTAAGTTGATTTGTGGCATGGAATAAAAGTAAGGATATAAAGGTAAAACGAAAGGCAAACTTTCATTTAGCATTCCTTCTAAAATATGTGAAAAAACATCAATCATTAGCCAATGAGTTGAATAAACCAAGCCTTGCACAAAAATGAGGAAATCTCTGTTTATATATTTTTCCTTTTTGTTGTGCAGGTGCTTCTTAGAAATGAATGCCTTAAGGTCTCTTTATATTCCCATGGTTGTTACTGCATCTGTACATGGCTAGATGTCCTGTTTTTGCTTTTTTAATGGACACAACCCATATAAATCACCGTATTTTAATTAAAATCAACAGGATTTCACGTTGTACATAAAAGGGGCTTTGCTATTTCTAAGCTAGATTTATCTCTATATGGGTTTCCTTTCATGAAGCTATTCTTAAAAAGCAGCTCTTATAATCAAATTTTTCTGGTAGCCCAATAATCAGCCACAGTGTTATATTTAAAAATATATTTTTTCTTATCTCTAATGTTGATGGACTGAAATAGTAGGCCGGCAGATTAGTAGTAGATAAGAGAAAGCAGATGACAGAACTTTCTGGTAAAAGGCTGAGAAGACATAGCCTCGTGAGACCATCCTGATCTTGCGAGCTTTCAAGGTTTCACTCGCTAATCAGTCTGGAGACTCTCCGTTAAAGAAAATTTGGAGCCGTTCACCAAACGAACGTCCAATCAGCGTTGGCTTTGAGGCGGGTTGAGGTGTGACGCAACGAGAAGCGCGACAGTTCAGTCTAAGGAACATGGCAGCTTCAGCCGATGAAACTAGCGTTAGCGTGGCTATCGAGCAAGTTTTATCGGAATTACAGAGTATTTCTTCACTGAAAGAAGAGCAAAACACTGCTCTGGAGGCTTTTCTCAGAGGAAAAGATGTTTTTGCTCTTCTCCCGACTGGTTTCGGCAAAAGTAGCCTAGCTTGTGGTTGTGTTTTCGTCGTCGCTCTGTTAGTACGTCATATGCTTCGTTGATCTGATTGGTTTATTTGGCCCGTCTATCACCAACATAAGCCAATTAGCTAACCAGTATTTTCGCCCCTTCCCAAAATTACTTCAACGGAAGTTTTCCAGATGGATATGCGGAGCAAATCCATCTGGCGGAGTCAAATTAGTAACAATCTGTATCTCTTTTGAAAAAATTTTGACATTTCTAAAATTTCGAAATATACCGCCTAGCCCTCTTATATAAAATTTTTTATTTCGCAAAGAATAATTTTACAGTTAAGATTTAATCACACTCAAATTTGAGTGTCAGCAGCACACTTTTAGAGTTAGGAATTGCTTGAGGCTTCATGTAGGATTGTCCCTTAGGACAATCCTACATGAATCTACAGTCCCTTTTTTTCTGTTCATGTCAGTTATGGGCCCCCCAGCCTCTGAACTCATGTGCTTCATCGGAGCCATGTGATGTGAATCTAATAGAGCGAGTAAAATCCTTAAGTCAACTGGTCTTTCAAAGCAGGATGAAAAGTATAAAATCAGATGGTTGCCTGGAGTGAGATGTTCTGCACAGTATAGCAGAAGATTTATGGGCTTTTTTTCTTTTTTTTTTCTCTCTCCACATTTGTAGTGAGAGGCATATTACAAACACCAACTTGGAGAGGAGTTCTTGTCTGAACCTGTCCTGAAACAGCATATTATGATGCTGGACAGGCGTGTTCCCTAGACGGTAAAACCAAAGTTCCACAAGTGGTCGAGTCATGCAGAGGGTTGAATGAACGGAGGGGGGATGTGGGAAGTTCCTCTGCATAACTTTGTCAGCAGAAGTATCTATTTTCTCTTGACCTCTGAGCCCTGGTTGTGAAAACAGAAGTGTAAAACCAGCCTAAGAGCAGAAGGAGAAGTGATATTCATGTAAAAACGGGTCTCCACTTTGTCCCTTGGGCTACCGACACGGTGTGGTTAGAGCTGGAATGACTGGCCTGTGAGTTCAGAACAAAATACCAGTGTTATATTTCTACCGTGCGTTGGTGGTCACTTGTTTGTCTGCCTTGAAACATCCGAGTGCTAATGTTTCTATTTTGGTGAGGAGATTTTTGGTCTGTGGGCAGCTAAGTTAGGAGAGCGTTTTAGCTGCAGTGTTGTCCTTAGTGACCTGTGCTGATAAAATTTCTAAGTTGTTGCCCAAAGGTGAGCATACCATCTGACAGGGGCGGGGGGGCATCCCTCCAACTGTCAAGTTCTGGCCAAGAACATTTATTATTTCTATTTATTTATTTTTCCAAAAAATGCTTTTAAAGAAATACATTAATTTGATATTAGATAAAATCTCCCATTGTTTTTTTTCTTTAAATTTTCTCATAAAATGGGTTGCCATAGGTAATTGGAGTTTATTAAACAGCTCCGATAAAGCACAGAATTCTTGCCATATTACCAGCTGTCATCCAGTGAGCAGAGGTTTGGCTCAGATAGTTGCTCCGTCACTTTGGTCTAGATCTTTGGTAGCGCTATGATGCTGTTATTAAACTCAGCAGCTTGGGTTTGGGATCTTTAGTGCATTTTTGCAGGTCCAATAGTTATGATTAAGGGTGTATGCTGATTCTAATCTGGACTGAATTGACTCTAAATTGTTTCTACATCTGAATATGTGAATAGAAGGAGGATTCAAATGCAAACATTTAACACAAACAGAAGTATGTAAATAGCAGCAATCGAACAGCAGAAGTATGGAAAGCCAAAAGTGCCACAAATTTAGTATGTTAAAAAATTGTAATATTTGTAAATGTGAGTATTTTCAATAGAACTTGAGATGCATTCATCAAATCAATAAAAATAACTGTTAGCTTGTTGAAAAGGAGCCGAGAAACCGTCAGAGTTTGGTAAGCTAACAAGCTAACCAGATTTAAGCCCTACAGCAGAGGTAGAGGATTAGTGAACAGCAGTCTGGATCTGGATCCCCTTGCCGGTTAATCCACACCCAACCTGATTTAAAACATTTATAAATTACGGCATGTTGTCAGACGACAGTGTCTAATTTCACTTGCGCCGCTTCTCCTGTTAATACGGTAAAGCCCTCCAGAGCGTCCGGCTCCAGGCTGCACGGGATCCAAATTAGCCAATGAGCTGCTGTCAGTCTGGGTTGCTGCTGCTGCTACTTTTAGACACAGCAGGCAAACCTGTGGCAAGCCGGGCGATGGGAAAGAAGGAGAAGACGATGAGAAAAAGAGAGCAGAGAAAGTGTGGACTGCTGGAAGAACTGCGGTGAACTGGTGAAAGAAAAGTGAAATGGCGTGCTCAACGATGACCCTACACATTTAGAGGATGTTTGGCTCAACCTGCTGCTGTGAAGCAGGATTCTCCACCATGAACAGAATCCAAAATAAATCTGGATCCAGGCTCAAAATGAGCACCTTGATATGTGCTTGAGAATGGCTTAGTCTCCATTTAAACCCAGGTTTAAAGCCTTGCAGGGCAGCCTAAAGCCCACTGCCAACATTAAGACAGAAAAGAGAAAAATAACAAACGGTCAGCTCAGGTGTTCTATAAAATATGTGAATCAGGAAATTGTCTATATACCAAAAGGAACGATTGTTGTTCTCTACTTCAAAAAAACACTCCAGAAATTTTTACTGGAAAAATTGTTTTTTTTTTTTTTTTATATATATTTTTTATTTAAAAATTTAATCTATAACATGGATGCATAAAAACCTAATTTTATTTCAGTGTTCAGCAGCTCCTGGAATATATCCAGTCAACACAGGAAACTTCAGTGACGTTACGAATCAGGTGGAGAACAGCTGGAAGAAAGCAAACGGTCCTCAGATGATGACGCCATAACTGGAAAGCTAATTGTGAGGATATAACAACATGATGACATAAAACAATAAATTATGTCCTTGTCCAAATATTCTTCTCACAGTTTAGAAACTGAAGTTTTAGAAACTGTCACATTAGAGTATAACATTGGTATACGCATTTGTAGTATGGACCAGCTTTTAGATTAGAAGTAACTTTTTTTTTTTTTTTTACAGTTTCCTGCAAAAGCATTTATTTTCTTAAAAACCTTTTCTGGACCACGTAAAAAGCCATAATCATTATATGGTAAAAAAGCTGAAATAAAAGGAAATAGCATTTTCTTAAAATAATTGTATTTGTACGTGATTTGTGTAGGTAAATGAAAATAAGTATATATAATTGTTTTATTAAAGGGGCTGAAATGTGTAATCAATGGGCTGATAGTTTTATTTACTTGCTCAAATAAAGGGTGAAAAACTTTTGCACTTATTACTCTATCGATGTATGCTACATATAATTTAATGTGTGCTTGGAATACCTCCAAAGATGAACAGTTAGGCATTTATGAAACACAGTATTTATATCATAACCCTTATTTACACATTACCCTGAACACATCATCCCCGTAAAGCGGAAGGTGATGGCGGCATCAAGATACAGGAATAGTTTCCCTCAACAGGAAATCGAGCTAATTACTGGGAATTAACCCTTTAAAGCCCGATCCAAGAATAAAACAAAACAGAAAATTACTTTTTTTTGGTTTGAAGTCCTTATTTGGCCTTTTAAGAAAATATGTAAAAAGAAAAAACAGAAATACATTTTTGATATTAATAATTTATTACTATGCGATAAGTCAAGATAATTTTTTGTGTAGTCTTCTGCACTCTGTTATCAGGTATATCTGATCGTGTACAATAGGATTTTGAGCAAAGTTTTTACCTTTAAATTATGCAAAAGGTGTCAGACGCAAAACATTTCAGAAACTGTATGTATCAAATACGATACATTTGGCATTATAGGGTCAAGGAGGAAGACAAGTCAGAGCTGTAGAGCTAAAAAAAGGTGAATCATGCCTTAAAGTAGAGGCACGTACTCTTTTAAACTTTATAAAGTGGCTAAAGCTGCCAAATCAATGGGAGTAAAGTTGAAACACCAGAGAAGTGTGCTCTTTTAAAATGATAGGAGGAAATATAATGTTTTTACAGCCGTGATACAGACGAAGTGGCCTGATTTAAAAATGAGTTTGACGCCCCTTGGGCTGACGGATATTGTTTAAAAATCTATTCTCTAAATCTTTCCTTCCAAATCAATGTTTGATAAAATGGCCGATAACACACATCAATTAAAAAAACTACTGTAGCTTTTATTTCAATCATTCCCTCTAGGAAGTGGCCTCAATTTAAATGAAATAAAGGTGAAACACAATAAAGTAAATATAACAAATAAGAGGCACTAAATTGCATGTATAATTTTCTTTTTAATTGGCACAGCAAGTAGGCATTTTCTTTGTGATTATGTGTGTTTATAACCACTAAGCAACACACTGGCCACATTTTTCAGGATTTTCACCTCTAGAAAGAAAAAGTGTGAATATTTGGGCAGACATGATACACTCTCTGAAATTGAGACTTGCTATAACATCTTCACTGCTTCTGTTGTGAATTCAAGTTTATTCAAACTATATTGCCAGACAGTTTAAATGAGGAAAATGTTTTATAAGTATTAAACTCCACTATATTTTGACTCTGAGTCTCAGTCAAAATGAGTCCAGTGTAGCACTCAGAGATTACAGTGCTGAGTTTCAGATGATGTCAGCATAATCTCTATCAGTACATCCAGTAATTACAGAAAAGGAGACAGAGGTTGATACAGAGATAAGAACAGACTGATGGAAGAGGAGGGAGGAGATTAAAAGATTAAGATTTTGGCAACTGAACTCTTCTGATGATCTTGAACTGTAAAGTTCTTCCTAATGCAGATCTTCATCTGCTTCAAACATTCAGCTTTAGGCCTATTGGTCCCTGTAATTAAAAAAAGAGGAAGGCGGCGGGGGAGGGGGATCATGGATCACTCACAGGTCCTTATTCAGCTCTAAAACACATGATGAGGAGTGTGAGCTGTGACAAGGTGCTCACATCTGGACAGCTGCTCAGCTGGTTGAGCGGAGGGGGGGAAGGGGGAGGCGGTGTAACATATGGCTGCTTCCGGATGTCTCCGTAGAAGCTAAGCGGGATTATTCCCTCCTGGAATTGAAATTCTTGTGCTTTGGCAGGACGAGGTCGTGCCAGTCTAAAACACAACTTAGTGAGCCTGATATCTGCACCCAGCAGATTGTAATTCCTCGCCCTCTGGAGTGACTCAATGATGTGTGAAAATCACGACTCTGCCGTCTGCCGTTGCCGTGCAGTTTGCACAGATTAACACCAGTCTTGCATTTATTCTGATTTTACACGTAAAATAACTTTTTATTTTTTATTTTAAAGGTTTTTTTTTTAGCTTTGTGATTTTTTTACTTTTTTCTTGATTATTTGCAGGGAACATTTATAGCCTTTATTAATTTGTTGCACATGTTTTCAGATGGGCCTCTAACGGCATATTTACATATTTATCGCTTTATCTGAATCACAGGCATTGTGGTTAGCCTTGTGCTAAAGGCTCTATCTACTCAACCCCAGTAAACTTAAGAAACATATAGGCAGATTCACCGGAATCATCACTATAAAACTTTATTATTACTGTTCTCCTTTGTAGCGATTTTTTTCTTTTCTCTCAGATAGTACCGGACATGCTGAGGTCATTTAATGAAAAGAAACAATTAACCTGTATTTGTATCACATGGGTCTTGCTCATTGAGGATATTCTGCCCCGATCAGGACATCTTTTGTTTTCCTTCAAGGCTTCGGGTATCAGATCACGTAGCCCATGGATGGTATCGTTGGTTTTCATGGTGCTGACCCCAAGTCCTCTAACAGAAAGGTTTCTTTGGTATATTTACACATTGTCTTCAAAAACACAATTTCAACAGCTGTTAAACTGTCTGTCACGTAGCATAACAGACTAACTAAACTAGGAGCCTGCATCTTTCCAAAGATTATGCAGTATAATTAGATAGATCAGATGAATGTAATATATGTCTGTAAACTGCTTCCTATCAGAGAAAATTGATTTCTCTCCCAGTTACCCTTCCAAACAAACATTTTCTGTTTTTATTTTTTTGGATGTGAGCATACAAAGGAAAGATAAAGTTTATTAATACCAGCCTAAATAGCTGTTAGCTGAATATACTATGCTGACATTAACACCTGATATCGACGCCAAACTCATCTCAGTTTAAATGGAGCCTAGGCGGAAGTTCAACCAAATAAACTGATTATTCGCCTTCATACGCATGCGATGCAGCCAATCAGCTTTGAACCACACCTCCACGAAAGCCAATCGGCATCCAAAGTTAATTTTAAAAGGCCTCTGATCTGCAACTTGTCTGCTCCTGTGCGCAGGCGGTGGTGACGCTGTGACTTCATTCAGATGACCCTGTTTCAACCCAACTCAAGCCCCTCCTCCACCATTGTAGCTAAAACTTCATCAGGGTTTCATTCCTCTCGGACTCTTACTGCATTCCGCGTCTCATTTCAACTGGTCTGGCAGAAGTCCACCATGTTGAGCCTGGCTCTGCCAGAACTTTCTTCCCAATGGGGAATTTTTCCACGAATAAAAAAAATTAAAGTGAGATTTTAATGGTTTTCATTTCTTTTCTTCCTTAGAATTTCTTCATTCCTAAAAAAGTCTTCATCTACTGCAAAACGCAGACAAAACAACTAGAAACATATATTGTATTTCAGGATATTGAGGTGTCGTAATGTTTCTACCCGAAACTCACAAAAACGAATAAAGAGGCATGAACATGAAGACACAGGATCAAGCATTAGGGTAAAAAACGTGCATACTACCAGAAGTTTGTAGTAACTAGTTACATATACTCTGTTATGGTTACATGAGAAAGTATTTGACAAAAATACACGTTTAGGTGTTTTATTGTTCCATAGTTTTACTTTTACCTGATAATATTGAAATATCACCCCTCTTATTTTCAGTAAAATATTTGTTTACTCCATTCTTCTTGAGTAATGTTACCGAATAACAAACAATATTGTTTTAAAAAAAAGTGCTACAGACAAAAACATGTACTTAATGTTTAAATGAATGTCAAAATATGCATTTTTTTATTGGAGACAAGCTTCCTCAAACCTACCATGACACTTTAAGGTCTGGCTAATATATGCATTAATATAATCACTGGATTTACGGGTTTCATTAGTTTTATGTGAAAAAAAAAATAGTAAAAAAAATCTCTTCTGCCTGAATTTCTTTTTTCTATTACAGCATTTATTTATTTTAATATAGTCTTTAAAATTTCAAAATGTGCAAATACCTTTATATTTTGGTCTTTCATTATTAGATTAATTTAGATATCAGATTTTATGATAAGTTATTCCGTATTTGAGGTGTCTTTTTACCAAACTCTTTTTACTCTGATTATGATAAAGTAGCACTAATCCTACTTGAATACAGTTTTTAGGGACTCCACTCACCTTTGATCGTGACATTTAAAAAATATTCTGGATTGGTTTAACTAAGTGGTTGAAGGTCAGGTCACGAGTTTTTGAAAACATTACTGGTAACCAGAACCTAGAACAGTTTTCATGCAAACACTGCCTCAAAAATCATGAAGAAAAAGAGCAAAAGCATGTGTGTTGATTTCAGACATTCTGAGTAACAGAAAATGAAGACCTATGATTTAAAAAAAGGAGAAATAACTTTGGTGTTAGGAACTTTGCTACGTAGCTTTAAAGGTTAATTTACAGAACAAAATGGAAGCCTTCCAGAGTTTTTTCTAACTTAGAATATTCTTTTTCTTCAGTGCATTATTTAATTAACAGACATTTTGACAACATGCTCTGTTTATCGACTACATTTTGTGCTAGTAAAGCAGAACATTTGCAAGAAGAAGAAAAAAACACAAGCAAAATATTTCAAACTTTGAATCATGAGTGCCATCATGAGTGTTTTAATCATCTCACACCATCACAGGATAACATAAACCATTAAAGCCCAGATTGTGCTGGTGAGAAGGACTGACCAGAATTATATCTACTGCCACAGGTTTCTGCACAAGCTAACTCGGTGTTTGTTTGTTGAGATGTGCTGCTGGTAAAGCTTGTTGTTTCCCAGTAGATAAACATTTGTCCTTTGGACCTCGATCTGGGAGTGAGCCGAGGCTGACTGAGTCGGACGAATCACTCAGCTCTGTTGAGCCTAGATGGGGACAGGAAAGTAGCTTCAATGTAGTTCAGGTGATCATAAGTCCATTTTTTTTTTTTTTTTTTTTTTTTAGAAATAACGAAAAGTTGTTTGATTTATGTGATTTTTGTGTTGATCCTAGTAATCTTATATTTATTTCTTAAGCATTTTTGACAAAGAAAAAATTTCCCATAGCGATTTGGAGGGTTATCATCAGCCCACCTGAAGTGTGCTGCTTTACTCTTAGAATCTGGTCGCTGTGATTTTTGAAAGATGAGATGAGATCCAAGGAGCAAAAATGGAGAGATATCTTAAATTAAAGATAGTCTATGCTGTAATTATGGTTTTAGTCCCCTCCTGTAATGAATAGATAAATAAACACATTACACAGAAGAGCAAAGTTGCTGGTGTGAGGGATCTACTGGCTGCTTTATGTGATCTGAACAGATAGTCAGTTCGTCTGTGTCATGAAACGCGGACAGAAGGACCCAGTATTCAAGTAGAGACAGTCAGTAGGAAAGTTCAAAAAAGGTTTAATTAAAATAAAACAAAAACTGAAGTGGAGCTGAGGCTCGCGGACGCTGCAGGAGGGAGGCGGGGCACCACCCAATCTCAGACACTCTCTGGTTGAACAGTTCAGTCCATGCCCCCAGAGGGGGTTGCGATCCAGCCGATGGGCTCGCGTCACCCAGAGTGTCCCCAGTGCTGCAGCTCCGGAGGAGTTGCAGGAAGCCGATCCTGATCAGGGATACAGATCAGGCAGGAACAGGATCCAGGCTTCCAGGCTATAACAGAGCTCCGGGACAGGTTCAGAGTCTGACAGAGTTCTGAAGCATGACCAGGTGGTCACGCACAGGAGCAGACAGGATCAGGTGCAGATGAGCAGGCTCAGTGGAAGAGGGTAGCCGAGACAGGACGTGGAACCGGAACTTGAAGCAGGACTTTAAACTGGTCTCCTCCCTGGAGCCAGGCTTACTGGATAAAAACTGAACCTCCCCACATAATGAGCCAAAAACCCAGAGGACTCCGCAGGGGAGAAACAGTGGATGATCAGGAGACGAGACAAACACTAAAACCCTCTTTCCATTGGCTGCTAGGATCCAGGACACGAATCATGAACTAAAACTGAACAGACAGACTGACAGAAAGACAAGAAATTATCTGGCACTGAATGCTCAGGCTGAACTGAATTTAAACCAGAGGCAACAGGTGAGGGGAATAAATTGTAATTGAGGCAGGGAGGGAAAGCGGCAGGTGAAAGGAATTACTAATGAGGGAGGAGCAAACAGACCAGATCATGACAGTCTGATGGTGTGAAGGAAAGGCGACCCTGAGCAGCTGAAGTGGAATAACAGAACCCCGCTGCAGGTTACCTGATAGATTTGTGGATTTTAGAGTTCTACCACTGGGTGAAATTGTTATAAATGTGGTGTATAGTTACATTATCCATCAATCGATCTCGTGCTGTGGCCGTGTCTATCTCTGGCAGTCTATGGGTAAAAGGCTGGGTACACCCTGAACATCCATGCACACACACACATTCGCACCTAAGATCAATTTAGGAAGCCATTAAGCTAACAGGCATGTTTTTGGACCGTGGGGGGGAAGCCACAGTACCCAAAGAGAATCCATGCATGCACACATACATGCAAACACTATGGAGAATGAACCCGGGCTGGGAATCGAAGCTGGATCCTTCTTGCTGCAAGGCAGCAGTGCAACAAACTGTGCCGCCGTGCAGGACCAGCTCAGATCATAACAGCTTTTTTTAAATCATCATTTTTGTTCCATTCTGATTCTGAGGTTCTATTAGGTGTCTTCGTGTGCTGAAATGTTTCTGTCCATTTTCTATCCTGGCAGATTCTACTTCAGGGAAAGAACCCTGGTGTGGTTTGGGAGTACACTCTGCCTCGCACCGAGAGGAAACCCGACTACAGCTGGGGTGTGGTGCGCTCTGACTGCTCGGCCCCCTGTGCTGGAGGTAAGGCTGATCTTATATGGGCTCCTTTAGGGGACCCACGGTTTTATATCAAATTTCTTGACGTATCACCAAGAAATCGTTCAACAAAAAAGCTCAGTTTGAGGCTCAGTTGACCCCTTCCAGGGAGTGAAGGTCCAAAAGATCCGGTTTGCAGGATGACTTCCTGCCGAGAGGCAAAGACAAAAACAATGTTTAAACTCAGGTTGATAAGAACTCAGTCTTACTCAGCAAAAACTCAGCTTGGCTAGAGTACCCAAAACTGTCAAACACTCTGGTGTCGAGGTAGTGGCAGTCAGCAGCTTAAGAGCACTCTGTTAACGAGGAAACCATCAGCAAGTGTGTGAGGAGGCGGACCAGAACAAGGCGCCTCCTGGTGGAGGAAGGGAGACAAACACAAAAAAACATACACACAGACTGGAGCCCAGACACTCTGAGAATCACCTGCCAAAGGCCTCACACAGTTATAATGCTTTAACTGTGTGTTGTAACTGTTGTTCTTGTTTCTTCTTTTACGATATTTTGCATTTAAAACTTTTACCTGTTCTGTTTTAAGAGCGTCATACACAGCTGGGTGATGAGCCTGGACAATGATTGCTGCTGTGCTTTCCTCGCATGTAGGAAAAGAAAATCTTTACTAAATCTTTTTCTAACTTGACCCACTCAAAAGCAGGAGATGCGGGAAATTAAATATTCTTCTGTATTGTCTTAAATGTAGTCGCATTTGAAGAGAAACAAAAAAAGATTGATGAAATTTTTATGAACTTTAAAAAAAATATATAATCATTTGGTTTCTCATTACCTGTAGCGTAGCTAAACTTTTGAGCTAAATGCATAAAGATGCTAACCGGACTCCGCCAGATGGAGTTGCTCCGCATATCCGTCTGGAAACCTTCCGTTGAAGTAATTTTGGGAAGGGGCGAAAATACTGGTTAGCTGATTGGCCTATGTTGGTGATAGACGTGCCAAATAAACCAATCAGATCAACGAAGCATATGACGTACTAACAGAGCGACGATGAAGAGGAGCCAATTGATAGATCAAACTCTTGCCGAAACGTCGGGAGCAGAGCAAAAACATCTTTTCCTCTGAGAAAAGCCTCCAGAGCAGTGTTTTGCTCTTCTTTCAGTGAAGAACTACTCTGTAATTCCGATAAAACTTGCTCGATAGCCACGCTAACGCTAGTTTCATCGGCTGAAGCCGCCATGTTCTTTAGACTGAACTGTCGCGCTTCCCGTTGCGTCACACCTCAACTCGCCTCAAAGCCAACGCTGATTGGACGTTCGTTTGGTGAACGGCTCCAAATTTTCTTGAACGGAGAGTCTCCAGAAAGATCTGCGAGTGAAACCTTGAAAGCTCGCGAGATCAGGATGGTCTCACGAGGCTTTAAGATGCCTCATCAAGATGCATGAAAATTCTCATAAAGATTTGCCTGCTCTCAATTTTTCAGGTCGCATCTCTTCAAAGGCCATCTGTCTGCAGGACCAGCGCACCCAGGTGAACTCCAGCATGTGTAATCCCCACACCAGACCCACACTGGGCTCCCATCTCTGTAACACGCAGCCCTGCCCGGCCTAGTAAGTACTCAGACTGCGTGTGGGTCACAGCTTGTCTTTCTGTGTCCTTGCTTGTGGGAGATGTGGCACTGCGTCTAATGTTGCCAACATTTTTTTGGGCAGTTTTATTATAGGTGCACACATAGACGCACATGTGCACCCTGGTTGTACTGCTCGCTGTGGTCTGCCGCCACTCTGCTCACTCTGTCTTCATCTCCCTCCTCAGCCCGCTCTGTAATTTATCCTTTTTCTCCCGTTTTTTCCTCCTTAAATAGGAAAAATTCAGCAACACAAAGAAGCACTCAGAAACTCTGCCATTTCATCTTTTACGTCGTGTTAATGTCATTGACAACGGTTGCTGTTTGATGAGTTGTCCTTTTATTTATTCTGTCTATGAAGAATAAAAATTTCAGCCCAATTTAAAAAGAGGAAATTCCTTTAAATAAACCCCTAAAAAACTCTCTGGGATCAATATCACCCAATATTAATAGATATTCGTGCAAATTCTGAAAGTGTTTATTAAGAATACTTGACTTAAAAAATACTTTAATAATGTAATACTTAAAAAAGAGCAACAAAATGAAAAAAGTCATAGTCTTAATGAATATTGGAATAACCTGTACTGGTATTACAGAAATCTAAGCAGATTTGGTACTTTTGGGAGATCCTAAGAGTCTTTTGGATGGAAGGCCTCCATGCCATCACCCTAATCTGTTGCTCCCTCCAAGGATTCTCTGTCAGATTTATTTAATAATAATATTTCTGACTAGAAATTACCTTCTGATTTCAGAAAGCGAGAATTATAACGAACATCGAGGAGAAAATGTAACTGGAGCCGGCTGACCGAAAGGAAGAAATACTCTGAACCTTGTTAGACTGCATGGCCGCTGCAACAGCTGATGTCTCCTGTTATGCATTTTTCAGCACAAAGATCTTTGATTTTTCAGCCTAAGAGCAACATGTATCTAGTCTAGACAGTGCACTTTATGGTATGCATTTTTCAAAGTGTGTCCATTTAGGAGCCAATGCAGCATGCAAAGGAGCAAACCAGGCGGAATTGCGTTAAAGTAAAGAGTTGCAGGAGCTTTGAATAAATGGGTTCTCCTACAGCATGCAGGCCTCTGTCTGGGGGAACTGGAACTAGCTTGATTTACTACACAGCAGGGATACGCAGCGCAGGGTCACAGAAAGTACACACATGGGCACCAGCACGATTCTACTCTGCAAATTAAAGTTCATGTTAACATTTCTCTAAATGTTTTAGTTTTATTTCATAGCTGTCCAGTTTAACCAAAGGTAAGAACATTAATGTATGGGAGAATTATCCTTCCATAATGCAAGAGCACATAAAAACTCAAAACTTATAATTCTCACACTCAAAACATGCGCTCTCAAATATTTTCTCTTCTCTCTCAAATCTTTGTTTCTTCTCTCAGATTTAATGCTTCTTGCACAGATATTTTCTCCTCTCGCTTGCCTCCTTCTCTTCGCGCACAAACCGCGCTCTGCTCGAGTCTCAGATACGCTCGCAAACCCGTAGGCTCTGCTTGCAGATTTTTTTTGCTCTCTCTCAGATTGCAGTCGGATCGTCGCCTAGCAACCTTTCCAGCCAATAGAACGACAGCCTCAGAAAGGGTGCGCTTGTTTAACCCTCCTGAGTGTGCCTGTGCTACTACGCCACTTATAAGAGCTGAAACTGCTATTTACAGTAGTTTTGTGACTCGATTCAGAAAAGTTCAGTCTTGGGAAAAGTAGGCTGCTTACTTTAGAGTCTTGCAGTCGATCCATTTTCAGACATGACGTGATGTGAACAGAAAACTCCCGCCTCAGAGTTGCTCGTTAGAAAAAAAAAAAAAAGTTTGCTAGTCAGGGCAGATGCTAATTCTGCCTCCAGCAGAAATTAAGTGACTTTTCATTGGTGATTCTTGAATCGCCCTTTATTATTTCCTTTTTTTATTTTCTTGATTGTTGTTGTTTTTCAGCTTCTTATTTTAATAGCTTTAAATTAAAAAGCCATTTTATTGTTTATTGTTTATAGGTTTATCACAGGCACACTCTTTCTGAGGCTGTCGTTCTATTGGCTGGAAAGGTTGCTAGGCGACGATCCGACTGCAATCTGAGAGAGAGCAAAAAAAAATCCACAAGCAGAGCCTACGGGTTTGCGAGTGTATCTGAGACTCGTGCAGAGCGCGGTTTGTGCGTGAAGAGAAGGAGGCAAGCGAGAGGAGAAAATATCTGTGCAAGAAGCATTAAATCTGAGAGAAGAAAAATATTTGAGAGAGAGCGCATAGTTTGAGTGTGAGCATTATAAGTTTTGAGTGCAAGAAGATGAAATTCTATTCTCAAATTGAAATTATGTGCTCTTGCATTATGGCAGGATAATTCTCCCATATAAATGCAACCTAGTTGTGTCTAAAACTAGAAAAGTGTTCACTCTTAGTTTGCTGCAACAGGTCTGGCTGTACAGCGATCGGTTCCACCTCCAACATGCAGCCTCTATTCCCACCACCTGAGAGGAAAGCTCCTGCTCCTAATCTTAAGCATACAGTTTCTTTTATCTCATTGAAAGCTATAAAAAAAAAGTCCTGACCCTCCCAACTGATGTTGGTAGAGGAAATAGTCCCAACATCAGACAGACTGTCCGTTCAGCTACAACCAGCAGCTTGACACCCATGGATTATACGGTATTATATATAGAAGTGGACTTCAGTGCACAGAGCAGTTGATGCATGCTGCACCGGAAAACCGTTGAGTTGAGTGAACAGCATGAAAGCTTTAATGCATTAGCATCTCCAGGATGTATGGGTTGGCATTCATACAGCAGAAAGGAGAAGCTAACAATGAGATGGGATGCACTCAAAATGTGTGTGTGTGTCTAAGAAGGCATGGGGGGGGGGATGTAAGAATGCCTGTTTATATCTAAGGACTGTATCACGAGTGCTGACAGCCCTATCTATGTTTCATTGTGCAGAGACGGTGGGATCCCGGCGGGGCCCAGCCAGTCTGATCACAGAGAAGTCCCCCCCCCCGAAACACAAACTCAGCTCCCTTCACCCCTCTCAGCCCTTCAGCTTTAGGCACGCTTTGAGCTTCCCCTCCCTGCAGGGACAACATGCTGGACTGTGGTGTAGCAGCATTCTTAGCATAGAGCAGGAAAACGGAGAGCAATGAAAAACTTCATTTCCAACAGAGATGCAGTTAGATTTTCTCTAGTTTTTGTTAAATCTTCCCCAATAACTTCTGTAGAGCTTTAGATCTCGGTCTGGGTTTTTTGCTGCATTTCTAGCATATAACAACAAACTGAAAATGCTTTACCCACAGAAAGTACAGCTTAAATAGACACTAAGTAAACCAGGCCCACATTTAGCTTCTTCATTAATTTGAAAGAATTACAGAACACTGAAGGATGGATGGAAGGGATTATATGATTTATCAATCTAAGAAAGAGAGGCCACACATTCCACTTTAGATTTCTTTTAAATGTTAAATAAGATGATTTGTTTTCTATTTTTTTATTTTTCATCATTACACTGTCACAAGTACAGAGCAACTCTCTGTATTTAACCCATCCCCTTGGGGAGCAGTGGGCTGCCATTGTGCGGCACCCAGGGAGCAGTGTGGGGTTAAAGGGCTTTGCTCAGGGACCCTTCTGTTTCACCTGGTTTCATTTCATAAAAGATCTTCTTTAAGGAGCCTTTGGCTATCTGATTAAAAGGTAAAATAAAAGAAATCCTAACGTTGTTAACTTACATTTCTCAAGTTCCACAAATCAAAAAACTGTCCTGCTTCTTTACAGAACTCCAATCAGAAGCTTTCGCCTCTTAGCGTAGATAATATTTTTTTTAATTTGGACTAGTTTCGTAGCCCAATATTAATTTATTTTAGCGTCTTTTTTTCGCGCTCCAAGCACCCGCGCGCGCGCACATACAGACTAGAAAACACGCAATCAGAAAGAGAGAAGGCGGAACTTAAGGCAGAATAATCAGAGAGTTAAACCGCGCAGCACAGTTGATGCGCTGCTATGTGAAAGGGACAGGAAAGAGCAGGCAGCTGCAGCTACCAGGCAGAGAAGCTGCGAGAGGAAAAGAAGTGGCTGCTGTATAGTAAATTATAAACATGTTGTTCACATCCAATTATTGGTAGGGACAATTAGGTCCTTCCAAAATTTTGGTAGGGACATGTCCCTATGCAAACCTACGCCCATGCTCCTGCTAAAGAGAGCAATAAAGTAAATCATTCAATCAATAATTTCTTTGGAATAAGTTCCAGGACCGAACTGTAGATGTTTGGAAGTGAAAACTGAAATTTTCCTTGGTTTGGATTAGGGATGCACGATATTGGGATTTTGGCCGATATCCGATATGCCGATATTTTAAAACTAATGTAACCGATAACCGATATTGATACCGATGTTAAAGCTGGACAAAAAATAAGTAGTCATTGAAAATAGCAGTTTTGTTATCCATTTCTGACACTTATACTCAAATATATTTTCATATGCTGATATCAAATTGATTTTTAAAAACGCAGTATCGATCTATTTTACTTTCAAAATCTCGTGAAATTTCATCGTTCTGTTACAAACTCTCGTGACATTTTGCAAATTCTTGTGAGATTTTGTTAGTAAAATAGATCGATACCGCGTCAATATATCAACATATAAAAATATGGCAACATTTGGTGAATTTTCGGGGGATTTCGTAGCATAACGATGACATATAGCAATATTTCATTTGTAAAAGAGATTGATATGGTGTTTTTAAATGGCAATATATCAGCATATGAAGATATTGTGATATTTATTTTTTCCCTCATCTTTAGAAGTTTTTAAGTCTCTAAAAAAGAAGTTTTTGAGGAAGAAGAAGTAGTAGTTTTTTTTTTTTAGACGTTAGAAACTCAGAAGCTGATCAAATATCGGGTTAAATATCGGTGGGGGGGGCCGATGTCCGATATTCAGTTTTAAGGCCGATACAGGCAGATACCGATAGGGGGACAATTATATCGTGCATCCCTAGTTTGGATGGATCTCTCTTGGTGACTAAAATTTAAAATGTTTTTTATTTTATCAGGTTGTCTAATATTCACTATGTTTTGGAGATCAGAAAAACTTGAGTTTGGCAAAAAAACAAAAGCAAAGTCTTTAAGGGACAATGAATGTTTTACACCTCTTTACACATATTCTTTGAAATAAGAATAAACAAAAGGAAAACCAAAAAGTAAAATGATAAAAGCTGGAACAAATATTAGCAAACATTAAAAACAAAAATGTGAATAATCTTAGATTGTCCTTTAAATGTTTTAGGTTAATTCTAACTCCTCCTACCGTCCAATTGGTGCTACAGCTTCTGTAGACGTGCAAAAAGCTGCTAACAATGCAGGAATATAGCTTCACACCATCCTACCTTGAAATCAGCCGTCTAGATATTTGAGATATAGAAATTATGGCTACATCTGTATTGGTTTTGTGGCAAAGCGGGGTCTGCCTTTTTTCTCCAATGATATACTGTTATTTATAAATCAGGGAAACAGAAACAAACAGCCTTCAGGCCAAAAGTCCCAAACTGATGCTTTAAGCGACCAAAACCTTCCAGTTTCCAAATTGTAGTTTAGTCCTTCTGGTTCGTTTGTCTGTGGCGTCTGAAAGGGAATGACAGCATTTTTTTCCCTCCTTCCTTCATAGCAGGTCTGCAGCGTGAAGGATCAGACTCTTCCTTAGCTCGCTGTCCTAAACCTCTCTGCTCCTCTACCTCTCCTCAGCATGCGGTCAGCAGACCTCTTATTTGTTGAAATTTGCCTCTGAGTCAGAATGCCAAAAAAAGAAGCTTTTTTCAGTGAAGTTCGTTATGCGGTTCTTAATGGAAAAAGAGGAATATGGAAATTAGCTAAAAAAAAAACCCTGCACAAGTGTAAATGGAGCACAAATAAAGGGAAGATGATACAAAGATGGGAAATAAAGTGTTTTTCTTATGCAAGTTATTAGATGCTAACAAAACAGTTTTGCTTTTCTCAATTTTATTTATTTTGTTTCTTCTTTTCTTACAGATAACCTGAGCATAATTTTTGACTTCAAAATAGTTAGTGTTAACATAAAAAAACATAAAATAGTTAGTTGATTTTTTAAAAATCACTATTAAAACAAACCTGGTCCTATTGAAAATCAGTAACCCAAACCCTGTGAAATAATTTAAATGGCTTGACAACAAGGAGTAGGTAAATTATTTTAAAAACCAACACATTAATCTCAAAATTCAAGAAGAGAAGTTATGGGGAGTGTTGGCCTAGTGCAGGGGTCGGCAACCTGCGGCCTTTTAGCCTCCCCCTTGCGGCTCCCTGGAGCTTTTTCAAAAATGTATGAAAATCGATTTTTTTTGTTTTAATATGGTGTGCAGGTTGCAAACAAACATTAATGTTTTCCAATGCTTTAAACATTTGTATAATAAATAAATGTAAACAATAATTTGCGTCAAAGCCATAGAGATCAGTGATCATAACTTGGAACCAGCGTGGCGCGGTGCCAGGCAAACAGAGCTGCAGGTGTGTCTCGGAATATGAATCCCAAAGGGAAAAAAATGAAGATTGCTGATGAGAAAAGAGGATTCAAATAGGCCGACTCATTTGCTTTCATTATCAATGCTGAACCATTGATGCCTGCATTTTCGCTTTTTAATGAGAGGGTGTCAAAAAAAAAAAAAAATTTGGAAAGGCGTTTCCAGGGAAGGCTAAATCTGCAGCCCACCACCAAGCTGGGAGTGAGAGAAAAAGTGCGATTGCAGGATAAATTAGAGGAATGCAAAGATAGATTTAAGAAGTGGATCGCATTTCCAAACTCCACTACTAAGGATGGAAAACCGTCCACAGATCAAACAGGTAGAGCTTTGATGCAGGGATGGGAACTTTCTTCCATTTTTCCCCAAATCCTAAAAATGTTAATCAGACCAAGAAACGATGGTGACGGAGGATGTGGGATTTTGTGGCTTGGTTCCTCATGACTCAATAAACTCCTCCCAACAGAAGCACGTCCACCAGTGAAGGTGGTGAAGCGGTGCGCGATGGGAGCGTTCACTGTTCCTCCGTCACCTCAGGCTACTGTGTGACATTTGCTTCAGGATAAACATTTAATCGTGAATGCTTATTATATATTTAAGCCCATATAGTCCTTTTCTATAGTGGGATAATACACTTAGAGCTTGTGTTGCTATACGAGGCTTATATAAGGCTTTTACATTTTTGTGGCTCCAGACAGATTATTTTATTTTTTATTTTTTTGTCCAATATGGCTCTTTGAGCAGTTTGGGTTGCCAACCGCTGTCCTAGTGGATAGAGCAGTATGCTTGCCCTCTCAGAAGGGTGGAAGTACCTGAGCGAGATAATTAGATGCAGATACTACAGACCTGGTGGATCTGTTGTTACAGATCTACACCAAAGATACTTTGAAAGTTGCCAACGACATTTTAAGGAAAATTAGATACTTAACCCCTGATTGCTCCCCGGGAGCCACACAGTGGCAGCCCACTTCTCCCCAAGGGGATGGGTGAAGATGCAGAAGTGAATTTCTCCATTGTGAGATCAATGATGTTCAATTATTATTAATTATATTATTAAAATTGTTGCTATCTGTCTAGGCAAGGCAAATTTATTTGTATAGCACAATTCAGTACAAAGATAATGCAAAGTGCTTTACATGATTAAAATACAGGAAGATACAACAGAATCAAAGCTAGTAGAAAAAAAATAAAATAAAATAAAAAATGCAGAAACAAAAGAGAATATTAAAAACAGTTGGAGAAAATATATTTCAGTTGAACTGTTTAACTAGAACAGTGGAAGGCAATCCTAAACAAATGTGTTTTTAGTCTTGATTTAAAGGAACTCAGGCTTTCCGCACTTTTACAGTTTTCTGGAAGTTTGTTCCAGATAAGTGGAGCATAGCAACTAAATGCTGCTTCTCCATGTTTAGTTCCGGTTCTAGGTCTGCAGAGCAGGCTGGAGCCAGAAGACCTGAGTGGTCTGGAGGGTTGATACACTGATAGCAAGTCTGTGATGTATTTAGGTGCTAAGCCATTCAGAGATTTATAGACTAACTGAAGTATTTTAAAGTCTATCCTCTGAGATACAGGGAGCCAGTGTAAGGACTTTAGAACTGGGGTGATGTGCTCTACTTTCTTAGTCTTAGTGAGGACACGGGCAGCAGCGTTCTGGATCAGCTGCAGCTGTCTGATCCACTTTTTAGGCAGACCTGTGAAAACACCGTTGCAGTAATCAATTCGACTAAAAAGTCAGTCTCTAAAGCATTTGAAAACTATATTTTAAGATTTGAAGACTTCAGTGCAAATAAAGAAAAACTTTATTCAGAGATTAACCTTCTCGTGCACTTTGAGAAACATTTGACACTTTTTAGAACTTCTGATTTAATAACATGGATAGCAGAACACTCTGGGTGAGAATGTCTGGCCAAAAAAGAAGAAAACAAAAAAGAAAATGAAACTTGAGAAAGGTCCTAGTCAAAGTTCAGACTGTCTCACGCCATTAGACTGTTCATAGTTAAAACTAGTGTTGCACTGATACCAGTATCAGGCAACAAATAGGGCACTAATACCATTTTGGGAGCCAAAAATGTATTAAACTGTTGTCACCCATTCCAGGTAGGCAATAAACGTTCTACTGGATTCACTTTGTATTGGTTTTTTTTCCTGCTTCACAAAGGTAGGCAGCAGCTTGACAAAGCCATGATGGCAATTATTTTACATCCAAGCAGTATGCAGTTCTTCATATATACACGCACATCAATTTCAAACAGATGGTATCGGTATCGGCCAATACTATATCAGGGCCAAAAAATGGCATCGGTGCAACACTTATTAAGACTCCTGTGGCTGATTTAAAACAATTATGCAAAGAAAAGTGAACAAACATTCCTGCACGGCAATAAAAAACAGTCATTGTCAATTATTTCATATCCTTCATGCCAATGTGGCACAACCAGTTATTAGGTTTAGGGGGTAATTACCTTTGAAAAAATTGTTTTTTTTCTCCCAGCAAAGGAAACCATCCTTTAAACTCTTCATTGAGACTCTCTTTGTCTCATATTTGATGATGACACATTTAACTGTAACATAAGAAACAAAAGAAACTGTCAGGAAACAGGAGCTTTTGTGCCATACTGTACGCCGCGGTCGGCTGAAGAAATCTGGGAAAGCTCATCTGCAGGGTTGTGTACAATATGGCTTTAATGTTTAGTTTCACAGGACAGGAAAAGATTGTGATGGATGGTGCGGGTGGGTCGCGGAAATAATAATTCAGGTCGGCGTTTCTGCTTTACCATAAATCATAACTTTAATGTTAACCTGGGTGAAGTTTTTAACAGCTGAATAATTGGACGTTTTATGAGATTTGGGTTTGATTTAACCCCCCCAGATTAAAATCACTGAACATTTAGGCTGTAAATGTTTTAAAAACTCGACTAAAATAAGCAAAGCAGACTGAGGTCTAAAGCTGTGGTTTAACTCTCTGATTGGGAGCTCATTTATGTGGTCGGCTTCCTGATAACAGAGACTCCCACTCTGCCTCCTCTTGTCAGGGCTGTTTTATGCTGCACTCTGACGCAAAGCCTCGCTTTCCCTCCACAGCTGGGCCACGGGGGACTGGGGGCCCTGCAGCCGCTCATGTGGAGGAGGCCAACAGACCAGGGCACTGCGCTGCATGAGGAAGGTGACCTACCAGAGGGAGGAGGTGGCGGCCCACTCCCTCTGTCCCGTTATCTCTCCGGCCCAAATCCAGCCGTGCCGCACCCAGGCCTGCCCGCCGGAGTGGAGCACGGGATCATGGTCACAGGTGGGTCTGATTCAGTCGCTGGAAATAACCGCCAGCGCCTGCTTTGCTGCATTCTATCTAAAGACAAATCTTACTTTTCTCCTTTATTTGCTTTGATGAAAATGTCCATTTTCAGTTAATTGATTTTATTTATGATTAAAAGTTTCCCACACGACAACGCACAAACTCCCAAAACCATGTAGATTTAAACAAGCAGAGAGAAAAGCAAACCTAAAATATCCATCCATCCATCCATTCATTGTCTGACACACTTTTTCCCAGCTGGGGTCATGAGGGTGCAATATGAGCAAGTGTAAATGTAACCAAAATTGTCTCCAGCCAAGAGTTTTCTCAATGGCTAAAACCAGGGAACAAGAAGTCATTCAAGCTCGGAACGATGGGAATTAAGGCAGTGGAGTCGCATGCGAAGCGCGAAACACAAAGCGTCAAAATGGAGTTACAGAGAAACAGCCGGTATTTCTCAGTTTAGTTCCACCCTTGTCTCTGCAACACCTCCACTTATCACCAAATCAAACATACTAAGAAAACCATACAAAGAAAAATAGCTGCGAAAAAGACTTAGCACTGGTTATGTTGTGGCTTTAAAACTGATTTGTTTTGTTCCCTGCTAAAACAAAGTTTGTGAATTCAGTTAAATAATTGTTAAAATATATCTGTCATTTGTGTGTTTTTAGCTTTCTTCCTGTATGGGAAGCTTTTCAACATTTGAAACATTAGTGCAGTGGTTTATGTTAAAATAAACCTTTGGGTTAAGTTGTCGCAAGCAGGTTTTTCTTTTGTTTTTGTGAATTTGGTCTTAAATTTTTAATTTCAAGTGGCATTAAAAAGTCTTAAAAAGTTTTGAATTTAACTTGCTTTATGCTGTAGGAACCCTGCATTCAGGTATCTTCGCTCTCTCAACCATTTCTCTTGCTTTATAGCACAACACAGTGTATTTTATGGCCATTTCTGTTCTTTGGAGTCTACATCTCTAATGGAATAGATGGAATTTAGATGCTTTGATTATAGTTTGGAATAAAATGATAATCATCTGTGCACAAAGTGGCCATCATCTATCCCTGACCATATGGGATTTATTGAATTAATGTTACTCTACTGCTTTTATTGCAGTTCACCAATAGTAAAAGTTTGTGTTGCAAATATGTTAATTGGACTTTTATTGAGTTGTTTTCTTTTTGTGATGATGATGAAATGACTGTAATTGTCAGAGATGGAGACACAAGTCAAATTACTTGGACTGGAGTCATTAATCGTCTTCCTCATCTTGTCATGTAAGGTCCAGTTTCTGATCACCTGACTCGTGTGACGCCATAAAAACGCACGTTTATTCCAGTTTTGTGAAATACACTCATTTTGAAGTGGCTGTAAAACCACTGAGACAAAAATGATTTATATATATATATATATATATATATATATATATATATTTTTTTTTTTTTTATAGATTCTCGGCATGTTTCCCTTTAGCACATTTATTTTCAGAATTACAATATGCAGCGTCTCTTTCAGTGGAAATGCTGCTATTATTCCCCTGAGCAAACATGGAAAAAAAAACTCTTAAAAACAAATAAAACTACATCACCACAAATTTAAAACATCACTAAATGAGTTGTGACCCAAATATTAGCTTGTTTTACATAAATTAGACACTTTTTCGGGTCGGGTCAGATCCTGGCGCGTATCGATGCTGCGGGCGGGCGAGCGGTCCTTCTTAAATTGAAATGTAACTGTATGTAACTTGAGAGGGTTTGATGCGTCCCTGAATGAGTCATGTGACCCAGAGTGATGCTTTACAGCCGTGTGCTCCCCTTAAACATCAGTTAACCTAACTAAAGCTTTTTGGTCAACAAAATCGATATGACCTGATCAGACATATTATTGGTTCTGTGAGGATTTAATCTAGTATCTCATGACTTCTTAATGTGTTGGTCCAAGATGGAGTCAGATCCACATCAGGATGGTGAGCTGTGTCATTTTTCCAGTGATTTTAAGCAAGATTGAACCTGGAAAAAAACCCAAAGGGGAGTTTTAATGATTTATACGTGGAAGAGCTGGAGATTAAATTGCCTGTCTGTGCGTAAAAGTGATGCCATTAACTTTAAGTCCGCAAAACTAAATCTAATCCATCTAATTCTACACGTTTCGGTGACTTTGCTCTTGACTTTCACTTTTTTTTCATGAAACTTATAAATTTATGATGTTTCTGAGAACTACCTTCTCTTTCTGTTGTTTTCTGTATAATGTTCTACAAAGTTTTATTGAAATACTTTTTTCTTACACATTCAGATTAGATGTATATAACTTGCACTCACTCCTTTTCAAACAGCATCACCATCAATCTCAAATAAAGCTCTACTGCCCTCTGCTGGACATGTGGAGAACAAATACAGATTATGAGGGCGTACATTGGTATTATATTATGAATAAGCCAATTTTAAACCGTTAAATAGCTTATTTTACAATGATAATTTTTCAATACAGTCTCAAATAATTAATATTGTTATTTTTTATCATTGTTTTATTAAAATGTATTGTAATTATTAAAATTCGTCCCTGTTGCTTTCGATTTCAGATGTATTTATACATGGGAAAATGCATAGTGTTTATGATGTTTGGTCAAATAATTACAGTAAGAGCAAAGCACCCTGGAGCCCTTTCTTGTTGCTTATATTAAACCTCACCAGTTGGTTAGAAATGTAAACTTTCCATCTGTAAATGTACCCTGTAAAGTGTAGATTGGTGCTCTATAACCTCTCTACAGTCATATTTCTATCTGATAGTTGGGTTAAATTTTCAATTCAATTCAATTCAATTCAGTTTATTTATATAGCGCCAAATTCACAACACATGTCATCTCAAGGCACTTTACAGTTCAACCAGATCATACAGTCAAATTGATACAAAGTTTTCTATCTAAGGAAAACCAGTTGATTGCATTGACTCATTGACTCGAATACAATCCCTCACACTAAGCATGCTTGTAGCGACAGTGGAGAGGAAAAACTCCCCTTTAACAGGAAGAAACGTCCAGCAGAACCAGGCTCAGTGTGAGCGGCCATCTGCCGAGGCCGAACATCTGAGCATTATTGGCTGCCATCACCGGCACAGTTTGAACACTTTACTGTCACACAGCCATCAGTCTTTGGGATGCTTGTGCAACTTGCTTTCAGTGGTTTCAGTGGTCCCAGTTCGGTAAACACTGGTCCCAGTTCGGTAAACAGTCATGCAGAGAGGAGGCAACGCTTTGTTGAAAAGATCAGTTGGAGTTTTGACTTAGAGAGGACAACATGGGAGTGTAAATAGATTCATGGGTCTGCGTCTGTGGATGGGATTTAGGAAATGAATAGGAAGCCTCTCTGACTGTGGCCCTCAGTCCCTGTGGAGCAGTTGGACTCAGTTGTTCGTCTCTACAGTTCATGCGGAGTTCAGTGCAGCTCTGTCTCCCCCTCTCTGATGAGTTCACATTCATTGTTGGTTTATCGTATATCATATTGTGTTCCCCTGATATCAGTGACCTTCTTTTTGCTTTGCCACCATCCGGTGAATAACAGATTGATCCACGGTGTCTATGCCAAGGATTTCACCTTATTAATGTGAATGAATCTGAAGGGAACTGAAGGAGAAAACAAAGACAGGACATTCAAAGTAACAAAATGATGGTGCATCTCTGATAGCGTCAACTAAGGGTCAATAAATCTTTTTCTTAATGGTTCATAAAAGCACCAGGATTATCAGCTTTAGCTTCACTGTTGTGTAACTTATTTCCTCCTTGTCTTTCCCCAGTGCTCTAAATCCTGCGGCCGTGGATTGAGGAAACGGACTGTGTTCTGCCGCAGCACTGATCCAGGGGCCACTGCGGTGGTGGTGCCCGACAGCATGTGCAAACAGCACCACAGGCCAAAAGCCCAGGAGACGTGCGTCTTAAGGAGGTGCCCCAAGAACGAAAGACTACAGTGGATCCCGACGCCCTGGGCAGAGGTGAGAGAATAAACTGGATTAAAGGGAGATTGAGGGAGATGCAAAAGCCCCTTTGGGTTTTATTCATCTTTTTATTTTGGTTTCTCATAAAACCCAAGACTTTAATTTTAAATGTGGAGAAAAGTAATCCCGTTTTTCACAATTTCTAGGGGGTATTTTCTGTTATACACCCAAATGATATCCAGCACAGAAATATATTTTTTTAGAAGTTACCACGTTACTAAACTTTATTCCACCCATGATCAGTTTAACCCAATTAAAATAGCTTAACTTAGGTTAGCCAATAAACGAATTGTCATTAATTGTCAATTGATGTTTATAAGTTTACAATATGTCCCGTTTTAACTAAAGATTGTTTGAATTTCTGTTCCAGTCCTCTTTGATTGTCTCTGTGTTGTAATGTAACCACTGCCCACTAGAGGGCTGCTCTATCTTTAGCAGAGATTCACTGTTACTGTAATAAGTAATGCTGAAGTGGAGGAATCTGGTCCGGAATTATTTATACTGTTTAACGACCACAAGGATGCAGAAAGCACTTTATATTGTTCTGTTTGTAAATATAAAATCTAAAAATTGCTATAGTTATCACCTGCACGGCGAAGCACCTCTGCTGAGGTAAAAAAAAACAAAAAACTTTATGATTTAAAAAAGTCAAAAGCAATTTTCTTGCCATTGTGCAAAAATGTTGAAACATGATGTTAGGTTTATTCAATGATGATTATAAAATTAATGTGTGCTTATGAAACATTTGTGCGAGGGGACGCTCCACTCCTGTCTCATGATTCAGTCAGGAGACCATCCTGCCTTGTCATTCTGATGGAGCATTCTGTCTTCATGAACTGATCAATTGTTCTGTCAGAACAATACTCTGTTTGTAACCATGCGTCATGTTCTGTTAATAAAATGCTCTGCAGAGGAGTTCCAGTGGGAGACAGTGTGTTTGAGTCTGGGGTTCAACTGTCTCTCCTTCCTGCAGGAATTGTGTCCAGAAATTGTGTATTTCAGTTCTTCTTAAGCAAAAAACCTACATTTTATGAACCCGACACATGATGAAAGAAGACATGTTTGCAACAAACAGGGAAGATTAGGCTTTTGTGATATCAGGTAATTCATGTGGAGTTTTAACATTCCTTGACCAGAAGCTGTTCAAACAGAAGCTGTTCTAAAATGCTGCCTACAGCACAAAGTCTCTCCCAGCAGATAGAAACAGAAAACTAGATCACAGATTTGGTCCACTCAACTGAAACGAGGTGACAAAAAGTCTGGCAGTCTGTCAGAGCGACATACCCTGACTTTAAATGACAGCTTTACATCTCTGTTTATTAGAAACCACAAATGTTTCGCAAATTTCAGCCATGTTTTTCAGAACCCTAAATGGTTCCTTTATTTGTTATATCTTATAGATATATTTGATAAAATTTTAATAAACATTTATGCATTTAATACAGCTGGCACAAAAAAATAGTTCAAATATAATGAAGCACTATTTTATTCTTAAATTGACATATTGTATAATAAATATAGCCCTTCATGTTATGGAGAGATCCTTGCGGAAGAGGATTAGGGCCACTGAAAAAAAAAAAAAAGTTAACTGATTTTTATTTTTATTTTATTTCAGTATAGTATGGGAAAAAAGTCAGAATTCTGAGACAAAAGTCAGAATTCTGACGTTTTTCTCAGAATTCTGACTTTAATCTCAGAATTCTGACTTTTTTCTCAGAATTCTGACTGAATTCTGACAATAAAAAAGTCAGAATTCTGAGATTAAAGTCAGAATTCTGACTTTTTTCTCAGAATTCTGACTTTAATCTCAGAAGTCAGAATTCTGACTTTAATCTCTTTTTTATTGTCAGAATTCAGTCAGAATTCTGAGATTAAAGTCAGAATTCTGAGATTAAAGTCAGAATTCTAAGAAAAAAGTCAGAACTCTGAGAAAAAAGTCAGAATTCTAAGAAAAAAGTCAGAATTCTAAGAAAAAAGTCAGAATTCTGAGATTAAAGTCAGAATTCTAAGAAAAAAGTCAGAATTCTAAGAAAAAAGTCAGAATTCTGAGATTAAAGTCAGAATTCTAAGAAAAAGTCAGAATTCTGAGACAAAAGTCAGAATTCTGAGATTAAAGTCAGAATTCTAAGAAAAATGTCAGAATTCTGAGACAAAAGTCAGAATTCTAAGAAAAAAGTCAGAATTCTGAGATTAAAGTCAGAATTCTAAGAAAAAAGTCAGAATTCTAAGAAAAAAGTCAGAATTCTGAGATTAAAGTCAGAATTCTAAGAAAAAGTCAGAATTCTGAGACAAAAGTCAGAATTCTGAGATTAAAGTCAGAATTCTAAGAAAAATGTCAGAATTCTGAGACAAAAGTCAGAATTCTGAGAAAAAAGTCAGAATTCTGAGACAAAAGTCAGAATTCAGAGAAAAAAGTCAGAATTCTAAGAAAAAAGTCAGAATTCTTAGAAAAAAAGTCAGAATTCTGACTTTTTTCCCATGTTAAACTGAAATAAAATTTAAAAATCAGTTAACTTTTTTTTTTTTTCAGTGGCCCTAATCCTCTTCCGTAGATCCTCTTGGGACAAGAGAAAACTTTATTGTTTCTTATAAAATCGCTGCTTAGAAATGAATTATTATTCAATTAGATTAATTAATTAATCAATAACCTGCATCTCAAATCTTAATCTATTTTATCCACATTTTAATCAGAGGAGTGACTGGGTATTTATTTCAGACTGTTGGTTTAGGTTAGAACAGGATATACTGAGTTTTTAACATTCAGAATAGAATAATTAATAGAGTTAACCAACTAAACTCACATTATAGGAAAAAAAAGCATAAACGAAGTTACAAAGGTGTGTATCTGTAAACTTTAGAGAAGTTGTCGGCATTAATGCTATTCATTATGTGTTCCACAAACCTTAAACGATAAGACAAGGAAAGATAGCTTAAAATAAAATTTTAAATGCCCCTGTAGAAGTTGCAAACCATTAAAGGAACTTTTGTCTACATGCAAAATCCTTTTTATAATCAGGGTTCGTACACCTTTTCCAAAGTCAAAATCAAGCACTTTTCAAGATCCATTTTAAAACTTTTTCTGGCACCTTACGTCACCGTAAATTACATACCAATACATAGTCAAAATTATTATTTAGTGTTTTTATCGCATTAAAAGAGATGCTATAAACAATCAAAATTGTGTTAGCAGAAGGATCAGATATTTAAGCAAAACACAAGTTTTAATTTTTCGGAATGTGTCAGAGTCTAAGTAGACGTTGCTTGATATCTAACCTGCCTGAGACGATGTAAAAACAGTTACCTCGAACAAAATCACTCAACAGGTTCACTTCAATTTCAATTCATTTATTGAAAATATGAAAATGCAAACATTCGTCTTTGAGGTAGACAGTCAATCAGATTCAGCTCATTGACCTTTTTTGACAATATTGTGCAAATCAAAACAATTTGAGTTGTAAAATACACAGAATTAACACCACAAAATAGTGCAAATGTATATGTGGCAAAAAATGCTACATGTGCCAAGGGCAAAAGTTGCATTTTATGCACACTCACCGGCCACTTTATTAGGTACACCTGTCCAACTGCTCGTTAACACTTCATTTTTAAGCAGCCAATCACATGGCGGCAACTGATCAAGACAATCTCCTGCAGTTCAAAGCGAGCATCAGTATGGGGAAGAAAGGTGATTTGAGTGACTTTGAACGTAGCATGATTGTTGGTGCCAGAAGGGCTGATCTGAGTATTTCAGAAACTGCTGATCTACTGGGATTTTCACGCACAACCATCTCTAGGGTTTACAGAGAATGGTCCGAAAAAGAAAAAACATCCAGTGAGCGGCAGTTCTGTGGGCGGAAATGCCTTGTTGATGCCAGAGGTCAGAGGAGAATGGCCAGACTGGTTAGAGCTGATAGAAGGGCAACAGTGACTCAAATAACCACCTGTTACAACCAAGGTGGGCAGAAGAGCATCTCTGAACGCACAGTACGTGGAACTTTGAGGCAGATGGGCTACAGCAGCAGAAGACCACACCGGGTGCTACTCCTTTCAGCTAAGAACAGGAAACTGAGGCTACAATTTGCACAAGCTCATCGAAATTGGACAATAGAAGATTGGAAAAACGTTGCCTGGTCTGATGAGTCTCGATTTCTGCTGCGACATTCGGATGGTAGGGTCAGAATTTGGCGTCTACAACATGAAAGCATGGATCCATCCTGCCTTGTATCAACAGTTCAGGCTGGTGGTGGTGGTGTCATGGTGTGGGGAATATTTTCTTGGCACTCTTTGGGCCCCTTGGTACCAATTGAGCATCGTTGCAACGCCACAGCCTACCTGAGTATTGTTGCTGACCATGTCCATCCCTTTATGACCACAATGTACCCAACTTCTGATGGCTACTTTCAGCAGGATAATGCGCCATGTCATAAAGCTGGAATCATCTCAGACTGGTTTCTTGAACATGACAGTGAGTTCACTGTACTCAAATGGCCTCCACAGTCACCAGATCTCAATCCAATAGAGCATCTTTGGGATGTGGTGGAACGGGAGATTCGCATCATGGATGTGCAGCCGACAAATCTGCGGCAACTGTGTGATGCCATCATGTCAATATGGACCAAACTCTCTGAGGAATGCTTCCAGCACCTGGTTGAATCTATGCCACGAAGAATTGAGGCAGTTCTGAAGGCAAAAGGGGGTCCAACCCGTTACTAGCATGGGGTACCTAATAAAGTGGCCGGTGAGTGTATATGGTCTATAACCTCAAAGTGCATATAGAAACATCCCCCTGAACCACCATCTTTACCATGAAATGTGGTGAAAATATGCTTTGCTTTGCCTCTCAGGCAGGGAAGACGGTCAGAGTTAAATGGGAGGACAAACAACAAAACGTTTTTTAAACAAATTATTGACATGTTTCACTTCCTTCCACAATACAATTAGTATTTATTTGTTTATGAAATCAAATATCTATGCAACTCAATAAACATGATGGTTATTCAGAGACTTTTAATGCTTTAGCAAAGGTATTTCTAAGTAAACCAGCAGAGCAGCTGTAGTCTATGGGATTTCTTTCTGCAGACGGCATTTTGTTCTTTAAATAGAGTAGACTGCACCTCACACATATCATCACAGGCTTCCGGCCTTTTCTGGTTTCACAAGCATTTATCAGTCATTAATAGAGAAATTCATGTCAGAGCAGTGAAGTAGTTTCCACATATTAATATGCAGGGCAGCTGGATTCATTTGAAACTATCATTAGTGCTCAGCTTTACCTCCCTGCTAGAAGATTGGTGAAAACAACAAACAGCGAAGAACAACCTGAGCTGAAAGCAGAGACCGTCGCTGAGATGAAAGCAGCTCGCAGTGAATATTTCAGCTGCCTGATCGTCCCCTATTCATTTATCCAATTTCATCTAGTAAACAGGATTTCCCCCGCTATACTTTCAATATAGCCGTTCAGGCAGGTAGGTTTCCAGTTGAACGCTTTGCTTGTTCTTTGAGCTCTGCTACACGGCTGTAATAATGTGATTGTAAAAAATAATGAACAGTTATAATGAGCTATCAGAGATGGTGTCAGTTGTTAGCTTCAGATTAAAAGCCGCCTCACTGTGCTCTGAAATATCAGTAACAGGTCGCTGTCTCCTCCGGTCATTCCTTATACTACTTAAATCAGGGGTCTTCAATGTTTTCCAGGCCAAGGACCCCAAACTGATGGAGCGGGGACCCCCTAATTATATATATATAGTATTAAATAGTGTCATATCAAACTGGTCCTATAGTCACTCTATCACATATGGAGTAATGTAACTAAAGTAATTTCTCCCTGGGATTATTAAAGTATTTCTGATTCCTGGTTGATGGGACAGGTGTTGTGAATGAAACGGTGCCCAGCTTGAAAGAGCTCCTGTGTGTCGCTGAATGTGAGCATTGATGACTGAAAGACATCTTCTGCCTCCATTTATCTGTTTACTACAGTGTGTTGAATTCATGTTAATGTGGATTTAAAGATATTTCAATTAGTGGAAAAAATTATAATGTTAAAAAAAAAAAGTCAAAACTTTCGCGACCCCGATGCAGTTCCTCCGTGGACCCCCAAGGGGGCGCGGACCCCCTGTTGAAGACATCCGACTTAAACAATCAAATATAGGAATTGTTGTTACTATAAAACATTATTTACGATATGCATGATATTATATGATTTGTATGCAAAATGTTGCGGCATATTTCCTAAATAGGAAGTATCTTCTTAAATATGTTTTCCTTTATTTAGGTTAAATCTGCCAATGTTTGGCCAGGGCCTCATAGATAACCGACAGGACTTGTCTGTCTGTTGCCAATAATCTTTGCTGGAGTCATAAGAAAAATTCCTTATTTCAAATTGTTGGCTCTACAGCCAGAAAATGATTGGATTTTTTTTTTGTGTGAATTAGGATAAAAGTGAAACATGGTTTTTAAATTAACTCAGTAGAAATGCACTCCACACTTCTCAGATCATAATTATAAACCTGTGAATTTCGAAGCCTCTGACTTTCCTTGATAGTTCCTTTTTAAACATCAATATTTGTACTAAAATATTCTTTCTGTCATGATTTGTGGACATAAACATCTTAAGAGAAGCGTCATCTCCTGGTCAGACCCTTCAGTGAAAGGGAGGAGTCAAATGCACACCCAGGATAAGGGGGGGGGGGGGGGGGTCACTCATGTGGCTGGAAGTTGGAGGGGAATTTTTTGGAGTTGCAGGGCTGGCGTTTTACTGGGAAGGGCCATTGTGAATGACTGCTACTTTAAATTGAAATCACATGAGTTTAACCATGGATTGCAACATGGCACAAAGCAGAAAAGTTTATAAAAAAAAATCATAAAAAGTTAAAATTTCCAACTCATCAAGTAAACCGACTCAAAGCCACATTCAGGTAGCTTGTGATTAAGGCTGCAACTTAAATTATTTATCTAAATGATTAATCTGTCAATAATTTTTCCTTTAATTGATTAATAATCAGATTTTTTTTTTACAGATTCAAACCAGGTAATAAACTTTTCCACTTGACAAGTTCTGAATAGAGCATATTAAGGGACAACTATTTAAAAAAAGATCTTAAAGCTACAGTGTGTAATAATTGCAGGGATATACAGTCAGAAATGTAATATATTATACATAACTATGTTATTTATCATCATCTACGAGCTCAGCCTCTTAACCTTAATATTTGCGTTGCCTTAGAATTCGTTATTTATAATTACATAGGAGCGGGTCTCGCAGCCATGGAGGCAGACATCTTTGCGCTACGGCAGCGCAGAGCCAACAAACTAGCGATTGCGAGATCGCCAAAACGTCACAACGATGTAGAAAAAATAACGGGTATATTTATTATCTTAAGTCTACATGAAATCTATACCCTGCACAGACTAATGAAATACTATCTGTAAAATTATCTATGTAAACAAACCTCATCACTTGAGAAGGTAGGTGATGCGGACGTCGTGGAAGACATCTTGTCCCGTAACGCTCGCCGTACTGTTGGGGGGGAGATGTTCATGTTGCTGCAGTCTGCAGTCTGACCGCTAGATGTCGCTAAAAGTTACACACTTTATCTTTAAAATCAAAATATTTGTGATTTTTTTTTTTTTTTGCAGTTTTGGTATAATTCCTGCTCTAAGTGGTTTGCCCTGTCAGCTAAAAGCATGTTTCATAGTCTCTACACTTCATTTAACGATTTATCTATTACTAAATTAGTTGACGATTATTATTAAGTATTGATTAATCGGATTCCTTGTTTCAGCCCTAAATCGGAAGGCAAAAGGTTCCTTAAAGAAGATTTTTACAGAATGAAACCGGGTGAAACGAAAACTTTCCCACTTGAGGAGTTCTGGATAGAGCATAGTGAAAGACAAAAAAGGTTTTTATCTAAAATGCTAAATATTTATGTATATATATATATATATATTACAATTTTTTTGTAATTATAGCTATAAATGGGCTGTTCTGTCAGCTAAAGGCTTGTTTTAGAGTCCAAATAACCAATCATCAGTAACGAAGAATTACTTAATTAATAAAAAATTTAAGAATTAAGAATTAATTGAAGATTTTTTTTTCAGTAACAGATTAATCATGATTAACTGTTTCAGCCCTACCAGTGATATTTGCTGTGATAAGAACCCTCCACAGGTAATCTGCTACATATTCCCTCTCCTCTGTTTCAGTGTTCCAGGTCCTGTGGCTCCAGCATCCAGAGAAGAGAGCTTCGCTGCGGGGAGAGAGACTCACAGGGAGGGTATGAGCCTTTGACTTCTCACCAGGGCTTTCATCCCACTCGAATACACTGGCACAGACACTTGAGCCCCAGCTGCATCATCCATGTGGATTACCTTTAAACCGGAGAGCCTGTAGGGTCGGCCTGTTTGAGTTTCCACTGTGTTTGTTTTGCTCAGGTACGTGCAGTTTCCTGTACGGCGCTGCAGAAATATTGCCAAACCTTCGGTGGATCTGCAGCAGGTCTGCAGCCGAGCTCCGTGCCCAGAGCTCCCCCGGGAGGCCTCGGGTAGAACAACCTTCAGCGGCGGGGTGTCAGGCTGGTACCCTTCTCCCTGGCAGCAGGTACACCTGTTCATACTTGGTTTGCAAACTGTATAAAGTAAAGACTTTTAGGCTTATAAGAGGGTTCTAGTAAATCATCTAAATCAGAGGTAACCAATTAAAAATCAGCAGGTTTGAATAAAGAAAATCTTCAACCAGTTCAGAGACATTTTTAACTATAGATTTTTACTTTAAACAGTATTTAACACTGAAATAAAATTAGGTTTTTATCCCTATCATTGCATTTTTACAAAAAAATATATAAAAAAAGAACATTTTCCCATTTTAAAATCTAAATTGTTTTTGAACTAGAGAACAACAATCGTTCCGTTTGGTATATAGACAATTTCCTGATTCACATATTTTATAGAACACCTGAACTGAGCGTTTGTTATTTTCTTTCTTTTTTCTGTCTTAATGTTGGCAGTGGGCTTTAGGCTGCCCTGCAAGGCTTTAAACCTGGGTTTAAATGGAGACTAAGCCATTCTCAAGCACATATCAAGGAGCTCATTTTGAGCCTGGATCCAGATTTATTTTGGATTCTGTTCATGGTGGAGAATCCTGCTTCACAGCAGCAGGTTGAGCCAAACATCCTCTAAATGTGCAGGGTCATCTTTGAGCACGCCATTTCACTTTTCTTTCACCAGTTCACCGCAGTTCTTCCAGCAGTCCACACTTTCTCTGCTCTCTTTTTCTCATCGTCTTCTCCTTCTTTCCCATCGCCCGGCTTGCCACAGTTTGCCTGCTGTTTCTAAAAGTAGCAGCAGCAGCAACCCAGACTGACAGCTCATTGGCTAATGTGGATCATGCGCAGCCTGGAGCCGGACGCTCTGGAGGGCTGTACCGTATTAACAGGAGAAGCGGCGCAAGTGAAATTAGACACTGATGTCTTATAACATGTGGTAATTTATAAATGTTTTAAATCAGGTTGGGCCCGGTTTAGCCAGCAGGTGAATCCGGATCCTGAACGCGGCCCGCTAATACGTGACCTCTGATCTAAATCATAAAACGTTTTACCTAAATTAAAAAATACTGTGTGAAGGTCATGTTTTTATCTATCAGTCTGTTTCAAATACTATAAGGAGATGTCAGGATGGGGGTTTAGCTTTCATGCTCTAATAGGAAACTTCCGGCCGTTATAGACGGCAGCTGCTGTAAATCACTTTTTGATGAGTAGAATTGGGGTTTAAATGCGAGGCAGACTGAACCTTTGGATCCGTTTGTTAGAAACAAACTACATATCGTTTATTGGTTCTTTTCAAAAGACGGCCCTTTATTTTTAAAATCCCAGCTAATGTCCTTTCAATTCTTATTTATTTATCTTTATTTAGTGATGTATTTTTAACAAGCCAGGCTGGGCTGACTTATTTTATCTGGGAACTAACTGCTGGAAATATTCCAGTTATTTGTTGATCCAATCATGAATTTAATATTTTCTAGCGTTGAGCCTGAGAAAAGCTGTGAGCAGCTGGAGAAGAGATAAGGCTGCAGGAGAGGTTCGACTTCCAGCAGGACAAATAAACCAAGAACAAACCTACAAAGAAAGAGTTTGGATCAGGGAATTTCCAGTTTTAGAAGAAGAACAACATCAATGAATACATGTGCAAAAAAAAATATAAATTACCAGTAAAATAGTATCTGGACAAAAAGTTATTTTTAGCCCTTCTAAACCGCCTGATAAGTTAAAGAAGGGGAAGAATCAGTGCTCTAAATTGTACTTAAAGCTGAAATTTTTATTTTTGAAAATCTGCAGAAGGTCTGTAGATAGTTAGAGGTTTAATTAAACTGAACTCTTAACAGAAAATCCAATATTTACTTAACTTGCCTTTAAAGGCAGGTAAAGCTGCAGCAAAAACAAAAAGAAAAATATTTACCTCTAAATATTTATATTTAATTTGCATGCACTCCCCATGATCTATTTGAATATGTTGTTACATGTTTTATGGAATGCAAAAGATTAAATCTGTTTTTAGAAATATTACAATTAGAAGGAGTTAGAACCAACGGGGTGGATTTGGAACTGGAACCTGGTGAAGGTGCATAAGGTTGCTCAAGTTCCAATTCCAGAGTAGGGGAGGGTATTGGCAGGAAGTCATGATTCGATTCAAATCACGATTCACATGCCACGATGTGATTCTATCACGATGCATCACGATACTTGAAATATTGCGATGCATTGTAATATCTTCACTGAACACTAAGAAAAAGATACAGCCCTTACCAGTGGCTGACTGGCTGGGTACGATCTGGATCGTGTCTTCAGTTGATTCATAACTGAAAGCAACTGCATTCATACATAGCTGTATTCATTGAAACTACTTTTGGAGGTGTTGCCATGAAAACAAATACTGGACACAAATATTACTATTACTGGCGTGGACACACTGACAAAAAGATCTTAGGATTCATCAAACTTAAAATGACAAAATAAGGATAATCAGTGCCGTTTACATGGCCTCAGTGGTCCTTTTGCAAATGACGTGCATCATATCAATTTCATTTTTACCTTCTTTGTTTTTAAAGCCAAAATGCATCCAAGCGGGGCGAATTTCCTCAGTCTCCTCCATATTTTGTTTCATGAAATGTATTTTCCACCCGACTTCTCCCATGTGATTGATTTCGCTTCATCAGACTCTGTTCTCTGGAAATCTCTGGCATAAATAAATCAATTTTAAAGCTAAGCTTGAACTGCTTAGTTCATGACATTGGACCCTGTGAACTGGATCCTCTGTGTTATTATCTCCCAGAGATGGACTGTACAACGTAGGTGGAGCGTTACTCACACATGTAAGCTAGCTGTATAATAACAGCCATGGGGAATGGGCCTCCACTCTTACCCAGATTTTTTTTTTTTTTTTGCTAGAAGGTTGTGTGGCCTAACTGTTGCATCATTTATTATGCAAAAAGTCTTCAGGCTCAGTGTCTTATTCTGCTTGATCTCCTGACAGCTTTGCTAGAGGGCGAGAACATGCTGCTTGGGATATTGGTGTTCATCTGTTCTCGCTCTCTGCCTGGACTTTTGCTCCATCCATCCATTCCTCTCCCCTCCCTCCTCTGTCTGCTCTCATCACAAATACTTCACAGCAAATGCTGCAGAGTTTTTTCTGTTTGTATTTCTCTGATGATTGCCTCTTGGAGATGCATATTCATTTGTTTTTGCCTCATTGCTGCTTTCCCTCTGCTTTAGTGCTCGGTATCCTGTGGAGGAGGGGTTCAGACTCGAACCATCCAGTGTCTCCAGCAAGGTCGGCCTTCAGCCGGCTGCCCGGCCCACCAGAGGCCCGTCACTTCTAGGGCATGCAACACAAACTTTTGCCCTGCGGCTCCCCCAGCTCCTGCACCACACCCTAGCAACCGTGTTCTGTCTGCTGGACCCATTCTGAAAGGTGAAGTCTTGATTTCCTCGTCCTACTGTTACTGAGTGCGGTCTTTAGGGTGGATCAATTCTGCATCCATTTATCCATGCTGCATCTTTAAAATTGGCCACATTATTCTCTTCATCTAGTAAAGTCAACCTTTTGTTAAATGCTGCCAGTCAGCAGCCTTTGATTTTCTTTCTTGAACAAGATAAATTCATCTTTCGTGACACAAAACTGGGGAGAAAATAATCTATTAATCTGGCTTGTTGTTTGAAGGCCGACTATAATAATAATATCCCTGATATAAACTCTAGTTTAACACTTTAAATGGACTATATAAGGATCAGGGTTCCTGCAGGTCCTTAAAAAGTTTTAAAAGGCATTGAATTCTTTAAAATAAAACTAAGGCCTTAATTGGTATTAAAATGTCTTAAATCAGTCTTTCGTAGGTCTTAATTTTTTAAAACATCATAAATAGGATCATTTTTATTACAATTTATTTTTGTAATCTAAATAAAGCGTTAAAATTTACCTTTTTAAAAAAAATATATATAAAAAAAATAACGGCTCGCCATTATTGGTTCCGTCCCGATAGCGGAACCAATAAAAGCGTTTTTGCGGCCGGGACATTTGGGAGATGCGCCATTAACTTTTTGTCTGGAAAATATGAGCAAGCGTAAATGTAACGATCCAGCCAGTTTTCACCATGAATAAAACCAGGGAACATATATGAGGCTCAGTGGATTTTGTGCAGGAAGTCATTCAAGCTCAGAACGATGGGAATTAAGGCAGTGGAGTCGCACATGCGAAGCGCGAAACACAAAGCGTCAAAATGGAGTTACAGAGAAACAGCCGGTATTTCTCAGTTTAGTTCCACCCTTGTCTCTGCAACGCCTCCACTTATCACCAAATCAAACATACTAAGAAAACCATACAAAGAAAAATAGCTGCAAAAAAGACTTAGCACTGGTTATGTTGTGGCTTTAAAACTGATTAGTTTTGTTCCCTGCTAAAACAAAGTTTGTGAATTCAGTTAAATAATTGTTCAAATATATCTGTCATTTGTGTGTTTTTAGCTTTCTTCCTGTATGGGAAGCTTTTCAAAATGTGAAACATTAGTGCAGGGGTTTATGTTAAAATAAACCTTTGGGTTAAGTTGTCGTAAGCAGGTTTTTCTTGTGTTTCTTGTGAATTTGGTCTTAAATTTTTAATTTCAAGTGGCATTAAAAAGTCTTAAAAAGTGTTGAATTTAACTTGCTTTATGCTGTAGGAACCCCGACGATGGAAAACATTAAAAATACAGTTTTTGCTCAAACTATTTTCTTTTTTCTGACGACAGGTGACCGCTGCATTGATCACTTCAACTGGTGCCACTTGGTCCCCCAACATGGCGTCTGTAATCACAGGTTCTATGGACAGCAATGCTGCAAGTCCTGCTCCAGCAAGAAGCCGTAGATCTTTTGATTCTCCTCAGTCTGAAAGTGTAATGATCTTGGTTCTGTTGTTTTTCTTTAAGTTTTCTGTTTCAAGTTTAGCCAGGTTTTTCATTGTTTTCTAGCTTTTTTGGTGTGTCTGGATTCATTTAAGTTGCTTAGGTTTTTCTGTCTGTCCTCTGCTGCCTCCTTGTGTTCTTTTCCCTTGGCTTCCTCGTCAGCTCTAATCACACCTGTTCCCTATCAGCTCATTAGCTTTACCTTTGTTCAGTCAGCCATAAATACTCTCCCTATCTGTCAGGAATCACGGACAGATGGACCCAGTATACAGGAGAGACAGTCAGTAGGAAAGTTCAAAAGGTTTATTAAAATAAAAACAAAACAAAAGCGGAGCTGTGGCTCGCTGACACTGCAGGCGGGGGGGGGGCACCGCCCAATCTCAGACACTCTGGTTTAACAGTCCAGACCACGAGTGTCCCCAGTGCTGCAGTCCCAGGGGTGAGGCTGGAAGCTGATCCTGGTGAGGGATCCAGAACAGGCGGGGTCCAGATCAGGCAGGAACAGAGACAGGTGGCAGGATCCAGACTTCCAGACATGCACAGGCTTCCAGGAGGGTTCAAAGTCAGACTGGGACCAGAAGCATGACCAGGTGGTCACGCACAGGAGCAGACAGGATCAAGTGCAGACAGGCAGGCACAGTGGAAGAGGGTAGCCGAGACAGGACGTAGGAACCGGAACTTGAAGCAGACTTTAAACTGGTCTCCTCCTGGAGCCAGGCTTACTTTGATAAAAACTGAACCTCCCCCCATAATGAGCCAAAAACCCAGAGGACTCCGCAGGGGAGGAACAGTGGACGATCAGGAGACGAGACAAACACTAAAACCCTCTTTCCACTGGCAGCTAGGATCCAGGACATGAACCAAATAAAAACTGAACAGAAAACTTAAAGAAAAACAACAGAACCAAGATCGTTACAGAAAGAGGCCTCAGCCATGGAAACCAATCGGGAGCCATCGCTCATTACACACAGAACTCTGCCTAAAGTTGTGTGTTTTCCTCCTGGAGCGCTAGACTGACGCAAGCAGTGATGATGTACAAGAGACATTGCATAGACTCGGTTACAGAGAGCAATGCAACTCCTGCTGTTCCCCTGCCAAAGCAACCACATGAACAGTTTACCTTTGAGACCTCTGGAACTATAACCGCATCGTTAAAATCAGACTTTTGATTTCTCACATGTTGTATATTTAAAGGCTTCTGTTATGTTTCTTTTAAGTTATTATCGTTCGTTATACATCATTTTCTATTTTGTTCATGGCGACGTGTTACTCTGTTCTGCTAAACCACAGGCTTCTGATCTATTCACCCCTGAATCCATGCGATAAGGTTTCATTTTATTCTATGAGGTGTTAGTAATCAGTGATCATCAGTTCTCCTTCACATGTTATCTGCTCGCCCTGTGTGGCGCCACTACCGCATTACAATAGGACGCCTTCTTCTGTGTATTCTATTTGTGTTAATGCAATGAAAACCTGCCTCCGCTGTAAAACATTTTATTCAGCCTTTTTCTTTTCTGTATATCTGTGGTAAAAAAAAAAAAAAAAAGAAATTGTTTATATATGGATCTTGCTTTTTTCTTGCCAGCGCTCTATCGATTGCCGACAATCGTGCATAATGGTGCATAATGAGCGAGGCTATCTGTGGGTGTGCGGGAGGGAAGAGAAGAGGAGGGTGAAGAGCGTGAGAAGAGGATGATTGCTGGGCGAGCGTGGGTGCAGTCTAGATAGCAAGTGCTTGTTAAGAGAAAACAATGTAGGTGTGTTCTTCACAGAAGTCTGGTCAAAATTGTTGGCGCTGGTGGAGCTTAAGATAAGAGATGACGCACTTACATTCAGGCTGATGTTCGCCAAACATGAAAGGGAAGCGATCTGAATGCTTCTTTAGTCATAGACAGAGTAATGCCTCTCTATGCACCCCTTATGAAAAGATGGACTAAAGGTTTAGTAGTGAGCTAACTTCTGATCGGGAATAATGAGCCTCTTTCCCACCAATAACACCGTCTGCCAACCTGACTGACTCAATCAATATGAAACTCACAAAAACTAAACTCTGCCTCATTGAGTCACTGGAGGAACAAAGAAACAAAGGAAACACTTTTTGGTGGTAGCTGGTATATTTTTCTAACCAGAGTCAGTAGTCTGGTTGAACCTGCAGCAATTGGAGTGAAGTTTTGAACTTAACATCAGTGGCGGTTCTAGAAAATGTTAACCAAGCAGGGACCAATGTGCACCAAAAACAGTTCAGGGTCAATCTGAGCACAAGGAGATGGAGCAGATTTTCATGAGGCCATTGATAATAAAGCTAATTAAATATTTATGTATCAACTAATTTATTTCTCTACGTAATATAAACATTGAATGGGATTAGCAGTTATTTATCATATTTAATTACATAGTTAGACCCCTAGATCCGAACAGCAGAGACAAACTCAAAAACCAAATTCTTAAAAAAATCTTTTTTTATTTTTAGCATATTTCTATGACTCGATAACTGCATTTTTAAATAGGTTTTTGGTCAATATACTAAGTTTAAAATAGAGTAGGACATTCCCGTGATATATCACTGCTGCCACCTTCTGTTGTAGAAGTGAACTGCTTATTCCACCACTCAATTACCAGACATCATAGACATTTAGACTGATAAACCAGACTAAATGTGAGATTAAATGTGTAATTTAGTCTGGCCCCGATGAATGAGACATCAGAAGATTGTTGATGAGAACATAGCCTCGTGAGACCATCCTGATCTCGCGAGCTTACATGGTTTCACTCACTAATCAGTCTGGAGACTCTCCGTTAAAGAAAATTTGGAGCCGTTCACCAAACGAACGTCCAATCAGCGTTGGCTTTGAGGCGGGTTGAGGTGTGATGCAACGAGAAGCGCGACAGTTCAGTCTAAAGAACATGGCGGCTTCAGCCGATGAAACTAGCGTTAGCGTGGCTATCGACAAAGTTTTATCGGACTTACAGAGTATTTCTTCACTGAAAGAAGAGCAAAACACTGCTCTGGAGGCTTTTCTCAGAGGAAAAGATATTTTTGCTCTTCTCCCGACTGGTTTCGGCAAGAGTAGCCTGGCTTGTGGTTGTGTTTTCGTCGTCGCTCTGTTAGTACGTCATATGCTTCGTTGATCTGATTGGTTCATTTGGCCCGTCAGCTAACCAGTATTTTCACCCCTTCCCAAAATTACTTCAACGGAACGTTTCCAGATGGATATGCGGAGCAAATCCATCTGGTGGAGTCAGGTTAATGAGAACAACACGTTGTCTTTCAAACCATGTCTGTGCCTATTGGCCAACGCTCTGACCAATGAGAGCAACTGACTGATGTAGTAAGCGCGACAGAAAGTTGGTGGGGGAGTGTAAACAAACGGCGAATATGTCCTTCTCAAAAATGAAAGAGTGTAGAGCCTCCTTCTGCTTACGTTTCAACAGAAAACACAAGTCTAATCCTTCCAGAACTGATTCCAAAGCTGAGTCAAACCAGAACTGTTCAATAGTCTTTCTCCAGAGTTGTGCAGCTTTGTCGTCCCTCCCTCAAAACCCTGCCCGCTTTGCATCCAGAAATTCAAAAATCATCTGCATTGTGATTGGCTCGCCAGATTTAGGGCCTGGGGCAACGATCTATGCTAGATCAACTCGCAGCAAAAATTATTTTGGCCGCTGGCGGGTGGGCCTAGTTTACTAGGCTAAGAGTTTTTAGGCTAAATCTGGTCAATTTATCATATTCTTGATTTAGTCTAGAAACAGTTGTTGAGAACTTGGTTGTGTTCAGTCGGTCTGTTTTCTCCCACATTAGTCCAGTAATAGATGCTGAAAAGACGTTACAAACCCAGTTTTTAACATCTTCTCAACAATCTGAAATTACGGCTTTTTACCTTTTACTTTTCAACCAATGTAGACGTTGTTTGGATGTAAATCTTGCCATTTTTTCAGTGTCTTTTTAACCAATTTTTTGGGGGAATTACATCCACACCCACACACACCACTGCCCCCCTCAATAGCTCTTCCTCTGCTTAGTCTCATCTATAGTGAAATCATTCCTTTTGTTTCAATCGTCTCTTTTCCTGAGCTCTAAATTGTTTTTTTTTTCTCTCTGTTGGTATGGAGATTTTTTTTTTTTTTCTGTGCTTTAAACATTTCTGATATGGACCTAAATTATGAAATTCTAATTTTATCACGGAAATTAAGGATAAAAGTGGGATTGCTTCTTTCTTTGACAGCTAATTACAGGCTAATTAGAGACATTTAATTAAGAACTGTGTTAAACTGTTAGCCATCATTAAATTCCTCTGAGTTAGCAGTGTTACCAAGTAATTTTCTTTTTTGGAAGCAAGCCATCTCCTTGGCCAGTTTGGTGCGTCTGGCTGCCTTATAATATCATGGCACATTTGCTTGTTAAAAAGGGGGGAGACGTATACTTCCTGGCATAGATGACTACGCTAATATGGAGGGCTGCCTCTTTTCCTAAGGTAAACATGAATTTTGGCTGTAGCTATGAGACAGTCTCTGCATTCATGCATGTATGTATCCTTCTGTCATGTGTGGGTGTGTGTGTGTTAATGTAAGCATGTATGCATGCACAAAAAGGAGACAGCAGTTGTCTGTTGTTTTAGCTTGTAAGTAGCTATGAACTGAAGGATGGAGTCCCTCATAAATAAAGTAAAAATGAATTCCTTCCATTCCTGATACCCATGGCCTTTAGAGCCTTTAGATCTTGAATAGAACTGATTGAACAAAGTTGTGTGTGTAGTATCTTTTCATTTTATACCTGGGATGCTTGGAGATGACTTTGGTATTTAAAGGAATAAGAGAGCTTGGTTGATCCAAGACGCTGTTGTTGGGGGCTTAAATGTTCCTGGTAGGGTCTCCCAGGGTAAACAAGCTCAGGGTGACGGGTCTGAAAAAGAGCCTAAAGGCCCTTTAGACTAGAATTCAAATAAGGCCTGTGATGATGCCGCCCGTTATGAAGGAGCCCGGACCCCAACCTGGACCCAAGCCAGGGGTTAGGCTTCGTCGGCGAGCACCTGGTGGTCCAGTTCCTCCTTGTGGGAGCCGACTGAACGAGCCCAAAGAAGTGCTAATTTATCTGTTGGCTTTAATGTTCTTGTTAATAGATGTTTATGGAAACTGGATAGTGAGAGAAATATCACATAGTTTATGACATTCTTATGAAGATGGACCCTTTACCAACCAGACATGTCTAAACACTAGGGAGCTGATTGCAATACTGTATGAGCAAACATGATTGTGAGTACAAGGCTTATCTAGCAACCAGGTGCCGATACATTCTGTTTTAAAAAGGGGGGGGCTTTTAAAGCACATCTGCCTTAATGAGAATGGAAACCTAACCGGACTCCGCCAGATGGATTTGCTCCGCATATCCATCTGGAAACCTTCCGTTGAAGTAATTTTGGGAAGGGGCAAAAATACTGGTTAGCTGATTGGCCTATGTTGGTGATAGACGGGCCAAAAAAAAACAATCAGATCAACGAAGCATATGACGTAACAGAGCGACGACGAAGAGGAGCCAATTGATGGATCAAACTCTTGCCGAAACCAGTTGGGAGAAAAGCAAAACATCTTTTCCTCTGAGAAAAGCCTCCAGAGCAGTGTTTTGCTCTTTTTTCAGTGAAGAAATACTCTGTAATTCCGATAAAACTTGCTCGATAGCAACGCTAACGCTAGTTTCATCGGCTGAAGCCGCCATGTTCTTTAGACTGAACTGTCGCGCTTCTCGTTGCGTCACACCTCAACCCGCCTCAAAGCCAACGCTGATTGGACGTTCGTTTGGTGAACGGCTCCAAATTTTCTTTAACGGAGAGTCTCTAGACTGATCTGCGAGTGAAACCTTGAAATCTCGCAAGATCAGGATGGTCTCACGAGGCTAATGGAAACCATCCTGGTGACCAAAATGTTGAATATGCTGGGCCATCCTTCTCTACAACAGCCAGAACCTCTTCCTTTAAAAAATGCATCCTGAACCAGTTTTACGCCTGTTATCCTCTGCACATGCACACTTTGTATATAAAACCACATGAGCATGCATTTTTTACTTTTTTGCACAACTAATGTAGAGTTCATTATTTGTAATGATTGAAAATCAGACCCTTAGAAATCCTGCTTCCACCAGCTTAGGTCTGTTTTACTAAACATAGTTTTTCTTTTCTTGATAATGCCACCTTTATTTGCTCTATGGGAGCTGCAATTGCTCTTTAATCAAACCGTCTGCATAAGTCTTTGAGCTCAGAGCCCTCACATTTTCTCGGCTGCATGCTGTTTACCAGCTTGCTGTGACCCAGACACCACCAACTGTGGCCCGTTAATAAACCTGAAAGCTGCCAAAAATATCCATACAATAGAATGTGATTAATGCGCGGCTTTTTGTAGGTCTGCTATTAAAAGCAAACAGATTCAAATTCTTTTTTAGAAAGTGTTTTTTTTAGAGAGTGAAAGTTACCTGTATATGTGCATATTTGGTCTGGATCGCTTTAACAGCTCATCTGATGGGAGGATTTTTGCCATCTTGTTCTAGATGCTGCTCAATTTTCTTAATCCATGTTGGCTCATGCTGAATTATTTTGATTATCTTGGCATGGGGACTCACAACAACCTGCTGCACAACCACAGCAGAGCTTTATGGAGGTTTATTGAATTCCATGCTTATTCAGCATGCCTGTTTGAAAATGGGTCCAGGTCTGTGTTATCCTTTGGATTTTGTAACCCTTAAAATATTAAACTAAACCAATAAACCATTTTTCACGTTGGAAATTGCTTAAGTTCTGGGTCATGGCAAGAATATTGCTATCATCAATACATGCGACTAAATATTTATTTCCCTTTACTTTGTTATGGTACACGTGAACAAATATCTGTTATCTTTCTGGGTACGTATATACCCAGATGTAGTAATAAGCCGTATGTTGAACATGAAGGTGATTCTTTTATGTCCTTATGTAGCATTTATGGGTGGAACCATGGGGGGGATTTACCATTAGGCAATACTAGGCAGTTGCCTAGGGCCCGTAGTTCCTGGGGGCCCCATAAAACTCTGTTCTCATGTATGGTTAAAACAAATATTTCTTATTTGTGCACATTAATTATGTTTTTGATAAAAATTATTTGGCTAATTGCCATAAGAACGCTGATAATATTAAGTGTGTCTCAGCCCCCCCCCCTTCAGTGTCCATCATATTGGATCAGTCCATTTGCTGCACATGTTCAGAAAGGTCCAAACAGACAGCAGCAAACCATTTGAAAACAAACGATGCAAAGAGCAGTGTTGCCAACTTAGAGCTTTAGTCGCTATATTTAGCCACTTTTCAGACCCCTCTAGCACTTTGATTTCTAAAAAGCTCCTAGCACCAAATCTAGCGACTTTTTCCTGCTACTGGAGACTTTGGAGACAACATCTAAAAGCAGCGAACTCTGCTCTCCAGAGCAAGTAGATTGGTAACCCCGCCTCCTGCTCTCCTCTATCTTGTCTGCTGTCATGATTCATGCAGCTATTATTTCATCCAAATGAAAAATGGAGAACAGATAAGCAGATCATGGCTTGTCTACAGTGAAAAGAAGGACTGGGTTATTTACTTTGGCCTTTTTGGAAACACAGGAAGGAGCAATCAGCTAAGTGAGCTTAGTGCTATGAAAAAATCTTCCATTCCTTTAGAGACAGCATGAAAAGTCAGCTGAGTACAAAACATGGAGAGGAAAACAAGAAAAAAAGGGACGAGAAGAGAGGGACACAACCTAGAACAAATGATAGATGTCTATTCTATTAACATTTCTCTATCTGTATAATGGGCTGTTTTATGTGTTGTCTTCTCAATTCAGAGGGCCCCCTGCCTGTCTTTGCCTAGGGCCCCAAATTACCTAAATCCACCCCTGGGTGGAACATGTCTAGCCTGGAAGCTTATTAATACAGTCTCTACTTGCCGCTTTGGGGTAAACAACAGAAAAATCAGGAGAAAATGTTACTTATTCACAGGAAATCATATGAATGTGTGCAGCAGTTCATCAATAAATTGTTTCTGTGCTTGCTCTCCCAGGACAGCCCAGGATGAAGGACACCGAGAGGTTATGCTATCTAATTATCTTTTTTTAAGAGCAAAAATACTAATTCCATTGGCAAACTATCTCATTTACCTACTCAAATTAAGGGTAAATGCACTTAATTTAAGTATTTTTTACTTATTCCTGGATCGTTTTTCAAGTGTAACTTGCCCAATAAAGGGTTTTAACGTATGTGTTATTTTTTAAGATTTAGTTTATCTAACAAGGTGCACAGAGCTGCTGCTCCTTCTTTTATTTAGGGAAACCAGGACACTCCAGGCCCAGTCAAATCAGATACCTTGGTCTGTCAACTCCAAATAGGGCTGTCTTCCCTAATACCTTTCCTGAACAGGCTGATGGATGCAGGTATTTCTTTCCTGTTTTCAACACGCTCTGCAGAAGCTCCATCCCTTTTTCTTTCTGTTGGCAAGGCCCCGTACATTGACGGTCCGGCCGTAAGTCAGGGCCGGTTGTTATTTCCAGCTCTGACATCTCTCCACTAGCAGTCTGTCAGACATCCTGGCTAAGGACGTCGTTTGTGTGCTCTTGGCGTTCAGTGGACCTTGATAGGACCCTTCACTACTGACAGTCAGCCTAATCACATCTTAACAGAGTACCATCTAGTGTCTCTGCATCTGTGTGTGTGTGTTGGGAGGTGTGCGTAGAGAGAAAGTGAAAGTGATCTCTGTATTTTTTGCAAGGCTTACTCAGAGGACAGACTTCAAAAGTGAGAACTGTCATATTTCAGTCATCAGCTCTTGTGTATCAGACAGAGTTCACTAGACACGTGTTCACACTTGTGCATCCCTTTGCTCCCCCTCCTTTTTTATTTATTTATTTATTTTGTCACAGACACTCAAACGGTAGCAGGCTGCATAGAGGATCATGGAGACATTGGCCTGGATTTAGAGGTGTGCAGCTGGGCGGGAATGGCAGTATGGGAGGCTCATTTGTTGCTGCCAGGCGTCTCAACCGACACTAAGAGATCCGCACCTCACAGATCTACCCGATTAAGAGATCAAAAGACAACTGGCAGCTCGGCGTCAAGGCAAGGCCCCTCTGTGTGTCTCTGTCGCAGTGGATGATGTAGGAGTCGAGCAAAGACTTTTGGATTCCTCGCCTGCACCTCAGTTTACCTCCTCAGCTCTGCCGAACGCTCACCTGTGAGCTTTCCCTGTTATACGATCCCAGCTGGGCTCTCATTAGTCCTTCCAACTATCCATCTTCATCTTATTGCTGTTTTCCTTTAGCTCCCCCTCTCTTCATTTTTCCTCCATTTGGAGGATGGAATTTCTTTACCTTTCTTTCTAGCTTGCTTCTAATATCTAAAACCTTTTTACTTTGTTTTGTTCTTCAAGCACAAATAGGATATTGTACGGTTTGGCTGCATCTGTAGAGCTTATTGCCTGCTGCTGCCGTCTGTACGGTCGCTCAGGTTTTCTGAAGTACAGTTTAGCATACACATTTCCATGTGAATGTTTTAATGGCCCATGGTTGAGAAAGGTTTTTTTTTTGTTTTTTTTTTGCACAATGACATCATTTCTATCATTTAGTTATTTACAAATTAATAGTATTAGGCAATTTACCAATAAATGAGAAACTATTTTCTTTTTCACAGTATAAAGAAGGATTGGATTTTTTTCATGCACCAAAGTATCTTGGGTAATTACCTAAAGTGTGCAGAAATAGTCTAAAATTTTCAAACAAAATTCTTGTAATATTTTGTTAGTGTCAGTATGGATCTAAAAACACTACTATAAAGAAATCAATAAGTTGTTAAATGAAAGCTGTTTGTTCAAATCATAGATACGACTGTTTCATCATAACAACTATTAAAAAAAATTTCACAAAATGTCCAACGTACTTCAGAATAAAAGTCTAAGTTTTAAAATAAATATATATTTTTTTGACATGTGCCAAATAAATAAAACTTTACTTCTGGTTATGATTCTGAAATCAACATGAAAGTATTCAGCAACAATACAATATTAAATTCACATGAGATGGAGGTCAGGCATTAGCAGCTTTATTATAGCTCTAAATAAATGGCTCCTTTAAAAATAAGCATAACGAGGCTTAAAATGCGTCCAGCTTTTGAACATTGGCTGCAATTTAAGGAAGCAAAGGGGCTAACAAGGGAGGTTGTCACTTTTCGTTTGAACTGGTGATTTAAATGTTTGGTTTCTTTACAAAGAACTCCAAAAGTGTTTACAATGATACATAGGAAGCAAAATAGAAATCAACATAAAATACTCCAACTCATGCAGCAGCATAAAGAACTCAAACACCATCTGACCTGACAAGAAAGACATGAGGAAAAGTGAAATAGCGGCTGACCAAAGCAACGCAACACAATTTAAATGTTTCCACCATGGCAAACGTATCTTACATCATCCAGATGTTCTGTTTGCACCCATGAATATGTAGATACTTTTTGATTAGCTAAGCTGGTAATTATTTGAACACATGATGTTGTTTATCTCTTTGTTGTTACTTTGAAGAAAAAACAAGGTGGCGATGTCTTAGGAAGCACTCATTTTACACCCTCCATTCTTATGCACAAACACACAAACTCTATACAAAATATGAGAGCATTTAAACCAAGATACCTAATTTGTGAACGTGTCAGGACTCAATGTTCCACATGGCTTTTGTTTTGCATGTTTAGATGCAGGTAGCATACATGCACCAATAAACATGGGGGAAAGATAAAAAGTGTGACTGCAGCTTCTGTCTGTGGTGGTGCAGAAAAGGCTGCATATGCATGCTTTTGTGAAATGTATTCCACCTGTGTTTTTCGCCCATCATCTTAGAACCTGGAGACTATATGCTTCTTTTTTTCCCTCTTTTTTTTCACTAATGAAAGTACAGAACATCCCTTGCTTCCTCACAGGACTCAAAAGATGCTTTTCTAAACATCCTTCAGATCCTCTAAGTAAAAAGCTTTTACTTGACGCATTTTCTCCTCAAAGCTATGAATGCCATTGATCTGTGGGTTTACAGTCACTCTCTCCCATCCATCTTTCTCTGAGTGCTGGATTCTCATCATTTTTACCCCCTGAAATGTAAGAATTGATCAGGGTCCTCGGAGGCAGCCCTGAGCAGACACCAGCTGCTGCCTCGCCGGCCTGCCTGTTAACCCCCTGCCCTTGGGGAAACAGCATCCGAGCGGACCTCAAATGGGCGCCTTCTCCTCTGTGTACGTGTCCCCTCCTCATGTGTGCCTCCATTGTGTTTGTATGTGATTTAATCAACTTAGGGATCATCCATTTTGTTTCCAGCTGCTGACACCTTCGCTGCCTTTTCTTCCTTCCCACAGATGAATTGTTTTACATTTCATCGCCTAAAAATGCAAACCTTTCAACAGTGACAATATGGACATTTATACTCATGGGTAGTCTTGAATTTTTTTTTTGCTATTTGAAAGCAGAAAATGAAGAACATAGATTTCAGTATCTTTTTTTAACCTGGCCACCAGAGAGCAGTGTTCACTCATTTATACCACAGTGATTTCCTGAGTCTGATTTCCATCATATTGCTGTTTGATGCATACAAATAAGCTTCCACTAATGTCTTCCTACTCTTGAACATCAATCTGAGAATCAACTCCTTTGACCTCTGCATCACAGCTAAAGAAGCCGCTATATGCATAGCTTCATTTGGACAAGTGTCCTGTCAACATTTTTTGCTCATACAGTCATATTTTATTCAGAAACGGTGCTTTCAAGCCTACAACATAGAACGCATCTCTTCAATAGATATGTAAATTCCACAAACCTATCAATTTTTCAGACCTTTTAGTCCGGAGTGCCAGCCAAATCTCCAAGACCATCCTTCATTTCTGCCCCTTGCGGATAGGAAGATGAATAGGCAAATGCATGTCAGGCCTGATTGTCAGACCGCCGGTGATTTCTAAAGTAAATAAAGGGCTCCCTGGCAGACTGAGGACAAAGCAGAGTTATAACTTACCAAAGGAAAAAGTTACCAGATCTATAAATAAAAGCAAAACAAAATACAAGAGAAAAGAAATAGTGAAGGACTCTTACCGATTAACAAGGACTTTTTGTGCAAGGCGAGCAGCAAAGGTAGACAGAAGGTGAAACGTTCTTTAGTTTGGGGGGGGAAGGAGGGGCTTTGTAAGTAATTGGCCAAGGTCAGAAACCTTGATAAATCAAAGCCATGTTAACACTTCAAACAAGGACGTAGCAGTGGTCACGTTACAACTAATACATACATTTCAGACACATTCCCCCCTCCTGCCTCCTCATACATAATGCCTGTACCGTCCAACCAGCTTCTCCCCTTACATGACCTCTCAGTGATGAGGAGCGTCTGCATCAGACCTACCTTCAACCAGACTTTTATCTAACCAGGACCTTTCAGGTTGAACAGACTGCATTCTGAAAACTGAAAACCCCTTTTTTGCTTGAACACAAGGTCTGTCCAGAGAAAGATTTGCTTTATTTGCTGCTATTTCAACCAATGCAATGGAAACTCTCCGTTGAAGAAAATTTGGAGCCGTTCACCAAACGAACATCCAATCAGCGTAGGCTTTGAGGCGGGTTGAGGTGTGACGCAACGAGAAGCGCGACAGTTCAGTCTAAAGAACATGGCAGCTTCAGCCAATGAAACTAGCCTTAGCGTGGCTATCGAGTTAGTTTTATCGGAATTACACAGTATTTCTTCACTGAAAGAAGAGCAAAACACTGCTCTGGAGGCTTTTCTCAGAGGAAAAGATGTTTTTGCTCTTCTCCCGAGTGGTTTCGGCAAGAGTAGCCAGGTTTTCGTCGTCGCTCTGTTAGTACGTCATATGCTTCGTTGATCTGATTGGTTTATTTGGCCCTTCTATCACCAACATAGGCCAATCAGTAACCAGTATTTTCGCCCCTTCCCAAAATTACTTCAACGGAAGATTTCCAGATGGATATGCAGAGCAAATCCATCTGGCGGAGTCAGGTTAGAATGTTTAAGCATTCATCAGGAAATTGGTCTTAAGTTGCTGTAAAAATAATCTCTTTTTTAAATCTGAATGACAGATTATTATGATCATGTCATTAGATTTATATGCATGTTGGTGAAGATGCATCAGTGTAGAGTTAATATAAAAGGTTGTCAGGTAATAACTTTTTTTTGTTGTTGCAATATTTGAATGTTTTATATAATACATGGATAAACTTTGTTGGTATTTCTGTATTAGACCGACACAAAGGAGTGCATAACTCTGAAGAGCAACAGAAATGATGCACATTCTTCTGAATCTTCAGATAAATATAGATCTAAAACAAGTGGCATTCGTTTTTTTTCTCCCTTATCCTTCAACTTCATTACAGCTCAGTTGGGATCCAGTCCAAACAACCGCCTTTAGAAAAATCCTCTTATCAGTAAATAGAGTGCAGCTGTTTGTAAGCAATCCAGCTGTTCTGTGAAGGACTCAGATGTTCAGTCGACAAACAGCATAGACACATAGCAGACAGGTCAGAACAAAGCAACATGTAAAGATGGAAGAGGCCATAAAATGCTTTTCCGAATCTTTGGACATTTTAGAAAAGAAATTGCATATCTGCATGTCTTTAACACGATGATTGGAGAAAAAGTGGAATCAAAGAAGCAGCCCTAAAGAGCTGTTGTATCTCTGGGGGAGGTGCAGGGAGCTAGCCTCGTGAGACCATCCTGATCTCGCAAGCTTTCAAGGTTTCACTCGCAGATCAGTCTGGAGACTCTCCGTTAAACAAAATTTGGAGCCGTTCACCAAACGAACGTCCAATCAGCGTTGGCTTTGAGGCGGGTTGAGGTGTGACGCAACGAGAAGCGCGACAGTTCAGTCTAAAGAACATGGCGGCTTCACCCGATGAAACTAGCGTTAGCGTGGCTATCGAGCAAGTTTTATCGGAATTACCGAGTATTTCTTCACTGAAAGAAGAGCAAAACACTGCTCTGGAGGCTTTTCTCAGAGGAAAAGATGTTTTTGCTCTTCTCCTGACTGGTTTCGGCAAGAGTTTGATCTATCAATTGGCTTGTGCCTGGCTTGTGGTAGTGTTTTGTTAGTACGTCATATGCTTCGTCATATGCTTCGTTGATCTGATTGGTTTATTTGGCCCGTCTATCACCAACATAGGCCAATCAGCTAACCAGTATTTTCGCCCCTTCCCAAAATTACTTCAACGGAAGGTTTCCAGATGGATATGCGGAGCAAATCCATCCGGTGGAGTCAGGTTAGCAGGGAGCCACAACGTGGAAGGAAAAATCAATTGAGAGCACAACCTTTACTAAACATGCTACAGGAAAAAAACAAACAAAACATAAACAGAAGTCCAACATGAACCTGGGATAGTTGTGCAACTGCCCGGTTTAACAGAAAACTAAAACTATAACTTACCACTATCATACCTTGCTCACAACGAAACTTGGTTGTTGTACTCTTTTGTGCTTTTTACTTTATCTTGAGTAATATATCGCTACTTTTACTTGAGTAAATTTTCCCACTGCAAGTAACTTTATCTATTTGGATATCAGCTGAAAATATCAGCAGACAGTCGATACTTTAGCTGGAATATTTTTATCTTTCCCAGACATAAATACATAAGTAACTGTTATTGTAGGATTGGTTTTATAAGTTTATGTTAAAGAGATGATTTGGAAAACATTTTCTTCTTTTATTATTACTTTGAAATACTAGAATTTCCGCATGACTGTCTGAGTATATTATTTTAAACATTTAATCAGTTGCTTTGGTGGCGCAGTGGTTAGTGTGTACAACCCATGAACGGAGGCCTTAGTCCCCGATGTGGTGGACCCGGGATCCAATCTGACCTGTGGTCCTTTGCCACGTCTTCCCTCTCATACCCCATTTCTTGTCAACTTACTATACAAAAAACTTGCCACTAGTGCCGTAAACCCTACCCTCAAAAAAGTTACGAAAACATATAATTAGATGTTGTCAGCTGATCGTAACCACTTTACCAATTATTTTTTTACTCTTACCTGAGTACTTTTTACTTTTGCTTGAGTAACAACATAAAGTAGTGCTAATCTTAAGTAAATTGTGTTGCCATAATACACAAAATTAAACCAGGCTGTTTAGATCAAAGGCTCAGTGGTGCAGTGGGTAGCACTGCTGCCTTGCAGCAAGAAGGTTCTGGGTTCAATTCCTGGTCTGGGATCTTTCTGCATGGAGTATGTATGTTCTCCCTGAGCATATGTGGGTTCGTCCTGGACTGGCAACCTGCCCAGTTCACCCTGCCTCTTGCCCATTGAGTGCTGGAGATAGGCACCAGCACACCTTGCGACCCCACTCGGGAAAAGTGTGTCAGATAATGGATGGATATTCCTGCATTTGAATGGCCTAGTTCAAGTCTACACCACAATGATTTAAATTAATATTCACAAACCATTTCCATCCATCATAACTAAGCTTGAACTGTTTTGCAAATAAGAATGTGCAAAAAATAAAGACAAGCAAAGATGCTGAGACCCTGAAAGACTTTCAGCTGTTACTGCAGGAAAAGGGTGATCTATAGTCTGGACTCTGGGACTGCATTCATGCCAGATCTGTCAACTATTTTTAGAAAAGAAAAAAAAAGGAAAATGTGTGAATGATGCAATGAAAGGTGGAAAAAATGTTAAGGGGTATGAATACTTCTGTGACGTGACTCAAAAAGCTACTCTCTTGTATATACATATATAAATACACTTAACATGAACGTGCTTGGGTGTTTGTGCGCACACGTTGACAGTGAAACACACTGAGTGAGACAGAATAAGACGGAGTCTGACAGATTTCGTTGACAATGTGCCTCAGAGACACTTCCACAGTGCTTTATACCCGTTGCCTCTGGTGAAGCGCACACATAAAAGTGAGGCAGACATTGCATGGAGCCAAAACTGCGAACAGTCATATTACAAAAACAACTGTCATCCAAGTCGCAGCCTGCACTTCTGACGGCTCCCCTCACTTTACCTTCCGCGTTTTGTTTACAGTCATTTTAAAACGCCACAAAGTGACAAGAAAAAATAAAGCAAAAAGAAAACTCTCTTTCCCTGATCCATTTAGCTGAAAGATGATCAAGAATTAGTTGATTTTAACAAGATTTTTTCTTTTTAAATGTACAGCACAGTAAAGAAACATAGCTTTCTTCAGTTTGGCTTTTTTTCTGTCACATTTGGGTTCCAAATCATTAAACTAATTTCAATAACCAGCAAAGATAACTAGAGTAAAATTTAAAAAGCAGTTTTCAAATGCTAATTTAATTTTCAAAGGGAGAAAGCTATCCAAACAAACCTGGCCCTATATGAAAGTAATTGCCACTTTGGCTGCATTGCTTCCCTTGGTGGAAACAACTGTCATTAAGCTACTGTGATAACTGGCAACAAGTCTTTGGACCTCTGTAGAGTAAATCTGTCCCCATTTTTTAGCAGAACTGTATTTAACAAAAAGTCATCCAGGTCTTTAACTAGCAGTGGATATCAGGATCATGACACTGATTCTACCATATTTTACAGCTCCAGAGACACACAGAGACAGAAAGTTCTCAGTTTTAAAATGTTTTCCATGTAATCTTGGTGATCATCAACTAAACTCTCATATTAATGCTGCCTTGGCTAAACACTGAACTCCACAGAGGCAAGCGATGTCCGCAGGGCTTCAGATGCTGTTCTGGGTTCCTTTATGTCCTCTTGGCTCAGTGGTGCACTGCTGCTGGTGTTGGAGGGAGTTGAGGATTGGCTCCTGGAAAGTTTCAAGCTGCCACTTCATGTAACTAACCTGACTCCGCCAGATGGATTTGGTCCGCATATCCATCTGGAAACCTTCCGTTGAAGTAATTTTGGGAAGGGGCGGAAATACTGGTTAGCTGATTGGACTATGTTGGTGATAGACGGGCCAAATAAACCAATCAGATCAACGAGCATATGACGTAACAGAGCGACGACGAAGAGGAGCCAATTGATAGATCAAACTCTTGCCGAAACCAGTCGGGAGAAGAGCAAAAACATCTTTTACTCTGAGAAAAGCCTCCAGAGCAGTGTTTTGCTCTTCTTTCATTGAACAAATACTCTGTAATTCCGATAAAACTTGCTCGATAGCCACGCTAACGCTAGTTTCATCGGCTGAAGCCGCCATGTTCTTTAGACTGAACTGTCACGCTTCTCGTTGCGTCACACCTCAACCAGCCTCAAAGCCAACACTGATTGGACGTTCGTTTGGTGAACGGCTCCAAATGTTCTTTAACGGAAAGTCTCCAGACTGATCTGCGAGTGAAATCTTGAAAGCTCGCGAGATCAGGATGGTCTCACGAGGCTATCATGTTACCCCCATTTTTGTGGAATGAGTCTCATTAAGGTTAACTAATCCTAAATATATAACCCCTTTCCCATTGGCCGAAAAACCTGTTTAAACCCAGGAACAATCGGCTTTTAGTTGCCGTGGGAACAGCTCACTAGCTCATGTCTACCCTGGTCAAACGAGACGGCAGGCGACCCGTGTTATAATCGCCTCTGCTCTGATCGGCATGCAATTGGAACACCAGAAATAACTCTGTTAACATCCAATAAACATAGTGCAGCTCTGGTGGGAGGGATTCGGACATATAAAAGAGCGAAACAATGAGCCATATTTACTTCCATGTTGCTCTACATTGTGTACTTTCCTGATTTCTGTTGCACTGGTTACATCATCAAAGCTAACCCAACGTGACGGCGTCACACGACACACAGCTGCGGGGGGACAAATGCCATGCAGCTTGCCAGCGAGGGGTTAGACCCAGCTTTTTTTGCCAGTGGGTTACCAGGTGTTTTTCAAACAGGCGTTAATGCGCTATTTTGAGTAAGAAAGAAGCTCTATTTATGTGATCTCTTTGATTTTTTTTGTTTTTTTTTAACATTTCTGTTGTTATGTTATGCTTTTTGCAACCCTCTAGTCTACTAGGGGTGACAGTGGCATCAGAAGCAAGGATTTGCCCCAGCTTCAGCTGTCGATGTCTGTGTGTTCTTGACCAAGAAGCTTCACCAGCATTGCCTACTGATGGTGGTCAGAGAGCCTGGTGGAGTCTATGTACGGTAGCCTTGCTTCTGTCAGTGAGCCCCAGGGCTACAACGTAGCTTAACACCATCAGTGTTTACAAGAATGCAGCACATTAGCCAAGTCTCCTGACTTGAAAAAGCATAAAGCTGTATACGTTATTTAGTTCCAGTATAACAAAAAGTGTCCAACCAGCCGTCTCTTCCCACACAAACCTGCCTTCCATTAGGAGAAGAATCTGCTTCATTAAAGTGGTTTTCCAGTTGAAAACATTGCTTCATTGCAGATTGAATTTCCTTCCTGCAGCTTTGGGAGTGGAGACAAGAGGTAAAAGAGGTGGGCAGGTGTGTCTTGCTGTGACGGTGAGATTCAGTTTTCCTCTAACGTTTTCTACACCTCAGCTAATCATCTAACTCAGTGGTCGGTCTGCCCAGCAGGAGACGCCTGTACGTCACCCCTCCCTCCTCCTTTCCCACATTGGCCTTAATTAGTGAGGAATTAAAGTCCTTTTTCATGAATAGGATTCATGGGGGACATATCTTCTTAATTACAACAGCTCTCCATGTGCTGCTGGGGACTGATTGCAAGGCCAGACATCTTCCAGCTCAGCATCCTCCCCCACCCCCACGGCCCTGTTTGGGGGTGTCTAGAATACAGTGTTGTTAAAATCAGCAGGCAGATGCAGATTAGCTATTCAGATGATACAATGGTGCAGCGCTACAAGTGTCACTGTAATTTTTTCACTTTCTTATCACGCTGCCTACAACAAGTCCAGGGAGAGAGGAGTCTATTTTCCCCCATAAAACTGAAAACACACAACAGCACAGCTGTGAAAAAGTTTAGTTTTGAAGCCAGTCTTTTGTTACAGTTTATAAAATCCAAGTGGGAAGGAGGCTGAGAAAAAAGGCAGAGATTCTATTCAGCTGTTCAAATGATACGCTACGTGCAAATAGGATCATAGCCTGAACGGAAACTACATACTGTTTCAACTTTAAGTATAAAACAGATTTCCAATATCTGTAAGTAGGAGCTTTAAAATAGGTTCCTGACAGTGCTGGAGACCTAAACCCTACTGAGGCTCTGACCTTAGATTAAAAAACAGTTAATCATCACCCCTAACTCAGACTAGAGGAGTTATTAGATGCTTTTGTTGAGGGTTTAAAGAAGGAAAATATTCTTTATACTATTGTTTTATCTGTGAAGTTATTCCTGCTTTTAAACTAATTAATGGCATTAAAAGGTAAAGAAAGGACAAGATACAAGGCAGGGCTGGATGCTAACCATCGCCCGATTGCCCGGGGCAAGTAGTTTTTATTGTCGGGAGAGTACAAATTTAATTGCATTTGCCCGCCGGGCAAAAAAAATTATTTATCACTCCAAATTACTTTAAAATCACCGACATTCGCTGAAAACGACCCACAAGCGTTGCCGGCGCCATCTTTGGTGTTTTGTACACATTCTCGCGGGATTTGAAAAAGCCGCGTGATTTTCCGCTAGATGTAGTGATTCAGCTCTTGGGGAGAGAATTCTGCAGAGCAGCAGCTGGATGATGAATTTAATCTATACTATAATACACGCTAGATTAAAAATGATCAGTCAGGGATTAGGAAAATAATAATAATAATTGTATGTATAAATATTTCTATCATATGGCAGTCTTCTGTACAGTGGTCATACATTAAAAAATGTTCATTACATTTTTTTCTCTTAGACATTGGAGAGGTGCATTTAAATGTTATAGAGCTAAACATGTTAAATTGGTGAGTAGTAGTAGTGTAAGTTTTTAACCTGTCAAGTTTTTTTTTTTTAGATTTTTAACATTACAATTTATATTTTTCCAAGCACACAACAGTTTAAAGCAAAGTTAAGTTTGAAAAGAATGTGCAGGAAGGATTAAAAAGCATGTTAACACGGTAATGTAGGCTTGAGTTCATTATCTGACGCATGCAGATACACACCAGGAACCTGGAAACTTACTGAACATTTAAACATTTAAAAAAACAAACATGTTTCATCGATATATATATACAAAAATGAATATTAGGAACTAAATTTATCAAACATTATACTGGGCAAGTAAAAATTGTTTCTGGGGAAATGAAATGTGAAAGCCACTTGCCCAAAGGAATCCTTAACGTCAACCCCTGCAAGGAGTGGTACAGTTATTCATGTTACAGTGTTTCCTGTGCTTGGTTGGAATACTGAAAGGCATTTTTAATGTGGGTCTAAGCTGAGAAATTGCCATCCATGTCAGAATTGGATCTAATACTTTTCCTCTGATGTCATTGCCTTTTATTCATGTTCAGGATCAGCAGGTTTTCAGGATCAACTGACTATAGTTCCCCCAAACAGACATTTATAGCTAAATATTTATTTATAACTAAATAAAACCACCTCAGCATTTTTGATATCAACTGAGAACCACTTCCTATAGTTTGCTGCAGCTGTTTCTTTGTAGACCAACAGCGAGTCCAGCAAGAACTGGTTAGCAATACTTTAAAGTGTATCCTAATCAGAAATAAACTGCATATAAACTATATAAACTGTGCTTTAAGATGCTACTTTAAATTTATCCTGCAGTTGTCCTCGATTTCCATGTGCCTTTGTTAATTCTGCCATATTTTTCTACAAACCCTTTAAAGGAATAGTACACCCAAAACATGATTAGCCTTCATTTTCTACTCACCCCCATGCTAAACAACACTCTGGAGTACTTTTTTGATATCTCAAATGCATCTGGAGATCTGGGAGGCTTCTTGCTGTCTGCTGACATTCAAATAATGGAGGTCTATGGTGCCCGAGGCAGAAAGGTCCATAAAAGTCCACAAAAAACGTGTCAATATTCCTCCATACTGCTCGTCCAATGTATTCCAAGTGTCCTGAGTGGGTAGGATCCATAATTTACTCGAAACGAAGTCATTTAGAATGTTTTTAGAGCATAAACAGTAGTGTATAGGATTTCCTCAAAGCGCGCGTCTGCGAGTTCACGAGCCTACGGAAACTGCGGCTGACCAAACCAGATGAAAGTGCGCATTCAGCTCGGCAAAGAACTCATGCTCTTGCTCAACACTGAAGTCCTCAGACATTTTTCTTTCGTTGTTTCTTTCTTTGCACAGGTAAACAGCACATTTCTTCTTCTAAGGTTGCATTATCAAGAGCAGACGCTGAATGCGCACTTTCATCTGGTTTGGTCTGCCGCAGTTTCCGTAGGCTCGTGAACTCGCAGGTGCGCGCTTTTAGGAAATCCTATACACTACTGTTTATGCTCTAAAAACATTCTAAATGACTTCGTTTCGAGTAAATTATGGACCCTACCCACTAGCGATAGCCACGCTAACGCTAGTTTCATCGGCTGAAGCCGCCATGTTCTTTAGACTGAACTGTCGCGCTTCTCGTTGCGTCACACCTCAACCCGCCTCAAAGCCAACGCTGATTGGACGTTCGTTTGGTGAACGGCTCCAAATTTTCTTTAACGGAGAGTCTCCAGACTGATCTGCGAGTGAAACCTTGAAAGCTTGCGAGATCAGGATGGTCTCACGAGGCTAGCGGACCTGCTCGTTAGGTTCAATTTGCATGTTTCTAAGCCAAGGCTTTGTTTTGGTCCTCTCTATAAAGCCATAAATTCAACACTATTTCTGACATTTTGAATGTCAGATGGGAAGCGAAACGTCTTCAAACTTGGAAACAAAGTCCAGTGGTTTGTTTTTTTTTTACTTTTTTGGAATGACTATGACCTGGATGACTGAGAACCTTCACTTGCATACTGTAGGTGGAACAAAGAATTAGGGGAACACAAGTGGCACCGATCGCCCCCATAGCAATGGCCATGGAGGTCACCTGGGAGTATTAATGCTTGTTAGGGGGTTTTGATTGGTTGTGTTTTTTTTTTTTTTACGTAACATGTAAATGGCAGTGGCAGAGAGGTGCCCTAATGCTGTGTTTAAGTTTCTAAAAGAGTTCAGGAACTCCCTTAATACAGTTGGAGGCAAAGAGACTCAACAAATTATGTCTAAAAAATGAAAAATGCACATTTTGCCATGCGGATTATCTTTATTCTTGAGAAAAGAAAGAAAAACGAGTTCCAGGCTTCTATGTAGAGAATATAAGGAGATTTAAACCTGGAAATATTTCATAAGAAAAAAAAAATATTCTTCCTGTTTCCACAATTGACATCTCTGGTTGGTATTTTGTAAAAAAAAAAAAAAAAAAAAAAGGCTGAAATAAATGCTTTATATCTTTGCACCTTTTTTATACTGAATAACCAAAAACCCTTCTTGAATTTTTATGAAAAAAAAGGCTATAAGAGGTGCTTGTGCCACAGGAATGGGCTAAAGTGGTTTCAATATGCTGGAATTAGCAGTAAGAGCTAAACTCTCAGGGAGGTAAGTGGGTACACATCATCTTAGGTTATTTTTAAATTTCATGTTTGAAAGAACAAACTGAGGAGGGTGGAGGAGTGGTATTATTCTTTTCTGGAAGCGTTAACAATCGTCTTACATCAAGTACTTGGTCAACATAAATGCAGGCTATGAAGATAAATATCTTTTCACTTCTGTGAGTATTTAAGAGCCGCATTCTTCTCTCCAATTTTTCTTTGAGCCATTGAGCTTTTGATAAATAAATCATTTGAAAATAAAGGCTTCGTCTTAGCCTCACAAAATGCAGAAATGATCTATTCTTCTTACTGGAAAACCAAAACGCAGACTACATTCACTGCAAGACAAATGTCACCAGGCTACCTTCCGCATTGGATTTAGCATTTTGTATCAATAGTTAAGGAGGCTTCATAAATCAGCTGAGACAAGTTTTTCTCCAGTCTTGTCAGGATTTAGATTCACAGTGGTGTCACTGATGCCATGAGGGATGAGCACTATTGTCATTTTTTCCAGAAAAGGAAGGGGAAAAAAAATCTAAAGATAGATTGATAGATGCTGGGAAAGACGGAGAGGGCCAGAAAGAGCATTGATGCCGAGAAGAGAGGAGTGTCTTTGGAATGACTTATTAATCGAAAAGTTGTATTTAGCTTCTCTTAACTCATGTAACCCTGAAGGTATGCATCTGTTTAATATTTTCTATTATTCTTGCATGTGTTTGTTAATTAAACCCTTACAAACAGGGAAGTGGCGGCCTAGTTGTTAGGACATAGAGCTTGGAATCCTGAGGTTCTGGGTTCGAGCCCCGCTTCCACAGACTGCCACTCTTAACCCCGCACTGCTCCCTGGGCGCCCCACGATGGCAGCCCACTGCTTCCCAAAGGGGTAGGTTAAATGCAGAGGTAAATTTCTCCAATGTGAGATGAATAAAGCTCAATTATTATACCTGCCTTTGTTAAGGCCAATGTTTTCACAAGCAGTTTATCTATTCAGGACAGTTCTGTCAGAATAAAAGGTTATCATCTTCATTACAGTACATGACAAAGATTTGGAACGAAATGGGAGCACAGACAGAGCTCTGTCACTGTGCATTCAGAATGTCCTTGTTCTAACACAGTAATATCTTGATATGGTTGGAGCTCGTCTCCTCATTGGCAGACAGTGTGTATAAAATATTTCTTTAACTGTTATTCTGGGTCGACTTTCTGAAGAAGCGAGCACGGTGGAAAGCGCCTCCATCTGTAACCCGAGCCATTTCCTTGGTCTGAGTACGATTACCATTCTGTAAAAACTGTTGCCATGTTTTCTAGTCATTTAGTACATTGACCTTACAAAGAGTATTTTAAAGTGTTTATTCCAAATGATCTCATCTGAGGAAAGAATCAGGGAGAGAAAGCTTAAAGATTTAAACACAGAGCTTTCCTTTACAAAATTTGATCAATTTAGAACAAACTAAATTAAAGGAATCCACATAATGTTTAGGCTTTTGATCCTGTTCCTGTATGTATTTGTTTACAATTACAATATTAATATGCCATTTGAAAATTAACCCTTTAAAGCCCGATCCAAGAAAAAAACAAAACAGAAAATAACTTTTTCTTTGGTTTGAAGTCCGTATTTGGCCTTTTAACAAATATGTAAAAAGAAAAAAAAAGAAATACATTTTTGATATTAATAATTTATTACTATGCGATAAGTCAAGATTATTTTTTGTGTAGTCTTCTACTGGCTGTTATCAGGTATATCTGATTGTGTACAATAGGATTTTCAGCAAAGTTTTTACCATTAAATTATGCAAAAGGTTTTCAGACTCAAAACATTTCAGAAACCGTATGTATCAAATACGATACATTTGGCATTACAGGGTTAAGGTCATGTTTGACAAAACCTACAAACTATGAAAAATACCAGCTTTTACATTACAGTTGGAACTTAACTCTCATAGATTTGTACCAGATATATTAATTTATTGCATTTTTCTTAACTTTTCTATGGTATAGTATAATGTAGTTTAAAACCAAGTACCTGCACAACCAGAGGACTATGATTGGCTGTTCTATCCCATACCAAAAACATCTGAAGTTTAACCTCTTTTCTGGTGGTCTATGTTCTACCTAGCTGGCTTTTGGCATAGTCCTCATAGGTGGTTTTCTGCTGGTTGTCTACTGTTGTAAAACTTCTAAGAACCTCTTTATGCTTTTGGTACTTTTCAGCCGAAGGTACCAAAACCTAGTTTAGTGGCTATGGTGTTACTGTGCTTTATTAATCAGCAAACTTGCCTGACCTGAACCCCACAGAGACTATGGAGATTTGTCAAGAGGAAGTTGAGAGACACCAGACCCAACAATAAAGATGATATTAAAGCACCTGGGCTTCTATTGCACCATCTGCATCAGTACAACAACAAAGTGATTACCTCCACAATTTTAAACACAACCAATTGGATTTACCCCAAAAAGTAAAGATAACAATTTAACGTATAATTCAATAGCTGCAGGGTCTTGGTTGTAGGTGTGTGTTTTACCTTTCTCCTCCCCACGGTGTGTCTTGTCAGGGTGAGCTCCCAGCTGATGCCACTTGGCTGCAATCAGGAGTCAGTATTTAGAGTGGATTCCCTAAGACGGAGGCCAGTTGGTTAACTTCCGCACTGAGTTTACCCATCTGCTAGATCCACTGATGGTCTAAACTTGGTGAAAATGCACCTTCCTTGTGTTCCTCTCCTGCTGTCTCCAGTTCCATCCTCCACGATGCCTCCTGGATCCATTCCTAAAAGGCTCACCAGCCTGTCCACCCATCAACACTCCCTCTGGATCAGTAAGAACCAGATCTCCAGATCAACCGGATTCCCACTTTGCCTGGATGCCTGTCGTGGGAAAAAACGTATTCAACTATTCATCCTAGTTAAATAAACGGAGATCGGTGGATTTCACTCAGTCGGCAGATTTGTTCATATCTTTGTAAAGAGAGAACAGTTCATCATACAGCCCTAATAGCACAGCATTCTGCCCTGTTCTGCTAGAGCAGCGTTCGTCCCCTCTTACTTACAACAATGGAAAAGTAGTCGGAGTCAAAACAAGTTACAGACACTTTGGTTAAACAGTAACCTGTTAGGAATAAACTTTGAGAAAGAATCTGATTTGTTATGGGAAAAAGCTATGTCTGGTCTGCAAACACCATCCTGCAGAGAATTGTGTTGCCTTGAGAGAGAAACAGACTGAGTGAAAACTTTTATAGTGAGTAAATAGCATAAATTAATATATAATAGAAGAGAAATAAAATTTTCCAACAACAATACCTCTACTCTATTGCACCATTTGGTTGAAAATGAAAACTTTTTGCAAAGTTCTATCATTTTGAATAGTTAATCACAGCAGTTACTGCCTGGTAGATGCACACATTGCGACTGCCTAAATCTTTTGGTATGTTTCTTTAGATATTTCTTTATGATGCATTTGCTACTATTAATGCAAAAAAAGTAGGATTTACTCACCATAATCTATTTAATTTGCTGCTTAATGTGTAAGGATCATTTTTAAACGATTTTCATGGATTTTAATTACCATCCACAAAAAGCCTGGCATTTCAGTTTAAATATACATTGTTAAATATACAGTACAAACCAAAAGTTTGGACACACCTTCTCATTCAAAGTGTTTACTTTACTTTCATGACTATGAAAATTGTAGATGCACACTGAAGGTATCAAAAATAAATCTACAATTTTCATAGACATGAAAATAAAGAAAATTCATGCTATATTCTCATGCAATATTCTACTTTTCCCAGATATTTCATTTATTTTTTTACTATCTTTATCCATAATCATTACAATCTCAAGAAATTAGAGCTTGAAATATTACTTATTATTGTGATTTACTTTCCTACTTGTGACAGGAAGTATTTCAGTTATTTTTTTACAGATGTATCTTTATTAAAACTAAATGTTTCTACATAATTGAGTCTATAATAAATGTAGTTGTTCTCCACTAATCTTTGGGATCAATTGAGATACTGAATTATCACACCAGGCATAGAAATGGCCTCCACTCCCTGCACAGCATGTCACCTATGTGAGGACGGAGAACATTTTCCAGCGGGTGATTCTGGTAGGAAAAGAGTAAGCAGATAAAGCCCGATAACTTACACCTGCTGTGTAATATATGTTCCATGTGCATGCCTGGGTTTCTTCCCACATTTCTTTTACAAGTTATGCTTTGAAGATTTTCAGATCTTCCCCTAGGAAAAACTGTCGAAAAATAGACTGCATCTAGTGAAGTAGTCTATTTTTTTCTTTCCAAGACAGCTGCTGTTGGACCAGAAAGACAGAATATGTGCACAGAAATACTCCTTCAGATGCTAGATTAGAGTTAGGACTGGAATTAGACTGGGCTTTTTTAAATAAACATATGCTTTGATTCTATGTTAAGGGTCTGAGTTCAGCTGAAAAGGGAACTTGTACCATAACTGAAACTGTTTTTGCACATTGCAGCTTCTAAAAGATTTATTTCTAGGATTTCCCTCTATTTAGCTTCATCCTATTAACTTTTAGAAGCCTCCCTCATTAAAAACATCCCAACAGAATGGTGCCGTTAGTAAAGTGACTGGGTGACTAGTAATTGTCTAGGCAGCAAATTATTCAGCTAAAGTTCTGGGTTGTATTCTAGCTTCATCCAAGTGACCATGAGGTCATTGGCTGCGTCTCTGGGTGATGTTTTGTTTTTTGTTTTTTCCAGTTCGACAGCCTTTTCTGGGTTTAAGGTTTTGCATTGCTTTTACATTTTGACAAAATGGGTCGAAGAGGTCTGTTCAATTCAATTCAATTCAGTTTATTTCTATAGCGCCAAATTCACAACACATGTCATCTCAAGGCACTTTCCGGTTCACCAGATCATCCAGTCAAATTGATACAAAGTTTTGTATCTAAGGAAAACCAGTTGATTGCATTGACTCATTGACTCTTCAGCAATCCCTCACACTAAGCATGCTTGTAGCGACAGTGGAGAGGAAAAACTCCCTTTTGACAGGAAGAAACCTCCAGCAGAACCAGGCTCAGTGTGAGCGGCCATCTGCTGAGGCCCACTGGGGTTCAAGGAGACAGAAGCAGAGATACAAAAAGCAGGCGCCCCGTCCAGGCAGACGAGCTGGTAGCCAGCTCCCATGCCAGAGGACAAAGCCAGTCATGTCAGTCACGGTCAGAGAAACAGGACCGCACTGGAAAACAGGCCGATCTCCAGCATCTATAAACAAGGGTGTTGATGGCAGCAGCACAGCTGATATTTCTCTCCAGGATGGAGTCACAGCCAAACAGGAATAGACGAGGCAAAGCTACTCTGAGGAAAAGCAGAGAGAGCAGAAGGTTAGAGATTGAACTAACAGATTCTGCAGAATAGGAGAACAGAGAGAGAATGAAGCAGAATGATGAAATGGGGGTCCCTATGTCCTCCAAAAGTCTAAACCTATAGCAGCAGAACTATAGAGATAGCTCAGGATAACCTGAGCCACTCTAACTATAAGCTTTATCAAAAAGGAAAGTTTTAAGCCTAGCCTTAAAAGTAGACAGGGTGTCTGCCTCACGGACTAAAACTGGTAGTTGGTTCCACAGGAGAGGAGCCTGTTGAAGAGACATGTTTAGATTATAAATACTCTTATTTTTAACTAAAACAGATTTAAAATTCTCCACCAGACTTATCTGCAGTGTTGCTTTGTCTCTTTAATGATGTCTGTTCAATAGCAGTATGTAACACCTAACTAATGGGTGTTATGGATTATAGAAAGTTTCTAGTCCAAATATATGCATGTCACTTCCTTTAGGTTCATTTTCTAGAGGAAAAGCTCCCTTTATAGTCAACAGTCTGGAAATTATTGCATCACTGCAATTTCAACTGCAGCCGCTAACTGATCGGGATCTGGCCCGGTCAGTTAGCGGCTATACTGAGAAAAGCTAGAAGACGACTCTGAGCTTAAGGGCCTTGCTTAGGAGCCCAAAGTGAGAGGCTGAGTTTCGAACTTGCAAATTCACAGCCTCTCTCGGGTATCTAATCTACTTGGTATCTTTCACTACTAGGCAATGCATCTATTCCTATTTTAATGAATCTGTATTTATGTTTGCTATAAGCCCTTTCAGTCTTTCAGATACTCTTCTCACCATTCATTTTCACTCATTACGTCTCTGACTTCTAGTATAAAATAAACCGCTGTCATCTGCAGAATGGTGTGGGGCGTATCAGAGATGGACAAGAAGCTGAATACAGGAAGCTGGTTGGACACACTTTTTGAAAATAATCCTCTCATCTTAATTGTTAATAAAATATGGGAGATTATTACAGATTTCAGGAGTATCAGTAACAGGTTAAACACTGTTACCACCATAGGAGAATGGTGGAAGTGGTAGAGGAGTATAAATACCTCTGGGAACTAACAGAAACTGTCTACAAGTAGCTTCTTGGGGAAGCCTAGGTCTTCAGTGTTTACATTTCAAGCTCTGATACTTTTTTTTGGTTTGTTTGGTTTTGGTTTTCTACTGGATATGTATCGAGTCCCTCTCAGAAGACCACACTGGCACCATCAAGTATTACTGGGAGAGTATGTGGCACTAATTCCTCCATCTAATGCACATCAGGTAGTAAACTTAAAGCTGCTTTAATAAGCTCAAAGAAGAACATGTTTCACTTTTTCAGAATGTGCTGCTTACTAAAATATTTCCATATTTGTATTTCCCAGCGTTATATGCACACAAAATATGTGGTGAGTGTTTCTGGATGAAGCTAATGAAATCCCTGTATAGGTCCAACCAAGGTAGACTCTAACACAGTCGCAGATCATCCTGAGTGGTCTTCCTAGCTCCATTCATTTTAATGAAATGTCATGGCTACAGTTTCTAACAATAGGCATTTCTGTTGAAGCGGATGTCTTGGGCCCAAATTGAAGAGAGTTATCTCTTTATCTGTTTTGGTTGCAGTATCAAGTCAATTTGATTTAGTTTATTTATACAGTGCTAATTGACAAGACATTTCATCTCAAGGCACTTTAAAGAAATAATCAGATCATAAAGTCAGGTTTGTTAAAACCTTTTTCCAAATAAAGAAAACTAGATGAATGCTTTAAGTCATTGACTTTGCAGGATTCTCTCCTCCTGATTGAGAACCTGGTGCTGTTGACTCTACAGCAATCCCTCTACAGCTTTATAGAAATTAAATTATTTAAGATTAGCAAGCTGATAAGGAGGTAGGTTCTGTTCTGAAAACTCCTCTAGAGCCTTTGGAAGTAATTTTATAAAGAATGATTTATAATAAAACTTTATTTTTTCATCTTTACTATAGATTTGCCACCATCTTCTCTGTTTTTGGGTCAGTTTTGACCAAATTGGATGGTCTATATTATTAGCCTGTACAATTAAAACACTCTACTGAACTTTGTGTTTAAATGTAACACAAAATGCTTTTAGATTACAATAAGATTTAAACAATGTGAAAAATGGTTGAAGACTTAAAGTAGTATTAATAATTAAGCTTAGCAGTAGTAATAAAAAAGGTGGTTGAATGAAATTATAGAATACTACAAATACTCAGTTAGGCTGCCATTTACCATAAATGATAAGATAAATACATAGCTAATTATTCCAGTTTAATATTTAGTAAGATTGCTCTCATTTCATCTGTAGAAAAAGGATAAATATAACTCCCTACAAAGAACATGGGAAAAACCCACAACATAACACAGTCCCTTTAATGTTAATGTATAATTCATGCCTTAAAGTCCCTTTCCAGCACTTATTAATCCTGTAAAACTCATGTGTGTTTCTTTAATTTTTCTTTCTTTTTTTTTATTTTACTGCTTAGTTCATGAGGGGCCCATAACTCCTTTGTTCAGTGCGTTAAAATAATCATGGTATTTGATTTTGATCATTCAAATATGATGGAGGCAGAACGTTTCAGTGAACCAAACCCTCTGGTTGTGCTTGCTAAAGACAATTACCAGGGAAGTCACAGTTTCTTTACTACTAAATATTCCATAGTCAACACAATAGTATCAAAATAACTTTGAAGTAACTGGGAAAAATAGTAAATCAAGTTGTGAAGAGGTAAAATGACAGAGTGTGGTCAGAGGTTGTCAACATTTTGCAGAGTCAACAGCTACAGATATCCTAATCTAATCTTCTCCTCAGACGTGTTCAAGAACAGTACATAGACAACTTTACAGTCCCATAGCAAAGCAGCCTAATCCTAGCATTACATCACTAAGGGTAGAGCAGATATTTGGATGCAGTGGCTTAAAAAACATCACTGTTGTATTCAAAAGTTGGTGTCTGGGGTGACCCACCATCCTTCTCTTCTTGCCGGTAAATGGGCAAGCCCTGGCAAGAGTTCCTGATCCTACATGTGTTTAAATCTTAGCCTAATATCTATCTATCTATCTATCTATCTATCTATCTATCTATCTATCTATCTATCTATCTATCTATCTATCTATCTATCTATCTATCTATCTATCTATCTATCTATCTATCTATCTATCTATCTATCTATCTATCTATCTATCTATCTATCCATCCATCCATCCATCCATCCATCCATCCATCCATCCATCCATCCATCCATCCATCCATCCATCCATCCATCCATCCATCCATCCATCCATCCATCCATCCATCCATTTCCGTTTCCGGTGGGTGATCGTAGGTAGTAGATGTGGACGTGAGAGTGGCGCTAGTTTCAAATGGTGATTCTTTCCCTGGTGTATTTCGGTTTCAAACTTTCTTTCCAACTGTTCTTAATGCACCAAAGCAGGTAAGAATATTTAGTTTCTTTGTGTGAGTGTTAGGTAAGTAACTGTGTGGTTAGACAGGTGTGTGTGAGGAGGCATGGCGTCCTCCGAGACGCCTCCTCCGTCCATCAGGCAGGGGGTCCGGATAGTCCCTCCGGATGCCTCTGTAACTGTGGAGGAGGTGTTGTTGGCTGTAGGTGAGCAGGTAGGTTATGGTAAATTGTCTCATGCTTCGCGCATGAATAAAGCGGTTGTGGTGTTTTTGAAGGACGAGTCCACCGTCCACCAGCTGATTGAGTCCGGAGTAATTGTCCGGGACTCTTTGGTGCAGGTTAGTCCGCTGGCTGTGCCGTCCACGCGGATCACTGTATCCGGTGTTCCGCCGTTCATTCCGAACGCCCTGCTGGAAAACGAGCTCCGTAGATTCGGAAAAATGGCGAGCGGGTTCCGGACCGTTAATTTGGGGTGTAAGGACCAGAAACTGAAGCATGTCCAGTCTTTGAGACGGCAGGTGTTCATGTTTCTGGAATCCCCCACACAGACACTGGAGGTGTCCTTCCATGTGAAGCACGGTGATGGGCTTTACATGGTGTATGCCAGCTCGGGACACATGAAATGCTTTGAGTGTGGAGATGTCGGACATAAAAGATCAACGTGTCCACACAAACAGCAGGAGAATGGGCACTTGTTGGATAACGAAGGGGGCTCCGCTACTCCCGGGTCCGCGCGCGGCGCTGCACCCGCGGGGCTCGCGCCGGTCCCCGCGGCGATCCCCGCGGAGCCCGCGGCAAATCCCGCACTGGTCGCGGAGGGTCCCGGGGCGGCGAGCCGGATTCCCGTAGCCGGGGACCTGGTGGTCGCGGGCTCGGTGGTCTTGAGTCCCGTGACTGTAGCTGGGAGCTCTGTGGCTGTTGTAGAGGCTAATATGCCGGAGTGTAATGTTGAAACGGAGATCATTGAACCGATTGTGGTGGAGAAGAAGCAGGAGACTGAGGCTGTAGAAAGTGTAACTGAGACACAGGTAGAGAGCACTCAAGACAGAGCTAGCACCAGTGGGGCAGCACAGGGGGAAGTCTGTAGCCAGACTTCATGTGGAGATGACATGGACTATGAAACTGAGTCAGACACAGCATCCATCTGTGAAGTGGTAAGCAGAAGGACTGATCTCTATTCTTTGGAGGAAATTAATGAGTTTCTGGATGAAACATTCAACAAATCAGTCAAAGTCAGTGACTACTTTGTAGACACAGATAAATTTATTAAATCAGTTAGTATACTAAAGAGGCTGGTTAGCAATGACCTCCTAGATGAAAAGAAGCGCTACCGTTTAAATAAACATCTGGCAATCCTTAGGAAGGCTCAGAAAGAGAAAACTGTAAAAAGGTCCAGGAGATAGATCCAATATGAATCTACACATGGTGAATTTTTCTTCTTACTGTTTAATGCTGGGTTCAATCTTTACCCTTTTTCTCTTTTACAATATCTCCATGGAGAGTCTAAAAATAGGATGTCTAAACATCAATGGAGGGAGGGACAAACATAAGAGAGCTTTAATATCAGAGCTGATTTCTCGAAAAAAGATTGATGTGTTATTCCTACAGGAAACACATACCACTCCAGCAGACAATACAGATTGGGAATTAGGGTGGGGGGGGTCGTGGTTTCCTAGCCACGGCTCTAATCTGAGTGCAGGTGTAGCCATTCTGTTTGCGAAGCACATTGTTCTATCACAGGTAACAGTCTCTGAGGTAGAACTGGGGCGTATACAGGTGGTGCAGGCCACAATAAAAGAAACACCTTTTGTGTTTGTTAATGTGTACGCTTACACCTTTGCTGGTAGCCGGATCAGCCTCTTACAAAAACTTAATGAAGCATTAAAACAGTTTAGCAGCAGCTCGGTTGTAGTGGTGGGAGGAGACTGGAACTGCACTACCAATTATTCAATGGACAGGAATGGGAGAGAACCCAACTCATCATCAGCCTCTTTATTAGCAAAAATAATTAAAGAGAACAGTCTGGTAGATGTTTGGAGGACAATTCATCCAAATACCAGACAGTATACCTGGGTAAAAGTCACTGAGGGCCGGGTTAGTGCAGCCAGACTGGACAGAATTTATGTCAGTAACACATGCAGCAATAGGCTAACTGAAGCCATGATATCACCAGTTGGTTTTTCAGACCATCACTTATTAACTGTTCATTTTTCTTTAATGGTGCCTCCTCAAAGATCTCCCTATTGGCATTTTAACGTAAGACTAATCCATGATAAGACTTTCCTTCAGTCTTTCACTGATTTCTGGGGTGAATGGAGAAGCAGAAAGTTGGGGTTTGAAAGCATAGGTCAATGGTGGGAGGTGGGGAAAACACAGATTAGCGTTTTTTGTCAACAATACACATCACACACAGAAGCAATAGTAAGGGATCAGGTCGAGTTACTGGAAAGGGAACTTCATGTATTGGAAGAGGGCATAACTAATGGGGTGGACATAAATAATGATGATAATAAGACTTGGGAGAAGAAGAGAGCATCATTAAGCAGGTTTTTACATGAAAAAGCTAAAGGAGCTTTAATAAAATCTAGAATACTATCTATTAAAGACATAGATTCACCTACTAGATTCTTTTTTAAGTTGGAAAGAAAGGTCAGGCAACATAATCAGATGATGCACCTTAAGAGCTCCAATGGGTCGGCGACCAGGGACCCATCTGAGATGAGGAGGCTGGCCATAGATTTTTACAGCAGCTTGTTTAAAGCGGATGAGTGTGACCCAGATCGTGTGGAGGAGATACTGGAGGGACTCCCTCGTTTAGGGGAGGCGTCGGCAGCCTTCCTGGAGTCCAAGGTGCAGTTTGAAGAGCTGTCTACAGCGGTGAGCCAGCTCAGCTGTGGTCGGGCGCCTGGTGTCGATGGGCTTCCAGCGGAATTTTATAAGACATTCTGGAACCTAATTGGAAATGATCTAATGGACGTTTTCGAAGGATGTTTGGACTCTGGGACGTTACCGACGAGATGTAGGAGGGCAGTACTGACGTTACTGCCAAAGAAAGGAGATTTGGGACTACTACAGAACTGGCGGCCGGTATCACTACTTTGCACTGACTATAAAATTCTGGCCAAAGTACTGGCAAATAGACTTAAAAAATATTTGGACTCAATTGTAGACGACAGCCAGACATACTGTGTCCCTGACAGGACAATAATGGACAATTTGTTTTTACTCAGAGACATCATAGATCTGTCAAAATTCCAGGAATTAGATATAGGCCTGCTTTCTCTGGACCAAGAAAAGGCATTTGATAGAGTTGATCACAAATACTTGTTTAAAACACTTAAAGCATTTGGTTTTGGTAATTTTTTTATTTCATGTATTGAGTTGTTGTATTCAAGGGTCACTGTATTATTGAAGGTAGGAGGGGGACTTAGCAGACCGGTTTCTGTACAGAGAGGGATCAGGCAGGGATGTCCTCTTTCTGGGATGCTCTATGCTTTGGCTATTGAGCCCTTATTGCATCACCTCAGGAATAATATATCAGGTTTAAAATTAGCAGACAAAACAAATGTTTCGGTTAGGTTGTCAGCATATGCTGACGACGTCACAGTTTTTATAGGTTGCCAAAATGATGTTAGGACTCTGGAACAAAAGCTAAAACTATACGAGCAAGCTTCTTCAGCAAAGGTTAACTGGTCGAAGTGTGAGGGTCTCTTACTGGGAGAGTGGAGCAATAAAGAGAGACCGACCTTACCAGCCGGGCTGCAGTGGAGCACAGAGGGGATGAAGGTGCTAGGTGTATATCTAGGGAATGGTGACTTTCAGTTAAAGAACTGGGAGGGCATAGGTGAGAAAATAGGTGCCCGATTGTCTAGATGGAAATGGGTCCAGCCCCAGTTGTCATACAGGGGGAGGACTTTGGTTGCCAACAGTCTAGCTGCATCCATGCTTTGGCATCAGGCCACCGTTCTAGTTCCCCCGAACAAAATATTAGAACAGATACAGAAGACACTGGTGGACTTTTTATGGGATGGCTATCATTGGATTAGATCAGCTGTGCTGTTTCTACCTGTGGCGGAAGGGGGTCAAGGGCTGATTGACCTCAGGAGCCGCATAACTGCGCTTCGGCTCCAGACGGCACAGAGATACTTGTACAAATCACAGCAGCCCTGGACTGAAACGGCATCCTTGCTGCTGCAAAGAGTTGGAAACCTACACTACGACAAGCATCTCTTTCTATTGGACCTGGAGGGAATGGACATTACACAAACTTCCAGTTTTTATCAGTCAGTGTTGGATGACTGGAGAACAGTTTTAAAAAGTAAAAGGGACTGCACTCAGGTGTATTGGACAATAGGTGATGAACCTTTGTTCCATAACCCAGCCATAAGAAGCAGAATTCTGGCCTCTAAGAGTATGCAGAGAATGTTCACAGCAGCGGGGCTGACAAAGCTGGCAGGACTGAGGGCAGATGGTCAATGGAAGAGTGCTGCAAAGATATGTGAGGAAACAGGGACTAAATCTTTACGCCTCATGGACAGACTGGTGCAGGAGGTGATAAGTGGACTTCCCGGATCCTTCAGGAGGGCACTAGAGGCAGAGGAACATCTGAAGGAGTTTCCAAAGCTGTCTATTGGTGCTGCAGTGAAGGAACAGGAGGAAGCAGACGGGCTCCTGCTGTCATTCGGAACACCAGAACTGAGGAACTTCTCTGAAGCACCAAAGAGAAGCCTATATGAGGTATCAGTGAAAGTCCAGAACAGAGCGATGCTGGTAGGGGTCAAGGAGTCGAGGTGGTCGGGTGTGTTGGCGCCAGGTTCGTCTCCCAGGGGCAGCTGGAGGTCCCTGTACAAAGCCCCCCTGGAGAAACGTACTGCGGAACAGACACGTGGCACGTATTGATCACAGGGCAGGGAGTCAGTGCGTATTCTGTCAGGCGGAGGAGACACTAGAACACCTGTGGATAGGATGTGCCAGAATAGGTCCTCTGTTTTCCTTTTTAAAGCAGTGGGTGGGAGCATTAGGAATTAGTTTGAACAGTGAATTGTTTATTTTTGGGCCCAGATACTCGGCAGCACAAAAGGAAAAAATTTGTTTGGTTAATTTTTTGTTGGGACAGGCTAAAATGAGCATTTGGTTGAGCAGGAGGAATAAAATGAAGGGGGCAGGTTCTGCAGAAGCTGAGTTGATGTTTAGAGGTTTGGTGGCTGCACGTCTCAGGACTGAATTTGCTTATTATAAGATGGTGTCAGACCTGAATGAGTTTATTTCTATTTGGGGAGTTGGGGATGTTTTGTGTCGAATAGATGACGATGTGCTTATTCTAAGTTTTTGAGGGGATGGGCTCTTATTTATTCATTTAGTTATTTATGTGTTTATTTATTTATTTATTTATTTCTTTTTCTTTTGTTTTTCTTTTTTTGGGCTTTGAGGCTGTTGTGTATGTTTGTATCTATCTATTTTAATTATGTATGTTTATTGTAACTGAAAAATGGACCAATAAAGTCAGTCCATGGTATCTATCTATCTATCTATCTATCTATCTATCTATCTATCTATCTATCTATCTATCTATCTATCTATCTATCTATCTATCTATCTATCTATCTATCTATCTATCTATCTATCTATCTATCTATCTATCTATCTATCTATCTATCTATCTATCTATCTATCTATCTATCTATCTTGTATATAGTGCATCTAAATAACACAAGGAATCTCTTTGGATAAAAAAGTAGATAACGAATGCATCAGAGGTTTGCCACTAAACATTTGGGAAACAACAGTTTCAAAAATACCTTGGAAATCACAAGGCCAGTCAGTGTGAATTTTTGAAATGAACACATCACTAAGTTATGTTTGATCCATTATCTTAATATCAACAAAACATTTCAAACCACAAAGCTACCAACCTCTGTCCCTTCTTAATTTAATAGAAAAGCTGTAAATATCTGTTAGCAGGTCACATATTCGCTGCATACTCCATAAATGTAAAGGTTTCATTGATGATTGCCAAAAAGAAAGAAAAAGATGTAGGACAGCCATCAAAACTCTCATGACTAGGACAGGGCACAGCAAACATACTTAGGGCGATGCTTTGGTTTGACGAGATCAATACTCCTTGGCCTAGATATAATGTGCAATTTTATCCCTGGAGAGAAAATAACACACACTGAACATTTCCCCATGGATTAAATCTGTCAGTTCCAGAAAATAGTTCCTTTATAGACAGATATTTGAGGTTATTTTAAAAAGTAACAAGACACTGTCTTGAAATTACTAAGGCAGCTGCTTTTGTTGAAAGATCCACTTGGAAAGAGGTAAATTAAGAATTTCTATTCCACCATGATTAAATGCTGACAAAAAACTTCTTGACTATCATCCTCAAGAGAATCAAAAGGTGGCCTTTGTCAGTCTGGTGTCTGAGAATAATGGCCCTCTCACTTCTTCCGGCTTGACACTCCCTGTTTCACTCTGAGGGAAGAAATGTTGAAGGTTTGACACTTGAGACAAAAACGAGGGGAAGGGAAGAAGCCGATTTGTTAGCAGCACAAAATTAAAATGTCATTATGTTCTTCTATTCTTAGCTGAGACTGCTGTGGGGATCTCCCTGCAACTTGGCTTTTGTTCCTTGAGGTGGCATGTGGTTACACAAAAGTTCACAGTTTTGTATGACTCCCAGAGGACTAATGTGCTATTGTCAAACATGAATTTAATTATGTGTTCACAAAATGTAACACACATGAATGCACAGGCAGCAGCTGCTAATAATAGTAACAGCTGTGAAATGCATTATCTTGACAAGATAACACCAAGTTATGGAAATGTAAGGGTGAACTTTAATAACCTAAAAATTATATTTCTATTGAACATTTGCAATGCTTTGGTTAAGTAATTTAAATGGGAAGCTTTTATCAATTTAACAAACTTGCAGATAAATACCTCATTGAAATTTGTTTTAGTTTGCTTCTGTTTATAAATTATTCTTTATTTTATATTTAAACATTGCAACATACTTTTCCCTTTGTTGAAAAATGTTAATCTGTTTATCTTTTCTTTTTTGTGACACTAGTGGCCTTAATTTCTAAAATGAAATAAGTAAAATGTCCATGTCATTTGATCAACTCTAAATATGAGGCCGGATGTGAGACAGAGTGCCTGGAGGACGGCTGTGAGGCTGGCGATGAAGGAGGATCTACGGAGGATGGCCGTGAGGCCGGCAACGAAGGAGGGCCTCTGGAGGACAGCTGTGGTGCCGACGATGAAGGAGGACCCTTGGAGGACCCTTGCATCTGTGCAATAAGAACCTTAGAGGATGGTGGGTCTGCAACAGGAACCTTGAAGGGGGCCGCTGACTTTGGCACAGGAACCTTGGTGGCTGCCGACTGCTGCACAGGAACCTTGGAGTTGACCGTCGACTGCGGCACAGGAACCTACGAAGAGGCATGGAGCGCCCGCTGAGTGGCCCTGGAGGCGTGGAGCGACCACTGAGGGGCCTTGGAGGGGTGGAGAGCCCGCTGAGGAGCCTTGGAGGCATGAAGCGTGCGCTGGCCTTGGAGGTCTCAGTCTTGCCAATATGTCCTTCCCTGGGTTCAGGAATATCTGGATGGCACAGAGCATGCTCATAGAGAGGATCTAACTGTGGTGGAACACTATAGGGTTCTTACAGTGCAGTGGAGAAGCTAAGGGGTTCCGACTGGGGAGTGGAGATGCTAACGAGTTCTGACTGGGGAGTGGAGACGCTAACGGGTGGAGCTAGCGCAATGGGTGGACCTGGCTGAGTGGATAGGACACTGAGGGACTGATGATAACTGAAGAAGACTGATAACTGAGGAGAAGAGAGGACTGATTCACTAATGGGTTCTGACTCGGGGCCGGGCCCGCTAATGAGCTCTGGACCGCTAATAGGCTCTAGTTCAGAGACTAGCATGCTAGGTGGCTCTGGCCCGGGAAACTAGCCTGCTAAAGGGCTCTGGCTTGGGCACTGGCCCGCTAAAGGGCTCTGGCCCAGGTTCTGGCCCGCAGGGGGGCTCTGACTCAGTAACTGGCCCATGGAAGGGCTCTGACTCGGGAAAAGCTGGCTGGCTGGTTCCTTCTGTCAGCAGTGGGTGGTGTGGTTGCTTGAGTACCCAACTGCAGAGATGAGTGAAGCAGAAATGAGTTCTGGTTGATTTAATTGGGCAACTGAGACAGACATCCAAAATGCAAAAATACAAAAAACTTCAGGGAAAAACTTGCGTGGGGAGCCAGAGATGAGGAAGTAACAAACAACAACAAGGAACCAGCACTGAGGGACTGCAGAGGTTGAGTATTTAAGGGGAACAGAACAAAGGATGGACTAATGAGCTGAATAAGGAGCAGGTGTGAGTGGAACTGACTAGAAGTAATCCAAGTGAAAGGAAACAAGCACAAGGGGGCAACAGAGAGTAACTAAAGACTGCTTGAATACAGTGGAAAATAAACCAAAGAACAAAACACAACAACGGAAAACAGAAAACTAAAAACTCAGTCACAAATTGGGAGAACCATAACACTCAGGGCAGATCTTATCCTCCCTAAAAGCCTTGCTGCCATGGATTTTTTTGACCACCTTTGAGACTTCAGTTTGCTACAATTGCAAGGTCTTCCATGGAATCTTCAAACTCCTCCCAGGCCTAAGGTTTTGCCTCCCAGGCAGTGGAAATTTTTAAGCTTGACTTAATGCTGGTTTCAACCACTGCGTTTGAGGGTGGCCCATGATGGGCATCCCAGACCTTACAGCCACAGAAGCAGAGAACACCTATAAGCTCAGACTATATTTGCTATATATTCTACCCCAAAATCTGAGAGGTTTTCCGTATGTGGAAGCTGTATGTCTCTGAATGAAGGCTCTGCCAGGTGTTCTTACAGACTCTCAGTACTCGCTTGGGCCTGCTGATTTTATAAATCTTTCTCTTCTTTATCAAACTCACCACCAGGTGGTGATTGGTAAACAGCTCCACCCTTCCCTTCACCCGATTATCCAAGACATGTGGCCAAAAGTCAGAAGATGCAACCACAAAGTTGATCTTTAACCTCTGGCATGACTAATCCTGGTGCCAAGTGCACTGATGGACATCCTTATGCTTGAACATGGTGTTCTATATGGACAATCTATGACTGGCCCAGAAGTCCAAGAACAAAACAACACTTGGGTTCAAGGCCGGGAGTCCATTGTTCCTAATCCCAGTTGTGACTATCATTTCCCACATGCGGTCAAGTCCAACAGAACAATGGCAATCTTGAGAGGGGTTATCTACAGCACTGGTTTAAAAGAAGCCTCTATGCTTGGGGAGGGACATAGAATAAATAAAGGTTTTGAAGTTTTTGAGTTAATTAGAAAAAACCTGATCTCACAACTTATGTGCCATTCTTTGTAGAGTTATGTGGTAATATCATAAAAAAAACATAGATTTAAAGATGTCTCATTTCACTGATCCTATTTGCTTGTTAAGCAATCTCTTTTCTGCCCCTTTTATGTGTTTGCCTTGTTACTTTCACCACGGAAGCTTCCGTCAGCTAAGACACAATTTTAGGGATTCCGTGTATGTCAGTCACTCCCCATAGCACACAGAAAGCTCTCAAAGTCTGTTCATTTTTGTATGATTCTTGTTAGATTTTTCTGTATTACCATAAATACAGACTGTCAGTTTAGACCTTGTATTTTTTAAGCTAGTGTTGAATCCTCTTCCCTTCTTCTTTTTCCCATAGGCAGTGTCGGTTTAAAAGGCAGCCTGTTGAGCAGCCGTCAGTCTGCTGGCATTTGATCAATGCCCGGGCCCCTTTGTGCTGCTTAGCGACAGATAAAAGAGACTGTTATCAGCTTCACAGGATCGTCTGCTGATAGCTCTGTAGCAATGGCAGAGGGTGCCCACCGAAGGAGCTGAGGAGAGGGGGTGGGGGTATTTTTCAATGCTGTTCTGAAGAGGAGAGTAATGGAAAAATGGATGAAGGGAAGGAGGGGTGGAAGAAAAGGGCAATAGTTTGTGGGTCAACACCTTGATACAAGGTTTTACAGCTGTCACAAACCCTCTGGAGAGACACGCAAGCTGGGAGGGGAAGAGGAGATTGATAGAGAATGAAAGTGAGGTAAAGATTAAGCAGAGAAATGGCATGAAACTACAGGGGGGTGAATGGGATACCAATGTTTCACTGAGATACGCTGTTGGCAGAGAGCAACGGCCAAAGCAAAGGGCTGCTCAAAGTCAAAGACATCCAGAATTGCTTACGTAGAGAAAACAGAGCCATAAATATACACACACAAAATCAACCAGTGCAAAGCATATCTCTCTAATTTATGTCTTCTTCTGTGTTATCACCAAACAAGTATGAAAAAAGTTGCAGTTATCTGATCACATCTTTATTACTAGCAGCATCCAGCGTCTCAAATGGCATCAAACGCTGCCCCCTCCTCTTTGAAGAGTCAATAAGGAGCATTGATTAGTATGTTCAGACAATTTCTCTCCACAAAGATTTAGTTGACACACCATCTGTCTTTTGATAGAGACAAATATATTTAATTTATGGCAGCCCCTTGACTAAAGCAAACAGAAACTTTTATACTCGCAAACAGCCTAATGGATTGAAGTGTCCTATTGTGCGAGCCAATGAGTGGTACAAATGAGCGACACAGATGAATAAAACGGATTCTGAAGCAATGCATGACAAGCCGAGTAATTGTCCGTGAGGCAGACACCCTGTCTACTTTTAAGGCTAGGCTTAAAACTTTCCTTTTTGATAAAGCTTATAGTTAGGGTGGCTCAGGTTATCCTGAGCTGTCTTTAAAGTTATGCTGCTATAGGCTTAGACTGCTGGAGGACATAGGGACCCCCATTTCATCATTCTGCTTCATTCTCTCTCTGTTCTCCTATTCTGCAGAATCTGTTTGTTCAATCTCTAACCTTCTGCTCTCTCTGCTTTTCCTCAGAGTAGCTTTGCCTCGTCTGTTCCTGTTTGGCTGTGACGTCATCCAGGAAAGAAACATCAGCTGTGCTGCTTCCATCAACACCCTTGTTTGTAGATGTTGGAGATCGGCCTGTCTTCAGGTGTGGTCCTGTTTCTCTGGCCGTGGCTGGGTGGATGTGCTCTCTTCATCCTCTGGCATGGGAGCTGCCTTGGAGCTCGTCTGCCTGGCTGTGTGTTTCCTGGACGGGGCCGCCTTTTACAGCTGCTTTTGTATCTCTGCTTCTGTCTCCTTGAACCCCAGTCGGCCTCGGCAGATGGCCGCTCGCACTGAGCCTGGTTCTGCTGGAGGTTTCTTCCTGTTAAAAGGGAGTTTTTCCTCTCCACTGTCGCTACAAGCATGCTTAGTGTGAGGGATTGTATTTGAGTCAATGCAATCAACTGGTTTTCCTTAGATAGAAAACTTTGTATCAATTTGACTGAATGATCTGGTTGAACTGTAAAGTGCCTTGAGATGACATGTGTTGTGAATTTGGCGCTATATAAATAAACTGAATTGAATTGAATTAATGACACAGTGCTTGGAGGGCTTTTTCATTTGAAGTGGATTACTTCATGCGACAAAGAAAACGATGTTATGACAAAAGGCTGACAAGAAATAAGCTGCTTTTGAAGACCTCAGACAGAAATAGATTTTGTCTCATTTTGGTGGACGCAGAAGGATGGTTTTTTGATCACTTATTTGTTTTACCAAGTTGTGGTCACAACGAAGGTTGTGTTGATTTGCTTATCTTGCCATTAGGGGGAGAGCAGCAGCTCACTGCAAAAACAATATAGAAATAAACAAGAATTTCTTAAATGAATGAAATTTACCCTTAATTTGAGTAGGTAAATAAGATGCCGATGGATTATTTTTACTCTTAAAATAGGATAATTACTTGTAATAGAAAAAAAGAGAAATTGTTTCTTTTTTTTTTATGTAAATTGTCTTGTTCCATTAGCAAAGTGTCTCACATTCTAAACTCAAGAATAAACGCACTTATTTTAAGAAAAAATGACCTATTTAGATTTCAATTTTTTGCAGTGCTGCTAGGGGTTTAGACACATTTTCAGGAACATTTGCTTTCACTATTAACTGTAAATTAAAATACAGTTACTTACAAAAATGTAAAGCTTCCTGAATTCATAGTCCAGCCTGAATGTAATCTGGTACACATGCAAACATTTGCAGTGAGTTGTCACATTTCAAGCCGGCACCAGATGGTGGAAGTGGTGGAAGCATCGCAAGGGGATCAATAGATAGAGGCTGCTGCTGTGTGTGTGTGTGCGTGTGTGTGTGTGTCCAGCGATCAGTCAAGCCGGTAAATAAATGCCAGCACATAATATGACGATTCTACCTTACTGCGATCTGTCTTGGATGACTGAACACCCTTACATTGTGAATGGGTGCTTACATGTGCTCACTGCTTCCAGTTTTAGACCAGAGTGACATCTGCAAGCCCACATGCTGGACTATGGCCAGATACACCACCTGGCAAACACAAAATGCACAAAATGCCCTATTGAATCCTTTTAACTTCTGGTACTGCTGTCTGATGCTTCTATGAGGAATCATCAGTGGCTTGTAACTTTTTCTTAGCCAACTCTTGACTTGATATCACTCTGGCACATAAATGTAAAGCCCAGCAGACAATGCATTTTCTAGATTGTACAGAACTAGATTTCATTGGAAGAGCTTCATATGTTAAATCTTGATAGTTTATTCATCCACACTAATTGATGCTGGTATAAAACTGTATCTGAAATGTCTGACAAAGATTCTAGTGAAGCAGTGAATGCAGGTTTCATGTCTTTTGCTCTTACTGTTGGGGTCCGACTGTAAAAAGAGGGAGAGGATGAAGACGAAGAGCAACAGTAAGCAGAAGCCAGACTGCATCATTTTACCCCTAATAAAAGGTCAAATTTATGGTTATAGTGGGTCTCTTGGCGAACAACCACAGAACACCATGTTTTGTCAGTTTGCAGTATTTCACAGTGTAAAAAATACAATACCACCATCATATACTGAACATTTTTATTCAAGTCTTGATTCTCCTCAGTGGTGTTTTATAAAAGTTTGTGCAGTGTTTGTTTCAAAGCTTCTTCGACTAACAGCAACTGTGAGTCTGCAGGATTCAACAATCTGTTCAGTGCAACCTTTTCTCTAATAACTGTACTACAGCTTCAATGGCAGTTTGAGATTAGCAGGTTGCTTTATGTGAACTTTTTCAGAAGCTAAGTACGAGTAGGAGCCCTCCGACTGAGAAATAGCTCTCTGATGGAAAGGGTTGACACTGAATTAGGTAGACTGCTTAAAATAACAAAATCTGATGTTTCAAACATGGCTCAGGGCAGAGACTGAAAAACATGCTGGTAAAATCAAAACTTTTAAAAAAAGCTTTCATTCTTCTGAGATTTATTGCTAAACTGTAATACAGCCCTTTAAAAAAATAACATTTTAGTCAAACATCGTATAAGTGGTTGGATGGTATGAGGGCTGTTTTGCTGTTATGAATTAAACTCAAGGAAGTCTGGCTATACATTTTTGAATTTGTAACCATAAGCTTTCACTAACTTGGTTTATGCAGCAATGATTCAATACAGCAGCAATCCCACATCTCAACCCCCCAAACAAAACAAAACAAAAGCACAATGAAGGTTTCGTAGAGGCAAACATCTGGATACAGACCTGAACCAAAATCGTAAACAGCAGCTGGTATCAACCACAAGCATATTTCAAAACATTTGCTCAGATGCCCATTTAGGCACAACAGGTGGTTAAGTAAATTAACCCTTCTCTAAAAATGGGTTACATTCGCACAGCTATGGAGATGCATGTTAGGAAAGATGAAAGGGGCATTTTGATCCATAAAGAAATGTTTTTTTTTAAAAGTTCTTTGCAGAAAGCATTAAAAAAAATCTCATATACTTTATATATGATTTAGAAATCACATAATTGCTTAAGTGATAGTTAAAATATTGTGTATAGTTTTTTATTGCATGAAATTCATTTCATGATATGTACCGTAGCAGCCATGCAAAATGTCCCTTCCCAGTCAAACGCCAGCTGAATGGCTGCCAACTTCCCCGCAGTTCCCAGCAAATTCCCCTCCAACTTCCAGCCAGTGGAGTGACCCCCCCATCTTGCATATTTCTTTTACTCTGACTCCACCCTTTCACTGAATTACAGGGTTTGACCAGAAGATGGCGCTTCTCTTTAGATCTTAATGTCCACAAATCAGAACACCAAGAATATTTGCCTTGTACAATAAATAAATAAATAAATAAATACCTTGTACCTATATTTCGTTGCCTTGTACCTGTACATATGTAATGACAATAAAGTTGAATATAATCTAATCTAATTTTAGTACAAAGATTGATTTTTATAAAGGAATAGTGGGAGACCAGCCAAAGGCCCACCAAGGAAAGTGGGGAAATGCTACTACTGCAGCTCATTTTAAAGGCCACCATGCATTTGGGACAAATTTTTCTGCTAATACCAATTCTGTGACTTACTGTGCTCTCTAGTCCTGGATTCAACAAAGAAGACAAAAAATGTTCAACGTAGTTAGCTTGGGCTTGGGTACTATTGTCAGAGGGCTCAGAACGTAGGACCCAGAATTCAGGCGAGACAGACAGTGGTATATAAAAAAAAGAGTTTGTTAATAAAGCGTGCGGCTGCTGGTCTGCGCAGCGGCGAGCTCACTGGAAACTCTGCAGAAGTAGAGGCTCAGGTCAGTGACTTCAAAACTCAAACGATGGATAATATTGAGTATGAAAGCCAAGACCTGGCAAAGTTCAGTCTGTGCTCAGAAGAAGTGTTGTCCAGAGCAGCGGAACTCCTTTGCTTTATGCTGAGATGGCACCATAGATCCAGGGGAGAAGAGAAGCAGCGTGGGAACCGAAACATCCAGAAGGATAATCCAAGCCGTGGTCAGAAGACAAATCCAGGGTCAGGACCAGGCAGAATCCAGGTAACAGTCCTAAACAACAAAACAGGCAAACAGAGCAAACAGGGGCGGTCGAAAACTCAGAGGTCAGAGGGCAGAAAACAGATCTGGAACCGGCAGAACCAAACAAAGGGAACGCTTGAGTTAATCTTGCTAAAAGCTAGAACAATCTGGCAACAAAGGCTGGGGCCCCGAGGCTTAAATGGCAGCAAGTGGATGTGATAAGAGCTAATGAGCAGAGGGCGGAGCAAAGCAGAGCAACATGGAAAAAAACCCAGCCCAAAGGTGCCAAGATCATTAGAACTATGGTGATTTACCCTGTTAAGCTTATGGGTTCAATTGACATAGTAACCAAGTCAGATGCAAGCAAGTTGGCTTTGTGAAACCCAAATAACAAAAAAAATCCAGACTTGGCTAACTAAGTCTGACTTACAAACTAAGCCGGTTTTATGAGACATCTCTCCAGTTTAAAGGTATTGTGGAGGATTTTTGCAATTTTTTTTAAAAGACTAGAGCGGGGACTATATAGTGAACTTCATAGCAAGCTCAGTTAGCTGACCGTTCAGACAGATGATCACTGCGTTTTGTTCCATTGGTCTCGTAACTCCTCCCCCTCCTCCACTGCGCGGGGCCTGCGCCATCTCTTCTATTAGTCACCGCTGTTGGTTAGCAATAGTGGGCCGCTGTGACAGCAAATCTGCCTCTTCCGAGGCCTTTCTTTTCTTCTCATACACTTCATAGACATTTTCTCTCTTCCAACCCTCAGCCATTTTCAATGGTGAGAAAGGTGAGTTTCAATGACTGTCTGAAACCGTAGCTGACCGCAGATATAAGCCTGAAAGTGCACATGGGCAGAAAAAGATAGCTAACTGGACGAGCACATAGGACAGCCTTACGTAAACATATCACCAGAATGATTGGCAATACGGAGGACCACTTATTTTGTAACCTGACTCCGCCAGATGGATTTGCTCCGCATATCCATCTGGAAACCTTCCGTTGAAATTATTTTGGGAAGGGACTGATTGGCTGATTGGCCTATGTTGGTGATAGACGGGCCAAATAAACCAATCAGATCAACGAAGCATATGACGTACTAACAGACCGACGACGAAGAGGAGCCAATTGATAGATCAAACTCTTGCCGAAACCAGTCGGCAGAAGAGCAAAAACATCTTTTCCTCTGAGAAAAGCCTCCAGAGCAGTGTTTTGCTCTTCTTTTAGTGAAGAAATACTCTGTAATTCCGATAAAACTTGCTCGACAGCCACGCTAACGCTAGTTTCATCGGCTGAAGCCGGCATGTTCTTTAGTATAAACTGTCGCCCTTCTCGTTGCGTCACACCTCAACCAGCCTCAAAGCAACGCTGATTGGACGTTCGTTTGGTGAACGGCTCCAAATTTTCTTTAATGGAGAGTCTCTAGACTGATCTGCGAGTGAAACCTTGAAAGCTTGTAAGATCAGGATGGTCTCACAAGGCTACTTATTTTGATGATCCACCCAGAAATAAAAGATCGTCCTCTATACCTTTAAATAGGAACTTTCTTTTTTTTGTACATATTGCCAGATTGAATTTGATTTAAAAAAAAAATTCTGCTATAAAACATGTCTAACAGTCTTAAACAGAACAATAATAATAATAAAAAAGAAATATATAAAGACCAAATGCTTTTTAAAATCTTGCCCTGAAGAAAGGGCATGAAAACTTTACTGCCATATCAGAGTGCCCAAGAAGTTTGTTTAGAATATATATATATATATATATATATATATATATATATATATATATATATATATATATATATATATATATATATATATATATATATATATATATATATATATATGTATAAGCTCTGTGCAAATCCCTAACCTATTTATATTCTGTTCGCTCTTTCTGTTTCAAACAAAGCAAACTGCAGTCATTGAGCAAATCTTTGCAAATGAGGTAGACTGAAACGGAGAGCAGAGTTTATATCCATAATTCATCTTAATTCATTAAGGTTGTGAATGCACTGTGAACGTTGGTCACTGTGCTACAGTCCCTATTGGTGTAATGGTGAAAAATAAAGCAGTGCTGAAACTGCCCACTTCACATGTGCATGTGTGGGCTTTCTGCTGACAGACATTCAAGGACCTACAAAAAAATTGTAGTGGAAAGCAGACAACAAGGATGACAACTAACGACAATGAAAGACAGAGGGAAAGCGAAGATGAAGGCGATAGGGAGGAGGGAAAAAAACAAAAACAAATGCTCTGGACAGCAAGATGCTTTGAGTGTATTTTTTATAATTTAGATTTTCTCTGTGGCAATGGAAAAGAAACAATAATAAATGTTCTCTAGCTGTAAGGATGCCAACTGACTTCATATCTCCACCTCCCACCATATTTAAGCCCCCGTTTAAGGCCTTTCCTAACTCTCATGCAGAAGAATAGAGGTTATTTCTACACAACTCTGATATTTTGGAGGCATAAATATTAGAAATTATAAATCAGTGTTATCTGTCAGTTTTAACAAAGACTATATGTTTATACCCGACCACAGTACAAGACATGTCTCAGCTGGTCATCTCCCTTTTGATCTGCATTTTTAGTCCTGTTGTTTTCCTCTCTGGGTGACAAGCCAGGCCCAACGGTGCAGAACCTGCTCCACTATTGATAACTACACCCTTTCACCAGCTTCAGTTAACATCTTCAGAAACTTTTTTGCTTTTATACAGCGGTTAATCTTCACGTTTCACATTAGAAGCATCTCAGTCTCTGCTTGCAGGAACACATGATGGATGACGCCATACTTGCAGTATGTCACCTTCAAGCATCTGGATCATATACCCAAGGATGAACCAGACATATGGAGATCCACTATTCTTTCCCTAAAATGTTGGGGGATTTCTTTTTTTTTTATCATGTTCTTTATTTATTTATTTATTCAATGATTTCCCACAAGGAAGACATGTCTGGGTTTTTGCTTTAAAATACATCAACAGATGTGTATCACAGATTGAGTAATTAACCTTTTAAAAAATGCAAAGCCATGGCATAATATGGGGTTTAAAAAGTGGTTGGAAGGCTTATTGTTTTAATTTTCTGATATAAACAAATAAAAAAAAAGTTTGTAGTATGGTTCCCACATTATTTATTATCCATTATTAACTTTTGGCAAATTAAGCTAATTTTATATACCTAAAAATGGTCTTACACAGCAAAGTTTTAAATAGGGGTGTAAATAATAATGGTTTTGTATCGATGCATCGATCCAACAGCCGACGATCCGATGCATCGATACGTCCGCAAGAGAATCGATTCATGTTTTTTTTTTCCTCCGGTCTATTTTTATGCATTTGCTCCTGGGCGTAATTCTCCCTCCCGTGCTGCGGTGGCGCTAAACCTATTTTGCCCTCCTACCTCGCTTCCTGGTTATACTCTTACAGCAGTGTGTTGCAGTGAGCTTGATGCAGACATTTTTGATTTATGCTCAATATTGAAGCGTGGTCTGTGCTACACACTGTGGGTCTAGATACGGCCGAGGCGGCGAGGAAGTGGGGGCGAATTTAGTCCGACGACGGAGGGACATGAAGGCCAAAAAGAGCGGAGATCCAGGTGGAAAAAGGGCCCCAGCGTTCTCGCGCACCTCGCTCTTCTAGCGGGTCAAACTTTACGAGTTGTTTTCCGCAATTTCGGTCATGAAAACAAAACAAGCCGGCCTCCTTTTCTGCGGTCAGCTACAATTTGGGAGAGGTGCAGCGGAGCGTCTGTGGAGGGGGCGGAGCCGAGGTATTGCATTGCACTCATTGAACTGATTTTGTGCCTTTCAGAATCTATAATGCAGGGGTATTATTATTTTTCAGTGAATAAGGTTTTAATAGGAATAGGTGGAGTACAACTATTCTACTTCTGTTATTTGCTGTTGATTCTCAAATAAAATGCATAACGATATTACAGCTTTCATTGATTTTTTTCAAATTTGAACACATTGTCTAACCTGTAAGATAAAGAAATGAACTAATTAATCGAATGGAATCGTGGTGTATTCTTGAGTATCGAAAATAATCGAATCGTTGGGTCAGGAAATCAATACTGAATCGAATCGCCATGATGGGTTTGATTTACACCCCTAGTTTTAAATCAGTTTAATGGAGGACAATAAGAAGAGGGAATCTGTGTCTTTTATTTAGCTTTTTTTTTTAAATAAAGTGTGTGTAAATATCTGGTTTTCAGCTCCACTTCTATTCATTCCAACATGAAATGTTGTGGCAGAAAATGAGAATATCAGCTGGACACTTTCTCAGTTCTTCAAGCTTAGGGAGCCAAGCTAAAAAAAAGTAAATAAAGGTTGAGATGATAGGTTTGAGTGTGTGTGAGCCTTTCTGTTATTTCAGTTTTTTCAATATTTGTGTGGAAATGTCTATGCGGCAAACAGGAGGTGGCAGATGGCTTCAAACGTGGCACAGGAGATTGACGTGCTTTATCGTGCACAAGCGAGCTCCTATCCTCTTCTTGTCCAGCATGTGTCATGGCCTATCGCTCCACTTTGTCACAGCAGGAGAGAGGTTATAACACAGGAGCATGCAAAAGCACACACCCACGCACAAACACAAGCACCCCGACACACATTTCTCCATCTCAGCTTTTAGATCAGAGTGTGTGAAGGTGACGATGATGTCATGGAGAGAGATAGGGGGGGAAAATAGATTCGTATTCACCAGGGAGAAAAAGTGAAGTGGTGGATTGGAGAAGCCTCTAAGAAGACAGAGACACATCAAAAACAAGCTGCTTTCTATTCATGAGCTGAACAAGAGGCACCTGTGTGAGGGCCAGAACGCGCTGCGAAAAACGTTCCCTCTGACTTATAGAAATTTCTTATTTGGAGACCTCCTGTTATAATACTTAAAGTATCTTCGTATCAAAATAAATCAGGGAGCCCAGGCAGCATCCCTTCTATCCTCTCACTGCTTTTTTATTTCCTTGTATCCCTGCCAAGATTAATTCTGGGTTGCCACTAGAGGAGCTTGTTGTACGTGTTCGTCTTAATGCTTCTGACAGCGTAGCTTTTTCATCAAACGCAGCCCACCCAAACTCAAGTGTTAACAACACTTTTGTGCCTGTATATTGCTTCGTCTTAATGCCAGATGAATGCAGCGCAGCTCAAAAGAGAGCTTCCTTCAGAGGGCTCATAAAGTTTCTTTTATGCCTAAGAGAAAGAAAGTGGAAGTGACTGTTTTGCATGGGCCGCTTCATTTTAAAATAGCAGCATTTACTTTGAAAGCTCCATGGTTAAGTTGTAAACAAGTATCAAGGCTGATTATTTTTGATGGAGAAAACTGTTCCTGAGGCAACACACTGGCTGCGGCAGGGTAGAAACTCTGCATTGATATACAATACAAACCCATTTTTGGGTAGCAACAAGTATTTATGGTCCTGATTCTGGAGTTTCTGTGGGGTTTCCTGTTTTCCATTCTTCTCCCTCAGGGCTCTAGAACCTCACTCCACATGCAGAGCTCCTCTGGTTCCTTCTGGAACATCTGACTATTATTCTGCTCATTCATGCTGCAGGATAAAAAAAATCTGTCTGACGACTTACAAGAGTATCTCCTTGAGCCTCCCACTCAGTGAAACTGCAAGCCTCGAGGGACAACTACACCCAGCTGAAGAACTTCCTCTATAAGCCCAGTCACTGCAGCCTCTGTGCTAAAATTCAGAACTACATACCCAACACTAAACCACCCTGAAATAATCAGTCCTCTCGGAGTCGCAACCAATTCGCCAAATGAATAAGAAATAATAATCCCATATTTCTTTTTATTAGCTGGAGTAACCATATTAACAAGATCAGCTCTCTTCTCAAACAATCCTGGAAAACAAACACTGCAGCTTCACTGGAATTTCACACTTCTTTAGTGAGTGATTAAACATCATGTCATATTTTATTACATATATCTCTGTCTACATCTCTGCAGTCTCTTGGTAAACATTTAGAATGATAGGTGAACAGTTAGTCGCCACAAATCCACCAATATAACGGGTAATAGGAAAGATACTCTTAAAAGTTATAAAGTAGTAGTAATTATGAATGTAGATAAAAGAGCAGACATATGATAGAAAGAGAGCTAAGAGCAGAAGGAGAGTTTAAAGCTGTGGAAGTAAACTAACACTGCGTGTCGCCCTGAGGATGCGGTCGTCTCTATAAACCACGATAATGGCAGCATCATGCTGTGGGGATTCTATTCTTTATCGGGATGCAAAAACTCTGGATGGCAAAACTAAATACAGGTCAGTTCAGTTTTATCAACATCAACTTTAAAAAAAATTTTTAATGGCATACTGTGCAACATTTTTCAGTTAATTAATGTGTTCCATAACGTTTTGGATGATTAAATGAGTCATTTCAGGTCGAACAAAGGTTTTCTCGGCCGCCCTGGTGGTCTGTAGGGGAAATACCGTACTTGCAATTGCAGGAGCCCTCGGCCCGCACCCACAGGCTCAGAAGTCTTGTGCATCGCGAGAGTCGGTCTTGCTTTACGGCGAGAACTGCTACACGCCCCCATAGAAAGGCATGCTCGTTGCTAGCGCAGTGGCAATATTTGTGCAGTTATCATGGCAGAACCAGCGAGAAAACAGCGAAAGCCCATGTCATCCGACAGTCGGATAAATGTACGGGAAACTCCAACTTGGCTAACTACAATCTTTGTTATTTAGACACATGCATAACAAATAATGTATGAAAACATGCTAAATTTTCAAACTCGACAATTGGAACAAAATAGTCACTTACCGCAGTAGACATGGTGATTCGTTGCGTTCGCCTGTCTGCTAAGCTCAAAACAACCGCGCCTGATTTGACGGATAAACCCGGAGAACAGCTGAGCATATTTACGACAGTGCACTTTTACTTTCGCCCTCTGGGGGGAGCCTCGTTGGAAAATCAACACCGGCTGCATAGTATACCTTTAAAGGAGAGTAGATCCATGTTTATTATGGTCCAATCAACAACTTATATCACCCATAATCCGTGGACAAACTTTAATGATTACAGATTATCTTTATGTAATCTGCCAGAGTTTGAGTTTTTTCTCAAGGATAATTGGTACAATATCAGATTTTTGAGAAGTACTCAAAACGATTTGCCATCAAATATTCAGCAGAGTGGCAGAATACAGCTGCATGCCACACTTTTCAGATTTATTTTTAGTCAAACATCTGAAAAACCACGTTTCCTTTTTTTTTTCCCCCTTTGCAATTATACACATTTTTGTGATAATATTTCCCATATAAAAGTAATAATGCCTATCTCTAGCAATAAGCCAAACACAGATTTTATTGTCGATTGATGCTATAAACAGTAATCAAATAAAAGACGGATTCACTTTATCTAAAAAACAGACTGCTATAGGCTTCCTTGAATGTTAAGCTGTCCCCTCCCCCCTTAAGCTTGTCAAAGCTGCAAGGTGTTTGAAAGCTATCTTGTAGCTCTGTCCTTTTCAGATTCCTTAAACAGAACCTTTGAAATGCTATAAAATCAAAGCTTTTGACTTTTACTTTTCACGAGTCTGCTTTGGTTTTAAGGAGGCGTCTTTCCTGGATTTGCTCTCCTATTGAAGGGTCCTCCATAAATCCGACAGAAAGAGAATGCTTTGAACATCTGCTTCTTCAAACAGAAGAATATGATCATATGCAAAGGAGCAGAAAGAAAGTGTTTGAGGATTTAGCTTTGTTACCCTTAATCTAAAAACTTCCATCACCATGGAGCATCAATGTGCACTAAACACTGATAGTTATTGGGGGTGAAAAGCTCTACTTTTGAATACTCTCTTAGAGATGATATATGGAAACCTTGGATAGATGAAAGCCCAACATTTTTTAAATGATTACAAAAAGAGAGAATTGTAGGATCTTCTCTACCTATTAGAAAGTAGGTTTGAATTAGAGATTTCCAAGCAGCAGTGATATCAGTGCACACACAAATAATGGTATTTAATGAAAAATCCATTTTAATTTAAAATAGCCATAAAATAAAAATACTTTCTTGTCCTGAACTTAATAGAATGATATGGTCTACCAAACTACCAATCTATTTACTATATTCCAGTAACTGGTGGGTTGCCTTTTCATTCTCCTGTTCCTTCCAACTCTGTTGTTGTGTCCTTTGGCAAAACAGTTCATCTGCCTTACCTGCTGGTAGTGGGGCTGATGAGCAGCTGTACAGCAGGCTAGCTGTATGTGAATGAGTGAATGAATGAATGCAATGTAGAGCTGCAATGTAGAGCATTGTCTTTTAAACTATGCTCAATATTGAAGCGTGGTCTGCGCTACACGCTGTGGGTCTAGATACGGCCGAGGCGGCGAGGAAGTGGGGGCGAGTTTAGTCCGACGACAGAGGGACATGAGGGCCAAAAAGAGCGGAGATCCAGTTGGAAAAAGGGTCCCAGCGTTCTCGCGCACCTCGCTCTTCTAGAGGGTCAAACTTCACGAGTTGTTTTCCGCAATTTCGGTCATAAAAACAAAACAAGCCGGCCTCCTGTCTGCTTATGATTATGTGCAGTAGTTTTGCAGTATTTTTTGATGAAACTTTTCTACTTCTGTTATTTGCTGTTGTTTCTAAAAAAAATGCATAACGATATTACAGCTTTCATTGACTTATTTCAAACTTGAAACTTTGTTTAGCCTGTAAGGTGTAAAAAAAAAAAATAATAATAATTAACCGATCAATCGATCAATCGAATCGAATCGTGGTGTATTCTTGAGTATCGGAAATAATGGAATCGTTGGGTCAGGAAACCGATACTGAATCGAATCGCCATGATGGGTGTGATTTACACCCCTAATTGGCGCAATCGAAATAAACTGAATTGAATTAAAAGTGCTTTGGGGTCTTCAGCCTTGATGAAGCATTAAACTAATACAAGCCATTTAACAATGAAAACATAAGAAAAATAAATAAAAAGAAAAGAATAAAAAAGAAGAACCCCAAAGCACGACTGGTTTGTGGTTGGTGTAGCAGATGTCATGTTCAAAATTCATTCTTTCATTCTGACTCCAGAAAAGGGTTAACCCTAACCCTTTCTCCAGAAAAACAAGGGTCCTTAATGACTAATGATATCCTGCTGATTGTAAGTGGGAAATTCTTCAGACAAAAACAAACAAAAAACAAAAAAGGGAACTTTTCTGCCATGTATGTAGCAGTGAAATACTGGATACGAAAAATACCTCAAATCCTGAGAACAGCAATTAGATTATGTTAAATTGTTCCATAGCCCAGCAGTCAATGAGAACCTCCCAGGGATTAAAGCAAAAAAAAAAAAAAAAAAAAATCCTGAGCTTGAACTTCAAGCCATGCCAGGGGAATGTGGGGGCATGGGATCAGAGATTGCATGAATGATTGAAGGCTAAATTTGAAAATGCAATACCAAAAACGGACAGAAGATGGCAAAGGTGCATCTCTATCTACCACTTGCATGTACCACATTTCTTTTAATTTCCAGTTTTGCTGATAAGCATTCCTGGAGGACTAATGTCTCAGCATGATCTGGAAAAACGAATCCATGCGTTTATTTTTAGTCGAATTGATTACTGAAACAGTGTTTTCACAGGTCTGCCTAAAAAGTGGATCAGACAGCTGCAGCTGATCCAGAACGCTGCTGCCCGTGTCCTCACTAAGACTAAGAAAGTAGAGCACATCACCCCAGTTCTAAAGTCCTTACACTGGCTCCCTGTATCTCAGAGAATAGACTTTAAAATAATTCTTAGTCTATAAATCTCTGAATGGCTTAGCACCTAAATACATCACAGACTTGCTATCAGTGTATCAACCCTCCAGACACTCAGGTCTTCTGGCTCCAGCCTGCTCTGCATACCTAGAACCAGAACTAAACATGGAGAAGCAGCATTTAGTTCCTATGCTCCACTTATCTGGAACAAACTTCCAGGAAACTGTAAAAGTGCGGAAAGCCTGAGTTCCTTTAAATCAAGACTAAAAACACAATTGTTTACGATTACCTTCGACTGTTCTAGTTAAACAGTTCAACTGAAACATATTTTCTTTAGTCCAACTTTTTTTAATGTTCTTTTTTGTTTCTGCATTTTTTTTTCCTACTTGCTTTGATTCTCTTTTATTTTCCTGTATTTTAATCATATAAAGCACTTTGCATTGTCTTTGTACTGAATTGTGCTATACAAATAAATTTGCCTTGCCTTGCCTTGCCTTGAAGCACAGCGTGCAGAAGCAAGCGCCTGGTTGACCTAACTTCCTGCACCAGCTGCTAAATGGCTCGCCATCTCACCCTGTCTCCTCCAGCCACGCCCAGCGGCATTTATTTTAGAGACCTTTATCTATGGTCGTGACATCATCCCTGGAGTTCATGAACTGCATTGTACCCACTCCATGCAATTCCGTTCTCTCCATCGTCCTTCTCTCCAAACACAAAGTTTAATTTATTTATTTTTTGACTTTTTACACGTCTCACCATTGAATGAAGCCGCAAATGGAGTAAGATGACTTTAGCACTGTACCACAATCTATCTGGCGAATACTTTAATCCCTGGAACCTCCACACCTAATCTGGCTTGTTTTACTTCTAATTAGAAAATAAATCATAATGTAAAATCTAGTTAAAATTGAAAGAATCTCATTCTAACAAAAAACGTATCCCGATAGATCTCTGATGATAGGTAGTTATGGTTTGTTTCATCAGTTTTAGGTCTCAACAGACATAATTAGGTCGAAAATTTTAATACTGTCTCAGGTATTATTTACAGAGATTAACTTTAACTCTTCAACTGTGCTCTTGTCATAACAAAATGGCCATGTTAATTATATTCAATTAGACTCTGCTAGATATCTCTAAATGGATAAATTTATCCTAATTTGTTAACTTTGCTGTAGTGACTCAGAAACGCACATTTATCAAAAGAAAATCTTTAATAACTCCCCTCCCCCCCCCAAAAAAGAAAGCAAATGCAGCCCTCATCATTCATCATTGGTGGCTGTTTGTTTTTGTCAGGCTGTGACAGTTTAAGCGTCTCCCTCCAGTGCTGACATCTGCTTCTACAGCTGCCTGCAGCAATGCACTCCGGCAGACCAATCAGACCAGTCCCACACTTCCCAACACTGGGACAGAAACAGCTAGATTGGATTTTGATAAAAACAAATTTGGCAGAGGAAGACAATCTCAAAACTAGTAAAGTAAAAAAAAAAAAAGACAAATAGATCTATAATGCACCTCAGCCGGGGACATGTTTTTAATAAAATGAAACATTACAACCTTAAAACCAGAGTTTTGGGGGGGATTTCATGCAACATATACATTAGTGGATGATAATAAAAAAGGAAGATTACATCACGTATCCCTTTCATAATATTTTACCAATAAAAAGGTTTAGGTGCATTAAGCCCCTTCTACTCAGACAATTTAAAATAAAACCAATACCTTAAAGAAAATATAACACTTTAAAGATCTCCCTCATTAACTCTGGAAGTGGTTTAAAGCTGGATTAACTTATGAAGGATGTCTCTTGCCTTATGAGACTTTAAATCTTTTATCTAAAAAAAAAAAAAAGAAAGAAAGGGGGAGAGGGAATACAGAGAGAGGAAACCGAGTGGTCCATAGAATCTATGATGCCCCAGTTTCACCAGTACCAATTTATAGTAATTCACTAAGTAATAAATAACCTTTTTTGAAGTTTCCGTTAGTAACCATTACATGGATCCATCACTATTTTTAGAGCCCACTCACTTGTGGTTTAGAGTCGCATTGGAGAAGCAACATCAAAGGACAGTCACTGGTTACAGGGTAGTGTCACTAGTCACAGCTTATTTTGATAACTTTTATCTTCAACCATTAAATCATTTTACTCGGGGATTACAGTTAATAAGCACTATTATAGGCTAGCATTAGTTTGTGTTAGCGTCTGCTGTAGCCCATATTCTTCCATTTAATACTGTATTGCTTCTCTGTCTACTGTAAATATCCAGTATGCTTTATCCACCCATTTTTGTCACGCTTATCCGTTGCGGGGTGGCGAGGGATGCTGGTGCCTATCTCCAGCTGTCTACGGGTGAGAGGCAGGGTCCAGGTAACCAGTCCATCGCAGAGCAACACAGAGACAAACAGGACAAACAACTATTGACACACACTCACACTTAAGGAGAATTTAGAGAAGCCAATTAACCTTACAGTCATGTAAGGGACTGTGGGAGGAAGCAGGAGTACCCAGAGAGAATCCATGCATGCTCAGGAAGAACATTCAACTCCATGCAAACAGACTCCAGGCCAGGAATCAAACCCAGAACCTTCTTGCTGCAAGGCAGCAGTGCTACCCACTGCAGCCCAAGTTTGCTTTATCTAGCTGCATAACGCCTGCCTTTGCACATTTCTTTTATTCTGAACAACAGCCATAAAGAGAGCAGACAGCTGTTGTGGTGTGTCTATAAACGAGCATGTCCGTATCAGTGTTTCCAAGCAAAAAAACAAGCAAAAAAAAAAGAAAACCCTTCCGAGTCTCTACAACCGTTTTGCTCTGAATACTGAGCAGGGGTGAATCTAAAAAGGGGATGGAGGAGCAGCATCATGGTCACCACTGGCCAATCACTGGCCACCCCTGTGGTATTTTGCTGTTCCTACTGGGTTGTAATTCACCACCTCTGGAACAAGCAATTCTCCTCTAAACCACAAGGTGGCAACAGTGATACCATCATATAGAATGTCCTACTTAGATATTTTAAATTTAGATTATTTACCAAAAACTGACAACAAAAATACAGCAAATACTTTAACAACAATGTACTACAATCAAAGAGGACTTATACAGCATTCATGATGTTATGCTAATTGTTTTTGACTCTGCTGTCATCTTGAAATACTTTATATAATTAATGATAAAAAAAACCCTGCTCAACCCATTTAATGTGTATATTTTGTAAAACCATAAATCAATTTCATTTTAATTTTCATTTGCATATTTTTAGTAGCATCAGCCTTTTTGAAAAGCTGGTCTGTCTTCAGTGATTTATTAGGAAAATATAAATGTTGTGCACGTTCCTCTTCCTGTTGGTTCTTTGTGATCAGCATAGATCGAATGAATATTTTTGTTGCCTATTAGTAATCAGTCACCCCTCGGTGCACATTGGTCCCTGCCTAGCCATGCCATGAATTTTTTCCACTCCTTGAGTGACAAAGAAAACCTGACCGGACGGTATAACCAGGGAACAGGTGCAAGGAAAGAAAAAAATAATCATGTTGGGGACTCAAGATGAGGAGTTTCACAGGCCAAACAAAAAAAACGCAGAAAAGCTGAGCTAGATTAAACCACAAGCTGTGACTCATGTGATCTGCAAATGGCTTTAGAAAAACAAACAACCTTTTAATAAGCAGACTTGGCAACATTGGTCAGACTGTAGGGTCTGACCTTAGAGTCAGAGGAAGAGAATAGAGATGCTCTGATCGGATGAGACATAATGACACGTTTTTATCAACTTGCATCATGTGAAGCAAAGAACTAGAACCAAACATCAGTGATGGGAAAACTGATGGAGCTAAAAAGGAGCATAAAACAGGGCTTAATATAAGCTCAACACAGGACAGATAATCTAAGCATACAGCCAGCACACCAATAGAAGGAGGGCTGAGCCCCAGAAGGGCTGGTCTGAGTATTTCAGAAACTGCTGATCTACTGGGATTTTCACGCACAACCATCTCTAGGGTTTACAGAGAATGGTCCGAAAAAGAAAAAACATCCAGTGAGCGGCAGTTCTGTGGGCGGAAATGCCTTGTTGATGCCAGAGGTCAGAGGAGAATGGCCAGACTGGTTGGAGCTGATAGAAGGGCAACAGTGACTCAAATAACCACCCGTTACAACCAAGGTGGGCAGAAGAGCATCTCTGAACGCACAGTACGTCGAACTTTGAGGCAGATGGGCTACAGCAGCAGAAGACCACACCGGGTGCCACTCCTTTCAGCTAAGAACAGGAAACTGAGGCTACAATTTGCACAAGCTCATCGAAATTGGACAATAGAAGATTGGAAAAACGTTGCCTGGTCTGATGAGTCTCCATTTCTGCTGCAACATTCGGATGGTAGGGTCAGAATTTGGCGTCTACAACATGAAAGCATGGATCCATCCTGCCTTGTATCAACAGTTCAGGCTGGTGGTGGTGGTGTCATGGTGTGGGGAATATTTTCTTGGCACTCTTTGGGCCCCTTGGTACCAATTGAGCATCGTTGCAACGCCACAGCCTACCTGAGTAATGTTGCTGACCATGTCCATCCCTTTATGACCAAATTTGTACCAAACTTCTGATGGCTACTTTCAGCAGGATAATGCGCCGTGTCATAAAGCTGGAATCATCTCAGACTGGTTTCTTGAACATGACAGTGAGTTCACTGTACTCAAATGGCCTCCACAGTCACCAGATCTCAATCCAATAGAGCATCTTTGGGATGTGGTGGAACGGGAGATTCGCATCATGGATGTGCAGCCGACAAATCTGCGGCAACTGTGTGATGCCATCATGTCAATATGGACCAAACTCCCTGAGGAATGCTTCCAGCACCTTGTGAATCTATGCCATGAAGAATTGAGGCAGTTCTGAAGGCAAAAGGGGGTCCAACCCGTTACTAGCATGGGGTACCTAATAAAGTGGCCGGTGAGTGTATTTCTTATTGGGGATCTCAGTAAAGCCCTAGAAAGTCCTTTCTGTGCAGTATCTTGCAGAAATATACCCCACAGACCAGCTGATTTTGGGTGAAAGAAAGTTGTGAAAAGTATTGACTAACAAAAGGAATTATTAGCTGCAGTAAAATGAAAACCATCTAAATATTTTAACTTTTTTGTCTTTTGGGAGGAATTAGGATTCTGATTAATCACCGTGCTGTCGATACAGAAAATGTTCCAGCATTGTCAAAAATAAATAAATAAGAAGGTTCAATTCAATTAAGTTTTATTAAATTTTTAAATATAGATATTTTTTTGTTCGATATAGCAACGTCTATTAAGGTTGTTTCTTTGAAGCAAGGCATCACAGGAAACTACGTCTCCAACAATCACACGTTGAGTGGTTTCAGTGATTTTCTCTGTAAGCAGAAGAAAAAGACCCCGCTGTGTTTTTAGCTCCTTCCTGGCTGGTTTAGCAGAATGTTAAACTAGATGTGTCGAGTGAAACATGTTAAAACAAGTTTAAAGACAGCCTATGGCAGCTAAATAAGAGCCTCATTATAGTAATATTGGTCACTTTACAGACTCAGTCAAGCCTGTTAATAATGAGTAATGATGGAGAGATTAAAATGATTAAAGATTAGAACAGAATTATACCATACAGCCTATCTGTAGTAATGTTATGAAAATCCAGGCAGGATGAAGCAAGGAAGCTCTCAAATCAACAGCCTTTTTATAACCTATCTTGTGTTCCCACCCTCTGACAACCACCCTCTCAGGAAACTGTTTATGTTTGTGTGCTGCTATCTTTGCGAACGCATGTGTGCAGTTCATAAGCATATGTCTCTAAACCGCACCCCCGCCACTTTCATGCCTCGCCGCTATCTTCATTTCTGCCCCTGCACCTCATCAGCAGCAGGTCTATCCGTCACGCTGAAGGGAGCGTGACGTAGCCAACATTTTCATAATCATTTCCCACTGCGCACATACAGGCGCCTCCTCCCCTTTTCCACACATCCCCTCAGGCCGTGTGAAGACTCCATATCACCCCCACCTCTACCAAGACAAGCACATGAGTGTCAGCGGTATCACTGCACCTCCAACTACAACCATGAACTTGTTAGGCACTCACGTGTTCAAGCTTTAAGGGACAAGGCTGTTAAACTGTTCTTCATCCATTGCAAAATACAGATAAGATGAACTTTGGAAAAGAAAGGCTACTATGGATCCCATACAGTCTATTGTTAACAGCCTTTTCAGCCTCAATGCCAGCATTAGTTTTGTCTTTGCTCATCTGCCACATCTTTCATTTAAAACAAATGCTTAATGCGATGGCTAAACTCTTCCTCACCCCCTCTCTTTTTTCAAGTTTTGGGGTCACTGCTCCGAGTGTCCCAATATAGTTCCTGGCAGACATGTTCACAAGTAATTTTTTGCAAGTCCAAGTCAAGTCTCAAGTCTTGAGTAGGCGTGTTGCAATATTAAATTAATCACACAATAAATTCTAATCACATGATTAATAAAAATAAGTTCAATAATTTGCATGCTTGCTTGTTCCGTCTTGTGTTTTCATCTCCTTCACTGAGCGGTATAGCTTAAAGGTCGCTATTATATCTATGGAATGATCATTATCTTGAACTGGTAAGTGAAAAATACATGCTTATAAGTCACGTAGCGTTGTCACATAGCGTTGCGTCAGTGACGTCAGCGCTACATGAGTTTTTGACAGCCCCTCTGCCTTTTTTTTTAACCTTTGCTGTGTGCGGGTAAGGCGAGCGGCGATCAGTCAAGTTAGTAAAACAAAACACACTTAAAAAATAAAATATTGTTCACAAGTCGGAAATCGCTAGTCTCGGTCGAGTCTGAAGTCCTTCAAATGCAAGTCTAATTCGAGTCTGAAGTAATTAAATATGCGACTTAAGTGCGACTCGAGTACGAGTCACAAACTCGAGTCTACACCTCTGGTTCCTGGCGGCTCCATAAAACTACTTTTACGTGTATACTTAATAGAGCGATTTCTTATTTGTGCATATTAGTGATGTTTTCGATAAAAATAATTTTGCTAAAATGCCATCAGAATGCTTATAATATAAAGCGTGACTCAGCAAATTCTCAAATTTCTGTATCTCTATAATGGGTCTGTTTTATGTGTTGGCTTCTCAATTCAGAGGTTCCCCTGCCTGTCTTTGCCCAGGGCCCCAAATTTCCAAAATCATTCTCTATTTGTATATATATATATCTCTCACTTCCTGTTTGGATTAACTGAGTGTGCAGCTGCTGCAGCTGTCCAGAGGAACTCCATCTGACGTTAAGTTATTTTCTCTGTGATATCTCTGTATCTAAGTAACTCTAACTGACTACTTTAAAACATAGCACCTTCTGCTGCACTTTTCTACTGAGCACTTGTCAGTTTCACACGGTTTTATTTCTGATAGCAAGGAGTAGCTAGCCTAGGCTAGCGCTAGCTTAGCATTGCTATGGCTTCTCTCTCTCCCTCCCTCTCTTTTCCAACTCTTCCTTCTTCCTCTCCTCTCTCCTGCTCTCTGTGTCAGATGTTCAGTTATTCCTCTGCCTCCTTTAGTGATAATGGGATGTGTAATAAGTGTAGTATTTTTGTAGCTTTGGAGGCGAGGGTGTCAGAGTTAGAATCCAGGCTTCAGGCTGTTGAACATCCAGGAGTTAAAGTAGGCCCCCCACGTAGCTCTCCTCCAAAAGTGCCTGAGCAGCCAGGCGATTGGGTAACTGTACGCAGAAAGCGTAGTCATGGATCTCTGCCCACTGGTCACCACCAACCCGTTCACGTTTCTAACCGGTTTTCCCCACTCAGTGACACACCCACTGAGAAGCCCACTCTGGTGATTGGCAGCTCTATAGTCAGAAACGTGGCATTAGAGACACCAGGGACCATAGTCAAATGTTTGCCGGGGGCCAGAACGGGCGACATCAAATCCTACCTGAAACTACTGGCTAAGGATAAGGTTAAATACAGTAAGATTGTTATTCACGCTGGTGGTAATGACACCCGGTTACGCCGATCGGAGGTCACTAAAATTAGTGTTGCTTCGGTGTGTAAGTTTGCCAAAAAAATGTCGGACTCCGTAATTTTCTCTGGTCCCCTCCCTGATCTGACCAGTGATGACATGTTTAGCCGCATGTCGTCATTCAACCGCTGGTTGTCTAGGTGGTGTCCTGAAAACAACGTGGGCTACATTAATAATTGGCAATCCTTTTGGGGAAAGCCTGGTCTGATTCGGAGAGACGGCATCCATCCCACTTTGGATGGTGCAGCTCTTCTTTCTAGGAATCTGGCCACATTTATTAGTCCTCCAAAACCCTGACCACCCAGGGTGCAGACCAGGAAGCAGAGTTGTAGTTTAACACACATCTCTGCAGCTTCTCTACTGTTACCCACTCTTTACTCCATCCAGACAGTGTCTTGCCCACGACCAAAATCTAATAAATTAGCAAAGATTCCCAAAGAAGTAAATCATGATAATCTAATTAAAATCAAAATAACTCCAATTGGGGAAAAAGTTAAAACAATTAAATGCGGTCTGTTTAACATAAGATCGCTTTCCTCTAAAAGTCTGCTAGTTAATGACTTGATTTGTGATAATCACATTGACTTGTTTTGCCTTACAGAAACCTGGCTGCAGCAAGAGGATTATGTGAGCATAAACGAGGCAACTCCTTCAAGCTATTTAAATTTTCACTTACCCAGAAGTTCTGGGCGAGGAGGAGGAGTAGCAACAATCTTCCAGTCTGACTTACTGATTACTCCCAAAACAGTTAATACCTACAACTCTTTTGAACATTTAACCCTTAATTTCCCTCATCCAAATTTCAAGGCAAGAAAACCTCTTCTTCTTGTAACTTTGTATCGTCCGCCAGGTCCTTACTCTGAATTTTTAGATGAGTTTTCAGAGTTCCTTTCTGATTTGGTATTAAATACTGACAGGGTCATCATAGTGGGAGATTTTAACATCCATGCTGACATTGAAGGCGATAGCTTAAGAGCAGCCTTTAATGCTATCTTAGACACTATTGGCTTTGTTCAAAATGTGAATAGTCCCACACATTCTCATCTTCATACTTTGGATCTTGTGCTGACATACGGCATAGAATGTGAAGAAATAACAGTATTTCCTCACAACCCTGTCCTCTCTGACCACTTTCTAATAACCTTCAGGATTACTTTAACAGAGTTCTCCTCCCCCAAAAGAAGGTTCAATTTTAGTAGATCTTTATCAGATAGTGCAGTTATAAATTTTAAAGAATCGGCTTCACTTTCTCTCTCCTCTGTGTCGCTGAGCAGTGCTGCAGAGTGCAAAAGTATAGCTTATTCCCCTTCACAGGTTGATGATTTTGTTGATGGGGTTGCTAGTTCTCTGCGTACTGCCTTAGACAACGCAGCTCCTTTGAAAATGAAAACCGTTAAAAATAGAAAGCTTGCTCCTTGGTTTAATGCAGAGCTGCGTACTTTGAAGCAAAATGCTAGGAAACTGGAGAGAAAATATCGCTCCACAGGCCTGCAGGAGTCCTTCCTAGTCTGGAAAAATGGTTTACTGCTGTATAAGAGGACCCTTTGTAAAGCAAGAGCAGCATACTTCTCCTCATTAATAGAGGAGAATAAGAATAATCCTAGATTTCTTTTTAATACAGTTGCCAAACTCACCCAGAGCCATAGCTCTGTTGAACCGTCCATTCCACCTGCTCTTAACAGCAATGATTTTATGGGATTCTTTATAAATAAGATTGATCTTATTAAAAATAAGATCATAAGCACTCCTCTATCCGCGATTGTACCTGAGGTAGTCATGGAATCTGAACCGGGTTTAGACTGCTTTGATCCAGTTGAACTTTCTGAATTAGCAAAATTATTGTCTTCATCTAAGCCTTCAACTTGTATGTTAGATCCAGTTCCAACCAGGTTATTTAAGGAGGTATTCCCTTTGATCTCCTCCTCCATTTTAGATGTGATTAATCTATCTCTGTTACAGGGATATGTACCTAAAGCTTTTAAGGTTGCTGTAATTAAACCTCTGCTTAAGAAACCGTCTCTTGACCCAGATGACTTGGTTAATTATAGACCTATATCCAATCTTCCTTTCTTATCCAAAATTCTTGAGAAAGTAGTTGCCAAACAAGTTTGCGACCACTTACACCATAATGAACTTTTTGAAGAGTTTCAGTCTGGCTTTAGAGCTCATCATAGCACTGAAACAGCTCTGGTGAAAGTCACTAATGATATTCTCATGGCCTCAGATAATGGACTTGTATCTGTGCTCGTCCTGTTGGATCTTAGTGCTGCATTTGATACAGTTGACCATAATATTCTTTTAGAAAGACTTGAATATTTTGTTGGAATTAAAGGAACAGCACTAGACTGGTTTAAATCCTATCTATCTGATCGAATTCAGTTTGTTTATGTTAATGATAGATCTTCAACACACTCAAAGGTTACCTGTGGAGTACCACAGGGATCAGTGCTAGGACCAATTCTCTTTACTTTATACATGCTCCCAATTGGTAGAGTTATTAGACAGCATGGGATTAATTTCCACTGTTATGCTGATGATACCCAGCTATATCTGTCTATAAATCCAGATGAAGCTAACCCATTACATAGATTACAAGCATGTCTTGAAGACATAAAAACCTGGATGACTCTTAACTTTCTGCTTCTGAATGCAGACAAAACAGAAGTTATAGTCTTTGGACCAGAGTCTCTGAAAAAGAAGCTGATTAGCCAGTCACTTCATTTGGATGGGATTAAACTGATTTCAGATAATAAAGTAAAAAATCTTGGTGTTATTTTTGATCAGGACCTGTCATTTAAATCCCAGATCAAAGAGGTTTCTAGAATTTCCTTCTTTCATCTGAGGAACATTGCAAAAATTAGAAATCTCCTGTCCAGGGGTGATGCTGAGAAACTAGTCCATGCATTTGTTACTTCAAGGCTGGACTATTGTAATTCTTTACTATCAGGAAGTCCACAAACTGTAGTTAAAAGCCTTCAGCTGATCCAAAATGCTGCAGCCAGAGTTCTGAGGAAAATTAAAAAGAGAGATCATATCTATCCTATCCTGGCTTCTCTTCATTGGCTTCCTGTTAAATCAAGAATAGAATTTAAAATCCTCCTTCTCACATATAAAGCCTTAAATGGCCAAGCTCCATCTTATATCAGAGATCTGATTGTTCCTTATGTTCCTAACAGAGCACTTCGCTCTCAATCTGCAGGTTTACTAGTGGTTCCTAGAATTTCTAAAAGTAGAATGGGAGGCAGATCTTTTAGTTATCAGGCTCCTCTCCTGTGGAACCAACTACCAGTTTTAGTCCGTGAGGCAGACACCCTGTCTACTTTTAAGACTAGGCTTAAAACTTTCCTTTTTGATAAAGCTTATAGTTAGGGTGGCTCAGGTTATCCTGAGCTCTCTCTCTATAGTTATGCTGCTATAGGCTTAGACTTTTGGAGGACATAGGGACCCCCATTTCATCATTCTGCTTAATTCTCTCTCTGTTCTCCTATTCTGCAGAATCTGTTTGTTCAATCTCTAACCTTCTGCTCTCTCTGCTTTTCCTCAGAGTAGCTTTGCCTCGTCTATTCCTGTTTGGCTGTGACGTCATCCAGGAAAGAAACATCAGCTGTGCTGCTTCCATCAACACCCTTGTTTGTAGATGTTGGAGATCGGCCTGTCTTCCAGTGTGGTCCTGTTTCTCTGGCCGTGGCTGGGTGGATGTGCTCTCTTCATCCTCTGGCATGGGAGCTGCCTTGGAGCTCGTCTGCCAGGCTGTGTGTTTCCTGGACGGGGCCGCCTTTTACAGCTGCTTTTTGTATCTCTGCTTCTGTCTCCTTGAACCCCAGTCGGCCTTGGCAGATGGCCGCTCACACTGAGCCTGGTTCTGCTGGAGGTTTCTTCCTGTTAAAAGGGAGTTTTTCCTCTCCACTGTCGCTACAAGCATGCTTAGTGTGAGGGATTGTATTTGAGTCAATGAGTCAATGCAATCAACTGGTTTTCCTTAGATAGAAAACTTTGTATCAATTTGACTGTATGATCTGGTTGAACTGTAAAGTGCCTTGAGATGACATGTGTTGTGAATTTGGCGCTATATAAATAAACTGAATTGAATTGAATTGAATATATATATATATATATATATATATATATATATATATATATATATATATATATATATATATATATATATATATATATATATATATATATATAAATATACACCCACAAATACAGCATCTCCCCAGTTTAGGGTAGTTCATGGAATCTGTTCTCTTAGATCTCTTCTGCTTTTGCTAGAGAACATTACTGACTTTGTTGTTGAATGATAAGTGAACTGCGAAAAAACTGAATCACATTTTCACAAGCAAGTTCCAGGCCTGACAGCCGTCAGTTTAATAGAACCTATAAACAACTAACATAGAACCTATTGGGGAAAATTCAGTTAGTTAAAACATTAGATTATGGGTCAGACGGGAAAGAAAGTCAATGACTTCTTACAGCCAATAAAGGTTTAGAGAGTTATTTCCCAAACTTTAGGACTCTGCAAACCCCAGTTGGCATACTACATCCACTAATAAAGACAACATAAAACCATGGTGAGACTGGCCAACCCAGATTAGACCGGAGAAGTTTGGAGAAGATGACAGAACCATTAAATTGCTGATCACTTCTGTAGAGGAATGCTTAAGCCTAAGCATTATTTGCTAGGGGTGAGTTTTATTTTTTGATCGGATTGTTGCTCTTCGGCCACTTACATGGCAGTATATGCTCCATAAGTAATAGATGGTGTGATGATCATGACGGCAGGGTTTTGAATGCTACCTGTCTCTGTTAAGGCTGTTTGGCTATGTAGGTAGCCTCTTCTCACAGGTATTAGGTACAAATAGAAGAGTTCTCATCTCTTCCAGGGAGCATGCAGCACATTTAATAGTATGGTGTTGATAGAGGGTATTAGCTTGACTCTCTGGACCCTGATATAGCAACAGACCATGGGAAATATCAGGCTGAGAGACGGACAGAAAGTTACAGATAGCAAACAGCAATCACCTGTCAGCTCACATATCAGTCAAATGTGATTTTTTTTGCTATTAGATGAAACTTTTAAGGATGTTCTATGTGGCTGGACCTGGAAGGTAAGAGTGGGTTCAGCAAAGAGTCCAACATCAACTCAGGGATAGTTTTCATACTGAGATTACTAATATTACAAATGTTAGGAATGGAAATGAGAGAAAGACTGATACCGATATTAGTATTCTGTTCTTGTATGGTTATTTGCCAAAACTTGCACGCCTTCGCTGATTCATTGCATTTAGATCACAAGAAGCGCATGCATTGCTGCTCCCTCTACCTACTGTTCAGTAATTAATACTATTCATTGATTTGTGAATGTTTAATATAAATTATTAATAACTTGTTTTTTTTTAATGACGACTTGCGTTATTATTGTGCCACACAGATTGGAGCTCGATGTCCAAGTATTTGATGTCGGCATTGCTGTTGAAAATCCTGTATCAGTCAAACTGTAATATAGATATGAGGTGTTTATTGATCCCAGTCATTATCAGCTATAATACAGTGAAAAACGATTTACTAACTCCTGACAGTGCCTAAAGCAAAGCTTAAGCTCAGAGGGGATCGAGTGTTTTCTGTTGCAGCTCCAAAACTTTGGAATGGATTGCCGCTGCACATTAGACAGGCCTCCTCTCTGTCTCATTTTAAAACTCTTCTTAAAACCCACCTCTTTTCTTTGGCTTTTGACACCATGTAGAGTCATTTTATGTACACACATGTTGATTTTATGTATACACATGCATATTTTTATCCTGTGTGGGCAGTGCTTTTATTTACTTTTAGTTATTTTAGTTATTTTATCTTTTTTGTGCAGCACTTTGGAAACCTTGTGTTTATTGAAATCGTGCTATATAAAAAAAGTGGATTGGATTGGATACTAAATCCATATCATAATCAGAGATGGCAAAAGTACTCACTTTCCGTACTTGAGTAAAAGTACAGATACTTGTGTTAAAAAATACTGTGGTAAAAGTGGAAGTACTGATTAAACTTCTTTACTCAAGTAAAAGTAAAAAAGTACAGGCTTGTAAATTCACTCAAAGTATAAAAGTAAAAGTAGAAAACACTTTTTTCATGCCGTTGCCTACATTTTAAATGGATGTCTGCCAATAGGACTAGAATGTAAGGAGTAGAAAGTACAGATATTTGTGTAAAAATGTAAGGAGTAGAAGTAAAAAGTCGCCATAAAAATAAGTAGTAAAGTAAAGTAAAAATATCAGAAAAATCGACTTGAGTACAGTAACAAAGTATTTGTACTTCGTTACTTCCCATCTCTGATCATAATCTATAAGAAAAAATAAATAAACTAAGAAAACGCAGAGCATCATCCTCGACCTTTCTCAGATCCTCATCTTTTGTCCTGTTATCTGTGTTAATTATTAAGGTAATAATGTATATATTATAATAGTTGTATTGTAATAATGTATACTTTGTGAATAATTGAGTTCAAGTCCCACTCCCACAGACTGCCACTTTGGCCCCCTGAGCGAGACCCTTAAGCCCACACTGCTCCCCAGGCGTCGCACAATGGCAGCCCACTGCTCTCCAAGGGGAGGGGTAAAATGCTGAGATTTTATTTTGTTGCCTTGTACTTGTGACAGGTGTAATGAAAATAAAAAAGGCTGGAAAAAAAATCTTAAATGGTATATCTTCTATCTTTTATCTTGAGTAAAAATCCATAACTTTGCACTTTTTTTTTCTGACAACATCTAGAATTGGACCGGCTGCAGAAACAATGTGCTTTTCTAAAATGCCCTATGATGTGTTCAGCTTCATAGCTCAGATAGAAGTCCCTCTGCTCTCTGTTCGTCACGATGATCCCATAAATACTCGCTGGAGTCAACCTCCATCTTCCTCTTTGCTGAGTGAATATATACACTGGAAAAAATCAAAATCTATCACAATGTTTTCTTAAAATAAGTGCATTTGTTCTTGAATTGAGGAGGTAAGTGAGATACGTTGCCAATGGAATAAGACAATTTACATTTAAAATAAGAAAACACAATTGCATTTCTTATTTCAAGTGCATTTTATCCAAATATCTAATTTTAAGAGTAAAAATACTCATTCCATTGGCAAGTTATGTCATTTACCTACTCAGATTAAGAGTAAATCCATTAATTTAAGACATTTTTTTCTCATTTTTAGATATTTCTTCCAGTGTAAGGAAATAAATGTACACTGCAAAAACGATCTGGAAACGAGTAAAAATGTCTTAAAATTAGTGTATTTAGCATAATTCAAGCAAGTAAATAATAAGATTTGCCAATGGAATGAGTATTTTTACTCTTAAAATAAGATAATTAGATAATATCCACTTGGAATAAGACAACGCTATTGTTTTTTCTTATTTTAGATGTAAATTGCCTTATTCCATTGGCAAAGTGTATCAGTTAACTGCTCAATTCAAGAAAGAAATGCTCCTTTTTAAATAAAGATTAATTTACTTAGATTTAAATTTTTTTGCAGTGTAACTTATAATCAGCCCATTCTTGTTCAGCTCAGTATTCAGCTTTTAAATCTAATTTCAGCCTGGTTTATGCTGCTTCTACCAGTTTCTATGCACACACACTCCCCAGACCCCCCCCCCCCACACACACACACACACATGGCACAGGAAGCCATTTCTGAATTGCCAGTCTGCAGTTTGCAGGTAGCTGTGCGGTCACAAATACGCATGGGCCCAAATATTAATTTTAGCCCAAAATTGTATTTTTACTTACTGTTAGGTGATAGTTGAGCAGATAAAGTGTATTATCTTTCTCCAATTTAAGTGATGCTGATATCAGCTGAGTAACACCACCCTGACACCACAGTTTTTTTTTTTAAACAGTGTTAATAAAATAACACTGAGGGGCATCTGTTTGCAGACATGCTGTGATTAATTATTTGACTTGTTTTGCTAAACTGTTTTTATGAAACAAAATTCTTTACCACAATACCAAATAAATCAAGGGAAGGATCAAGCAATAACCGAATGAAAGGTTCATTGTAATGTAATGTTCTGGCTCTGAGTCAGTGGTGGAAAAACAAGTGCAAGAAAACCAAAGTTTTTTCAGGCTATTTTTCCTCTACAGTATATCTAAAGATAGTATCCTATTTTCAACTCCATTTATGTGATTCATCATACCAGGATACAGTGGGGCAAAAAAGTATTTAGTCAGCCACCAATAGTGCAAGTTCTCCCACTTAAAAAGATGAGAGAGGCCGGTAATTTTCATCATAGATATACCTCAACTATGAGAGACAAAATGAGAAAAAAAAAATCCAGAAAATCACATTGTCTGATTTTTAAAGAATTTATTTGCAAAATATGGTGGAAAATAAGTATTTGGTCAATAACAAAAGTTCATCTCAATACTTTGTTATATACCCTTTGTTGGCAATGACAGAGATCAAACGTTTTCTGTAAGTCTTCACAAGGTTTTCACACACTGTTGCTGGTATTTTGGCCCATTCCTCCATGCAGATCTCCTCTAGAGCAGTGATGTTCTGGGGCTGTCGCTGGGCAACACGGACTTTCAACTCCCTCCAAAGATTTTCTATGGGGTTGAGATCTGGAGTCTGGCTAGGCCACTCCAGGACCTTGAAATGCTTCTTACGAAGCCACTCCTTCGTTACCCGGGCGGTGTGTTTGGGATCATTGTCATGCTGAAAGACCCAGCCACGTTTCATCTTCAATGCCCTTGCTGATGGAAGGAGGTTTTCACTCAAAATTTGACGATACATGGCCCCATTCATTCTTTCCTTCACACGGATCAGTCGTCCTGGTCCCTTTGCAGATAAACAGCCCCAAAGCATGATGTTTCCACCCCCATGCTTCACTGTAGGTATGGTGTTCTTTGGATGCAACTCAGCATTCTCTCTCCTCCAAACACGACGAGTAGAGTTTTTACCAAAAAGTTCTATTTTGGTTTCATCTGACCATATGATATTCTCCCAGTCATCGTCTGGATCATCCAAATGCTCTCTAGCAAACTTGAGACGGGCCTTGACATGTACTGGCTTAAGCAGGGGGACACGTCTGGCACTGCAGGATTTGAGTCCCTGGCGGCGTAGTGTGTTACTGATGGTAGCCTTTGTTACTTTGGTCCCAGCTCTCTGCAGGTCATTCACTAGGTCCCCCCGTGTGGTTCTGGGATTTTTACTCACCGTTCTTGTGATCATTTTGACCCCACGGGGTGAGATCTTGCGTGGAGCCCCAGATTGAGGAAGATTATCAGTGGTCTTGTATGTTTTCCATTTTCTAATAATTGATCCCACAGTTGATTTCTTCACACCAACCTGTTTACCTATTGCAGATTCAGACTTCCCAGCCTGGTGCAGGTCTATCATTTTGTTTCGGGTGTCCTTTGACAGCTCTCTAGTTTTGGCCATGGTGGAGTTTAGAGTGTGACTGTTTGAGGTTGTGGACAGGTGTCTTTTATACTGATAACGGGTTCAAACAGGTGCCATTAATGAAGGTAACGAGTGGAGGACAGAGGAGCCTCTTACAGAAGAAGTTACAGGTCTGTGAGAGCCAGAAATCTTGCTTGTTTGTAACTGACCAAATACTTATTTTCCACCATATTTTGCAATTAAATTCTTTAAAAATCAGACAATGTGATTTTCTGGATTTTTTTTTCTCATTTTGTCTCTCATAGTTGAGGTATATCTATGAGGAAAATTACCGGCCTCTCTCATCTTTTTGAGAGGGAGAACTTGCACTATTGGTGGCTGACTAAATACTTTTTTGCCCCACTGTATATCTCGACAAATGTCTCTGTACATTAATGCATTCTATGGCATTTTAAGGTAAAATTAGATATCACATAGTATGATATGATATAGCATCGAATGATATGGTATGATATAATATGACATATGGGATGGTGTGGTATGGTATGAGAAATCTTTTATAGTATGGTATGGCTAATATTATATGCCTTGCCTCTTTTTCTTAATGGTATCCTGCTTTTAAAGCAGAGGTCTTCAACAGGGGGTCTGCGACCCCTAAGGGGTCCGCGGAGGTACTGCATGGGGGTCACGAATGTCTTTGTTGATTACTTTTTTTTATATTCCCTCCTGCAATTTTTTGCACTAATTAAAATGTCTTTAAATACACATCAACATGAATTCAACACACTGTAGTAAACAGATAAATGGAAGCAGATGTCCTTCAGTCATCAATGCACACATTCAGCGACACACAGGAGCTCTTTCAAACCTGGGCACCATTTCATTCACAACACCTGTCCCATCAACCAGGAAACAGAATCAGAAATACTTTAATAATCCCAGGGAGAAATTACTTTCGTTACATTACTCCATCTGTAATAGAGTGACTATAGGACCAGTTTGATAGAACACAATTTCATACAATATATATAATTAGGGGGTCCCCGCTCCATCTCGCAATCAGTTTGGGGTCCTTGGCCTCGAAAATGTTGAAGACCCCTGTTTTAAAGCATTGGCCTCTTTATTGATGGGTGGCTTTTTGGCCTAGAATTTAGTTTCACTTTAGTATCAGCTTCAGCCAGCATCTAAACGTCTTTTACTTTTGATCTGGTATTGATTCACTGGTTTTGCAGCAAAATGTGTGTTTATCACAGTGTCGCAGCCGGTAGCACTGCTGCCTTGCAGCAAGAAGGTTCTGGGTTTGATTCTGGCCAGGGGCCATTCTGCATGGAGTTTGCATGTTCTCCCTGAGCATGCATGGGTTATCTCTGGGTACACCGGCTTCCTCCCACAGTCCAAAAACATGACGTTTAGGTCAATTGGCTTCTCTAAATTCTCCTTAGGTGTGAGTGTAAATTGTTGTCTGTGATGGACTGGAGACCTGTCCAGGGTGAACCCGGCCTCTCACCTGTAGACAGCTAGAGATAGACACCAGCAACTCTTTCGTCCTCAACTGGGATAAAGCGTGATGGATGAATAAGTTCATTTCAGGGTTGCAAATCTTCTCATTTATGAATGATATGGTGGCTGCAGGGTCCTCTGGTGCCAGTTATAGCATTGAGTTGTTAAAAGAGCTGAATATATACTTCAAGTATGTGGAAACTGTACACATGGACACACCTTGAGCAACATACTGTGTGTTCAGTGTTTTAAACTGATTGATATGCTGCATATTTGCTGCAAAATAACTTGAAACTTAGTAAATTGGATCCTTTGAATACTTTTAAGCTGAGAATTAGATGTTTTGAGTTAGACTCCCTCACATGTCAATGTTTTAATTGAAAATTTATTGTAAGTTCATATTTGGCTTTTATGTGTGTGTCTTTGTATGTATGTAATGATGTGATGTAATTTTGATGCCCATCTTGGCCAGGTCTCCCTTGCAAAAGAGATTTTTAATCTCAATGGGTATTACCTGGTTACAGAGATTTTTTCTTATAGATTATGATCAGAGATGGGAAGTAACGAAGTACAAATACTTTGTTACTGTACTCAAGTAGATTTTTCTGATATTTTTACTTTACTTTACTACTTATTTTTATGGCGACTTTTCACGTCTACTCCTTACATTTTTACACAAATATCTGTACTTTCTACTCCTTACATTTTAAAAAATTGGCTCGTTACTTTAGTTTTGAATCATTTCAATGGAGTTACCGTTATTATTTTTCACGTCATCAATACCAAATTCAATCTAATGGATGGGAATCTACGTTGCATTTGACGCACCACTACAAGATGAATCGACAGATTCGGCGGTATTCATTCGCGGCAAATCATTGCAGCTTGGTGGCGGTGGCGTTAGCATAGTAGCATGGACGACGAGATGATTGAAAATGAACACAACGGAGATCTAGTCCTATTGGTTCCATTTGAAATGTAGGCAACGGCATGAAAAAAGTGGTTTCTACTTTTACTTTTATACTTTAAGTAAATTTACAAGCCTGTACTTTGTTACTTTTACTTGAGTAAAGAAGTTTAATCAGTACTTCCACTTTTACCAGAGTATTTTTTAACACAAGTATCTGTACTTTTACTCAAGTACGGAAAGGGAGTACTTTTGCCATCTCTGCCTGGTTAAATAAAAGATAAATAAAAAAATAAAAAAAAAATAAAAAAAATTGATATACTTTTTCTCACTTTACTGTATTTGTGGGATGAAATGGTTCAGTCAGTAGTAAGTAGTAGTGGAGCCATATTGCAGCTCTGTGGCTTCAGAACCTCTGCCAAAAAAAAAAAGCAGAGGATTGGGAATCCCACTACTTTGAAGTGACATTGCAGTGGTCACTGTAAATTTCTATCAAATAATAACCGATTTGCACAATCAGTTTAATTAGAGTTCCACTATATACTTATGTGGACTAAAAGAGAAAGTTTGATTGCTGGGAGGAGTATTAAATGTCATTATTAGTTAATTGTTGGAACCACTTTAGAGCCTTGAGGTCCACTGGGACATCATAGAGCTTCTGCAACTTGTACCAGTGAGGAACTGGATCTTGCAGAGAGTTTCAGTTGAAAAGCAGCAGTGACAGCTTTTCTTGGGAAGCATGGGATTGGTTTTTAAGGTCAAAATCTAGAGCCATGCATTGACAATAAAGATAATTTATTGGAGTATGTGCAACTCCATGAGACCTTTCTTAGTTCAGCAGCTGCCATCATATGGACCCTAACTCTCACCATCAAGGACATTATTCAAAGCTGTCCCGATGCTACAGCTTCAATCAAACATCCCTGTGACTGAAATTACAAAAAGCGCTCCATAATGAGGTAAGGGATAACTTTTCGGGCAAGTGTCATCCCAAAGGGGCCTGGCTAAAGAGGAATTCCTTGGATCTTCCCAGTTTGCGACATTTGATTCTAAATCCAAGGGTACACAATAAAGGAATGAGTCGAGAAAAATGAAATAAACATATAGTTTGTTGCTCAATAAAATGCTTTGATGTGCCTTATGGGAGAAGCAGTGAGATGTTTGCAAGTCTAAGCCATAAAAGGATTCAGATTCTGTGAGAATCTACTAAAATGTTTCTCACACTAATGTTATCTTTTGGTGCATACAGGCAGGCCATTGAGATTAAAAGGCAGAATTCATATTGTTGATTTTTTTTCTTTAACATAGAATTCTCTAAAAGGTTTTAAGTATTCAAAGCCTCACCTAACTTATAATAATTTAAGATAAGTTGATGCCTTAGGCTAATCCAAGAGTGCATTATTGTGCTACGTAGTAAATGCTAATTCTGGGTGTGTCCTAATTCAGGGGCTAAGCCCTTTGAAGGTGGCATTGTAGAGTTATATGGTCACACATTATGGTAAAGCGCTACAGTGAAGGCTGTCCAAATTCACGAATCCTTCAAATGCAGAAACATGTTTGAGAAGCAGTGTTACATTAACGATTTATCTGCTTGCAACATTTACTGTTAATAGAGAGTATTCCTGGATGAGGGCTTTTATGTTTCCTTTGTGTGTCTTCTCCTATTTCTCATAGCCCCTACTGCTCCGTGGGAACAGAAGGACATTTGCACTGAGCCTGGATGAACTGGAGGTCCTGTTAGAGGGATGTTTTCAACCCCACTGTCAATAGGGTATGAGTTCTCCAACAATGACTCAATACAAGCTGCCTGATTTCCTCTGACAGAAAAGTTTTAACCAATCTGTCTATGACTTGATTAAATTTACTCTGAAAGGTACCTTAAGATGACATATGTTGTAAATTGGTGCTATATGACAATGTTGAATTAAAACTGAACTGAATTGAACAGAGCATCTTTCTGGTCACAGTTACTGGAAATCAAAGGTAGTGTAAGGAGGCTTAAAGAGTCTTTTCATATGACTTTTTTTAGACTTATACAACAATAGTGTCTGTGGTAGGATAGTTTTTATAGCGTATTATTTGTTATTTTTCTGCTTGTATTTGCTGTGTTTATAAGTAAGTATATCTAAAATAGGTTAATAGGAAAGTAATGGAGGTCTGGCCAGTTAGTGTCTTCCTTCAGAATAGATCTTTGTTTATTTGTCCTTAAGTTCCTGAAAGATTTTTGTTTCATTGTAACAATTTATCAGATGGCTGTTATACTCTTTCCCTGCCCACTGCTTGAATTTGGAGACATATGTCCTGTCTTGAATTTATTATCATAACAAAATCATTTTAGTAAGTCCAAGCTGTTGCACCAGTACCACTTGTCTAGAGTAAATAGTGTAATTGGATTTAGATCTATATTTTCGCTAATGTGAACTACATTTTTTTTTCTCCCTAATATTTGTTTGTACTAATATTTGTTTGTACAGGTATTTTAAGCTGGAGATTTCTATGTTTTTCCACCTGGCTACCAGGGGTGGAAAGTAATGAATTACATTTACTCACGTTACTGTAATTGAGTACTTTTTATGAGTAATTTGTAATTTTGGGAGTAGTTTTTGAAATATGTAATTTTTACTTTTACTTGAGTAAATTTTAACCTAAGTAGTTTTACTTCGCTACATTTAAAATCCCCTCACGTTACTGAGTAAAAAAAATAAAATAAATACTGATGGTGAAAAAATTAAATGTGGCCGGAAATTTAAACACCTATGTTACGGAACCAACACTTAATCGCCATTAAAAAATAGAAGAAGACTTTTGACTTTTAACAGCACTTTATTTACACAATTCAAACATATAAGCAATTGATGTAAAAACAAGTGTCAGTTAAAAATCACTTTTAAAGTAAAACAATTGTCAGTTAAAATCATTAAATGAGGAGCTTGTTAATAACAGTGGGATCCTGTTGCATTTTAGTTTGATTTCTGGTATCTTTTGGGCATTTAATTTTGTGTGCATTTTGAAAACTTTAAAACGTAGTTTAAATTTCTTTATTCCTATCATGGTGTTGTCTGTTGGACAGTAGGATTGAAAACTGTTTGCACTTTATGGTACAGGTTGTGACTGTCCTTGTACTGTGAGGAAGTATGTTCTTTAGTCCTGCTGATCTTTTGCAAGTGTGGATGTCCATTGAAATACACCTTGAAATCGATTAAAATACCTTGTGCTCAATTCGATTCATGACTCATCCTTTTTTTGCATTAAATAACTCAAAGTAACTAAGTAACTTTTACTCAATTACATTTTAAATGAAGTAATTTTGTACTTTTACTTGAGTAAATTTTGAAATGGGTAATTTTACTTTTACTCTGAGTAGAATTTAGGCAAAGTAAAGATACTTTTACTCAATTACAATGTTTTAGTACTCTTTCCACCTCTGCTGGCTACATATTGAGCACTGCATCAATAAGCTGAACGGTGTATTAGGGCAGCATTAATGTATTCTTTGAAATCAGGAAATGCTTTTCCTCCTTTTTTTTGGTAGCTGTAGTCTTTTATAGCGTATTGTTGGTTAAAGTTTTTTTAAATTCTGACATAAATCTCGATATCAATTTAACTCACTTACAGAACTGGGTTAATGGGACATTTACTGGCAGAGGCATTGGTATATTCACACCTACACATTAAATTCCAAAGTGTAAAATATGCAGAGTCAAAGAACATTGACTCTTTTAGAGCTTTTACAACAAGAACTAAAGTAAGATAGACACCATGTAGTGACTTAATTTAACACGTATTCAGACTGAGACCTGATGCACTGGTGTTAAATTTATCTCTTAAAGTGTTTAACAATGCAAAAATAACTAAGTAATCAAGTGTTTTTACTTTCAACTTTATAAGTTTACTTTTAATTTAATATTTTTTCTTTTGACCATCATGTTTTTTTCTTTAATTTAATGAGAGGTGCCAATAATTTTGTCTAAAAGTGTATGACCTTATTTCATTATGATAAAACATTTTTTGACTTCCTTTCCATGGGCATATAATGGCACTTTGCCACTTTAAGATGATATTTTTCTCAAATAGCGCTTTAAAATAACTGTAGGCCTTATCCTCTCCCAGCTTGAAATATTTTGGCTACTGGGGATTAAGAAGATATTTACTGAAAATGTTCTTGATTTCAATTTCTTTATGGACCATTTCAGTTTTAAGCAGTCTGGCCTACCAATTATGATCTCCAGTTCAAAATACAAGACATTTATATTAGTCAAATGTTACGGACCAAACTTGAATAAGGACAAAAGGTGTTCAAAAATTGAAAAAGTGCTTTCATTTAATTGTGTCAAAAATGGTTAACAAAGGCTCAAAAGCAATACAAAATAACTTAAATACAAAATAACATGGCTCCGGGCCCAACTTAACTGAGGTCAACTGAGGATCCAACTCAAACAGAAAAAACTGATCCAAAACAAAGAACTAAAGGCTGCTTAAAAAGGGATGGAGTAACCCAAGTCTGCCTAATGAGGGAGGCACAACATAACAAAAGAACTAATAAATACAAAACTAACCATTCTATGAAACAAATAAAGCAAAACTAACTTTTACTTAGCAGAAACAATAAGTGAGTATTTAAGTGACAAACTAATTGAAAACAACTTGAAACAAGTCTCCCCCGTCAGTCTTTAAAAAATGGTACGCTCCAGGTTTCCTCCTCCAGCTGGTTTGCATCCGCAGCACCTCAAACAAAAGAACAAGTGTAAAGAAACCATTCAGACAGACATTAACTAAAGTGTGCATCCATTAGAAAATACCTGTCTAAAAGAAATAACCAACTTAAACAAAAATTGTAATATAAAGCAAGAAAAAAAATACTAACACAATGTGGTGGTGGGAGGATCATCCACCACATCAAACCATAACTTTGTATAATATATCCAACATGTATACAAGGTCTGAGATTAGTTAAACTACAAAACAATATCATTTTTCTTAAATGATTAAATATTGGCATTTATTTTGTCTTAGACATCCCATTTGCTCTTCTGACATGGCATGAAAAAGTTTGGTTTCACACATTAAAATCTTTACTGGTATTATACAGCATAAAAAGCTTATGCTCCTGTCACTGGACAGTATTACTCTAGGTTTTTAATGTACAAACATTTTGCAGCAATACTCTCAGGTGGGAAATAAACTATGCTTCAAACAAGTAGGCAAGCAAGCAGCTCCTAAATAAAAAGAGACAGAAATAATATAGAAACAATTGAGATTCAAGAAATAAAGGGAGGAAAATAGTAAAAAGTAGGGCTGGGCGATATAGAAAAAAAGCTTATCGATAAAAAAAAAATGCATATTGATCGATATCGATAATTATTGAAAAAATTTGAAACCATATTTTATGTGCAGCTCTTCCTGGACATTTTATGATATTGCTAAATGATTTAATTATAATAAAGAACACCAACACAGACTTCTAATTAAATCTTTATTTATTCAACTTTTTTAATCATAACAGAATTGTTTTAAAGAAAAATAACTTAAAAGACCTGAGTTATGTTATTAAATACTGACAAAGACTAAACAAAAGTGACCAGAAAAATGACCAAAATAAATATAACAAATAAATAAATGGACCCCCGTACTCCTGCGGGTCTGAGCGGCTGAGATGATAAAAAAAGTTGGTTGTGTTGTCAGACTTGGTTTTCACTGGTTCCCTACACATTTTACAGATGACTGTGGTTTGTTTTTTGTCCGACTTGCCATGACCGAAATACGGCCAGACTGCCGAACTACAAAAACCCTTCTTTGGAACAATTTCCTCCATCTCTCCTTGCTGCGACATCTTCATGTGCTCTGTGTTGTGGTTTGAGAGGGCGGCGCTTGGTGACGATGTGCCTGGGTCCGCGATTGTGATTGGTTGGGAGGAAGTAGTGATTAGCATAAACCTACATGCTAGGCTACAATGAGAAGGAAGGAAAACTGCGTTTTTTTTATTGGACTTTTATTGACTCTCTTTTTTTCTATTGCGCCACAAGTCTATCGATCGATATATATCGTTATTGAATTATCGCCCAGCCCTATTAAAAAGGTATATGCATTAGAGAATTTTACAAAAGCTATATCTGAGGGCAACAAAGGAAAGAAAGGACATCCTATATAAGAACCAGAAAGATACAAAAGGGAATAATGAGAAGTATTTTGTGACTCATCCAGTCACTCTGTGGGACAGACACAAGAAAAAAACATGGCACACTGTGTTTATCACCATGGCGCCTTTATTAGGAATCAGACAGATTAGCAGTGACATTCTCCGAGATGAGAGGGTTTACAAAGGGAGAGAGCTATTAGCATTCTAATGCACTTCAGCAGAGTTCAGAATGGGCTTTTTATCCTGCCTTAAACTCTCTGTACCAATTGTACAGCTCTCTTATTTCTGGCTCACATTAAAAATGGTCTGTGTCAAACTGCAGGGCTTTATGGGCGCCTGCATATTATATTTAAGAAAGCTGAAATGCATGTTTTTTTGGCCTATGTTTTGATGAAACACTATATTATGTATAGACTGAGCTTTGAGTAAAATAAATAAGGTGTTTGACTGATAAAATTTACAGTAGTAATAAGCCGGAACCACAAATAATCTTTGCTTCTGCTTCTTTTTCTTACTCCTTGGTCTTATGCCCTATTTTTCCTCACCAGATGGAAGTCTATCGCTTCAGTTTACTGGTTCTTAAGAGATAAAAAACAGGCTCCCTGACCCCCTTAATGCTGCTCGACTGAACTTTGAAATGAAAGCCATATCAGTCAAGCCAACAGAAGAATCTTTAAATTTTAATAATGTTCTGCAAAGAGCACAGCATGGTTTTGTTGATTAGATATTTGTAGCTAAATAAGAAAAAAATAAGCTTGGTGGAAATCAAGAAGACATCTCAGGGTGTACATACTGGAAGACAGTTTGCTGAGAGCCTTTTATTGTGCATAAATGCATGGAGAATAACCAAGTAGCTCAATGGGTGCACATGTGCTTCAATTGTGTTATGTGAGATATGCAAACATCATTGTTTTATGTAACTTTGCACTGAAAATGTCTGCTTCATCCTTTGTTCATGCAGCTGCATCGTTTGCTAAACACCAAAACAACACCCCGCAAATCTGCTTCCTTCGTGTAGCAGTGGAGGAAAAAATGCATATTACAAATATGCATAAAAAAGCCTCAATACATGTGATTCTTTAGTTGTTACTTTAATCCTCAGCCTATTTCTCATTTTCAAGGATAAGTGGGCTTTAAAAGCCTTTAGTCAAATGAGTACATTATAAAGGGGTTTAACACATGTCTTCAAAGGATTTTCATGTAGTGTCTGATCCACTTTGTTGGATTATTGTCAACAACACATTTTCTCAGACCTTTGTTCTATAATATTCAAACAACCATAAATCTCCCCCTAATGGGTCATTTTGTCCCTGGCATCACAGAAAGACATCTGGTAGGCTAACAGAATCACATATACTTTCAAGGCATAAGGAGGATGGAAACACCAAGTGGTCACAGTCAAAAAATGAATAAAAAAAAAATTGTTTCCTGGGGTTTGGTAATTATAGTTTTTTTTAATGAAAAGTGGTTGAATAGTTTAATGCTTTCTAATGATCTAATGACTAATGTGACTCTAAACTTAAAAGTTGTTTTCTGCGTATTAATTCACTGCATCTCTTGGATCTCCTGACTGACAGAAAAAGGTGCATCTTTTACTGCAGGAACCACTGATGACAGACTGTGTTCCAAAAATGCAGGGACATTTTCTGTAACATCAAGTCACTCCATGTCTTGAAAGTACAGTATGAGTGATCCTTAGATGCTCTCCCTTTTAGAATAGTGTGTGTATAAGATCAGCAGAGAGGAATTCACAGTTTTATGCTGCTACCTAATTTTTCTCTGATGTCAAAGTTTATCTTTGATTTCTTCTTATTTAAATGGTACGTCTACACTCACCAGCCACTTTATTAGGTACTCCATGCTAGTAACGGGTTGGACCCCCTTTTGCCTTCAGAACTGCCTCAATTCTTCGTGGCATAGATTCAACAAGGTGCTGGAAGCATTCCTCAGGGAGTTTGGTCCATATTGACATGATGGCATCACACAATTGCCGCAGATTTGTCGGCTGCACATCCATGATGCGAATCTCCCGTTCCACCACATCCCAAAGATGCTCTATTGGATTGAGATCTGGTGACTGTGGAGGCCATTTGAGTACAGTGAACTCATTGTCATGTTCAAGAAACCAGTCTGAGATGATTCCAGCTTTATGACATGGCGCATTATCCTGCTGAAAGTAGCCATCAGAAGTTGGGTACATTGTGGTCATAAAGGGATGGACATGGTCAGCAACAATACTCAGGTAGGCTGTGGCGTTGCAACGATGCTCAATTGGTACCAAGGGGCCCAAAGAGTACCAAGAAAATATTCCCCACACCATGACACCACCACCACCAGCCTGAACCGTTGATACAAGGCAGGATGGATCCATGCTTTCATGTTGTAGACGCCAAATTCTGACCCTACCATCCGAATGTCGCAGCAGAAATCGAGACTCATCAGACCAGGCAACGTTTTTCCAATCTTCTATTGTCCAATTTTGATGAGCTTGTGCAAATTGTAGCCTCAGTTTCCTGTTCTTAGCTGAAAGGAGTGGCACCCGGTGTGGTCTTCTGCTGCTGTAGCCCATCTGCCTCAAAGTTCCACGTACTGTGCGTTCAGAGATGCTCTTCTGCCCACCTTGGTTGTAACGGGTGGTTATTTGAGTCACTGTTGCCCTTCTATCAGCTCCAACCAGTCTGGCCATTCTCCTCTGACCTCTGGCATCAACAAGGCATTTCCGCCCACAGAACTGCCCCTCACTGGATGTTTTTTCTTTTTCGGACCATTCTCTGTAAACCCTAGAGATGGTTGTGTGTGAAAATCCCAGTAGATCAGCAGTTTCTGAAATACTCAGACAAGCCCTTCTGGCACCAACAATCATGCCACGTTCAAAGTCACTCAAATCACCTTTCTTCCCCATACTGATGCTCGGTTTGAACTGCAGGAGATTGTCTTGACCATGTCTACATGCCTAAATGCACTGAGTTGCCGCCATGTGATTGGCTGCTTAGAAATAAAGTGTTAACGAGCAGTTGGACAGGTGTACCTAATAAAGTGGCCTGTGAGTGTAATTATAAAGTTTTTATTATTTTCTAATGGGTCAGATTCACATTAGCTAAGTCAGATGTATGTCTGTCTGTCAGGTGCCATCAGTTCTCGGATGCACCAAAGTCAGTAAAATATTTCTATGGTGTTATTGATATGAAATAATGTTAATATTCAGTATTTTCTGGAGGTTTGTATAATACCCCAAAACAAACTAATTAATGTAATTTTTGCACTATTAAAATATACTTTTTCTCAAGTTTAAGTAAAACTTTGCCCTGGCCAGCCAGAGTAAGTTACTACACTGTGTAGATGACATATTAGTCTGGAAAGGAGCAGGTCGAACCCAATTTCATATGTAGAATTACATTATCCATCTTTGTCTGATGGATCCTATCAGATGACAACGGCTGTGAAACAAAAACATTTTTTTAATGAAAGTAGTTGTTGAAGTTTTAAAGATATAAATGTCTATTTTGGGACATAATAGGGGGCATCATTAAAACATTGCTCCATTGCTGCTGCAATTTTGACTGTTATGATTTCTGAAAAGCGTTACTGGATGATGGGCCGCCTCCTGCAAATACAAAAACTGAATCAATTTGACCGGATGATCTGGTCGAACTGTAAAGTGCCTTGTGATGACATGTGTTGTGAATTGGCACTATATAGATAAACTGAATTGAAATTGAATTGAACATAAATAATACCATAATTATAACATGCAAAAATCAGGCTTTGGAAACATGTCCCAATCTATTTCTTTTACTCAAAAATTATGAAACCAATACTGTTTTAGAATGGAATAAAAGGTCAGTTCCAGTGAAATGTAAACTCTACTGAATATTTACTTCATCTCTAAATGGCTTAGCAGCACATTAAAGGTTGTGCATCAGTGAACGTTCATTGTACGTGTCTTTTTCTTGTTCATATTTATTTAAAACAAGCTTTTTCTTTATTCCATATAATTATTCCATATCCGCTGTCCATAGCGTTCCTTGACAGTGTCGTTTCTAAGTCACCAATTTAGTGCTACTTGGTCCCAATGGAATTTCCCACTGGGAACCTACTAGCACTAAATTGCTAACCAGATAGAAAGATGCTTCCAACAAACCGGCCGCAACCAAACTTGCTTGCAAACCTTCCGCCACAACAATCCCGGCCCCTTGATAATCAACCAATCACATTCACTTTTTTCACTCGTATAAAGTCGGGTACCACTCAGGAGAATTCGGAAATGCAACGGTTGGAACAGCCCCTTACCTATGACTTTAAGGTACCCCAGCTTGTCTTTGTTTAAAAAAAAGTATAAATAGACAGCAAATTTTTAAACATAAATATAAAATTACTTGTTATTGTATTGTTTTGACAACACTTAAATATCAGCTAAAGCAGGGGTGTTAAACTTGTTCCAGAAAGGGCCATGTGGCTGCAAGTTTTCTTTCCAACCAAGCAATAGCACACCTGACTCCAGTCATCTCATCAAGTGAGTCCAATCTGAACATGATGACTTGATGAAATGACTGGAGTCAGGTGTGCTATTGCTTGGTTGGAAAGAAAACCTGCAGCCACACGGCCCTTTCTGGAACCAGTTTGACACCCCTGAACTAAAGAGTACTTTAGCAAAGGTATTCTTTTAAAATACTATGTTAAATAACAGAAAACCATTCAAATAAAATTAATTGTCCATAGCGTTCCTTGACAGTGTCGTTTCTAAGTCACCAATTTAGTGCTAATTGGTCCCAATGGAATTTCGCATTGGGAACCTACTAGGACTAAGTTGCTAACTGGTTAGCAAGATGCTTACGAAAAACCCGCCAGAACCGAACATGCTTGCGAACCTTCTGCCACAACAATCCCGCCCCCTTGATAAACGACCAATCACATTAACTTCATTCGCTCGTGCAAAGTCGCTAGGGCAAGTAAGCTTTTTAGTGCAATATAAAGACCTAATTTAGATTTTTCCAGACCCATTTGATGCTCTCTTGTTAAAGGATTGTCAACTATGAGAATGCTAACTACTATCAACTGCAAGTAAGAAAAACAATCCTTAAAAAGAGATGGTTCTTTGGAAAGGTAAGTTAACTAAGGTGATATAAGTAAACCATAGCATTGTGATAAAGCATGGGGGACTAATTTATAATGTATTAGAAAAAAAGAAGATAGTGCAGAAACAAAAGTAGGAATAGGTATTGTAAAGTTTTTATACACTAATAGATCTGTATGTATCGCCCTCCAGAGGTTGAGAGTCCAACTTCTTTATAAAAGCATCTTAACATCCTCTTTTTCTTTTTGTCATATGTCTTTTTAATATATCTTATCTCATTCCATTTTGCCCTGGAGGACCACCAAAGAAGTGTTTGGAAACTTCCATCAATTTGTTACTGAAGTACAAAAATATCGACTATTCACTGTCAGTCCAAGCAGATGTTGGCTTATTATTTCAGATCATCTTCAAAAAACCAAGAATAGTAATGCCGGTTTAGCTCTCTATTATTTAGCCATTAAATAGCTGGAAAGCCTCTAGCAGTGTGTGCTGGGGTGTGTAAATAGACCAGACACACACAGAGAGGTTGATGATGGAAACAGTTTCCATTCTGTACTCTCTGCAGCACTTGACCTTTCAGCTGGACACAGTTTAGCTCTCCATGTGTTGAAGGACCTCTTGAAGAGCTTTGTGGAAGCACTGTGAGTGTCCCGGTATTTATACTCACCCTCTTTTCATCAGAACTCAAGTGGCTGCTGTTACAATCCAATGCAACATTGTAGTAACAGACAACAAGTCGATACTGTACCCCTGTGTGGATTTTCATCTTTGTGCGAAGACTAGATTTAATTCTGTTTGTTTTAATTCTGTTTATTACTATACGTATGTCTTTGGAACTACAAATCTGCTCCTTTGCAATTCAATTTTTATAAATCCTAATATCTCTACGTCACAAAAAGTGCAAATAAAAATAAAATGTAGTTTTTTTGTACTTTTTTTGTAGTTCCCTGTATTCCCCATGCAATTCCCTATATAACTTTCAGTTCTAGTTATTTAATATATTCATAATCTTCTGGTAAACTCTCACAACAATGGTAGCAGATGGGAACAACTGTTCTTGTGGCATTAGGTTTTGGTCCTGATGGACCGCAGCCTCCTGCCAGAAGGAAGTGGCAGAAATAGTTTGTGGCTGGGGTGCGAGGAATCAGCTACAATCTTCCCTGCATGCCTTAGAGTCCTGGAGACCTACAGATCCCGGAGAGATGGAAGATTGCTGCCAATCATCTTTGCTGCAGTCTGCCCTCGTCCTTGGTGGTGGCATCAGCATCCCAGATGATGATGGAGGAGGTAAGGATGGACTCAGTGATGGAGAAGTAGAAGTCCACCATCACTTGGCAGGTTTAATTTTTTTAGCTGCCGCAGAAAGTGCATCCTCTGCTCCCACTTAAGATCCTGTGAGATGATAGTTACCAGGAAGCAGAAAGACTCCATAGAGTCTTTTGGAGTCACAGAGAGCAACGGGATAGTTGGTGCTGAGTTCTTCTTGCAGTCCACAGCCATCTCAACTGTTTATAGAGCGTTGAGCTCCAGGTTGTTCTCCCTGCACCAGGTTGCCAGATGGTCAACCTCCTACCTGTAGACAGACTTGTCACCGTCAGAGATAAGGGCGATGAGAGTGGTGTCATCTGCGAATATCAGAAAACTTGACACACCAATGACTGGAGGTGCAGCTGTTGGTGTACAGGGAGAAGAGCAGAGGAGAAAGAAGACAGCCCTGGGGGGAACCAGTGCTGATGAGCTGGGAGTCAGAGATGTGTTTTCCCAGCTTCACTTGCTGCTTCCTGCCAGACAGGAAGTCTGTAATCCACTTGCAGGTGGAGTCAGGCACACTCTTCTGGGAGAGCTTCTCCTGAAGCAGAGCTGGGATGATTGTATTGAAGGCAGAGCAGAAATCCACAAACAGGATCTTGGCGTAAGTACCTGCAGAATCCAGGTGCTGGAGAATGTGGTGAAGGGCCAGGTTGACAGCATCGTCTGCAGACCTGTTGCCCAGTTTCTGTCTTGGGCACTTATATATCATGCTGTTGTCATTTTTGCACATCTATGGTATTGCTGCAAATGTTTTCATACTATATCCATACTATAAAAAAGTCAGCTGCAGCATATTGATTATTTATTCTTTCCAGATGCACAGTATTTATATTGTATAAACACTGTACAGTAGAATAATTAGTTTATTTTCTTAATTCTGTCACTATTTTGTTATTTTTCTACACAGGGCCACATTTGTGTGACCACTTTTGCTATAATCTTTTTGCTACTGTAACCATAATTTCCCGATTGTGGGACAAAAAAAGCATTTTGTTTTTTATTTGATTCTATTCTATTTCGATCATGGCTACTTCACTTGTTTATAAAATGACAAGAAACAGGAGAATAAATTAACATCTTTATTAAAATAATTATTTGTTAGACACTGCAATGATAAGCAATGGACTTCATACACAAAAGACTTTCTTTTCAGCTGGTTTAGTTTCTTCAGTGAGTAGCTGATCATTCACGATGTTGGTCGGCTTGAATAAATCTCCCCTGAGGAGTGTTGACAAAGTCTCTCTGTGATGGCCAGACAGGATTGTCACCATGTTCATTTTGACAGACTGTGAGTGCTTTCTGGCTATTTATACAATTCTAGATATTCATTTGTAGGCTGGAAATTGATGCTGCAAACATTTCTTCCTGCTTCTTTTGATTTTCTGCAGATTGGGAGGTATAAAGGAAACTTGTGCGGAAACAAGTGTCACACATCTGCTTTTATGGTTTAGCGGTTTTATACATCTGCGTTTTTCTCACCGCAACTTTCAAAATTTCTACCTACTGCCAACTTTAAATGTCAAGGCTGCATACTCTTTTATGCAAGAGCCCCTGGGCAACTTCTTTAACATCTTTGCATTTTAGGGCTGTATAGTGGCACAGCTGTTAGCACTGTTGCCTTGTAGCAAGACTTTCAAGTCCTAGCCTGGAGTTGTTCTTAATGAAGTTTCAATGTTATCCCTTAGCATGCATACGTTTTTTGAGTGGACTCTGTATTTTTACCACTGTGAGAAAATCTACATGTTAGGTTAATTGATCTCTATTTATTGCAGTAAGTGTGTCTTTCTTTGCATGTTTTCCGCTCCTGTGAGTTTCTGTATGACCCTGTTATTGACTGTTGTCCTGTCTAGGGTGTACAGCATGCTTCACCGTCAACAAATGTTGAAAAAACTACCATGGGAAGAATGAATTTTTGGATTATTTTACTTCAGCTTCTTAATTAGATGATGGAGCTTGATTGTCCAACCCATACAATTAAAATAGAAATGTTTAAATGCGTGGTTGTAATGTGAAAAACTTAAAGATACTGTACTTTCACGACCATAAGGCGCACCATACTAAAAGGTGCAGTCTCAGTTATGTGTATCATTTCTGTATTTAACACACACATAAGGCGCACCGGACTATAGGGCGCTGTCATGATGCGATGGTTTTACTAGCCCAGATGCAGAACTCACAGACAGAGAGGCAGGGAAAAGTCCAGTATTTTATTGGAACCAGTTGACAGACTTACAGGTTGGCAGATTCAGACAGGCATGGTGGCACAGGAAACACAACGATCCAGCTCAGAGGGGAGGTCACACTCAGCTTATATAGGGAGAGCTTCCTTAATCAGCAGAATGGAAAACAGCTGTCCAAGCTCCCCAGGCATGGATCCACGGCGCCCTCTGGTGGGCAAAGCCCCGGATCCTAACAGGCGCGGGTTTTGTATACAGTTACATATCCTCTACTACGTTTAAATACCTCTTCTGCGTATTTAAAAATAGAGCGGGAGCAAAACAGAGTATGATTGTGCTTTATTCATATATTTATTACAGAGTATTAATCAAACCTGGGAGCTGGCCGTGAGACAGACACATCGCTGATGACACAGAGCGCTGTAATCACTCCTCTGAAACAGTTTATTGACGCATAAATTAACTTAAAATGCAGAAATCTGCCGGCAGAATATGTTCGCTTTTATTATCCTGGTGCCTGCAGTTTGAATTATTTAGATGAAAAACACCTACCAGCCGCCGCAGTGAACCGCGAGGAGGCGACCCGGCCATAGGCTGCTGTTGAATGGGATTCCTACTGACAGCACACCGCTGGTATGTGGGAGCGGCTCCGACAGAAATAATATTAGAAGGTAGGATAGTAATCTGGATGAATTGACTGCAATGATTAAGTTTTCAGGTGGACCGATGTCGAGCGGTTGAAGTTCCTTTGTCAGACCACCCAGAATAACAGCAAGCACAGCGTTCATTTGTTTCACCATGTTTTTCACATCGGCTGTGAGATGGGCACGCATGGAGTCACAGATTAACAGCGATGATGATGCGTGGAAAACACCACCTGGTCTCCTTACATTCACTTCCCTCAGCCACTCTTTCATCATCTCCTCAATGAGGAGATGAGGAGTTCTGCATAAAGCACATACCTGTTCTTTTATACACAACCCACGCCCACACTTCCCCCTGTAACGTTCTCATGGTGGTCTCAACAACGTCCGCAGTAACAACAAACATAGGGCGCACCGCACTATAGGCGCCGCACACTTTGAGGGAAAAAAAAGGGAAAAAAAAAAGATTATAGTCGTGAAAATACGGTATGGTAGAGGATGTTCTTTTTCCGGGTGGATCATCAAAATAAGTGGTCCACCTTGAATGTTGAATGAATGTTTCTTTGCAAGACACCATACCATCAATGATTGAAAATAAATGGTATGACACCTGTAAGTCAGTTCAGGCAGTCTATTCAAGAAATGTCGATGATCCGCGTGTGATCTTTCTCACACTCTGCAGCATATATCAAGCAAACTATATGATTCAGTCTGTTTATTTAACCTGTATACTCACTGCTGATGCTGCTAGTTTGTGTGCAGTCCCTGACTATTATAAACCCCAGTTTCAGAGACCCTCTCCTAGTTTCCTGACATGCTGAATATGAAAGGCTCAGGGGCTAGAGATGTGCTTATCATACCATGACATGTTTAGCAGCACTGGCACAGAATGATGAAATCAAAGCCTGGTTACTAATTTCAAACTCATACTTTGTTGGCAAATAAAGATGCATGCAAACGTTTACTAGTGAGTTGTCTAACTCAACAACAAGTCTATAAAACCAAAGAGATATTTAACAAAGATAGCTTTCTGCACCACTGTTGCCTACTGCAGCTAAGCCATTAGCACCTCCCAGCATAGTGTAGAAATAATGCTGAAAAATTCAAGATTCAATGTGGAAAACATGAAATTGAATTCAAGAGGGACAAACTCAAACCCCTCTTAGAATAATGTACTGAATAATGTAACAATGTGATGAATGTTGGTGTTCAATGAAGCAGAACCTTTGGTGAGTGGCGGCCTAGTGGATAGGGCATTGCGCTTGGAATCCTGAGGTTCTGAGTTTAAGCCCCACTCCCACGGACTGCCACTCTTGGTCCCTGGGCAAGACCCATAACCCCCCACTGCTCCCCAGGTGCCACACAAAGGCAGCCCACTGCTCCCCAAGGGTTAAATGGGTTAAATGCAGAGAATTAATTTTCTTGCTCTGTACTTGTGAAAGGATAATGACAATAAAACACTGGTAAAAACTAAAGCTGCTGAGGCATTCAGATATCACTACTGGGTTGATTGAATGCATCCTTATTAATTATGAAACTAGTGAAGGCACAGGTATGTTTAGTGTCTACAATCTAAGTACAAACAATATTATAAATAGATAGATTGTTTTTTCTAGTTGTTCTGATAAAAGGCTCTGGGGAAGACTGACTAAACTAGAACAATATTGGTTGGTCTTCTACCATTGGAAGAGATCACTTTACTGTGAATGACTGCAGGATGGTTGGGCTCTATTTAGTAATCACCATCTGGTGATATTGTGGCACTGCCAGCTGATGGTACCACATCTGTCCTTGTTTCATAGCTCTTGGTAATGGACATGATGAGCACACCTTTTGAGGCTCAAAAAGAACTAAACACTATCAGGATGAATGATTGGTGTATATAACCTTATTTTATCAAAAGGTTGTTGGTCTTTTCTTTGGTAAAGGCACATGATGTGACTAAGCAAATTTAACAGGAAAAACAGAACTCCAGCAGAACCCGATTAGGAGTGAACAGTCATCTACAACAACAGAGCATATAGTAAAAGTAAAACAGTAATGGCAGTAGTAGCTACTTTAGTGGTGTTATCTAGGAGGATATCCCAGCTGAGCAGCTAAGCTTGGAGTTAGTATTCAACTATAGAGGATAAAAAAAGAGAACACGCAGCAGAGAAAGGTGTACTGAGGAGGTTTAATACAAATGCTGTCAAGACTTTTCAGATATTTGGTTTATTACCTTTTATTATTTTCCTTACGTTTCACAATTATGAGCTACAGTGTTTTGGTCAGCACATTATATTCAAGTGACATACATTGAGGTTTGTGGCTGTAATTTAACAAACCTTAAAGAACGATAACCCACTTTCACAAACACAGTGTATGTTTGGGATTAAATGTTGCTTATCTTCAAATAATTGAACCTTATTAAAGCCAAGGAATGAGTTGGCTGCTTTGTTACACTTATCTTAAGGCAAAGCTGTCCCGTCATCCCCGATGTGGAATAACAGCTTTTAGAAAAAAAAAACTGTTTTGTAGAGCAGAAAAATAAGTCTAAATGAACTATGCAGTATATGCTCATATGATGTGAACAATTGTCATTGTCAGGACTCCTGTCTTTGTGTTTGTGTTTCTGTGTTCGTCTCCCTTCCTCCACCAGGAGGCGCCTGGTTCTGGTCCGCCTCCTCATACACCTGCTGATGGTTTCCTCGATAAATGGGGTGCTCTTAAGCTGCTGACTGCCACTACCTCGACGCCAGAGTGTTTGCCAGTTTTGGGTACTCTAAGCCAAGCTGAGTTTTGCTGAGTCAAACTGAGTTTTTATAAACCTGAGTTTAACTTTGTTTCTGTCTTTGCCTCTCGGCAGGAAGTCATCCTGCAAACTTGTTTTCTCGGACCTTCTCTCCCTGGAAGGATCAACTGAGGCTTCAAACTGAGCTGGGGTTCAAACAGCAGATTTGGATCCACTTTCCCCAAGAGATCGTTTGAGCTTCTCACTGAGAAAGGGATTATTCTCCACTACGACCCGTTCAAGTACCGCAGGAAATCTGAGTGGCAGTCAGTTTCTCCGTTCACCAACTAACAACCGCATTCTTGGTAAACCCTGTTCCGCCCTCCACCGAATCGGACAAACACTGGAACCACAGCACATAGACAGGAGTCAAGGATTCAACAACTTCTCTGGAAACGTGAATCGGCAACCAAATCCTCTTCTCCAAGTTCACAAGTCAAATTCCCCACTGAGCCTGAACTAACCGCTGTGTCTTCCCCTAACTTTACAGTTCCAGCTGAGCAGTGTTCAGAGCAACAGTTCTCCCTCTGTTTAACTTCTTCAATAAAATCCGTTAAACCTTTCCCGTGGTCTCTCTGTTCGGTTTTCCACATTTGGGTCTGAACTTTGTAACATCATGACAGTCATCAAGAAAGTAATTCAAATGTAAAGTGATTTCCCTAGCTACACCCTTGCTTTTACTTTCAACAATTTGATGTGCTTAACTGATAATGTTGCAACATTACTTAAAGGAATAGTACACCCAAAACATGATTAGCCTTCATTTTCTACTCACCCCCATGCTGAACAACACTCTGGAGTACTTTTTTGATATCTCAAATGCATCTGGAGATCTGGGAGGCTTCTTGCTGTCTGCTGACATTCAAATAATGGAGGTCTATGGTGCCCGAGGCAGAAAGGTCCATAAAAGTCCACAAAAAACGTGTTAATATTCCTCCTTACTGCTCGTCCAATGTATTCCAAGTGTCCTGAGTGGGTAGCGTCCATAATTTACTCGAAACGAAGTCATTTATAATGTTTTTAGAGCATAAACATTAGTGTATAGGATTTCCTAAAAGCACGTTCACGAGTCTACGGAAACCGCGGCAGACCAAACCAGACGAAAGTGCGCATTCAGCTCGGCAAAGAACTCATGCTCTTACTCAACACTGAAGTCCTCAGACATTTTTCTTTCGTTGTTTCTTTCTTTGCACAGGTAAACAGCACATTTCTTCTTCTACGCTTGCATTATCGGCAGAGCAGACGCTGAATGCGCACTTTCATCTGGTTTGGTCTGCCGCGGTTTCCGTAGACTGAACGCGCTTTTAGGAAATCCTATACACTACTGTTTATGCTCTAAAAACATTCTAAATGACTTCGTTTCGAGTAAATTATGGACGCTACCCACTCAGGACACTTGGAATACATTGGACGAGCAGTATGGAGGAATATTGACACGTTTTTTGTGGACTTTTATGGACCTTTCTGCCTCGGGCACCATAGACCTCCATTATTTGAATGTCAGCAGACAGCAAGAAGCCTCCCAGATCTCCAGATGCATTTGAGATATCAAAAAAGTACTCCAGAGTGTTGTTCAGCATGGGGGTGAGTAGAAAATGAAGGCTGATCATGTTTTGGGTGTACTATTCCTTTAAGACTGTAAAGAGACATGAAACAATTTATCTTTCTGCATAAACCAAAGTTTTACATTGTAAGTGTGCTTACTTGCTCTAAGTAGAGCCTCTCCCAAGTGGCTGTCAGTAGGATCCATCTCTGTCACGAGGAAAGGATAGAGCCAGTAAACAGTCAAAGTTAAGAAAGGGAATCAACTGTTCATGTTTGAACTGTATGTCTGAGCTTCATCTTTCCACAATAGTATTGCATAAGACTGCTGCATACTCCACATGATAGAAGAAATTTGTTCTTGCTTCTGAAGCTGCAAGAAAAATGAAATCATTTTGCAATTACAGCCCTGTTTTGGGGCTTTCAATACTCTTTCTCAACATATTTTCTGAGAAGGACGACCTGTTTTTTTTTAAAGTGCATCAGAGAATAATAGTGTGATTTGTCGATATTCGGATGGGTTTTTATTAAGCTGGTAAAGTGATGATAATTTTCTCTGCTTTGTTCAAATAAAAAATTTCCAATTTTTGTTCCCACGCAGAAAAACAGCAATCTGTTAGATAATTCAAAGCTTTTTTAGGATTAGCTGGCCAAGGCATTATGGAAATTGTAATTATATGTCTTCTCGTCTCGTTGTCTTCCTCTTTATCTGGGACCGGGTAACGGGGGCAGCAGTCTCTGCAGAGACTCCTAGAGTTTCGTCTCTGCAGACACCTCCTCCAGCTCTGCTGGGGAAAGCCTGAGGAGCTCCCAGGCTAGCTGAGAGACAATACTCCCTGCAGCTTGTCCTCCATGTCCCCTGGGCCTCCTCCTGGTGGAATGTGCCTGGAACAGTTCCCTAATCAGGCCTCCAAGGGGAATCCAAAAAAAATGTCCGAGACACCTAAGCTGACTCCTTTCGATGTTGAGTAGAAGCAGCTCTAAGAAGAGCAGTTAAAAAAGTCCTCAAAGACCAAGAAATCAAAGCATGAGACATCGTCCGGTACGGCGGAGCTGGGACCCCACCCTGGAGCCAGGCCTGGGGTTGGGCTTTGTTGTCGGATACCTGATGGCCGGGTTCTTCCTTACGGGACCCGGCAGGGACCACCCTGAAGGAGTAATGAAAGGCCCCAGTGGGCCCATTACCTGCCAGGGGAAACAAGGGACCTTGATTGAGTGGCAGTCAGAAGCGGAGCCTCGGTAAGCCAATCTACAGGCACTTAAACTGACTCTGTCTGGAAAAACAAATCAGAAAAAAAAAATCTAGATTCTCAAGGAGTAACAAGCTTAGGTGGCATTTCGACTGTGGTAATTTGATATCACTGTTAAAAGTTAAAGTGTGTTTCTGCAAAGGATTCCCTATCACCACTTGGTTTGACAGAAGGTCTCAAAGTCAGTAATGCTTGACTGGTAGGTCACAATTGTTGCATAAATGATATGCAAAACTCAGCCAAAAAAAGCAGAAGTGATTAGTGCTTTGGTTGATCTTACCATGGTTCTTTACCTCAGATGTCAACCATTCTAAATAAAAGATCCAGTTCATAAATATTGTTTTGTTTTAGATTTAAAAGAACTAAAAATAAATAAAGCTATAATTTACCCACTGAAAATGTCATAAATATTATCCCAATTTTAACTTCTTTAATTTCCATATTTTGTTCCTTAAAAAAGTGTGGCATGCATAAGTATTTAACTCAATTTTCAATTCAATTCAGTTTATTTATATAGCGCCAAATTCACAACACATGTCATCTCAAGGAACTTTACAGTTCAACCAGATCATACAGTCAAATTGATACAAAGTTTTATATCTAAGGAAAACCAGTTGATTGCATTGACTCATTGACTCAAATACAATCCCTCACACTAAGCATGCTTGTAGCGACAGTGGAGAGGAAAAACTCCCTCTGAACAGGAAGAAACCTCCAGCAGAACCAGGATCAGTGTGAGCGGCCATCTGCCGAGGCCGACTGGGGTTCAAGGAGACAGAAGCAGAGATACAAAAAGCAGCTGTAAAAGGCGGCCCCGTCCAGGAAACACACAGCCAGGCAGACGAGCTCCAAGGCAGCTCCCATGCCAGAGGACGAAGAGAGCACATCCACCCAGCCACGGCCAGAGAAACAGAACCACACTGGAAAACAGGCCGATCTCCAACATCTATAAACAAGGGTGTTGATGGCAGCAGCACAGCTGATGTTTCTTTCCAGGATGACGTCACAGCCAAACAGGAACAGACGAGGCAAAGCTACTCTGAGGAAAAGCAGAGAGAGCAGAAGGTTAGAGATTGAACTAACAGATTCTGCAGAATAGGAGAACAGAGAGAGAATGAAGCAGAATGATGAAATGGGGGTCCCTATGTCCTCCAGAAGTCTAAGCCTATAGCAGCATAACTATAGAGATAGCTCAGGATAACCTGAGCCACCCTAACTATAAGCTTTATCAAAAAGGAAAGTTTTAAGCCTAGCCTTAAAAGTAGACAGGGTGTCTGCCTCACGGACTAAAACTGGTAGTTGGTTCCACAGGAGAGGAGCCTGATAACTAAAAGATCTGCCTCCCATTCTACTTTTAGAAATTCTAGGAACCACTAGTAAACCTGCAGATTGAGAGCGAAGTGCTCTGTTAGGAACATAAGGAACAATCAGATCTCTGATATAAGATGGAGCTTGGCCATTTAAGGCTTTATATGTGAGAAGGAGGATTTTAAATTCTATTCTTGATTTAACAGGAAGCCAATGAAGAGAAGCCAGGATAGGAGAGATATGATCTCTCTTTTTAATTTTCATCAGAACTCTGGCTGCAGCATTTTGGATCAGCTGAAGGCGTTTAACTACAGTTTGTGGACTTCCTGATAGTAAAGAATTACAATAGTCCAGCCTTGAAGTAACAAATGCATGGACTAGTTTCTCAGCATCACCCCTGGACAGGAGATTTCTAATTTTTGCAATGTTCCTCGATGAAAGAAGGAAATTCTAGAAACCTATTTGATATGGGATTTAAATGACAGGTCCTGATCAAAATTAACACCAAGATTTTTTACTTTATTATCTGAAATCAGTTTAATCCCATCTAAATGAAGTGACTGGCTAACCAGCTCCTTTTTCAGAGACTCTGGTCCAAAGACTATAACTTCTGTTTTGTCTGCATTCAGAAGCAGAAAGTTAAGAGTCATCCAGGTTTTTATGTCTTCAAGACATGCCTGTAATCTATGTAATGGGTTAGCTTCATCTGGATTTATAGACAGATATAGCTGGGTATCATCAGCATAACAGTGGAAATTAATCCCATGCTGTCTAATAACTCTACCGATTGGGAGCATGTATAAAGTAAAGAGAATTGGTCCTAGCACTGATCCCTGTGGTACTCCACAGGTAACCTTTGAGCGTGTTGAAGATCTATCATTAACATGAACAAACTGAATTCGATCAAATAGATAAGATTTAAACCAGTCTAGTGCTGTTCCTTTAATTCCAACAAAATATTCAAGTCTTTCTGAAAGAATATTATGGTCAACTGTATCAAATGCAGCACTAAGATCCAACAGGACGAGCACAGATACAAGTCCATTATCTGAGGCCATGAGAATATCATTAGTGACTTTCACCAGAGCTGTTTCAGTGCTATGATGAGCTCTAAAGCCAGACTGAAACTCTTCAAAAAGTTCATTATGGTGTAAGTGATCGCAAACTTGTTTGGCAACTACTTTCTCAAGAATTTTGGATAAGAAAGGAAGATTGGATATAGGTCTATAATTAACCAAGTCATCTGGGTCAAGAGACGGTTTCTTAAGCAGAGGTTTAATTACAGCAACCTTAAAAGCTTTAGGTGCATATCCCTGTAACAGAGATAGATTAATCACATCTAAAATGGAGGAGGAGATCAAAGGGAATACCTCCTTAAATAACCTGGTTGGAACTGGATCTAACATACAAGTTGAAGGCTTAGATGAAGACAATAATTTTGCTAATTCAGAAAGTTCAACTGGATCAAAGCAGTCTAAACCCGGTTCAGATTCCATGACTTTTGGGTTACATTGTCTTTCATGTTACATTGGGTTACATTGTCGGACGCAGCAGGCGCAGCAGAAGCAGCGAGTTTACATGCAAAGTCAATGGTTGACGCGCGTCAAGACGCAGCAAAAGGTCCCGCAGCGCGTTTTGAGCAGCAGGCGCAGCGCGTCTGAGCAGCTGAAGCAGCTCGTCGGGCGCGTTTAAGCATCTGACGCGCCGCAAACACGCTGCTGCTCGAGATGGAAAAATTTTACTTTTGCTGCTCAACGCGCCGCATCAACCAATCAGAGAAGCTGATCTGGGAGCTGGCAGAGAGAGAGACACTGTCATCGCTGATGACACAGAGCGCTGTGATCACTCCTCTGAAACAGTTTATTGACGCATAAATTAACTTAAAATGCAGAAATCTGCCGGCAGAATATGTTTGCTTTTATTATCCTGGTGCCTGCAGTTTAGATTATTCAGATGAAAAACACCTACCAGCCGCCGCGGTGAACCGCGAGGAGGCGACCCGGCCAGAGGCTGCTGTTGAATGGGAGTCCTACTGACAGCGCACCGCTGGTATGTGAAGCAGCAGACGCGATTTTGCTGCTCTTGCTGCGTCTTGCTGGTGTGAACGTACCATTAGAGTAGAGATTTAGAGCGGTCGTGCTTAACGTTTTTAATTTCCTTTGCCTTCCTGAAATAATGACATAACTATCTCATTATAACTGGATTCCCAGTCCATCCATACCTCCTTTGTCCGTAGCCGCGCAGCTCGACGTAACACCGGCACGTTTCAGTTGTTTTAATTGTATGGCGCCTCCTGCTGTCGGTTAGTCAGAATGACAATTCTCCATGTATCACGTGACTTTTGGCAGAAACTTACCGCAGAGTGTGAAGAAGTGTCCCCTACGCGAGGAGAGGCTGTTTTGTATGCGAAGAGATCGTTTGAACTCAGGGACAATTTACAAATTATATTTTCAGTCCTGTTTGTTAAACTAATTTTTGTGTCTGCTCAACATTTAAGGACAGTTTGAAAAAAGTTGGGTGTGACATTAGAGGAGAGTTTGTAATACAAGTTTAATTTGTGAACAATAAGATTTATTTGAGCGCAACATGTTTATCTGTGAGTGATAAGATTTGTTTGTGTTAAACATGCTTTATGCATTTGCAACATGCCTTATATGTGTGCGCAACATGCATTTTTGTACACAACGTTTTGGTAGAAAAATCACTCCATACCGGTTTCTGTCTTTTTGTTTAAAGGAAAAAATAAACTTTCAAACTTTGACTATCTCTCCGTGAGTGTTTCTGCATGTAGGCAAGAAGTATACGTAAGACCCATCATGACAATCTCTACAGTATGACAATGTTTAAAAAGTTTCAATCCCTTGGATACTTTTGCACGGCACTCATTTATTATTTATAGACATCTAATGGTCCTAGAGTATCAATATTTCTGCAAAATGACAAAAATAATTTTAATTTCAATACCTGTATCTGTGAATCCATCAAGCAAAGGTTCAGAACTATTCACACTCAGAACTATTTTACAAAAAAAATGTAATTTGCCAGAAACTATTTCATTTTATTTAAAAATGTTATATAGAGTAGAGTATATTTCTGCAAAATGACAAAAATAATTTTAATTTCAATACAAGTATCTGTGAATCCATCAAGCAAAGGTTCAGAAATATTATACAAAAAAATGTCATTTGCCAGAAACTATTTCAGTTTATTTAAATATGTTATATAGAGTATATAGAGTTAAAAGAACTGTGAGACTTCACGTAAGCTTTTTACCTCAAGGCTAAATTACCATATCCACTTCATGGAAATAGCTTTTGTTATCAAATTAAAATATCAGCCTTCTCACCCTGTGCTATAAGCATGCTTAACATTTTCTTCATTTGATTGGCTATTTTTTTTTTTTTTTACATATTCCAGTCATAAAAAAATACAATCAAAGGTAACCTCAATAAAGTGAAACACTTTTATTGTTTTCCTTTGTCAAGCACGCTGTTAACAAAGACAAATGCTCTGCCTGGATATTAAAGCATCGCCTCAGACCTTGTCCAAGCAATAATATCACTGATACTTTCTCCATTACCTGTGACCCTTTGGACTGGAAGTCTGGAGGATTATAGAAGCCATCATATGTTATTTATTCCCTGGAAACTCTCATTCAGCTATTCCTTTGCCTGCAACTTGGCGGACATGCAAATTATTCTGTCAATAGCCGCCTCACTCTGCACCCCCCCACCGCTCCCCAAACCTGCAAATAAGTCGGGCCCATTTGCTGAAATGAGAGGCTGTGACCCTGACTGGCTGTCACAGCACATATAGCTCAGCTCAGTCATTGCAGAGACCGCACTGACATCTCAACTAACGAATTGGAGAGAGAAAAGAGAGAGCGGGTTAGACATTTATATTTGGCTCTATCTAGAGCCATTTTGGCAACATTTGGGGAAAAACATAACAAATCTTGTTCCCAGACAAATATACACAAGGACAACAATGACAGTCACATAGCTGTTCTAGTGTCAACAAAACCTGGGTGAATATTTCTGTAGCTGTTGTGATTGCATGAAACACCCTGTGCCAAGAGACCATATAATGCAACATTTATATTATGTAGCAGTGCTTTAGCTGTGCTTATTATTCTTTAAAAGGATTTTTCTTCTTTTTTTAAATTATTAGATTCCAATCAGATTTACTTTCCCCCAGAAACTATTGCTATTTTTAGGTCAGACGCTCCCATGGGTATCCATGATATCAGCATATGAGAATGTAGGGATTTTTCCCATCTTAAGATGCAAATGTGTTCAAGCTTGCTCAAGTTGGATAGAAAGCTTCTGCTACAATCTGTCTTTAGGTTTTTCAAGAGATTTTCAAGGGATTTAAGGTTTGGGTTGAATGACAAGGACTTTCCATTTTTGCTGACAGAAGTTACTAAAGTGTAAACTCTGCTTTATAAGTACAGATCTTGTGTTTGAATTTTTTTTATCTTTATAGGCAAGTACAGATTCAAATTTCAGGTATAAATATATGAATATATTTTTTTATATATTTCAGAACCATTCATATCTTTTGTTTTAATCCTGCCAAGTGGATTTGGCTTTGGTTTTGGTAAAATGACTGTCTAACATTAAAGCTATCCAACAGAAGGCTGAGCAGGAAACTAGAATTTGGATTGCAAAACAAAAATGAGCAATAGGCCAGACTTGGATTATAATTTGTCATGTTCCTTTTTTCTCTTAGCCAGTCACGGTAAGCAAATAATTATGCAAGCATATTTTTGCTTGCTTGTTTCCCTAAACCTCAGCTGTTCTGTTTTGGAGTTGACTGCGGTGAATGAGAGACCCACATCACTCTACGTAAGAGAGAGGACTTAGAGTTTAGTCTGACCTACGGGACAAACGCCTGTTCTCTGAGCCGGGGCAACTTGGCAGTAGCCAGATTGATATGTGTAGAACTGAGTTAAGTTCAACGTTATCAATCTAGGATGGCTGCCATTCAGTCTGTCTGTTTAAAGGAGGGATGTTTAGTACAAGTTTTCGAGCTGATTGGGTGATGTGCCAGCTAGTACCCGCCTTCCATAATGTGCTTTAAGCCAATCCTAGCAGCGTTATTCATCTGCAGCTTCTTGAGTGTTTTCACTACTAGTGGAGTAAGCTGATAAATCAAGCTTTTTCCAAATCCGTTCAGAAGAAAAGCTCAGACATCTTTTTCATCTATAAATGCACAAAGTGTTTCCCTTTGCTCTTTTTTGCACTGGGAAATATACATTTTGTGAGGACTTTTTTCTGTCCAGGTCAAAAAAGAGGATACTTTTTGAATACTTTTTAGTAAAGAAGAGTGGTGTGATTTTTTACAAACACAACAAAAGAGCACAGGGTAAACTGCTGCATGCAAAAGGGAGGAAGAGAGAGGAAAATCAACAAGACGGACCCGTGTTGACACCGACAGTGTCAACAAGGGTCCGTCCAAAGAAATTCCACTGGGGACTTTTAGATTGGATTTTCCTAGCTAGATATGAGATGTTTGGCTAATTTATTACAGCCGTGTGAATGCAAGTGTGAAGGGGTGAATGTAATGTAAAGCAGTTAGGAGTCCACCGACTCAAAAAGGCACTATACTGTATACCTACAGGCCATTTACCATATTATAGTGATTTAGGAACAGAAGTTTCCCATCTAAAAATAACCAACTTCTAAAGTGTATCTAAAAAAAATTGTATTTTATTTGTAAACTGGATATTTTCAGAACGATATCTAGGCCTAGACAATGATGAGAGGTTGTGATTATGGTACAGTGTCTGTTTTTGAAAAGGGAAATGTTAAAAGAAGAGGAGAGATTGGGAAAAAAAACAGGAAGTCTGATAGAAGAGTTAAAGCAAGAAAATGGAAGTAGATTTATAGAAAAAAAGAGTGAATCAAAGCAAAGGAAACTAGGAAGCTAACCTAGACCTTATTTTATATACCGCCTCTGTTTGACTCCACATAGGTTTTTGCTGTGTGTGGTCAATAAGCAGCATGCTTGAAGAAAACACATGGCTACTTAAAGCAGGTGCTATTTGAAAAGAATGCGTTTTTCCCATATAGACAAAGCTAAATGCATTGCCCAAGAACTGAAGGTGGCTGTTGGAATACATGTTCATGAGGACATCAGTGCCGATGCAGAATTCTCTTTAGATTCTGAAGCAGAAGTGATTGATTGAATAAAATGCAAAGCCTGTTATTTCCTTAAATACTTTGCGGAGTTCAACAAATCAAATTGTCACATCTTCTTCAATTCTTGTTCTATTTCCAAAAGTTTTACCTTTTTAAAAACCTTATATTCCACTCTTTAAAGTTCTGTAAATAACTCAAAACTGTCCTGGGCAGAATTGTTCCTAATAATGTCACATTTTATTGTTCATATTGAAGTTGTTGTAGTTAATGATTAAGTATTCTGTAATTAACCTTAAAAATGAGTAATCTCTTTTTCAGTTAGTGGTAATAGTAACAATGTGATACACTGACTGCTTGCTGTAGCTATACAGGCTGACATTTTGGCTAGTTGAGGATTGTATTTTGTGTATGGTTCAGTGAGTGTGTAAAAGGGTTGGTGGTGGGGGCTCCTCTGTTTACTGGGCACTCTGCCTTCACAAACAGCCCTTGTCTTCACCTCGGAACAACAGGAGACATGACAGCCATACGGTCCCCCTGCAGCTGGCTAATTGTGTGCAGCATGATTGTGGAGTAGCTGCTCTTGGTTCTCCTTCCGCTTGGCGTTGACAATAGAAAAATTGGGACATGGCATTGTGCACCTCACGGGCTTATGCTGACACAGAACATTATAACAGCCTGCTCATCTAAAAAAAACAAACTATTATTTTAGATTAAAACGTCCAAGTCACCTTCAACTCCTTTGAAAAATTAGATATTCAGTCAGCTTTACCTTTCATTCATTCATTTCATTTATTTTGAAACATGATATGATGATACATGATACATTGAATGCTTCATAAACATGCATCATGTTTCAAAAAGGAACAGGATGAAGCATAAGCTTATTAGGCCACAGCCCTCAGCTACATGTGTCATGGTGGTAAAGGACAATTATTTACAGGAAGACAAACAGTATACCAACTTTTTATATATTACTCTTTTTTTGTATTCATCAAAAATACTTTTCTTATATTCTTTTTTGAATTGCTGGATGCTTTTACATTGTTTAATGTTTTCAGGCAAGCTGTTCCAGAGCTTCACTCGGCTAATTGATAAACTAAAGCTTCTTTTTGTTGTTCGAACATTTAATTTTCCTCTTAGATTATATTTTCCATCTCTATCAGCAAACAATTGTTGTATGTGCGCAGGAAGTAAGTTATTTCTTGCTTTATAAAGAATTTGAACAGTTCTGAAATTGATCAGATCTACAAACTTGAGAATTCTTGAATCAAGGAATAAACTGTTTTGTTTGTTAAAAGTTTGTTATTCGTTACTCGTATTGCTTTCTTTTGCATAATAATCAATGGTTCTGAAATTTAACTCTCAGTTCGTCTGCATATTATGGAAGGAACTTTTAATATTTTATTTATTTTTTTCCCCCTTAATATAAATCAAAATGTAATATTGCAGTCTTTGTTTTTTTCCAGTTCCCTTTACCACTGAGTGCCATTAGCAATGCATTTCTTGTTTTCTTTCTTTATAGTTTTTTTTATTTCCTTGTGAAAAAGTCCCATCAGAATCCATGCATTGGAAAAGGCACAACTTTTTGATGAGTTACTGCCAATACTGGATAATTCCAGGCCCAGAACTCAAATAAAACCAATGACACCAAAGTGATAAAAACAAATGAAAAAACATATACCCCACTTAAACTCACCTCATTTAGCATATTCTATACGATGTATGTTGGAATATTCTAGGAATTTTATGACTAGATAGAGATTTGAAATGTCATGTTACACTGACTTTTGTCAGTAAAAAGCCATAAAAACTGTCCTTTTAGGGGGGAAAAAAACACAAAACAATAACAACAAATCCTATGCCATCTTTTATGAGGAGCATGCTGGGAACTGTTAGTTCATAACAAATCCTTTTATACGTCCTCTGAAGCTCTAAACTGTTGAACATTTTTTTTAAAGACAGTCTCTGTGTCATCTTTGTATCTCTTCTCAGAAAAATATACTTACAGTATACAGCCATGTACAGCCACATATGTGGAACATTACACTACAGATGTGCTGCAATAGAATTAGAGCAAAATCTACGAAAGCAGAATAAGTGTCTGAAATGCATGGATGATATTTTTCATCCTTTATGTTTTCGACTCAGCTAACTTTCATTTTAGTTATATAGCATTTAAAGCAGAGAAACATTGGTATCATTACACCAGACATAGTTGAGTATCAACAGTTTTAACAGATGCTTTAATATATCGTCTTGTATTAACGTATATATCTCTACTAAGGTCTGTTTGGGGAAGCAAAACTATCCCTTCCCATCGAACGTAGGGGTGCATTTTGTTGTTGCCTCTTCAGCAATTCCTTACACCAAGCATGCATGTAGTGACACAACCATTGGGGGGTGCATCAGGGACAACAGAGAGGAGGAGTACAGGAGTCTGGTGGGGGACTTTGCCACCTGGTGCCGCACCAACCACCTGGACCTCAACATCTCCAAGACGAAGGAGGTGGTCATAGACTTTGGGAGGAATGGACCAAAGAGTAAGCTGGTACTATGGGAGGGGGCTGAGGGGGAGGCTGTGGATTCATATTAATACTTTGGGGTGTGGCTGGACAATAAAATGGACTAGTCAACCTACACAAACCGCCTGCACAGGAAGAAACAGAGCAGGGTGTGCTTCCTGAGGAGACTGAGGTCATTCAACGTCTGTATTAAGCTGTTGGAGAAGTTCTACCAGTCTGTGGTTGCCAGTGTCCTCTTCTACACCGGGGAGCAGCACATCCAACGAGGACACCTCCGTACTGGACAAACTGGTTAGACGATTGGAGAGAGAAACTGAACTCTCTGGGGACGGTGGCAGGGACAAGGATACTTAACAAACTGCTGAACATTATGAACAATGCCAGCCAGGACCAACAGACTGCTGAACTAATTTGTTCCTCAAGCTATTAAGCTGTACAACTCCTTACTGGGGGGAAGGAGGAGGGTGATACCAAGAGGGCAAGAGGGATACAGTAACAGTCAGCAGCCCCCCCCCCCCTTCCTTTGTCAAGTCAACAAAGGAAGGCAGGATAATCCACAGGGCGCAGCCAAAGCCAATGTCAGTGACGTGCTCAGTTGTAAGACCAAGGAGATCAGAGGTCCATAGAGGTGCTGTAGGAAAATCCAGATGGAGACAGATAACAGTTCCAGGTTTGGTACACAGGTAGACAAAAGACAGGTCAGGCAAACAGATTAAACAGGTCGAGGCAGGATCAGGTCAGGATCAGAAAAACAGACAGAATTCTCACCACTGGCTCAAACTAACCTGGTACTGATGACTGGTCTGAAGGCTAATTAAATAGAGACTGGTGTTACAGATGAGTGGAAATGAGAATTGGGCAGAGATAAGCAGGTGATTGAAATGATTAACCAGACCATACATCAGTGCAGAGATCATGACAGAGCATAAAGTTGAAAATGAAAAGTGGTCCCTATGTCCTCCAGCAGCCTAAACATATTGCAACAGAAATATAGAAAATAGTTTAGGATAACTGACTGTTTTGGATGAGGTAGAGCCAAAGAATGGCAAAGGTAGAACCAAGGTGAAACATCTGTCCGGACAGAAATGTATGAAATTCATTTCCAACATTTCATGATGTGTTTAAAATTCTGCAAAGCTCATGGGTAGAACCATCTGAGCATGATTAAAAGATTTAAAAGTTAAGGTATATTTTTTATAGGTCTTATTTGATGATTGGGTCTGATTTTGAATATGATTTTATTATTTGGACTGTTAAGGAGAACTTGGCTTTCAGAGCAACCTATAAATTTAGGGGCATGTCCTCAAAATGAATGCCAGGAGATATTCTCTATTGGGCAGGATTGGTGGAAATTGCAGTACCAGAAAAGCAAAGCTGGTAGAAACAGACCCCAAAGACATGCAGCCATAACTGTCAGGTTATAGCTGCATAATAGTAGCCTCGTGAGACCATCCTCATCTCGCGAGCTTTCAAGGTTTCACTCGCAGATCAGTCTGGAGACTCTCCGTTAAAGAAAATTTGGAGCCGTTCACCAAACGAACGTCCAATCAGCGTTGGCTTTGAGGCTGGTTGAGGTGTGACGCAACGAGAAGCGCGACAGTTCAGTCTAAAGAACATGGCGGCTTCAGCCGATGAAACTAGCGTTAGGGTGGCTATCGAGCAAGTTTTATCGGAATTACAGAGTATTTCTTCCCTGAAAGAAGAGCAAAACACTGCTCTGGAGGCTTTTCTCAGAGGAAAAGATGTTTTTGCTCTTCTCCCGACTGGTTTCGGCAAGAGTAGCCTGGCTTGTGGTTGTGTTTTCGTCGTCGGTCTGTTAGTACGTCATATGCTTCGTTGATCTGATTGTTTTTTTTGGCCCGTCTATCACCAACATAGGCCAATCAGCTAACCAGTATTTTCGCCCCTTCCCAAAATTACTGCAACAGAAGGTTTCCAGATGGATATGCGGAGCAAATCCATCTGGCGGAGTCAGGTTAGCATAATAGTGAGGTTCTTCTAAAAAAAGGATTAATTCAGGAGAGATGAACACAAATACAAAGCATATACTGGACGTATATTTTCATAAAACATAAAAACCTGCATATCCAGTTCTAGATTTGGAGCTGCTCTTTGTCAGTCTGTCAAGAAAAAATTCAATAAATACATTTGCGTTATTGGCTGTAATGTCAAGAAATGTGAAAATGTTAAAAAGGTAGAAATACCTTTACATGCGATCTAATAAATTTGATTTAATAAATTTTAAATTTTTGTTAGTTAATAAGGTAAAAGCATATGTTGATATTGCTCCTGAAAGAATCTGTGTAAAATACCCAGTGGAAATACATTTAGCATAGCAAAGAAAGGTCAAAAAAATATAAACAAGAAAAAAGAAAATGCCAGCTTCCCTGAAGACGCTGTGAGAATACCCTAGTTTCAGGTTTAACCTTCACACCAGCAATACAATAAGCTGATCAAAGACAATGACCTAGTTTTCCATGCCTAATTCAATCTAGCTCAAATGTACCTTTACGGAATGGAGAGGGAATTCCTGAAACAGCAGGAATCCCTGAGGAGAAAGCATAATAGTGGGGTACAGCTATAAGCGCCAACAGAGAGTGAAATAAAAGGAAAGGTAAAACTGAAAACTCCATGCAAGTAGCCACCCCCCATCCCGATTCTTTATGTTCATCAAACATTAATAGTCTGGAGGAACTCCATGGAGGAAAATATTGTGCTTGGAAAACAGTGATGATGAAAAGCCCCCAAATGCATCTGACAAGGAGTAAATATTGAATTGAAAGATAAACAAGGTGAATGCCCTTCATTTTTCATCCCAATGGGGAGACAAAGGAACTTGATAGTGTTGAAAACAACATGCTTTATCTGTCTAGCTCTCTTCTAAAGCGCCGTCTCAGACTCACAGGAGACAGGGTCAAGGTAAACTCATGCTGACTTCTTATTTCTCTGCTTGGCTGTGGCTCCAAATAATCTTACAACAGATAGAGGCCATTTGTATGACTTGTTCATGGAGATGATTTTAATTCACTTGAGGATGAGCAGAAGCCTGTTGCTAGAAGCTCTGTACTCAGGATGTAGTTTGAAAAAGAAATTGCATAAACTCTATTTCCTTATGTTGGATCAGATTAAACAGACTGACCTTTTTCTCTTTCAAGTCAGTTACCTTTAGTTTCAAGGTTTCACTCGCAAAACAGTCTGGAGACTCTCCGTTAAAGAAAATTTGGAGCCGTTCACCAAACGAACGTCCAATCAGCGTTGGCTTTGAGGCGGGTTGAGGTGTGACGCAACGAGAAGCGCGACAGTTCAGTCTAAAGAACATGGCGGCTGCAGCCGATGAAACTAGCGTTAGCGTGGCTATCGAGCAAGTTTTATCGGAATTACAGAGTATTTCTTCACTGAAAGAAGAGCAAAACACTGCTCTGGAGGCTTTTCTCAGAGGAAAAGATGTTTTTGCTCTTCTCCTGACTGGTTTCGGCAAGAGTAGCCTGGCTTGTGGTTGTGTTTTCGTCGTCGCTCTGTTAGTACGTCATATGCTTCGTTCATCTGATTGGTTTATTTGGCCCGTCTATCACCAACATAGGCCAATCAGCTAACCAGTATTTTCGCCCCTTCCCAAAATTACTTCAACGGAAGGTTTCCAGATGTATATGTGGACCAAATCCATCTGGCGGAGTCAGGTTAAGTTACCTTCCACATTCTAGAAGGGTGCAATATTTAATTCGGATTGTTTTATCACTTTGTTTTAATTCACAGGTTTATCTCAACTAAATCTAATATTCCTCTAGGTAATATTTTACAGCCTATATAAAATAGTAGTCTTGGTATTGATGGGACAGTTTTCAAAATCAGAATAGAAAAGAGTGACACCTACGACTGCAATATCTCAAACCTAAATAAGAACAGTAAACACAACAAGGACAGAGGTATGCATCTTCTCTTTTCTGAATGCTCTTTGAGCACAATTAAATAGTCACATTGAGCTGCTCACGAGATGGTTTTTGTCCCAAAGCTAAACATGACTTAATTTTCTTATAGACTGCAGGATAAATGATAAAGAGAGACATATTACACAACAGAGTCCTGCACAGGTCTGATTTCTCAAAACTCTATCCACCCGCGCCCGTAGAGTTCAGAACCAGTTTGGACTGCCTGTTTCTGTATGCCTCTGCTGAATCTGCTCACATATGGCGGTGGCGTGGGTGGAGTGGGGGGTTCTGGGAGTTAGAGGCAGGAAGCTTAAGGAATGTGTTCTGTGGACCTGTGTGATGCAGGAGTTGCAGCCTTCGAAAACAGCAGCTTGTGTTTTCTGAATGAAAACCCAGTTTCACAGGATTTTGTGTCGCTGTCGTTACAATACTGTAATCTGGATCTTCTTGAATCAGTTTATTTAAAAAAAATAAAGTTAAAGGTATTGTGAAGGATTTTTTGAAAGACCTGTCCTCTCAACTTAAAAAAATTGCTTGCAAGAGCATGCATGAGCCCATATAAGCTTACTGAGTCCACATACAGCGGGGACTATATAGTGGACTTAATAGAAAACCGCATTGGGAAATCCCAATGGGAAATTAGTCCCTAACTATGTAGGGGCAGTGATAGCCATGCCAGTCCAGGGACGGACTGCAGTTATACTGTAAGGTGCCTTGGTCAAGGTCATTGTCCGGCATACCTGACATGTAGCAACCATACCATGCATATTGCTTGAGGTCAATAAACTAGTAATCAGGCTATGTATGCTTCCCAAAAAAAAAAACCCACCATTGTCAGGAAACGGGGATGGATGGACCCAGTATTCAAGGAGAGACAGTCAGTGGGAAAGTTCAAAATGTTTATTAAATGAAAAACAAAACTAAAAGGGGAGCTGCTAGGATCTGTGGCATGCAGCAACTGCAGGTGGGGGCGCGGGGCACCGCCCAATCTCAGATACTTTGTAGTGGGAGAAACACAGGTAGGTGACCACAATCATCTGACAGAAGATGATTATCTGAGTTGGTTACTTACCTGGTTTAACAGTCCAAGATGTCCCCAAGTGCTGCAGTCTCAGAGGTCAAACAGGAAAGCCGATCCTGGAAGGGATCCAGAACAGACAGGAACAGACAGGTGGCAGGATCCAGGCTTCCAGACATCATAGAGCTCCCAGGCGGGTTCAGAGTCTGAGAGAGTTCCGAAGCATGACCAGACGGTCACGCACAGGAGCAGACAGGATCAGGTGCAGATGAGCAGGCTCAGTGAAAGAGGGTAGCCAAGACAGGACGTGGAACCAGAACTTGATGCAGGACCTTTAAACTGGTCTCCTCCCTGGAGCCAGGCTTACTTGGATAAAAACTGAACCTTCCCACAAATTGAGCCAAAAACCCAGAGGACTCTGCGGAGGAGGAACAGTGGACGATCAGGAGATGAGACAAACACAAAAACCCTCTTTCCACTGGCTGCCAGGATCCAGGACATGAACCATGAACTAAAACTGAAAAAATAGACTAGCAAAAAGACAAGTACTGATCAGGCACTGAATGCTCAGGCTGAACTGAATATAAACCAGAGGAAACAGGTGAGGGGAATAAATTATAATTGAGACAGGGAGGAAAAACGACAGGTAAAAGGAATTACTGATTAGAGAGGAGCAAACAGGCCAGATCATGACAACCATCCCTCTTCTTTTTTATTTGCAACTCGACTACTGCCCTTAAGTACAACATAGTCAGTATGTATATGGGGTGGCGCCATCACCAAAATAAGATCTAGATCACACTGAAAGATAGTGGGCAAAGCTAAAAAAGGTGGGATTGCTCATAGACGACTTTTCAGCTCTGCTGGTTTATACATCTGAATCAGTTACATAAGTTCTGTCAAGATGCAAATACACCAAAATCTGGAAAACTATTTGATGATTTCATTTTTTTCAATTATCAGCTACAAAAACTTTGGGTCTGTTTATTCAGCATGTGTAATTGTCTGGTTTTAACAGTATCGCATTCTTACACACTTATGGTTTAAACCCTGGATTAATTCTGTTCTTTTAACTTCTTTCACATCATGTTTCATGGATGATAAGAATGTGGCCCCAGTGCATACATTTGCAATTATGCGTTTAATTATATTTGTGCATCATGTGATTTATATTTTCTCAGACAAAGAAGTCACTCGGGCAAAGCAACAACAACCCATTTCAAGTTGACGCTCTCAAGTGACTTCTCAATAAAAAAAAAAACACAAGATGCAGTGGTAGAAGGCAAAGCCTGACAAGTCTGAGAGGAACATATTTCTTCTGGAAGAAGAAATAAGAAACATAAAAACAGGTTTCAGGTACTCAATCTAAATCCTGCTCATAGCACAAAATCCGAGTTTAAAGCCACTCTTCACTGACACTCATACAAAGAGCTTAGTAATTCACCAAGTTGTACCATGCTAAATACAGCTTTACAGGAAAAGATTTATCCATCTACTGAATCTGTTCACATGTTTTCTCTTCACTTCACTTCACATTCACTTTATTTTTTAGCAAATAATCCAACATTAAACAACAAAGCAACAATATCAAAACAAAACAAAACCAACAATTAACCAAAAAAAAGGAATAGGCTGAAGCAAAGCTTATTATTGCCTACCCTGTTTTATACTTACAACCTTTACAACCTACCAGGTTCTTTACTGCGTATATAAATATTCAAATCTACATAACATAGGATTTTATCATTTTACATTTTAAAGCCCTTTTTTAAATTCACCTTTCTTTTTTTTTTTCTTTGCACATACATCAACTAGTGATGCAACCTGGACACATCATCAGTGATATTACCTGGTATCATAGAGTGTTTCGGGTCTTTCAAACATCATACACTCTCCTCCAGGCGACCCAGCCAGGGTTGATCAGACCCCAGCTTGTGTCCAGGTAGCGCTACCCTACCAACGGATCTCCTCTCCTGATCCACAGCCACCGCGAGGCAACCTCTGCTGCTTCTGTGGCCTCCTTGATGGCCCTTCGCTTGCTGGCCCCTGTGATGCCCAGCATGCTGTACACCCTGCAGGGGGACTGGCCAGCAAACCCTCTGCATCCCACCTCAATGGGCTCGCCCCTGGCTCGCCACCCATTGAGCCGACACTGCTCCAGCAGATCGCTGTACTTAGCCCTCTTTCTCTCGTTGGCCTCCTCGATGCGGCCTTCCCAAGGGACCGTGAGCTCCAGAAGCACAACCTGCTTCGATGTTGCTGAGGTCAGCACCACGTCTGGCCTTAGTGATGTTATGGCCACATTTTCTGGGAACTTCAGTTGTTTCCCCAAGTCTGCCACCAAGAAAGGACATAGCTTTAAATCATCATTCAATTCATTCCACATTTTCACACTTATAACTGAAACACATCTAGACTTTATCTGGCTCTTCTCTTTTGCACATTCAAATATAAACAAACCTCGCAAATTATAGTTATTCTCTCTTAACTTAAATAATTTCTGAATACCAGAAGGAAGACTTTTGTTCACTGCTTTATGCATTATTTCCAGTATTTTTATATAAACAATGTCTTTGAATTTTAAAGTGTTGCTTTGAATGAAGAGTTTATCAGTTGGTCCACGGTATCCCACCTTATTAATAAGCCTTATAGCTTTTTTTTTGCAACTTAACTAACTTATCAATAATTGTTTTTATTTGCATTTCCCCATACTTCTGAACAATAAGACAAATAAGGCATAACCGAAGAGGAATATATAATATGCAGGCCTTTAATATTTATTAAATATTTTATTTTAAATAATATTCCAATAGTTTTTGCAATTTTATTTCTAATATATTCTATGTGAGGCCTCCAACTAAGTTTGTTGTCTAAAAAAATCCCTAAACATTTTGTCTCATAAACTCTTTCAATTTCAACTCCATTCATACATAACTTTACATCGTTATAGACCCGATTACCAGAGAATACCATAAAATTAGTTTTCCCTTCATTTAACTCTATAGATATGTGATAAACCAACTCATAGCTGTTGAGAATTGGGAAGTTTTTTCAATAAGTAAAATATTGCAAGATGTTCATTTCATTCCTAGCCTGTCACTCAGACAAAAGACAAAATGGAATCTGATGTAAAAAAAAAAGAAAAAGAAAAAAATCATATAAGAAAATAGGTTAGTGTGCAACTGGATCATCACATTGACATGCAGCTAAATGTTGGCATGTATCTAATGCTATTCTGTGGAAGTTAAAGAGGTCTTTCTAGAAATATTTGTCCACAAAGAGCATTATGAAGACCAAATAACATAGCAGAGAGGTCGGGGGGTCACCTCGCTGGTCACCTGGGTGTATTGGCTCTATATAAATTAGCTGGACTGAATTGAGTTAGAGAAAGTTTTGGATGAGTGTGAAGGAGAATCTGTCTACAGGAGAATTTTTTTCAGGTTCATATTGTGGTGTGTTGGAGTAGCTGGAGTTAGTTTTCCCAGCATGCACTGAGCAGGATGTTGGATATTAACTGATACATAATGTCAATCATTGCAGGTTATAAAGTCACAATTATGCTTGTTGCTGTTCTTATGTATGTTACAGGCTACCTAAGTTAATGTTATAATCTAAAGTATTGGTTGCCGCAGCTGTACAATGTGCCGTTCAATAAAAAGGGCGAGTCTACCAGAGTCCAGATTGAGGTTTATGGGTCACAGAAGCAACCAGTAAAGTCAGATACTTTTTCAGACTGCAACAGGGTTAGTATATATATATATATATATATATATATATATATATATATATATATATATATATATATATATATATATATATACACCTATTTGTGTAGGAAAATTTTACACCACCCCAAACAAAATCCACATGGCGAAACAGAGTGGGGGCAGCATCTGTCACGTTTTGGTTGTGGTTTGGAGGACCCAAATGCAGAGGCAGAGAGGCTGAGGTGAATACTTGTAGTTTTAATGATGAAAATGGTTAACAAAGGCAGTCCAGAAATCCAACTAAAAATGTAACAGACCAGAACCATGGAGACATCAACGGAAAACACGTACAAGGAGCCAGGGAGAGACGAGGTGAGACGACAACAGCGATGACAGGACCAGCAACAACAAGAAACCAACAAAGAGTGAGAGCAGAGGGAGAGTATATGTAGCTGACAGAGACAAAGGCAGGGCTAACGAGCTGACAAGGAGCAGGTGTGAGAGGAGACAACGAGGGAGCCAAGGGGAAAGGAACACACACAAGAGGGCAACAGAAACATGAGAACAAACATAAATCTAGAAATTACCACAAAAAAGGAATTAAACCAATAAAACTAGGAAACATAGAGCAAAGTAAAGCATAATATAACCAAAACCATGACAGCATCATGATATGGAGATTCTTTTTTGCGAAGTAAGCAGGAAGCTGCTTGAAGTTGATGTGAAGATAGAATAAGTAGCTAGAAGTGGATCTATTTCACATTTATAGCAAGACTTGGAAACTGCTCTTCTTTTTAGTTAGCGCTATTTGTAAAGAGATGAACATGTAAGTAGCTTCAAATTCAAAGCTGGTACGCACAAGCCCTAAAAGATTTACAGCTTTAACAGCAGTAGAGGAGGAAATTACGAAATATTGATTTTGATGAATAGTTGCAACTGCACACCATGCTTTGCAGATATATGTTTGTGAAAATAATATTTTATTCCATTCATTTTGCACCTGTTTTGTCACATAAAACTCCATAAGTATGGTTTTCGTAAGGCTTTTTTGGAAACAGGATTACAAAATAGCTGTATTTTTCATAGTCAACACAATATAGACATCAAATACTACAAGTTTGTAGTAGTTTTTTCTACAAACCTTTATGTCATTGTCTCTGCTGTTGCTACAGCTACCAAACCTGCTTGTTTATTTGAAGTCTCCTTTCTAATTAGCAGCCCGAGTCTGTTTATTACTGCTATGTGTAATTGAGATAACAGCACCACCTCCTGATGACCCTCTGCAGTCTCGCTCCTTTACTATAAACCAAAGAAATAAAAAGTGATTGATGTTCACAAAGCCTATGCCTCAAAGTTTCATCACACCGACACAGAGTCATGTTGAGTAGCAGCATAATCCTCATTGGCAGAACAGACTCTGGAGGCAGGGAAACATTACCACACACTACAAAGACTAGATGGTTTCTGGCAAGACGTTAAACCTGACACATTTTAATAATTTCACTATTTCTAGAAAAACAGCTAAAAACATCTTTATGAAAACCCCTTTTACCCATTAGGGGTTGATTCTGTTTAGTTTGGTAAATTTTAAGCTTTTCAGAAAAGCATCCTAAACAGACCAGAAGAACTTAATTGTCCATGAACTGAATAACTACCCAAACCACCCATGGCAGCAACATCAGTTAGCCTAAGATAACTTGCAGTAAGCTTTTCCAGTAACCCTGGTGGGATTTTGACCTTCAACTATGCATTAACATTGTTTTGTTGCTAAATGTCTCAGCTCACTGACAGCTTCATCGTAGGTAGCCATGTTTGTTGTGACTGTGGCCGGTAGCTGCTAACCAACCAATAAGTAGAAGTTGAGCCCTTAAGACACACCCCTCCTTGTTTGCATAATGAGGCAGAAATGCAGAAGGAAATGTAAATACGACAGGCAGAAATAAATAGCGTTGAAGAAATAAATATGGTAAAAAAATACAAAGGAAGAATATACCAGACTCAAGTATTATAAAATGCACATAAATAAATACTTAAAGAAATAAGTAATAAATAAAGTTGAAGATTAAAATGGACAATAAATAAATAAGGTAATTATTACAAAGACAAATAAACAAAAGAGCCAATTAAAAGAGAAATATATATATTTATGTCTCACCGTATAACTCAATTTCTACCTAAATTAATTTGTTTATTGTATTTTTGGGGGGCAATTAATTGTAAGCGTATATATTTTTGGAGCATTTATTTTATTTCTGTATCTGCAGGATTGGTCCTCCATATTTTTGGGGGGTTCTGTAAAGTTTGCCTCTTACAGGTTTTGTCATAAAGTAGGAACGAAGGGCCCAGAGTTCAGGCAATACAGACAGTTGGAAAATTCAAAGGCGTTTTTTAAATTAATCATAAGCGGAGCTGCGGATCTGTGACGGCTGCACACCGCCCATCACTGGATACCTTGGTAGTGAAAAACACAGGTAAGTGACCATGATAATCTGACGGAGGATGATTATCCATGTGAGTCACTAACCTGGTTCAACAGTTCAGTCCACCTCCACAGAGGGCTGCCAACTAGATGTGGTGGGCGCTGAATACAGTGAACCAGATGCTGGGCATGAGTCAGAGCCAGCTCAGGGAAACAGTCAGAACAGAAACAGGCTAATTCAGGTTTCTCAAACTCAATGATCTGGCCCCACTAACTGGAACTGAGGAATACTGTATATAAAGAAGCAGGAGCAGGTGCATCAGATGAGTGGTAATTGGAAACCGGAAAGATAAAATAAATGAGCAATTAGGCCAGCACTCACAGCCATGATAATGACAGGTTTTTGGTAAGAATGATATAAAAAAAATCCTGAAATGTAGTTTAGTTGCCTGAGTTACAAGAAATAGTTTTGAAAAATTATAAACTTACTCTATGTAGCCGTTTACAAACCTTTTTGTTTGATGATAATATCTGCTTGATATATAGGATCCAGTTGGTGAATTATAAAAACCTTTAAAATGATTTGGTTCAATGAATCTTGGAAAAGTGAATCTCTTGTATTTTCAAACTCATAATCCTAAATCAAAGTCAGGTCATTAGAATAAGCTTTCCCTTTTATATAGATCAACTTTCATGGGCATATGAACATTGTGAAATGCAAATTTTCAGTTTAAATAATGTACGACTTCAACTGTAATATTTTGACTTCTGCCAAGACAAATCATTTGTAGTGGCTCTCTTCTCAAATCAGACTGATGAACTCACTTCAAAGCCTTGAGGGATGAAGATGAAAACATTAGTTTAGAAAATGGAAGAGCAGATGTTTCTCTCCCAATGGTTGCATATTTTTCTTTTCAATAATTCAATTCAATTCAGTTTATTTCTATAGCGCCAATTCGCAACACAAGTCATCCCAAGGCACTTTACAGTTCAACCAGATCATACAGTCAAATTGATTCAAAGTTTTCTATCTAAGGAAAACCAGTTGATTGCATCGACTCATTGACTCGTATGCAATCCCTCACACTAAGCATGCTTGTATCGACAGTGGAGAGGAAAAACTCCCTTTTAACAGGAAGAAACCTCCAGCAGAACCAGGCTCAGTGTGAGCGGCCATCTGCTGAGGCCGAGTGGGGTTCAAGGAGACAGAAGCAGAGATACAAAAAGCAGCTGTAAAAGGCGGCCCGGTCCAGGAAACACAGCCAGGCAGACAAGCACCAAGCCAGCTCCCACGTCAGAGAATGAAGAGAGCACATCCAGCCAGTCACGGTCAGAGAAACAGGACTACACCGGAAAACAGGCCAATCTCCGGCATCTATAAACAAGGGTGCTGATGGCAGCAGCACAGCTGATAATTCTGTCCAGGATGGAGTCACAGCCAAACAGGAACAGATATTGGACATTTTCACCTTTATTTTAGACAAAACTTGTTAATATGATTAAAAAAGAAAAGAAAAGCAACAGAAAAAGGTCACATCACCCCTAATATTTTTGCTTTTTTTATCCAGGAGACCCTAAACGTAAAAGTCTGGAATAATTCTCTACATCTAGCGTAGTTGCCACTTAAACTTAAAATATCGGTTTAGATCAGGAAAAGGATTTCAAAACATATACACATACCTATCACATCCTCTTCAGAGCCACAACACAGGGTATCCCACCTCCATACTGCTCATCGACACACTCCAGACCTGACTGGTTCAACTGTAAACAGCCCTCAGCTGCTTCTATGCCTTTGGACCCTGGTTCACAAAGCACAAAACCGCTATGTCAGGACAACGTTAAACATGGGCACCTGATTAGTTTATGCTTATCGATTTGCTTCCAAATGCATTCATCTATATTAGATTTGTCGTATTAAAGTATTTTTCTTGTGTTTCAAACGCCTGAACATACCAATAACAGCTACTTGAAGTTCAAGGTGTTTTATTGAACAATTGGATTAATATTGAGGTTTCGAATGTCAGGGCTGCAGCCAGGGATTTCTCTGGGAGAGCAGACAATGTGATTAGAGAGGTTCAGGTAGGTTTTCAGAGAAAATGAGATTATTAAATTCTGCTTTACTCATAATAGGTGTGTTAGAGCCACAGAGGGGTAGCTGGATTCCAGCAGCCATGCTTTTTTCTTTTCTCTCAAGTTTAATTGATATCTGGATGGTTTTTATGAAAAATGGTGGGTAGATTCGAAAATACTATTCAGTAACGTTTTTATTGTTTTATTTCTTGTATTAGGTTTCTAATTTTAAGCAAAAAGCACTGCAGGTCAGAAAGAGACACAAGGTGATCTCTAGGTCAAATCTCTAGATGGGTTCTATGTATAAGAGTAAAGGGGGGTCATTGCAAAGGCTTTCAACACTTTTCATAATAAAGAAAACCAAAGATTCTGTCATGATTTTATTAAAGGTCTGACCCCAAAATGCAGAAGACCAAACAGAGATACCAGGGAAAAGTTAACAGGTTTATTAGAGTTCGGTGATGAAAACCAGTGCTGCTCAGAGTAGAAGGAGTCCAGTGTTGCTCAGAACACTGGTCAACCGGAACTGGAAGGTGAGGGGAAGACACTGCGGTTAGTTCAGGCTCAGTGGGAAATTTGAATCTTTGGTATTGAATTGGAGGAAAAGGTTGCAGACTCACTTCTCCAGGAAAAGGTGTCCCTTGTGGAATCCAGTCTTTTAGGGAAGGTTCCAGTGATTGTCTTGTTTGGTGGGGGGCGGACAAGGTTACTCAGACTGTGGTTGTTCCTAGATGGACGGAGAAGCTGACTGCCACTCAGATTTCCTGCGGCACTTGAACGGGCTGTGGTACAGATGAAACCTTTGCTCGGTGTGAAGCTCAAACGACCTCTTGTGGGAAAAATGGATCCAAACTTCAAGTCCTGCTTCACAATTATTTGCTGTTTTGTGTTTGCCTGATCTAACATACTACAATAAAACATTTGGTTTTAGAAAGACAAGCACTTCTCCTGGTGTGATTGAGTTAAGCAAAATTTAAAGAATATAACGTGCCAATTCGTCAGTCTGATATAGGGCCAAGCTCCATACCACCATCACCCATGAGATATAAATACAAATGACAAACACAGACGGCTGCGCAGCTGAACCCAATCCAACTTTAACTTGGCAGCCATTTTGCTGAGGAACAATCTTCATCATCATTATTATCATTTAAACTTCTGTGAAAAACAAAAACAGGAGCAGTAGTGACCCTCGCCTCAGAAAACATCCCTTTCAAGCCACTTTTGGCTCTAGCCAAATCCAGAGGTTGCACGCTGATTGAGCCATCAGTATGATGTGCCTGTTAAAAAATGAAATATAACTTTAACAGCAACCTCAATAAGAACCCATTAGTTGATAATAAACAGGTTGAATATTGCAGATATCTTTGGAAATTATGCTCTGTAGAATTTACTGCAATATGGCTCTCATGCATTGCAGTATATGGCTTTTATGGTGTTATACATAAGGTCACTGTATTTTGTTTCAGAATTTGAAATATTCATGAAAAAAGGAACATTTTTCTTTTTTTAAAGCTGGAACTTACTGTCTGTAATCTAAAAAGATCACTATTGCTGCCTTATACTGCAACAAATCCTAGTGAGAGCTGTTGTGATAAAGTAGTTTTCTGCTTTTCTTCATCTTTTTTTCCTCTCTGCTTAAACCCAGAAACACAGAGTATTAAAAATGAATCCAAAAATAGTTTAGCATGTCAGTTTTCTTAACCTTCAAATATTTTTAGTTGCAGAGCTTCAGTCTGCCATTCACCTTTCAACAAGCCTGAATCTAAGACGTGTAACCGAGGAATTACAGTATGAATTCTTACATCTGGGGTAAAAAGAAAAAAAAAAGAACAGAAAAAAGCGGATTATCTTTTTATAAACAGCAAGAAATTATTGTGCCCTCTGGTTGTCATGGTTTTGGTTCGTTTAAGTTTTAGTGTTGAGTTTACAATGGTTTTATTTCCATTCTGTGTTATTCTAGTTATTTTTGATTTGAGTTCTTATTAGTATTTCTTGATTTCCCTCTGTTATCCTCTTATGTCAGTCTCCTTCTCCTAGCTCCCTTCTAGACTCCTCTGTTCACACCTGCTCCCAATCTGCCGATTAGCCTGGTCATCGTTTTTCTCTCCCATATATACACGTCCTGCTCAGTCACTGTTTGCTGGTTTGTCGTCATTTCTTTGCCCCCTTGTTCTGAGTATTCCCGGTTTTCAGTAATTTTTGATTTTGTTGATTATCTTTGTGGATTTTTGCTTCAGTTACCCTTTTTGTTATTAAACCATCAAGAAACCACTTCAGTTTCAGTCTCTGCATTTGGGTCCTCCTCAAACCATCACCCAACTGTGACACCGGTTTGATGTGTGTAAAGCAGAAAAAAGGATTTCAACAAGTTTCACTGTGATAGAGCATTTGTTTAAACTGCTCAGTTTGAAAAGTCAGGGGTGAATGTCGGCCCATGTGGTCTTGAAGACAGATGACAAATGTAATAGGAAGAGAACCATGAACACAGTTGACGTTTGTTGCATTGGGGTTTGCATAACCACAGACCAGTTATCGGGCCATGCTGACCCCTGTCCACCACCAAGAGCAACCAACAATTGGCACAGTGGGATCAGAACCAGAAGAAGTTGTTAAGATCTGTGAGCTTCTCTTATGCAGAGAACAAATGGCCCCAGCTGTCATGATGTTTCAAAGTTCTGACCCAAAAATGCAGAAAACCGAACAGAGAGACCAGGTAAAAGGTTTAACGGGTTTTATTGAAGAAGTAAACAGGTGGAGAAGTGTTGCTCAGAACACTGCTCAACCGGAACTGCAAAGTGAGGGTAAGACACAGCGGTTAGTTCAGGCTCAGTGGGGAATTTGACTTGTGAAACTTGGAGAAGAGGTTTTGGTTGCCGACTCACGTTTCCAGAGAAGTTGTTGAATCCTTGACTCCTGTCAGTGTGCTGTGGTTCCAGTGTTTGTCTGATTCGGTGGAGGGCGGAACAGGTTTTAGCCAGAATGCAGTTGATTGTTGGAGAACGGAGATACTGACTGCCACTCAGATTTCCTGCGGTACTTGAACGGGTCGTTGTGGAGAATAATCCCTTTCTCAGTGCGAAGCTCAAACGATCTCTTGTGGAAAGTGGATCCAAACCTCCTGTTTGAACCCCAGCTCAGTTTGAAGCTCAGTTTATCCTTCCAGGGTGTGAAGGTCCGAGAAATCCAGTCAGCAGGACAACTTCCTGCCAAGAGGCAAAGACAAAACAAAGTTAAACTCATGTTGACAAAAAACTCAGCTTGACTCAGCAAACTCAGCTTGGCTAGAGTACCCTAAACTGGCAAACACTCTGGCGTGGAGGTAGTGGCAGTCAGCAGCTTAAGAACACTCCGTTTAACGAGGAAACCATCAGCAAGTGTGTGAGGAGGCGGATCAGAACCAGGCGCCTCCTGGAGGATGAAGGGAGGCAAACACAGAAAACACAGTCACAAAACAGGTGTCCTGACACCAGCATGCTTGGAAAAAAAAGGCCTTGAATGTTTAGGAAACATACTGCTATTCTGCACCCTGTGGATGTTCCTTTGACCCCTACTACCTACCGAAGATTTGTTGGAGACCATTTGCATCCATTCATAGATATAGTTGCCCAACATACTGTATGGCGAGTCTTTCAATGGGACAATTGAGTCCCAATGCCATGCTGACCAACATCTTATCTCTCCTTATTTTCCTCTCTGACCACCAGCACAATTTTATATGTTGACATTTAGTGTTTTCCCCTTCCTCCTTTGCTCATTGAGTTTAATTTCTCTTTATGCTTCTGGCAGGATATCGTTATGATTATATAAAAGAATAACAAAAGAAAAAGAAGCACATCGATGTTACTTTTTCACCACTTCACAACTTTTCTCTTGGAGTTTCATTTGTTACCACACATGTTTTTGAAGTACACTGCAAACCAGTGTATCTCTCAGTGCAAAAGGGAGATAACAACATAGTATATAACTGTCGGCTCTCTCTCCTTTCTATTTCGCTTATATCTTTTATCTATGTGGAGCCGGGGCCATCATTGTCACCCCGCCATCGCCTGGTTTACGCTGAGTGAAAACGCACTCCTGCACCCTCTAGGGCCAACTAATTATGGACTTTGATTATTCCCATTTCGTTCTACTGAGTGTCGGCGCCTTGCAGAAAGGCCAGCGCCATTGATTGTCTCAGTTTCAGGCCTAATTGAGCCAAATGGGAACGGCTGTTGCCAGAGTTCACTCTTTTCCAGTGTTTGCATGCAGATCCACCAGAGAGACATTCATTACTGCCTTGCCGAAAACTCCTCTGGACGTCTTCACAAATACACATATATATACACTTGCATTCATATTGATAATCGGCTGGAGCTCTTTGCCGTCTGAATCAACAGCTAGGATTGCAGATGGGAAAAAATCATGTTTTCTAATGCTGCTGGGATCTACACCACAGAGCCCTTATTCCTCTCTCTGTTTGGGCTTTGACATTCCAGACCTAATGTTTGCCGCTCTTTAACCCACATTGGTTTCCAAGTGTCAAAAAAAGGTACCTGATCTGAACCCTTGGATTCTTGTACTAGAAAAAGTCCTTTTACATACATATTTATTGCAGTGAAGCTGTTTGACATATGATGCAAAGAGGTAATCTATAAACAGTTCTTTAGATTATGATTCACTTTTTTATTCTGAAGACCTACTCAACACACATTTAGCTTTGGTTAAGGTAAAAACATTGGTATTTAGATAAAGGTTTTGTAAAAGCTCAGTTTTGGACTTTTTTCAAAGGGTGATAAGCTTCAAATTGTGAGCTTACAAAACCAGAAATTAAATGCTTTATCTGCCTCCTCCTTGGTTATTAAGTCAAACAGGAAACCCTAAGGATGGTTTTAATTTCTGTTGGAAGTCTCAGCTACTTTACAGGCCCTACAGTTGTAACTTGATTTATGTACCAGTTGAGAAAAAGCAAGAAGAATCATAATGGATTCTTCATGTAAGTCACTTTTGTTAATGTCTTAAACAAAACTGTTTTTAACATTATTTCATATTTCCATTAATTTCTAATCTTTGAAATATATTTTCTATTTGAGTACAAACTGTAATAATTTATTTTCATTCATATAGCATCAATTCAGAGGAGTGTTCTAGAACAGATTGGGTCAGAGGGATAATCAGGAACTCGCTTAGAGGCCGATTCCCTGTCTTGGAATCCCAGAGGATAAACAGTACTTGTTGCTCGTGTGGAAGAAATGAGGAAAGTGTTTAGAATTAAATTTGTTGTTATGGAGTACCTCATGGATCATAATTCTTTGGAACAAAATGTACAAAACAAAGTTTTTTTATCCAAACAGATATATTTCTTAGCTTATGTCATGAAATCTTTAATATATTTCAAATTTTTAATATTAATTTTCTGACATTTTAAAAGACATACCGTATTTTCTTGACCATAAGGCGCACCGTACTAAAAGGTGCAGTCTCAGTTATGTGTGCCATTACTGTATTTAACACACACATAAGGCGCACCGGATTATAGGGCGCGGGTTTTATATACCGGTACATGTCCTCTACTACGTTTAAATACCTCTACTGCGTATTTAAAAATAGAGCGGGAGCAAAACTGAGTAGGACTGTGCTTTATTCATGTATTTATTACAAAGTGTTAATCAAACCCATCGAAGTCATCATCCTCTGTTTCTGAATTAAACAGCTGCGCTAAATCAGACATGCCAATTACCCCTTCTTCGCTGTCAGAGTCACTTTCCGTGCCGTGCGGCTCCTCGGAAATGATGCCGGCTTTTGCAAAAGCTCGAACAACAGTGCCAGCAGACATGCTGGCACTGCTTGCCCGGCGCTTCCACTTTTCGTGAAACTGTGGTCTCCGTCGGTCATCCATCGCTCCCACGCCGCTCGCAGCCTTACTTTGAACGGCCGGTTCACACCGATGTCGAGCGGTTGAAGTTCCTTTGTCAGACCTCCCGGAATAACGGCGAGCGCAGCGTTCATTTGTTTCACCTTGTTTTTCACATTGGCTGTGAGATGGGCACGCATGGAGTCACAGATTAACAGCGAAGGTGATGCGTGGAAAAAACCACCTGGTCTCCTCACATACGCCTCCCTCAGCCAATCTTTCATCATCTCCTCATCCATCCAGCGTCTTTCCTCCAACTCGGGCCACCTCGCCTTATGTCCGCGGAAACTCAGCTGCGTCTTCTTCACCTGTTCGTTCGTTTTCCATCTTCCTCCACTTGCGAACCATCGATTCATTAATCTTGAATTCTCTCGCGGCAGCTTGATTTCCATGTTCCTCTGCATAGCTGATAGCCTTCAGTTTAAACTGTGCTTCATAGGCATGTCTGTTTGCCATTTCAGCGTTGTTAAGACAACAATGTTCTGCATAAAGCGCATACCTGTTCTTTTATACACAATCCACGCCCACACTTCCCCCTTTAAGGTTCTCATGGCGGTCACAACAACGTCCGCAGTAACAACACACATAGGGCGCAATGCACTATAGGGCGTGCCGCAAATTTTGAGGGGAAAAAAAAGACGTTTATATGCGCCTTATAGTCATGAAAATATGGTAGCTAAATAAGAAAATTCCAAGCAAAATGCAATCATGCATTTGGGCCCAGCAACTGAGAGGCAACAACTATATACACTATATAATGCAGGAGTGGTGGCCTAGTGGTTAGGGCATAGGGCTTTGAATCCTGAGGTTGTCAGTTTGATCCCCCACTACCACAGACTGCAACTCTGGGTCCCTGAGCAAGACCCTTAACCCCACACTGATCCCTGGGCGCCGCACAATGGCAGCCCACTGCTCCCCAAGGGGAGGGGTTAAATGCAGAGAATTAATTTTGTTGCTATGTGCTTGTGACAGTGGAATGACAAGGTGACCATGTGACAGGTGACCATCACCTTACTCTCGAATGTTGTCTAACCTGTACCCTTTGGTTAGATACTATTCTATTCTATTCTATTCTATTCTATTCTATTCTATTCTACTCTTCTAATTTTCCCAGTGTTTTTACCCTGCCACCTGCAGCTTTTTGTAGTTCTCTTATTTTGGGCCTGAATAAAGCCATACACTGAGCATCATTCATTTCTCTCTGAGGCAGACTTACTCTGACAGTCCAAAGCACTTATGGTTGGGACTGGATGAAATTCAACTATAATGGAAAGTGACTCAAACCATGTAGAGTCAAATAAAAAACCTAAATCTAGTCGATCTGGGTAGGTCTTAATGAAACAGGGCCATAAAAGTTAGCCCAGCTCCCTTATTGTGGAAGCCAACTACAACCTCTTGTATTCGTATTGTTTTGAGCCATATTCAATTACCATAAATATGCATAAATATGCTTGATTTATTTATTTGTTCAGCTCTTTTTTATACCATCAGCTGAGATTTAGACACCAGCATACTTTAATTCCTTTATTTTAGTCAGAAACTGACCAGCAATATAAAAAGGAGTAGTCCACTTTTTCCCAGTGGTGTCAGACTGCAACTGATTGTGAAATATGGAGTAAAAATCTTGTTTATCGTATTTACATCTTCTTACGCTAAACCTAAAAACTAGTAAACCCAGAGACAAGACAAAGATAAAATATTTAAATCCCCTCATGGTTTATCCAGTAGGAAATGAGTTTCAGATTATGGCAATAAGGATGTTTTTTTTACTGCAAACAGATGAATAAATAATGCAAAAAATATATGATGCAGCGGCAACTATGATATGAATCTTGTTGCTAAGGTGCTATTTGCCAGGTGGAGACACTGACACTGATGTTGATAGTCTTATTGCAAGTTGTGCATGAATGTGGAAATTACAGCATGGCTGTCTTGCAGTATCGGCCTGATTTGATTGATCGAAGTTCTTGGAGAGAGAACGGATGGTAGCCTGGGTGGTACGTGGGTTGATGCATCAAGATAATTCACTTTACATTCTTTTGATGGACTCCTTTTCAACACAGTCATCGTTAAAATGAAAAATCCCTTTAATAAGGCGGCCGCAATGTTCATTATGTCATTATGTGGGAGTGCAACATCTCTTCTTTTATAAGTGGATTTCTCTTCTTTGATGTGCTGTTAATAGAACTGAGCTGAGGACATTTCAGCCTGCCAGGTTTTGAGTAGATCATTATTCTGTTGCACTGTCCTAAACGTAAAATGTGTGAACACGGTCTCAGGTAACCAATGTTGCCAAAGGCAGACATGAACAATTATCATAACACGTGTCTGAGCTGCCATTGATAGAAGGATCTCTTTAATGGGGGCGATTACTGTAACCATGTGTGATTTAACCTGATCCACTCAATGTGTGATGGGACTTTAATGCTAGAAAAACTGTGTCCACCTGAAAAGCCCAGGCCAATATTGATTATGGCAGAATTAAACATTTAAGTAATCACTGCACTTAGCTAAATGATTGTGTAATGAATAATACATGAGATGGAAGGCGGACAGGGTAATAGGTGGATTGCAGAATAATATCTGGCCATGTGATATTCAGCCATGGCTTTATATCCACAAGGGCACGCTTTTCTGTTTAAGATGGAAGCAACTCCCGTACTTGCTTGTGAATCAGGGCATTTGCCTATAAGAATACACACACACACATAAACGCCACACTCAGGAATCACTGGGGATTTAATCAATTCACATTACTCTTGTAGAGTGTTCAATGTGAGTGCACCACTTATCCCCCAAGAGTTAAATTGCTGTAGTGTGGTTTGGTTAAATATTGCAAAGAATATAGATTTTCCTAACTTAATCTCCATTTATTCCAGTCTCTTTGACTCCCTATTTATGCTTATCTAGAAGCAGATTCACAACATGGGAAAATACAGATTTATAGCTTTAATACAGACATTGAAAAGGATGCAAAGCACAGACATTTTGTTCCTTTGCTGCATCCCTATAGTACTGAGGAGGATTAGGGCCAGTGGAAAAAATAAAAAAAAAGTTAACTGATTTTTAAATTTTATTTCAGTTTAGTATGGGAAAAAAGTCAGAATTCTGAGAAAAAAGTCAGAATTCTGACTTTTTTCTCAGAAATTTGACTTTAATCTCAGAATTCTGACTTTAATCTCAGAATTCTGACTTTGTTATTGTCAGAATTCAGTCAGAATTCTGAGATTAAAGTCAGAATTCTGATATTAAAGTCGGAATTCTGAGAAAAAAGTCAGAATTCTGTGATTAAAGTCAGAATTCTGACTTTTTTCCCATGTTAAACTGAAATAAAATTTAAAAATCAGTTAACTTTTTTTTTTTCAGTGGCCCTAATCCTCTTCCGTACTCTAGGTAGCTGCGTTGCTACTTTAGCTTCAAGTTTTTGATATTGGATATTGGAGTGAGAACTTAGTAAGATCTGTCAATGCACTTTTAATCATAAAATGCAGGCAAAAACTACACTGTTCCTGTGCAGGAGGCTGGTGGACAGCCCTTCAATCAGCTAATGCAAATGGACTGAGGCCTGTTGTAGTTTACAGCGTGGCCCTGTCGAGTTTGATAAATTCAGCCCCGTCTCTGTGTTTATCATGTCAAGATGACATCAGTCCTGTCTGTCTGCAGTTCCACCATCTCACCCAGGCGTGCACAGTTCACTTGAAGCTACTCATTTCTTCAGTGAGTAGCGGCTAGTCGACGGATGCGTGGGATGCATGTTCATGTGAGTGCTTGTGTGTGTCGGGGGGGGGCACATGTGCGAGAGAGCTTGGTAATTAGTATTTGAGCAGGCTCTCGCTAAATATTCCTGCTTAATGACAAGGCCAAGAGGGTGCACTGTGCCTAACGGCCTGAGGTTCAGTCTGATTCTGCATGCTCTGATCACAATCCAAACCCCCAGTGAAGCTATTGCTTAATGCAGCAAAATAAATAAATAAATGTTAATAATTAAAAGCAAGTAGATGTTGGGGCATACTTTGAATTGCACATCAAACGCAGAGATTGTGAGCCATCAATAGTATTTCCAGAGGTTAGGCCCTTCCTCTCACTCTTTCTCTTTGAGTCTCTCTTCTGTCTCACTCTCATTTAGTTAGATGATTGCTTCTCGCTGCCCCTGGGACCGATAACAACCACCAAGTCTATTACTTCCTACAGCACTTACTTCACCAATATGAAACACTCGATAACAACAGGGCCTACCTCATGTTCACTCATATAGTCTATTAGCGAGACACCTATTCTAACCAGCAAAATGCGTCAATACAAGGGAACCCCTGAGTAACATTATCCACATCGAAACGACTCGCAAGAGAAACAAACAAGTCAACCCCATCAAAAATGAGAGTAATGAAAGATTTTTTTTTCTTTAGCTTTCCAGGGAGATGCATGAGTGAAAGTCATAAGGAAGAAGCGCGCACACACCGGGCAACAAAACAAACCCAGTGGGGCTAATCGGCGAGGCAGGTTTTGCACATTTTTAAACAGCTCCTTCAGACGTGTGCAAAGTAACACAGCTTTCCACAGTCTTCTAATATCGACACGCTGTGCATCCAGATGCTAACCTCCTAAATCCAACAGGGCCGGATGCACTGCAGTGCCTCTGGGCTCAGGTGTTAATTTATGCAAGTGAACCGCTTTTTCTCCCTGACTAACCTCGAAACATCACGTCCCCTGGTGCAGCCATGACACTGCTCAAGTGAGACAGATTTTGCTATTTACAATGCCCCGCGAAATATTCAAAGCTATTAACCTTTTCTATAATTTCACATTTTACAGCCTGAAACTTCAGTGTATGCTTTTAGAATGTAAGATGACCAGCTAATCATAAAGGTAATTATGTTTGAAAGTAGAATTGAAATAAAATAAAATCATGGATAAAATCTGCCTGATGTGCATTTTGTATTGCAACTGCCTGAATGAATACTTTGCACAAAACCAATTAGTTTGGAGTGTATCATCACCTTATTTTCCTCACAGAGAAAGTGACATTTTCTTTGTTGTTTGTAAAATATCTCAGATTTTTTTCAGAATAAATAAGAAGCCTCTGGGAAGCTGTTTTAGAGGTAACAGATTATTTAGCTTCCGGGTTGCACTCGTGGCTTCTAAATGTAGCTCTACGTGACCCCAGCTGTCAATCAATCCTAGAGGCTCGTTAGCAACTGACTAATTATCGATCAAAATTAGTCTCAAAGTAAGAAAGGGAGCGACCCCCCCCTGAAGGAGACAATGTTATCCAGATTTTTCAAAGAAAGGCATAGTGGACATTGTAGTTTGCAAAGGAAAAGAAGAAAACATGTAATTAAAGAGTGATTGTTTTCAGTGCGGATTGATTGATTACGTTGGCATGGGTTCTAAATTTGATACAAAGCCTTATTATATGTGATAAAAACATGCCATATTTCTAGTTTATGTACAGTATTCATTCATCTAGTTTTGTAACCCTAAAGGCATAAATGAGTCTTTCTGCGTTAAAATAACTTTACTGACTTTATGTGGGGAAAAAAACAAAATGTTGTCTTCACCTTAATGTTTGCAGATCAGGCAAAATGCCTTATTAAGTGCCGCAGGTTACATTGTCCTCTGCCATTAAAACCATCATGAGCTTGTCAGTGCCTTGTTTTCACTGGACTGCGTTTTCTGGTAGGCACAACAATCCTGTTGGCATCATGTCACTTTTTGTGCAAATTAGTGTTAAATTTAGATAATCAGTGCTGGCATGAAAAGATATATTATGTTTGACAATGATTTATTATTTTACAGTTTATGCATGGCACGATACATTGAATGAAATGAAGGTTCCTCACAAAAAATATCTGTCTCTAATCTTTTCAGATTAGTATACATGGTTGTCTTTTAGCAAAGCTACATTATTAAACCAGTTCAATGCTCTACGCTAAACTGACCTCAACTAGTTTTTCCATTTGGGAATGCAAAATAGGCGAGAATTTCCCAAAATGAGATGATTGTTATTAAAGTATAAAAGTAAAAAATAACCTTTTTCGACTATTTTGAAAAATTCTTTGAGATAGGGCCAAGGATGAGGGAGGTCTTGTTGGTCTCCGTTTCCCGATACGCTCTCGCCTGTGTCCCACCTTTCAGACATTTCAGCATCTTTTTCTGAATCCCACATCGTAGCATGGCATAGACAATTCACGTTAGCAGTTTGAAGAACACCTGCTTGCTTCTGATGATTTCCTTTAGCTAACCAATGAGTGTTTGCGTTATATGACTTATACAATTACACTAGTTCTCAATACTGCATTCGTTGCCGCACATGACGTGAAATAAATATTTATAAACATTAAACCGAAGCCAAGAGTAACGAGTAACATTTGTTTTAAAAATAAAAGGGATAGAAAGTACAGATACCTGTGTGACAATGTAATGAGTAGAAGTCAGAAGTAGGAAGAAAAATATGTAATGAAGTAAAGTATAGATGCCTAAAAAGTGTACTTCAGTACAGTAACGAAGTATTTGTACTTCATTACTTGACACCTCTGTACAGTATGTAGGGCCAATGAAACTCTTTACTTTGCTATCACTACGAAACGCGATACACATTTTATGGGTTTATGTTTTATTGATCTCATATTTATGTTGCAATTACAGCTATGAAATCGTCTATCCCACACACACACACAGCTTTGTTTTCATGACAAATGGGGACATTTCATTGACTTGCATTCATTTTATACGACCTAACCCAGATCCTTACCTTTACCCTAACCCTAACTCTTACCAAGATGTACCTAATCCCAACCTAAACTGAATTCACACCTTAGTCCTAAACCTTACCCCAACTCAAAGAACAGAACTTTACCATATTGTTGGGATCTGGAGATTCTCCACCTTCTCCAGCAGAGTGCGCTGTGGATCTCCTGGGCTGGAGCCCTCCAGCACAGCTGACGTTCATCAGCCCATCAGGAGACCTGCCTATATAACCAGCAGCCAGACCTTCCTTCAACGCCGCAGTGTTGACCAAGTTTGGTTAGCGAACCTGAGCCTCTGTAACTACTAGAATCTTTGTCTCTAAGGAGAAACCCTATTCTAACCAGTCTCTGTCTTCTCGCTCACAGGAAACTTGTCTCTTGTCTGTAGCTCTGGATGAGCTTAGCCTGTTACCTGCCTGCCTGCCCTTGAGAGCCAAACCTGAAGATCTCACTCTGGAATCCACCTGCTGCTCTTAGGGAAAGAGCTAATCACTCCAACCAAGGTCCGTCACTGGAAAGTCAGAAGCTAGACGCTGCTGCTGCTGAGCACTCTGCCGAACCAACAGTCTCTGGACCCAACCGGTTCCCCCTCTCAGAAAGGAAAGCCTGGACTTCTTCAAGGTATTCTCAGAAACATCTGAAAAGCAACTATTCATCTGTTAACCTGGCTAATCAAACTATCCGTCTCTGCAGACGCCTGAGAATCCCTCCCGGACCAGCTTACCTGAATCCAGTTCATGTTGTCTTTGTGCAACATTTAATAAACTCTGTTGAACTTTTTATCAGTCTCCAAGTGGTGTTCTGCATGTGGGTTTGATTCCTAAACCAACCATGACACATATAGGGACCAGTTGAATGTCCCCATATGTACCTATAGGTCATGGCATGTAGTATATTTTACAAAATACTTCCCTCACATTGTAGGTAAAACAAGACCATACACACACACAGACATACACCCAAAGACTTTGGGGAGATTCCACTGTTACCAATGGATTTTATTTAGAGGAATCAAAGTAGAGTAGAGGGACACAAATGTGAACCAAACGTTTCATGCATCCATTTCTTCATAGTTTAGAAACAATGTATCAATATGTAGCTTTGCCTCATCTGTTCCTGTTTGGCTGTGAGTCCATCCTGGAGAGAAACATCAGCTGTGCTGCTTCCATCAACACCCCTGTTTGTAGATGCTGGAGATCGGCCTGTTTTCCAGTGTGGTCCTGTTTCTCTGACCGTGACTGACTGGATGTGCTCTCTTCGTCCTCTGGCATGGGAGCTGGCTCGGAGCTCGTCTGCCTGGCTGTGTGTTTCCTGGACGGGGCCGCCTTTTACAGATGCTTTTTGTATCTCTGCTTCTGTCTCCTTGAACCCCAGTCGGCCTCAGCAGATGGCCGCTCACACTGAGCCTGGTTCTGCTGGAGGTTTCTTCCTGTTAAAAGGGAGTTTTTCCTCTCCACTGTCGCTACAAGCATGTTTAGTGTGAGGGATTGCTGAAGAGTCAATGAGTCGATGCAATCAACTGGTTTTCCTTAGATAAAAAACTTTGTATCAATTTGATTGTATGATCTGGTTGAACTGTAAAGTTCCTTGAGATGACATGTGTTGTGAATTTGGCGCTATATAAATAAACTGAATTGAATTGAATATTGCTATCATAGCAAATTATTTTGTGGTTTTAGAGCAACAAATTAACAAAATAATAATAAGAATAAATAACTCCCTTGTATTTGTCCTTTTGTTCTTATATTATTTGTCCTGCTTAGCTTTTAGTTAAGTGATGCATGCATCCGTATCCCGTCTGTCAGTCTCTGAGGCCGACTCGTCTGTCAACATCCCCGTGGCAGACGAGCTCTGTGAATGAAATGCAGGAAGCAGCCACATCTTACAAGATCCCTTGATTACTTCTGAACGCTGAGCCACCCACAGTGCTCTTCTCCACTCACTCTCTGCATCTTCAGGGCCATCTACAAAGTGTCCTGTGCCCAGCAGGAGTGACAGGGAGCAATATGAAAACCGCTTAGGAAAGAAGCTTTCATATGCATGCTCTGTGTGTGTGCATCTGAAATGGTGTCTCAGGTGATGTCTCAACAATGAAGTGAATGGACAGCTGCGACACCACAGTTCATCAATAATGAACTCAAGTTTGGGCTCTCAGAAGCGGAGTGGACATCCACTATTCCTTCAATTACAAACATAATTGCCTAGCTGGACATCCTTTCCTGTCACATCACCCAGCAAAGAAAAACCTCCTCGTTTTATTTGAAGAAACACAGCAGAGCTCAGTGCTGCAATCACCTATTAAGCATGATTATTGTAGAACAAAACGAAACGGGTGGGCTCACTATGGCCCCCCTTTGATCACGGCTAGTACAATATCAATTAAATATTTGTCTACACTTATGACCATAAAAATGACTTAAAATAAAACTGTTAGCATTTAAAGCAGTTATATATAGTAACAATCTGAGATTCTGAGCATATAGCAAAATCTGAAGTTAATATTGATGGTGGCATCACTCTCACTCTCACATTCCTGAATATAATGCCAAATGGCCTACCCCCTTTAGCCTCGTGAGACCATCCTGATCTCGCAAGCTTTCAAGGTTTCACTCGCTAATCAGTCTGGAGACTTTCCGTTAAAGAAAATTTGGAGCAGTTCACCAAACGAACGTCCAATCAGCGCTGGCTTTGAGGCGGGTTGAGGTTTGACGCAACGAGAAGCGTGACAGTTCAGTCTAAAGAACCTGGCAGCTTCAGCCGATGAAACTAGCGTTAGCGTGGCTATCGAGCAAGTTTTATCGGAATTACAGAGTATTTCTTCACTGAAAGAAGAGCAAAACACTGCTCTGGAGGCTTTTCTCAGAGGAATAGATGTTTTTGCTCTTCCCCCGACTGGTTTCGGCAAGAGTAGCCTGGCTTGTGGTTGTGTTTTCGTCGTCGGTCTGTTAGTACATCATATGCTTCGTTGATCTGATTGGTTTATTTGGCCCGTCTATCACCAACATAGGCCAATCAGCTAACCAGTATTTTCGCACCTTCCCAAAATTACTTCAACGGAAGGTTTTCAGATGGATATGCGGAGCAAATCCATCTGGCTGAGTCAGGTTATACCCCCTTACCCTTCCTAAAAAAAAAAAAAAGTTTTGATCAATATCGTTCCAGTATTGAAATACTTTCAGAGCTGTGTGCTGGTTGGTTGTGCTATTTTTCTTTCTCTTATCTCTCCAAATAGTGTGTTGTTGGCGGCGACTTAAAAGGACAGTTCAGGAGGAGCATAAAAAGAGTAGAAACCCTGAGAGAGACATCCCACCTTAAGCTCTCTCAGTGTGGCCATCAGGGCTCCTGCTTTTGGACCCCTGGTCTGAATTCTATCCTTATTCTTGTCGTCACATTTCCGGTCATCTTTTCTTGAGCGGTCCAAGATTTTATGCTCCAGGGTTCGGCTTTCTCCCCTCCCCCAGGACTCCTGGAGAAGCCCATCTGAATCTCTACTGTCAGTCTGCTCTGAGCTTCTTCAATCCTTTCTTGGCCCCCAATTACCTCTGCAGCTCACCTACTGTTATTTGCATGCCTACCAAATCCACCCTTTAAACACCAACTGCTCCATTGTCCATCTGGAACAGTACTAACAAAGAAGCTGCAGTGCCTATCCACATAGCGCAGCCACTTGTCAGCCTTAGGGCGACAGTGGCGTTAGATGTAGGAGTTTGCCCTGAAATCAAAGGATTGACGGTTCAAGCCCCGACTCCGATTTTCAGTGTCGTTGTGTCCTTGGGCAAGACATTTCACCTGCATTGTCTACTGATGGTGGTCAGAGGGCCCGGTGGCGCCAGTGTACGGCAGCCCCGCTTCTGTCAGTGAGCCCCAGGGCAGCTATGGCTACAATGTAGCTCGCCACCATCAGTGTGTTTGTGAATGGGTGAATGAATGTAGTGTAAAGCGCTTTGGACAAGTCTCCTGACTCGAATAAAGGAGCTATATAAGTACATGCCATTTACCTCAGCCTCTGAGAATACGCCCAACTTCCCAGAACTTCTGTTTTCACCTCTAAGTGCTTTCCTCCTCCTATGATCCTCATCATTACAACTACTTTTCTTCCAAGCAATCTAATTTTGAAACCATGCAATTGGACTATTTTGTTGTTATTATTGATTCAATAAATCATTTAAACTGCTCCAATGTGTCTGTAATTAATTCTCGCTCAAGACTCAAACTTCAAACTCAATGATATGTTCAAGAAGCATTACAGAGTTTTCCAATAATACTGCCATCTGTGGCCAAAACGCAGAACTTCAGCACTCTTCTGCTTGTCCTCGTAGTGAACCTTCACACAAAAGTTATGTTTTTACTTTTTTCACCTTACCTGCAGTTGCCATTGGTGTCTGAGTTGAGCTGGATGCCAGTTGCTTCAGAGTATTAACAAAATCCATCTTTAATATCATGCTTTTTCAGTAGATATTTTTCAGTAAATACTTTCATAATGTCTCCAAAAGAAAATTTATATATAAAAAAATTACTTTGAACAATAGTGATGTTTATATTTTTATAGCTTGTATTCCTTTTTAGAGTAGCCCAGTCACATTCCAGGAGTATACACAATTTATGACAAGTTATAAAAGTTTTTTAGGTATTGTTAAGCCACTCTGTACAGTGGCAACTTGGTACAGCAGTATGAGTAAAAAAAATGTTTTTCATGGGTTAAGCTTGTAGAGATAAAACTTGGAATACTTGCAGATTAAAACATAGAAAAAGATAGTTCTACAAAGTATTGACTCAGTAGGTTTTAAAAGATATTTTGGATCCTTATTATTCAAAAGTAAATATTAAAGATAATGCATTACCTAGTAGTAAAATAGGTTAGTCAATAAAAAATACAAATAAACTTAAACTTGTACTGAAAAAAAATATCAAAGGTGAAAAATTGTGTTGCAAGGCACTGCAGTTTATGACTCATGTCCGGAGAGAATGAGGCTATGGATGATCCGCTTTGTTGTCCATCCTGACCGTAAGCCAGGGAACAGGGGACCTGCGCTTCAAAGGCAGTCGGCCATGGCACCTCAATCACAATCCTGCAGGGAGTGTGTCATTACATTCAGGGCTGTTTAGAAACAGATTTCATCAAATTATCCCTGTTTAGTAGCCTTTTTTGCTTGGCGCCACACTTTGCGTCACAGTCTGCCTGTCTGTCTTTTAAGCACTACAAATGGAATATGAAAAATATTTTGGTGTGGAAAAAAAATCAATATAACATTACTAAGCAGGTTTAAATTTCCTCTTTTTTGAACCTAAGCATTAATGCCGGGACACATTAGGTGTTGAGCTGAATCTATCAATTGAACTTGGAGGAAGGGAGGCTGTATTGAAATATTTATACAGGTAAGCCCACTGTATGTGTGGAACTCTATTCATTGGTGGTATCCAAATGTTTGTCCAAAGCTGCAATCAATAAAACACAATTATCACAGGACAACCCAGAGGTGGCTATTGATGAGTGATTGGAACGTGGTGGATTAAAGGGACTGTTAAAGTATTTTCACACATAAATCTCCAAGGAAATAAAAGCTCTCTAGGCATCATTTAGTTTAAATGCAGATAAGTTGGTCCTAGAGTCCTCTACACTTTTGATACAAGTTCCAATAATAAAAGCGCCCTAGTAGTTTATGTGAGCCCGATTAAAAAATCTAAACTGCTGTCAGTTTTGCGTTTGGTTGTTTGTCACAGAGAAGTAAATGAGTATTTATCTCAAATAGATATATGTAATAGCTGACCATCTAAAGGCCAAATTAAGGGCCAAATAAAGCATTTTTTTTTTACAGCAAACATGAGACTAAAAAATGGATTAGGTAAAAGTAAGATCTATCAAAGAGGATAAATACTTCACAGAATTATAACCGGAACAAGAAAACAGATTAGTCTAATGCAGAGATCTTCAACAGGGGGTCCGTGACCCCCAGGGGTCCATGGACGTACTGCATGGGGGTCGCAAAGCTTTGGTTGATTAGTTTTTTTTTATATTCCCCCCTGCAATTTTTTCCACTAATTGAAATGTCTTTAAATCCACATTAACATGAATTGAACAGACTGTAGTAAACAGATAAATGGAGGCAGAAGATGTCTTTCAGTCATCAATGCACACATTCAACGACACACAGGAGCTCTTTCAAGCTGGGCACCGTTTCATTCAATTCAATTCAATTCAGTTTATTTATATAGCGCCAAATTCACAACACATGTCATCTCAAGGCACTTTACAGTTCAACCAGATCATACAGTCAAATTGATACAAAGTTTTCTATCTAAGGAAAACCATTTGATTGCATTGACTCATTGACTCAAATACAATCCCTCACACTAAGCATGCTTGTAGCGACAGTGGAGAGGAAAAACTCCCTTTTAACAGGAAGAAACCTCCAGCAGAACCAGGCTCAGTGTGAGCGGCCATCTGCCGAGGCCGACTGGGGTTCAAGGAGACAGAAGCAGAGATACAAAAAGCAGCTGTAAAAGGCGGCCCCGTCCAGGAAACACACAGCCAGGCAGACGAGCTCCAAGGCAGCTCCCATGCCAGAGGATGAAGAGAGCACATCCACCCAGCTACGGCCAGAGAAACAGGACCACACCTGAAGACAGGCCGATCTCCAACATCTACAAACAAGGGTGTTGATGGAAGCAGCACAGCTGATGTTTCTTTCCTGGATGATGTCACAGCCAAACAGGAACAGACGAGGAAAAGCAGAGAGGAAAAGCAGAGAGAGCAGAAGGTTAGAGATTGAACAAACAGATTCTGCAGAATAGGAGAACAGAGAGAGAACGAAGCAGGATGATGAAATGGGGGTCCCTATGTCCTCCAGAAGTCTAAGCCTATAGCAGCATAACTATAGAGATAGCTTAGGATAACCTGAGCCACCCTAACTATCACCTTTATCAAAAAGGAAAGTTTTAAGCCTAGTCTTAAAAGTAGACAGAGTGTCTGCCTCACGGACTAAAACTGGTAGTTGGTTCCACCGGAGAGGAGCCTGATAACTAAAAGATCTGCCTCCCATTCTACTTTTAGAAATTCTAGGAACCACTAGTAAACCTGCAGATTGAGAGCGAAGTGCTCTGTTAGGAACATAAGGAACAATCAGATCTCTGATATAAGATGGAGCTTGGCCATTTAAGGCTTTATATGTGAGAAGGAGGATTTTAAATTCTATTCTTGATTTAACAGGAAGCCAATGAAGAGAAGCCAGGATAGGAGAGATAAGATCTCTCTTTTTAATTTTCATCAGAACTCTGGCTGCAGCATTTTGGATCAGCTGAAGGCTTTTAACTACAGTTTGTGGACTTCCTGATAGTAAAGAATTACAATAGTCCAGCCTTGAAGTAACAAATGCGTGGACTAGTTTCTCAGCATCACCCCTGGACAGGAGATTTCTCATTTTTGCAATGTTCCTCAGATGAAAGAAGGAAATTCTAGAAACCTCTTTGATATGAGATTTAAATGACAGGTCCTGATCAAAAATAACACCAAGATTTTTTACTTTATTATCTGAAATCAGTTTAATCCCATCCAAATGAAGTGACTGGCTAATCAGCTTCTTTTTCAGAGACTCTGGTCCAAAGACTGTAACTTCTGTTTTGTCTGCATTCAGAAGCAGAAAGTTAAGAGTCATCCAGGTTTTTATGTCTTCAAGACATGCCTGTAATCTATGTAATGGGTTAGCTTCATCTGGATTTATAGACAGATATAGCTGGGTATCATCAGCATAACAGTGGAAATTAATCCCATGCTGTCTAATAACTCTACCGATTGGGAGCATGTATAAAGTAAAGAGAATTGGTCCTAGCACTGATCCCTGTGGTACTCCACAGGTAACCTTTGAGCGTGTTGAAGATCTATCATTAACATGAACAAACTGAATTCGATCAGATAGATAAGATTTAAACCAGTCTAGTGCTGTTCCTTTAGTTCCAACAAAATATTCAAGTCTTTCTAAAAGAATATTATGGTCAACTGTATCAAATGCAGCACTAAGATCCAACAGGACGAGCACAGATACAAGTCCATTATCTGAGGCCATGAGAATATCATTAGTGACTTTCACCAGAGCTGTTTCAGTGCTATGATGAGCTCTAAAGCCAGACTGAAACTCTTCAAAAAGTTCATTATGGTGTAAGTGGTCGCAAACTTGTTTGGCAACTACTTTCTCAAGAATTTTGGATAAGAAAGGATGATTGGATATAGGTCTATAATTAACCAAGTCATCAGGGTCAAGAGACGGTTTCTTAAGCAGAGGTTTAATTACAGCAACCTTAAAAGCTTTAGGTACATATCCCTGTAACAGAGATAGATTAATCACATCTAAAATGGAGGAGGAGATCAAAGGGAATACCTCCTTAAATAACCTGGTTGGAACTGGATCTAACATACAAGTTGAAGGCTTAGATGAAGACAATAATTTTGCTAATGCAGAAAATTCAACTGGATCAAAGCAGTCTAAACCCGGTTCAGATTCCATGACTACCTCAGGTACAATCGCGGATAGAGGAGTGCTTATGATCTTATTTTTAATAAGATCAATCTTATTTATAAAGAATCCTATAAAATCATTGCTGCTAAGAGCAGGTGGAATGGACGGTTCAACAGAGCTATGGCTCTGGGTGAGTTTGGCAACTGTATTAAAAAGAAATCTAGGATTATTCTTATTCTCCTCTATTAATGAGGAGAAGTATGCTGCTCTTGCTTTACAAAGGGTCCTCTTATACAGCAGTAAACCATTTTTCCAGACTAGGAAGGACTCCCGCAGGCCTGTGGAGCGATATTTTCTCTCCAGTTTCCTAGCATTTTGCTTCAAAGTACGCAGCTCTGCATTAAACCAAGGAGCAAGCTTTCTATTTTCAACGGTTTTCATTTTCAAGGGAGCTGCGTTGTCTAAGGCAGTACGCAGAGAACTAGCAACCCCATCAACAAAATCATCAACCTGTGAAGGGGAATAAGCTATGCTTTTGCACTCTGCAGCACTGCTCAGCGACACAGAGGAGAGAGAAAGTGAAGCAGATTCTTTAAAATTTATAACTGCACTATCTGATAAAGATCTACTAAAATTGAACCTTCTTTTGGGGGAGGAGAACTCTGTTAAAGTAATCCTGAAGGTTATTAGAAAGTGGTCAGAGAGGACAGGGTTGTGAGGAAATACTGTTATTTCTTCACATTCTATGCCGTATGTCAGCACAAGATCCAAAGTATGAAGATGAGAATGTGTGGGACTATTCACATTTTGGACAAAGCCAATAGTGTCTAAGATAGCATTAAAGGCTGCTCTTAAGCTATCGCCTTCAATGTCAGCATGGATGTTAAAATCTCCCACTATGATGACCCTGTCAGTATTTAATACCAAATCAGAAAGGAACTCTGAAAACTCATCTAAAAATTCAGAGTAAGGACCTGGCGGACGATACAAAGTTACAAAAAGAAGAGGTTTTCTTGCCTTGAAATTTGGATGAGGGAAATTAAGGGTTAAATGTTCAAAAGAGTTGTAGGTATTAACTGTTTTGGGAGTAATCAGTAAGTCAGACTGGAAAATTGTTGCTACTCCTCCTCCTCGCCCAGAACTTCTGGGTATGTGAAAATTTAAATAGCTTGAAGGAGTTGCCTCGTTTATGCTCACATAATCCTCTTGCTGCAGCCAGGTTTCTGTAAGGCAAAACAAGTCAATGTGATTATCACAAATCAAGTCATTAACTAGCAGACTTTTAGAGGAAAGCGATCTTATGTTAAACAGACTGCATTTAATTGTTTTAACTTTTTCCCCAATTGGAGTTATTTTGATTTTAATTAGATTATCATGATTTACTCCTTTGGGAATCTTTGCTAATTTATTAGATTTTGGTCGTGGGCAAGACACTGTCTGGATGGAGTAAAGAGTGGGTAACAGTAGAGAAGCTGCAGAGATGTGTGTTAAACTACAACTCTGCTTCCTGGTCTGCACCCTGGGTGGTCAGGGTTTTGGAGGACTAATAAATGTGGCCAGATTCCTAGAAAGAAGAGCTGCACCATCCAAAGTGGGATGGATGCCGTCTCTCAGAATCAGACCAGGCTTTCCCCAAAAGGATTGCCAATTATTAATGTAGCCCACGTTGTTTTCAGGACACCACCTAGACCACCAGCGGTTGAATGACGACATGCGGCTAAACATGTCATCAATGGTCAGATCAGGGAGGGGACCAGAGAAAATTACGGAGTCCGACATTTTTTTGGCAAACTTACACACCGAAGCAACACTAATTTTAGTGACCTCCGATCGGCGTAACCGGGTGTCATTACCACCAGCGTGAATAACAATCTTACTGTATTTAACCTTATCCTTAGCTAGCATTTTCAGGTAGGATTTGATGTCGCCCGTTCTGGCCCACGGCAAACATTTGACTATGGTCCCTGGTGTCTCTAATGCCACGTTTCTGACTATGGAGCTGCCAATCACCAGAGTTGGCTTCTCAGTGGGTGTGTCACTGAGTGGGGAAAACCGGTTAGAAACGTGAACGGGTTGGTGGTGACCAGTGGGCAGAGATCCACGACTACGCTTTCTGCGTACAGTTACCCAATCGCCTGGCTGCTCAGGCACTTTTGGAGGACAGCTACGTGGGGGGCCTACTTTAACTCCTGGATGTTCAACAGCCTGAAGCCTGGATTCTAACTCTGACACCCTCGCCTCCAAAGCTACAAAAATACTACACTTATTACACATCCCATTATCACTAAAGGAGGCAGAGGAATAACTGAACATCTGACACAGAGAGCAGGAGAGAGGAGAGGAAGAAGGAAGAGTTGGAAAAAAGTCAAGGGAGGGAGAGAGAGAAGCCATAGCAATGCTAAGCTAGCGCTAGCCTAGGCTAGCTACTCCTTGCTATCAGAAATAAAACCATGTGAAACTGACAAGTGCTCAGTAGAAAAGTGCAGCAGAAGGTGCTATGTTTTAAACTAGTCAGTTAGAGTTACTTAGATACAGAGATATCACAGAGAAAATAACTTAACTTCAGATGGAGTTCCTCTGGACAGCTGCAGCAGCTGCACACTCAGTTAATCCAAACAGGAAGTGAACAGGTCTCACAACACCTGTTCCATCAACAAGGAAGCAGAAATACTTTAATAATCCCAGGGAGGGATTACTTTAGTTACATTACTCCATCTGTAATAGAGTGACTATAGAACCAGTTTGATAGAACACTATTTCATAGAATATATATAATAAGGGGGTCCCTGCTCCATCTCGCCATCAGTTTGGGGGTCCTTGGCATGAAAAAGGTTGAAGACCCCTGGTCTGATGTACAAAGTGGAAAAAGGTGAAAGTTATTGCATATAAACTAACTATATGCTGATTCCACCAGAAAATAAAAGTGCCTTTAAGGTTTGGGCAAAAGAAATCCATACACTGTTGCTTTAGCCTTGCTGGCCTCCTTTGTGGTAATAGCAGTTTAATCTGTTCTCCACATTGTCTCATCATTCAACAAGCGTTCGCCTTTCTTTTTATTCATTCATTTATTACTGATACCCCTGAGCTTTGACTAGAGTTAATGTGCGAAAGTGCCTTATGACTTTAGAACGAAAGACATGGCTGGTACGCTTATCCTTACATTAATGGCTTCAGTGCGGTAGGCAGGCCAGTAACCTTGAGAAACAAAACGACAACAGCGCTCAAGTCCACATTCACATTCACGGCAAATGCCACCAACAAATCAAATGAACAGCAAGTCAACAGCACTCGCTTTGAAAAGGAGCCTCTGGAGAAGCATACAGCCAAGGTCACAACGCCCATGAGCCATCAGGTTCAGCTGTAATAGATTTGAATTGGATCACAGATGACTGATCTGCTGCAAGTCGCAAGTGTTTTGCAACATGCCAACAATGATTCTTTTGCATGCAAGTAATCAGTGATTACACTTAACCTTGTGGAAATATCAACTTGATGCAGCGTGTGGGGGGCTAGCTGAGTGTCTACATTGTTTCTGATGCTGGAAGTATGTGTGTATGTACAGAAACAAAAAAAAAATACTAGCTCTCTGTGAAAGGGTGGTGACAGGAGACTATCTGTGTTATTGTATACCTCCTAAACCACCTTCTGCCCTCTAATAAGATTGAGTATGAAGCCAAGCTGAACTAGAGCCAGACACCATCCAAATAGAGAAGACATCTTAGGAAAATAATGGGAGGAAGGGAGTCAAGCAAGGGTGATATAGGCAGGTAGAAACATTTCAGTGCTGCAGCTTACTGCGCTGACAGTCCGTCACGGTCAAGGATACCTCAAAGAGCCCTTGTCAGGTAAATCAAGTATGACTTTTATTTCCGGGGGTGATGGAGGCACACGTTGGATACTGAGACGTCCTGGGACGATGTATTCTTAGGGTGAGTGCATCGGAGGAGGCTAATGTACTCCCATGCTCGGTGTACAGAACATTTCCTGTCGGGAGCAATTTAAATTTCACTTTAAAAATCTACAGGGGAGTTGCAGCCATTTCTTTTCCTGTCATGCCAGAGGTTAAATATGCATTTCAGCGAACAAATAAATACAAGTGATTTTTAACTAAAAACTGTATTCTTTAAAACAGTATATTGCAGTGCAGCTTTTTAACAAGTGCTGGTCTAATATTTTCTTTGTAAAGCAAAAGGTCTTGAGGTGGGATATAAATGCTGACACATAAAACAAGGGTTTTTATGGTGATAGGCATGTCAGGACCTTTCTCTCTCTCAAACATTAAAAGCCAATCCTAAATGGCAAGCAATTATGCTGCACAGAGTTTGAATGATCTACTCGTGTTCCTGCCCCAGTTTCAGGTGCAGTGGCTGTCAAAGTTTGCAGACCCACGTTTAAAGGTCAGATTTCTGTGATTAAAAAAACGTTGGGTTCCTTTTTTTTTTTACATTTGGCACAAACTGTGACATTTATTTACATAATTCATCTTTAAATATTTTTGTTGCATAAGTACTTGCACTCTCTAACTATGTATTTGTTTCACACTAATTTTGAGTCACCATCTCTTTCTCACACATTTCCCCCACTCGGGTAGGGGGCTCATCACTTAGTTGGAATAAAACTCAGCTTTAGAAGTCCAAACATTTTAGAGATTCCCTAGTTCCACTAGTTTGATCCTTCCATTATGGTATAATGCTTTCAGTTTATTGATTGCGGGTAAAAACTCAAACCAAAGTACAAAAATAATCATATAAAATCCAGAGGTGCCGGCAGCATATTGACTACCGTGTTATTAGGTCTGTTTCTAATCATGTAAAGGTTGTTAAAATATCTAAGCGGTAAACAAAGCCCAAAATGTCTTAACTTTCATTAGTATGTTTCTAAAGGGCAAATCACTCACCACTTCAGTCATAGACTCTACATTGTGCACTTTACAATAAGAACAAAAGAAACACATTACAACAATATATTTATTCTCAGACTAATAATGCTTTACCTTTTGTTGTAAATATAAATATTACACAGGATGGTAACAAATAGGAAACTTAAGGCTTTGAGAAATTGAAATTATCTTCTTTTTTTTATTAAATAATTAACTTCTATTAAATGATTAGCTCTGCAAGTGAAGGCTAATTGCTAATATACACAATTTTTATTTAACTTCTAAACCCATACCTGTCATGATGTTACAAAGTTCAGACCCAAAATGCAGAAAACCGAACAGAGAGACCAGGGAAAAGGTTTAACAGGTTTTATTGAAGAGGTTTAGCAGAGGGAGAAGTGTTACTCTGCACAATGCTCAACCGGAACTGTAAAGTGAGGGAAGACACAGCGGTTAGTTCAGGCTCAGTGGGGAATTTGACTCGAGAACTTGGGGAAGAGGATTTGGTTGCCGACTCACGTTTCCAGAGAAGTTGTTGAATTCTTGACTCCTGTCTTTGTGCCGTGGTTCCAGTGTCTGTCTGATTCGGAGGAGGCCGGAACAGGGTTACCCAGAATGCGGTTGAAAGTTGGTGAACGGAGAAACTGACTGCCACTCAGATTTCCTGCAGTACTTGAACAGGTCGTAGTGTAGAATATCCCTTTCTCAGTGAGAAGCTCAAACGATCTCTTGTGGAAAGCGGATCCAAACCTCCTGTTTGAATCCCAGCTCAGTTTGAAGCTCAGTTGATCCTTCCAGGGAGAGAAGGGCCGAGAAATCCAGTTTGCAGGATGACTTCCTGCCGAGAGGCAAAGACAAAAACAAAGTTAAACTCAGGTTGACAAAAAGCTCAGCTTAAGTCAGCAAGAAACTCAGCTTGGCTAGAGTACCCTAAACTGGCAAACACTCTGGCGTCGAGGTAGTGGCAGTCAGCAGCTTAAGAACACTCCGTTAACGAGGAAACCATCAGCAGGTGTATAAGGAGGCGGACCAGAATCAGGCGCCTCCTGGTGGATGAAGGGAGACAAACACAGAAACACAAACACAAAAACAGGAGTCCTGACAACACTCAAGTTCAAAAAGGTAAAAGAGTTATATTTTAAATGGGATCAATAAGTGGTTTTTAACGTTTAGTTAGAAATCTTAAATGTGTAGATGTTTAGAACTTAAGAAAATGACCATTGGTAGGACATCACGGAGGCTCAGTGCATCTTATCCTCTGAATCACTTACGGTACAGTAGTAGTAAGTTTGTTCGAATAACTTTAAATACAAAATAAGCTTTACATTAAAGTAAACCTAATTTCTGTCTTTCTTTCTTTCTTTCTTTCTTTCTTTCTTTCTTTCTTTCTTTCTTTCTTTCTTTCTTTCTTTCTTTCTGTCTTTCTTTCTTTCTTTCTTTCTTTCTTTCTTTCTTTCTTTCTTTCTTTCTTTCTGATTAGAACATAACTGTATGTGTCAACCAGTAAATTAATAAAACCTATCAAAGAGACATTTTACAATTAAACCCTGGAGGAAAACTAACCCTGCAAAAAGCTTTAGAGCTTATGTCCAATTAACACTCCTGGGCACAGCTGAAGTTTAACTGATTTAAAGGTTGTGGCAGACATCACACATGCTTTCTTTGATGTCTGACCCAAGCCCACCACCAAACTCTCACATTAGTTCAGCTTTGGCTGGTAGGTTGTTGGCTATGTGAGGGTAATCTGTCAACAACTGCTAACATCCTGTGAGCCTTTAGCTTGGCACTGGTGTGAAATGATCAATAACAGGTCAGCCACCAGTAGCCTTGCAAAATATCCAATTGTTCCACTGAGAACTTGCTCATTTTTTCACGTCTAGTTAAATTTAACAAGGACAGCAATAAGCTTATTTCTTATATTATCAAATATATGCATTTACCTCCTTTTACATACATATGGTGGACCATCAGACAACTTAAAATACTTGATAAAGATAATGAACTAAGATTTTATATAAAATATTGGACTCTTATTACGGTACTTTCAAAACTATAAGCCGCTAAATTTTTTCCCACGTTTTGAACCATGTGGATTATACGAAGGTGCGGCTTTTCTGTGGATTTTTCCTAGCCGGTCAGCTACAATTTGGGAGAGGTGCTGCGGAGCGTCTCTCAAAGGGGCGGGGACGTCTGGAGCCGAGGTATTGCATTGCACTCATTGCACTGATTATGTGCAGTATTTTTGCAACTTTTCTACTTCTGTTATTTAATCGTATCGTGGTGTCTCTTGAGTATAGAAAATAATTCAATCGTTGGGTCAGGAAATCGATACTGAATCCAGACCCTCACATTTACAGCAGTGTTATGATCTTTTCTTTAAAGCTCAGTGCAATTTTTATGCCAAACATAAGACGCTAAGACCTGAAATTGGAAATTTTATGGGTTCTTGCTTTTTAACCTCCTCAATGATTATCGTATTCTTGGCATTGTTTTTTGTAAGCCAGTCAATCGTGAAAACAATGATCCCTGGTAAAATTTCCCTCATGTTGGTTTGCTGAAGTCCCAAACACTTCAAATGAAGGCTATGAAAACCTTTGGAAATTGACCAAAATGGTTTTAAGATTGGGGCATGAAGTATTGATTATTGACTTCTTCATTGCCTATGTTTTCAGACATGTTTTATTTATGCAAATTCCTGACTTTAATTTTCTGCCAATAACCCGACTTCCACTTTTTTGCAATCTGGAAATGAAGTAGATAATGGATTATTCTAGATAGATAATTCTTTTTCATATGGTAATGCTGTCATTTAGAGACATTTCTATCACTTTAAGATGTGAGTGTTCTAGCTCCAGCCCTAGCCAAGCAATACCTCTGAGACCCTGTTTTGTATTCCTCCCTCCAACACCAACAAATGAAACAGTAATGATTGCTGCTGCTTCAAAGGGCATGTCTTGTGTTGGGACAAAATGGGGCCTGTTTGGCTGTGTGTAGCTACTTGAAGACGCCTTCTTTGGTGATAAGCTTTTACTCGACGTGAGCAGCGGGGATCGTTAGTTTATTTTTCTTGACTTGGAGATTAACATTCAGTTATTAGCGCAGTTTGACAAGCACAAATACATTTTATGATTACAGCACAAAAGAGCCAAAAGTCTTGATTAACGAAATATTTTTTCCTTTAAGCCGATATGTTCAACATTAGTACTAAAGAAAGAAGAACATGGGGCTCAATTAGAACATTTGATTCAGCGTTGTCGGAAACTACAATCATGCCAGATTTTTAGCAAGAGAATGTTTCTTCTAAACAGGTTCTACACCTTTATCCTACTGATATTCTGTGCCAAGAACATTTCTGAGTGTAGAGTTCTAGTTCTTCATGTCCCTCACCTGAAAGCAGACACTGAAGCAGTATTTCCATTTATGCCTCACACTGCAATCTTGTGAAATGTAAAACATTTTTTTTCTACCTTCCAAAGTCCAATATGACTAAAAGATGTGAGGGAAGACTACTGGAAACTCTGAATTAGGATTTTGCTTTATACATATGTTCAAGGTGGATATTTTTTCCTTTTTAATAGGCCAGGAGAAGCTTCTCAGCCACCCCAGAATATGACTTTCAAGTTCCAGCTTGTGCCCTGCGACAGATTGACGACCTTTCCAGGGTGTAACCTGCCTCTCACACATCGACTACCAGAGATATAAGTGAGAGAAGATGGATGGATCGATGGAAGTTCCAAATTGAATAAAAATTAATTTGCAACATTTTGTTCAACTACAATTACAGGAATATATGTGTTTAAAATGTATAAAAATAACAATCGACAAGATCACGTGTACATTTGTATCCCTTTTAATATGTTATGTTTGAAGAAAATTAATACGAAGAAGTTGCTAGGGCACATGGACTGATAAACCTGTTTCTGCAGCTTTTAGATTTTGAAAAACATTGTTGTACCTTCAGAAATGTAGAACCTTAAACACAGAAGAAGCTGGAGGTTTTTGGTTACTTTGGTTGTGGTGCAGAGATCCACAGATATGTTGACATGTTAAATATTAGCCATAAAGCCGTCCATTAGTAGCCTCGTGAGACCATCCTGATCTCGCGAGCTTTCAAGGTTTCACTCGCAGATCAGTCTGGAGACTCTCCGTTAAAGAAAATTTGGAGCCGTTCACCAAACGAAGGTCAAATCAATTCAATTCAATTTCAATTCAGTTTATTTATATAGCGCCAAATTCACAACACATGTCATCTCAAGGCACTTTACAGTTCAACCAGATCATACAGTCAAATTGATACAAAGTTTTCTATCTAAGGAAAACCAGTTGATTGCATTGACTCAAATACAATCCCTCACACTAAGCATGCTTGTAGCGACAGTGGAGAGGAAAAACTCCCTTTTAACAGGAAGAAACCTCCAGCAGAACCAGGCTCAGTGTGAGCGGCCATCTGCCGAGGCCGACTGTGGTTCAAGGAGACAGAAGCAGAGATACAAAAAGCAGCTGTAAAAGGCGGCCCCGTCCAGGAAACACACAGCCAGGCAGACGAGCTCCAAGGCAGCTCCCATGCCAGAGGATGAAGAGAGCACATCCACCCAGCCACGGCCAGAAAAACAGGACCACACTGGAAAACAGGCCGATCTCCAACATCTACAAACAAGGGTGTTGATGGAAGCAGCACAGCTGATGTTGCTTTCCTGGATGACGTCACAGCCAAACAGGAACAGACGAGGCAAAACTACTCTGAGGAAAAGCAGAGAGAGCAGAACGTTAGAGATTGAACTAACAGATTCTGCAGAATAGGAGAACAGAGAGAGAATGAAGCAGAATGATGAAATGGCCTCCAAAAGTCTAAGCCTATAGCAGCATAACTTTAAAGACAGCTCAGGATAACCTGAGCCACTCTAACTAGAAGCTTTATCAAAAAGAAAAGTTTTAAGCCTAGCCTTAAAAGTAGACAGGGTGTCTGCCTCACGGACTAAAACTGGTAGTTGGTTCCACAGGAGAGGAGCCTGATAACTAAAAGATCTGCCTCCCATTCTACTTTTAGAAATTCTAGGAACCACTAGTAAACCTGCAGATTGAGAGCGAAGTGCTCTGTTAGGAACATAAGGAACAATCAGATCTCTGATATCAGATGGAGCTTGGCCATTTAAGGCTTTATATGTGAGAAGGAGGATTTTAAATTCTATTCTTGATTTAACAGGAAGCCAATGAAGAGAAGCCAGGATAGGAGAGATATGATCTCTCTTTTTAATTTTCATCAGAACTCTGGCTGCAGCATTTTGGATCAGCTGAAGGCTTTTAACTACAGTTTGTGGACTTCCTGATAGTAAAGAATTACAATAGTCCAGCCTTGAAGTAACAAATGCATGGACTAGTTTCTCAGCATCACCACTGGACAGGAGATTTCTAATTTTTGCAATGTTCCTCAGATGAAAGAAGGAAATTCTAGAAACCTCTTTGATCTGGGATTTAAATGACAGGTCCTGATCAAAAATAACACCAACATTTTTTACTTTATTATCTGAAATCAGTTTAATCCCATCCAAATGAAGTGACTGGCTAATCAGCTTCTTTTTCAGAGACTCTGGTCCAAAGACTAACTTCTGTTTTGTCTGCATTCAGAAGCAGAAAGTTAAGAGTCATCCAGGTTTTTATGTCTTCAAGACATGCCTGTAATCTATGTAATGGGTTAGCTTCATCTGGATTTATAGACAGATATAGCTGGGTATCATCAGCATAACAGTGGAAATTAATCCCATGCTGTCTAATAACTCTACCAATTGGGAGCATGTATAAAGTAAAGAGAATTGGTCCTAGCACTGATCCCTGTGGTACTCCACAGGTAACCTTTGAGCGTGTTGAAGATCTATCATTAACATAAACAAACTGAATTCGATCAGACAGATAAGATTTAAACCAGTCTAGTGCTGTTCCTTTAATTCCAACAAAATATTCAAGTCTTTCTAGAAGAATATTATGGTCAACTGTATCAAATGCAGCACTAAGATCCAACAGGACGAGCACAGATACAAGTCCATTATCTGAGGCCATGAGAATATCATTAGTGACTTTCACCAGAGCTGTTTCAGTGCTATGATGAGCTCTAAAGCCAGACTGAAACTCTTCAAAAAGTTCATTATGGTGTAAGTGGTCGCAAACTTGTTTGGCAACTACTTTCTCAAGAATTTTGGATAAGAAAGGAAGATTGGATATAGGTCTATAATTAACCAAGTCATCTGGGTCAAGAGATGGTTTCTTAAGCAGAGGTTTAATTACAGCAACCTTAAAAGCTTTAGGTACATATCCCTGTAACAGAGATAGATTAATCACATCTAAAATGGAGGAGGAGATCAAAGGGAATACCTCCTTAAATAACCTGGTTGGAACTGGATCTAACATACAAGTTGAAGGCTTAGATGAAGACAATAATTTTGCTAATTCAGAAAGTTCAACTGGATCAAAGCAGTCTAAACCCGGTTCAGATTCCATGACTACCTCAGGTACAATCGCGGATAGAGGAGTGCTTATGATCTTATTTTTAATAAGATCAATCTTATTTATAAAGAATCCCATAAAATCATTGCTGCTAAAAGCAGGTGGAATGGACGGTTCAACAGAGCTATGGCTCTGGGTGAGTTTGGCAACTGTATTAAAAAGAAATCTAGGACTATTCTTATTCTCCTCTATTAATGAGGAGAAGTATGCTGCTCTTGCTTTACAAAGGGTCCTCTTATACAGCAGTAAACCATTTTTCCAGACTAGGAAGGACTCCCGCAGGCCTGTGGAGCGATATTTTCTCTCCAGTTTCCTAGCATTTTGCTTCAAAGTACGCAGCTCTGCATTAAACCAAGGAGCAAGCTTTCTATTTTTAACTGTTTTCATTTTCAAAGGAGCTGCGTTATCTAAGGCAGTACGCAGAGAACTAGCAACCCCATCAACAAAATATTCAACCTGTGAAGGGGAATAAGCTATGCTTTTGCACTCTGCAGCACTGCTCAGCGACACAGAGGAGAGAGAAAGTCAAGCAGATTCCTTAAAATTTATAACTGCATTATCTGATAAAGATCTACTAAAATTGAACCTTCTTTTGGGGGAGGAGAACTCTGTTAAAGTAATCCTGAAGGTTATTAGAAAGTGGTCAGAGAGGACAGGGTTGTGAGGAAATACTGTTATTTCTTCACATTCTATGCCGTATGTCAGCACCAGATCCAAAGTATGAAGATGAGAATGTGTGGGACTATTCACATTTTGAACAAAGCCAATAGTGTCTAAGATAGCATTAAAGGCTGCTCTTAAGCTATCGCCTTCAATGTCAGCATGGATGTTAAAATCTCCCACTATGATGACCCTGTCAGTATTTAATACCAAATCAGAAAGGAACTCTGAAAACTCATCTAAAAATTCAGAGTAAGGACCTGGCGGACGATACAAAGTTACAAAAAGAAGAGGTTTTCTTGCCTTGAAATTTGGATGAGGGAAATTAAGGGTTAAATGTTCAAAAGAGTTGTAGGTATTAACTGTTTTGGGAGTAATCAGTAAGTCAGACTGATTGTTGCTACTCCTCCTCCTCGCCCAGAACTTCTGGGCATGTGAAAATTTAAATAGCTTGAAGGAGTTGCCTCGTTTATGCTCACATAATCGTCTTGCTGCAGCCAGGTTTCTGTAAGGCAAAACAAGTCAATGTGATTATCACAAATCAAGTCATTAACTACCAGACTTTTAGAGGAAAGCGATCTTATGTTAAACAGACCGCATTTAATTGTTTTAAATTTTTCCCCAATTGGAGTTATTTTGATTTTAATTAGATTATCATGATTTACTCCTTTGGGAATCTTTGCTAATTTATTAGATTTTGGTCGTGGGCAAGACACTGTCTGGATGGAGTAAAGAGTGGGTAACAGTAGAGAAGCGGCAGAGATGTGTGTTAAACTACAACTCTGCTTCCTGGTCTGCACCCTGGGTGGTCAGGGTTTTGGAGGACTAATAAATGTGGCCAGATTCCTAGAAAGAAGAGCTGCACCATCCAAAGTGGGATGGATGCCGTCTCTCCGAATCAGACCAGGCTTTCCCCAAAACGATTGCCAATTATTAATGTAGCCCACGTTGTTTTCAGGACACCACCTAGACAACCAGCGGTTGAATGACGACATGCGGCTAAACATGTCATCACTGGTCAGATCAGGGAGGGGACCAGAGAAAATTACGGAGTCTGACATTTTTTTGGCAAATTTACACACCGAAGCAACACTAATTTTAGTGACCTCCGATCGGCGTAACCGGGTGTCATTACCACCAGCGTGAATAACAATCTTACTGTATTTAACCTTATCCTTAGCCAGCAGTTTCAGGTAGGATTTGATGTCGCCCGTTCTGGCCCCCGGCAAACATTTGACTATGGTCCCTGGTGTCTCTAATGCCACGTTTCTGACTATGGAGCTGCCAATTACCAGAGTGGGCTTCTCAGTGGGTGTGTCACTGAGTGGGGAAAACCGGTTAGAAACGTGAACGGGTTGGTGGTGACCAGTGGGCAGAGATCCACGACTAGGCTTTCTGCGTACAGTTACCCAATCGCCTGGCTGCTCAGGCACTTTTGGAGGACAGCTACGTGGGGGGCCTACTTTAACTCCTGGATGTTCAACAGCCTGAAGCCTGGATTCTAACTCTGACACCCTCGCTTCCAAAGCTACAAAAATACTACACTTATTACACATCCCATTATCACTAAAGGAGGCAGAGGAATAACTGAGCATCTGACACAGAGAGCAGGAGAGAGGAGAGGAAGAAGGAAGAGTTGGAAAAGAGTCAAGGGAGGGAGAGAGAGAAGCCATAGCAATGCTAAGCTAGCGCTAGCCTAGGCTAGCTACTCCTTGCTATCAGAAATAAAACCGTGTGAAAATGACAAGTGCTCAGTAGAAAAGTGCAGCAGAAGGTGCTATGTTTTAAAGTAGTCAGTTAGAGTTACTTAGATACAGAGATATCACAGAGAAAATAACTTAACTTCAGATGGAGTTCCTCTGGACAGCTGCAGCAGCTGCACACTCAGTTAATCCAAACAGGACAAATCAGCGTTGGCTTTGAGGCGGGTTGAGGTGTGACGCAACTAGAAGCGCCACAGTTCAGTCTAAAGAACATGGCAGCTTCAGCCGATGAAACTAGCGTTAGCGTGGCTATCGAGCAAGTTTTATCGGAATTACAGAGTATTTCTTCACTGAAAGAAGAGCAAAACACTGCTCTGGAGGCTTTTCTCAGAGTATGTCATATGCTTCGTAGATCTGATTGGTTTATTTGGCCCGTCTATCACCAACATAGGCCAATCAGCTAACCAGTATTTTCGCCCCTTCCCAAAATTACTTCAACGGAAGGTTTCCAGATGGATATGCGCAGCAAATCCATCTGGCGGAGTCAGGTTAGTCCATTAGGGAGTTAAAGTAAAAGAAAAAGACCCGATCAGATGATACCAAATCAAACTTTCTTACCTAAATGCAAAACAAGGAGGAAACTTATTCCATGGATCATCTATAAAACTATCAACCAAACATAAAGTTCTTAAAAAAAGAAAAGGACCCTTGTCAGAATTGCTGGCAGCAATCTGAACAATATTCAAGACAGGATGGGTGAAAATAGATTTGAGGCATGTAACGTTTGAAGAGACATGGCCCAAAGATTTGTAGCCATTAATCCAGCAAAATGTGGCTCTAAGAAGCACTGACTCAGGGGGGCTGAATACAAATGCCTTTACCTTTTGATAACAAAAAATGGAATTTTATAATTTTTCTCCCACTTCACAAATATGCACTTGAGTGTTGCCTTAAATGCCAATAAAGCACATTGATGTTTGTTATTATAAATTGAGGAAATATGCAGAAGTTCAGGTGCTATGAATACTTTAGCAAATCACTGTAGAGAGAGCGTATATTTCTTTTGAATCTCATGCACATCATGAATTAAAGTATGGGACAAATGCATATCTTTACTCTGAAATACAGAGAGCTTTCAGTGCAGCAGCAGTGACCCCCAAGCATTGCTTTCAGTTTTATAAATGCCAGGGTACTGCAGTGGGAGGTATAAAACCTGTTGTTTCACTTGACAAAGGAAATTAGAATGGTGTTTTGTTGGAGAAAAGGCTTTAACATCTATAAAAACTGTAATTTATTTCCACTGAGGCTAGCTTTTCTTTTCTGACAGAATGCTGTTTATTTGGAGCTATTTCTTCTTATATTACACCCTATTGGGTCACAACTTGATGTGAATTACTTTCTTTTTCTATTGAAGAAAAGAAACATTTCATTGATTTCCACAATAAAGACTGTGTTTCTATACACCATTGATCACTTGCTCAGGTTTTTATAGTGTACTTTTTTACCAGTAATTCTAGGATAAAACACATCAATAAAATTTATAACACACTGATCAGACAGAGAACATTATGACCTTGTACCATGATAGGCAGGAGATTGTTCTTTGTATCTCAACCCAGTAGTTTTTGGTGGCTTTAAGCCACAATACTACCAAATATTGATACTCTTACATACAAAATGTAAGAGTTGTTTGAATTTGTATCCTCGGTTGTCTGTTCTTAGTAGAGTGGAAGATATCGTAGTGCTCTTACCTATCTTCTTCAACATTCAATGCTGTATGTTCAGAGATACCTTTTCTTCTTTCATTCCTATCCAGTTGGTCCATCTCATCTGATTTATTAACAAGTATTTTTTTTATCCTCACAATTCCCAGTCACAGAATATCAGGGCTTTTTAAACCACAACAACGTGTGAAAATCAAAGCAGAACAGCTTGAAGTGGTTTTTCCATTTTTGAAAAAGAGTAAAAAGATAAGGTGGAAGGTAATTTTTCAAATAGGTTCTGATGTAGCGAATATTTAACTTAATTGTGGAGCTGGTTTTCACTGCCGCTGTCCTCTTACAATAAGTACGGCATTAGAAACAACCTTCATGTTCTATGGCTGTGTCCAAATGTCCTCCCTAATCAATATATAGGGCACTATATAGTGCTTAAGCCATTTTAAATGAGTGTCCAAACATCTAGTGGATGAAAAAGTAGTGGGATCGAAATTTCCCACAATGCACCTTGAAAAGCAGTGATCATCCATGGTCACTAGACAAGCAGATATATCCCAGAATGCTTTGCGAGGAGAGCTCTCCTCATAAAGCATCATGGCATTTGATGTCACAGCATCCCGCTGTCGATGTCAATACTCAATCCGTAGCAGTAGTATGCACCTGTAGTATGCTCACTCCTCCCACACACGGTGGTGCAGTTAGTGTCAACAAATATTTGAACCAAGCATTCTTGAGAAACAAAAATCAATAAATTCCTTATCTTACGACCAGCTCAGACGAAACTAATATAAAATCATGCCAATAGATAACATATGTCAGGCACACTTGCTTTTATGCAATTTTAAGCTATTTTCAAATTTTATGATATTTTTAAAGACAAAAGTTGGGACTTTTCTTCAATAGCTTCCAGGTCATGTGACCCACTGACTCCAAAACTATGTCAAATTGTTTCACTACATTAGCCTGATGGGCACAGTCATTTTTATTCTATTTCAAGTCTAAATAAAATAACAATATACTAATATATTAAAAAGTACAAAATAGTTTATGAATAATTTGTCAATGAAACAGATGTTATTTGCATACACAACATCAAGATTTTTAAGGAAATGTAGGTCTGTTTACATAACTATATTTCCATCCTGATATTTAGGGTATTTATGTACATTCAGCCAAAATGCAGGAGCTGGAAATTGCACCTGTTTTATATATGCAAATGCATTTTGGTCCAAAAAAAGCATCTTAGGCCACATGACCCTCAAGTTTTTTGGTTGCATTCTTGCATTATTTACAACCTCATATTGTGATAACTTTCATTTAACAGAACTCTTATTTTTAACAAAGCAGTTTTACATGTGAACCATCAGTATGGCTGCATGTTCACAGTTTACTCTGAAATCTGCAGCATAATAATTGGTGTCTGTCTGTGTACAGGTTTGTGAGTAGGAGGTAATGGTTGCACTGGTGCATTGGGTTGGGCTGTCCCTATTGTTTAGAGACCTCTCCACCATCTGCTAGACTGTGCCTGGCCTCTGTGCCTGATCTTGCCTGACAAAGAGCAGATGTTTCCTCTCTCTCTTGCTCCCCATCAGGACCTACTGTATCCTGCACTATTTCAGCCCACTTTGGCTCAAACTCATAAAGTGAACACGTGCTGCACCCCTAATTAGAACCCTTGCTCATCAAGATAAGGTCCAAACAGGTTTTATCATTTTATGTTGCTTTTACTACCACACTCACATAGATTTATATTTTGGCTTTGGAAATATCAAAACTTATTGAATTAATCAATTACCTACAAACTTGCAGGTGTTCTCTAAGATGCACCTCATGTTTAATTTTTAGTTTCAAATGTACAGGTAAGGAAAAAAAAAATTAAAAGTTAATAACCATACTTATCAAGAAATATCTACTTACTTTACTGTAGATAGAGGAATCATTTCTGCACATGTGGAAAAATGTCATTTACAGTACTATGAACAATTTATTTCTCCCTCGTATATTTTGGTTTTGTCAGATCATCAACATTACTTAATATGAGAAATAAATGTGTTTTTTTTCAGCCTCATAAAGGGCTTTTCCAGTAATAATAGTCTCTTTAAGGTCATTTTACAAGCAGTTGGTAGTCTGCAACATAATTAACAATGGCATTGTCTACTGTCTGTAAACCTAAAAATGACATTTTTTCTAGATTGCCAATTCAATTCAGATTATTTATATAGTACCAATTTAAACCCATGTCATGGCAAAGACCTTTACAGAGATAATTCAACCAGATCATACAGTCAGATTGGTTCAAGTTTTCTATGTAAGGAAAACCAGCTGATTGCATCGACTTATTGCCTCGAAAGCAATTCTTCACACCAAGCATGCTTGTAGCGACAGTGGAGAGGAAAACTCCCTTTTAACAGGACGTATCCTCCGGCAGAACAAGTCTCAGTGCGAGCGGCCATCTGCTGAGGCCGAGTGGGGTTCAAGGAGACAGGTAGAAAGAAGTAGAGATATAAAAGGCAGTTGTCAACCAGTTCCACAGGCGGCCCCGTCCAGGAAAGACACAGCCAGGCAGACGAGTTCCGAGCCATGCCATCCGTGATTGGATGCCCTCTGGACTCAGTGGAGGAGGTGGGAAACTAAAGGATCCTAACTAAATTAACATTTCTGTTGGATAATGTCTCCCACCCCATGCATGAAGCTGGTGCAGAACTAGAGATCTCCTTCAGTGACAGACTGAACACCCTAAATGCACCAGCAAGCGTTATCACGGATCCGTCCTCCCAGCAGCTGTAAGACATTTATAACCATCACTGTTCCCAACAGCCTCAATAAGTTGTTACATTCATGCTGATTTTTGCACAGTTTCTACCTTATTCAGTTAAATAACTTGCTGCTTTTTCCCATAATAGCTTCATCTGGTCTGTTCCTGTTTGGCTGTGACTCCATCCTGGAGAGAAATAACAGCTGTTCTGCTTCCATCAACACCTTTGTTTATAGATGCTGGAGATCGGCCTGTTTTCCAGTGTGGTCCTGTTTCTCTGACTGTGACTAACTGGATGTGCTCTCTTCATCCTCTGATATGGGAGCTGACGCAGCGTTCCTCTGCCTGGCTGTGTGTTTCCTGGACGGGGCCGCCCTTTGCAGCTGCTTTTTCTATCTCTGCTTCTGTCTCCTTGAACCCCAGTCGGCCTCAGCAGATGGCCGCTCACACTGAGCCTGGTTCTGCTGGAGGTTTCTTCCTGTTAAGAGGAAGTTTTTTCCTCTCCACTGTCGCTACAAGCATGCTTAGTGTCAGAGATTGCATTTGAGTCAATTAGTCGATGCAATCAACTGGTTTTTCTTAGATAGAAATCTTTGAATCCATTTGACTGGATGATCTGGCTGAACTGTAAAGTGACTTGAGATAACGTGTTGTTAATTGGTGCTATAGAAATAAACTGAATAGAATTTTGCACATCTCTGATGTTGCTGCTACTTTCAAATAACCATTACTACAAAAATATCCATATCTGTAAATTGGTTATTTTATTCTCCAGGTGGACAGTATTTATATTGTTAAAACACTTTATTGTACAGTATTTTGTTGTTTCTTTTAACTCTTCACTAGTATGTTATTCTTATACATTTTTCTAAGGTGCACATTTATGTGAAAATTTCTTCTATAATCTTTTCCCTGCTCTAAACACCAGAATTTCCCCACTGTGGGACAATAATTGATTTTCTATTCTATTCTAAGTGGTCATCCAAGAAAATACTTAAGAGAAGGAAATTGTTTGGTAAAAGGCGGAAAGCTCACCTACTCAATGTGCCAAGGTTATGATTTAAGACATAAATATTAAATGATCAGACAGACAAGAATGATAATCATATATATGTTTATCATATATATGCATATAAATGGTCATTTTGTGCCGATTAGAACTGGTAGCCAACCTCTAGCAGTAGCCAGGATATGTATAGCAAAAGGTCTCCCAGTAAAGGAGAGTGTGTGGTTTCTTAGTCTGTGGTTTTTGAACTTAATGTGGTGGAAGTTGAATATCATTTCTCCTTTATTGCCCCTGGTATTCTGATCTGAGAATTTCCTTTTTTGAAAGTATAAATAAAGGAAATGTAGACATATTTTGACTATCTAAGGATGAAATTCTTAGTTGGATGTTTGACAGATATATTTGCTACTTTTCTTTGTAAATCCTTGGATAGAAGATAAAGAGTGCCTTATCCATGTTGTGCATAAACATTTACTTTGATTTCTATTTGCACATTTTGTTTTTGTATGTTTTCTTTTTTGTATTATTTGTATGTCCATGTAGGCTGGGCACCATTGGCACGACATTAAAATCAAATCAATTCAATAAGCTCAAGGGTATTTCTTGAATTTTAAAGACTTGAATAAGTTAAGATATTCAGATTAAAAAAGAATGAACTAAATGAACTCTGTTAGCCTATTTTCCTAATAATAATGGCTAAAGAAACTCTTTCTTTTCTCCTTTTATTTGCTTTTGTTTCCTGGTAGAGTCATTGGGCATCTACTTGGCTTATTTTATCTATGATTGACCAAAGTAAATGACTCTGTTTAGTCTTGAAGTTAATAGAACCATCTTTGAAGCGACTGCTTACAATTTGACTTAAACTCTTATGCAACTTGAAGAACAAAAAATCAATAATAGCAGCAGACTTTCTCAGACCTGGACACAGTACCAGACCAAACAGACCCTCACAATGGCAAGGCAGTTCAAGGTGGAGAAAATGAGGACAGCATCAGAGAAACATAAAATACTATAGAATCAGTTCTTTTTTTTTTTTTTCATATATTGCTCAATTACACCATAGCCTACTGTAGAACCACAGACAGCAATTATTTTATCAGTTGTAACTCTGAAACTGTGCGTCAGATTTCATCTTCATATCCAGTTTTGAATCCTTATCCAACCAGGGTTTACATTAGCATTGAGGGGACAGCATTTCCCCATTGTTGCTTTAACACTTTGTTGCTGTCCATTCACTTCACACTAGTAGCAGCTGCAGCTTTCACCCCTACAATATATTCTCAAAAACATCAGGAAAAATGTGCTGCTTGAATGGTCTTCTTTATGAGGAATTATTAAAAGAAAAACAGGAAAGTAGTCTTTAAGGTGCAAATGTTTTTTTAATTTTAATATTTTTTTCAATTTTAAATTCAATTTCAGTACATACTAAAAAGAATTCCTGGAAAATTATACCAGGCAGGTTTAACAAACAAGTTACACGAATAGTAAAACCCTCAAGAACATTTTACTAACACAAACTGAGGGACCAGGCTGAGGTAGGAATTTAAGGTTACTGAAGTGCGGATTTTTTTTACTGAAAGCCGGCGGGCAAAGTTTGCAGAGAAATGTAAGATTGTTGCCATCATCCTCACCGACCACCTGGTCATAAAACTGTTTTAAGTGATCATACTGCTGCCTTGTCGCCTCCACGGTCGCCTCCATGCTGCTTTGGCTTCCACGCTGCATTTTGTTTTGATGAAGCACGCGGCTGTAGGCTACGACGCTGGTAGCTGGTGTTGCCAGATTGGGTGTTTTTCCCGCTACATATTAAGGCCTGTTTACGGTGTGATTTAGCTGGGGTTTCGCCTGGAGGGCTCTATAGAAATCTGGCAACCTATTGAACGAAGTTGAACTGAGAGAGCGTGCCGTTCACAGACACCAGAATGAACGAGTTCACAATAACGTTCATCAGGCAGTAATGCAGTACGTTCAGTTCACGTTCGCCCAAAGAGTTCATGAACTTTCGTTCAATGAACGCGTTCAGGCACAACACTGCTATTAATAATGCCTAAAACTTCAAAAGTAAAGATTTTTCCCCCCCGAAACAACTATAATAGAGCTCCGCTGGTAGTTTTGTTTTGAAAATGCAAAGAAAGCGGGCTCTTAATCCCATTATTAATCAGCTTTCTCGTTTTCTCATCACAGTGAAGAAACCACAAATCATTAAGCAAGCTGGTCTTTCTGTAAACTCTCACCATTTCAAGACAAACAGGAGAAGATGGATGTGTTTGTTGTAGGCTTCAGGATGTATTACATAGTAGTTTACAACACAAATAATCTCTGTTAATATTTTGTGTCCCAAAATTCAAAAACTTGTAAAAATATTTAGTTTCGGATTATTTCCGATCTGTTATTTGTTAGTCAATGGTAAAAGTTACAAGGCTGCAAAATAAGTGCTGTCATCAGTATAATTATTAAAATCACTGATTGTAAAAACATTTTTCAACTTTTTCAGCATAAGAAGTTACTAAAATGGCCAGGAGTATGTAAAACAAAATCTGGCACACAGTATAAAAAGAATAAGATAAAGAGACCTTAACAATTATTCAAACCAAGATGTTTGTGGGTTTATTACTTTATAAGGGAAACTCTCTGTGAATGCCACTGAAAAACCTCATTTATGATGGGATGGACAGAGCATCAATCAGAACAGTGTTCATTTAAATAAATAAACTCTCCTTTTCTCTGTCATGAATCCATAAGGAACAGGAAATAAAGATTTTTCCTGGTAAAAAGTTTATTCAGGATGGAAAATGTATTTGTTATTGAACGGACATTCAATTGATTTAACTGAGACAAAGGTGACATCACTTAGACACAGTGGGATTGCTTAGAGGAAAGCAATGTGATAATTTCGTCTCTAGCTGAGTCAGGAAGTCACATGTTGGTTTGGCAAGGTAAACAAAGGAAGGCATGGTGACAAACAATCCCACAGTTCCCATTTGCAACATTGCACTGGCTCTTGGACGCTGGCTTACAGGAATTAGCAAGGAGGAAGAGGGAGCATTCACGCCACAGCGCCCATTAAGAAGAGAAATCTTCAGTAGACCTGGCCTGGCATAACAAGCCTTGACATTGGTCTTCATCTAATTTTGACATTGGACCTATGCCTTCACTTTTTGAGACAGCAAGAAGTACTTGGGTGAATCAATAGAGGGAAAAATAGGAGGTGGAAAAGTTTGTTTGTACTTTTCCATTCCCTAAAGGGGGATTTCATTGAGTACATTATGCCAAATAAAATTCTAGGTTGCAACTCTGGGCAGCAGAGAGGTACCCTATTGATACTTGGGCTGATATGACAAAAACATCATGTGAAGACATTCAATAAGAATTTACATGGGAGTGGAGAAGTGAAGTGGCCAGACACATGCACCATCTTGCTCAAGGCCATTTCACCAAGCAGCCAGATAGTACTGCTCTGCTGGACTGAAGAATCAATGCTATGCAGTAAGTGACTGAAACTCAGACATTTATGTGATGATGGACAAAAGAGCTAAAGCATTCTCGCCAAGAGAAAACATACTGCAGCGCTCATTCAAGCTATATTATGAGAGAATATTGCTTTTTCAAAGCTGTAGTAGACTGTACAGAGTGTGAGCTCACTTTTTCCAGGTTGCCACTGCAAGGCATTACAACTTGCACACAGACTGGGCAGAGTATGTATCTTGAAGCAACCAGGATTTCGCATCCTATTTCTCAAGAGCTAAAATCCCAGGATAAGAGATAAAGCCAGCAAAACACAGCCCATTTTTCAACACTTAACCCTCCTCTACCTGCCCCTCACCTCGCTGCTGAGGCAAACAAGCATAGCTATTTGAGGAGACCAGATTTGGAGAAGTCACCTTGTTCTGCCTTGTGCTAACTGATTAGAAATCACAAAACTGCAAGAGAAGTCAATGAATCTCAGAGAAAAAGGCTTTGAAGCCTTCAAGATGGCACAGGAAAATATGTCTAAATAATATGTTTGTTTTGTGCCATAAGTGTACCTGGAGCCGCAGAAAGAAGTAGGCTAATGCAGGTGGATTCAGTTAAAGAAGAGGAGAAACAAGTGGGGCAGCAGGGACAGACTGAGGAGATCAGAATAGCTACTAAGAGAACAGTAAGAAGAAACAGAAAATATTTGCCTCGGCAGAACTTTTTGTCCCTGTTCTAAGCATAGTGGTAAGGGAATGGGATGCAGTACCGGAATTCATCCATTTTACATCTATCCATCCATCCTTTTTCTGACACGCCCAATCCCAAGTGGGGTTGCGAGGGGTGATGGTGCCTATCTCCAGCTTTCTACGGGTGAGAGGCGAGGTACACCCTGGACAGGTCACCAGTCCATTGCAGGGCAACACAGAGACAAACAGGACAAATAACCATTCACGCACACATTCACACCTAAGGAGAATTTAGAGAAGCCAATTAACCTAACAGTCATGTTTTTGGACTGCACTGTAAAAATAATTAGGGTGGTTAAACTTAAAAACTTGAGTTAAGCAGCTGCCTTAAAAGCACAAGTTAACACAACTTGAAATAATGTTTTTTTCCAACTTAGGATGGCAAGCTAGAAAAGTAGCTCAATTGCTGATAATTCATTGATTAAATATGATACCATAAGTTGAAATGACTGACTATAGAACATTATTCATTCTTTATAAATTGAGTACTCTTGTCAAGTAAAATTACAATCATATTCTATTTGAACTCAAATAATTAAATTATACCACTTGTCTAACTAATGACTACTAGTTGTATGAACTTCATACTCCAAGTTTAAAGGCCTTGCAAAGTTACATTATCCATAAAAAAAACTTGTTTTATTTTGTTGAAGTAGCAAACAATTATATATACTTTCAACTCTCATTTTAAAGTTAAACTGACTAACTGTATTCATACCAATTCCCTTTTTGAGTTAATTTAACTCAAGAGTTTAAGGCAGCTACTGAACTTCAAATTGCAATTTAAGTAAACTAACATTTCCAAATATTGCTCACTTTCTCCATTAACAATGCCAAGTTTACCAGTTTTCTAAAAATAATTACACCAATACGCTTCCATTTCAGATTATACATTTTTCTTTCTCTATCAAATATGAGACAAGCCTTAAATCAAGTGTAAAAAGAAAACATTTGTTCGAGACAAGCAGAAGTGTTAACATTTATTATAGGACCAAAGCAGAAATAAATTTTTTGACAAATAACAGAAATATTTTTTATATAAATCTCAATAAATAAATGCACTTAAAAGGCACCAATTAAAAACTCTACCTAAAGTTTTATTGTGAAAAATTTGTGAGGTATGGTGCATTTTAAGTGCATTTTATTGGCGAGTTTCAGTCCTCCATATAGACCATTATTTTACAAAACATTCTAACAACGTTGAACAGTACCAGTCCAAAGTCAATACAACTAGCTACCATCTCTCAAAAACAGTCCAAAAAGTGCAAAATGATCAGTGTTTTAACAAACTCACAACAATCCTGAGAGGTTTTTCCACAGATTCAGCACAATGCTAAATGTTTTAGTGCATAACCATTAGTATTAACATTTAGTGCATAGAACAAACTGAACAAATTCTTACAGGAACTCTTATTTAAGAAAACAAAACTGTAAACATACCAGATGTTACAGTTTGCACCTCAGGATTTTGTTTCTCAAACCATGTACTCGAGCTGAGGCCTGGTCTGGACTGATCTTCATCACCACTCTCTGAAGAAACTCGAACGAATACTTCATGTCATTTGGATACTTGAGATTGATACAGTAGATGACACCCATAAGCATAGCAAAGCCAACTGTCACATCTTTAATATTGTGAAGCACAATGGTCTCCTCCACCACAACTGCCACGTCGAAGACCTCGTGTGGTCAAATTCTTAAAATGTCAAAAGAAATGAAAGAAAATGCAAATCAGGCATGTTTCCATCAAGTGGCTTTGAGCAAAATCAATCATGATAGACAAAGTAATTACATCAGAATTTGATGTTATGCATGGCTGTAGTAAACAGGAAGTAATGTCTCTTAAGGACTAAAAATAAGTTTTTGCAAACACAAATGCTACAAAAAGACTTTTAAGAAATGATATCAAGAAAGAGGAATAATTAAATATGTAAACAGTTTTTGTAATAACATTTGTTAGTCTTACATCACTCATCCTGATGACAGTTGATGGATCTTCCCCAGATATGTAGCGTGGCAAACCAAGCAGAGCAGCAGCCCTTCTCCTTTCATTCGTGTCCTGTAAGAGATAAGACATGCAGTAAGATGAATATATTTTAACAAAAATAACAAATTATGCCTAGTTTTCTAGCCATCTTCAGTTCTGCTCACATCTTTTGCAAGGCAGTCCAAAATGTCTTTGAGTGGCTGCTTCTTCCCAGATTTGGTTGCTGCTTTGTAGACCTCCAGCAGTCTCAGAACCAGGCCATCAAGTCCGTCAACAAAAGATTTCAGAAGGTCTGTGGTGACGATTCTTGTAAATTCTGCCCTAATCTGAGGTGATAGAATATAAAACTCATCAGGACACAGTTAACTCAGTATTAAATCACTAAATCTCTTGGTGAAACTAATTCAGATGTGCGATTACCTGTCTCTCATGGAACAGAGCAGGCCATCGGGACATGAGCTCTGTGATGTGTGGTTGATCTACAATGTCTTTCCTACGCTGAGAAAATGTAGCAACCATCAAATCCTCAAGCAGCTGATGATTTGGGTCTTTCTTCTGCATTTCAGCCTCCATTATCTTGCGCTTCACCTCCATGTTTTCGGGACTCTGTCCTTCAGGTGGATCAGGACAGTAGTTCACCTCCCCCTTCTTTGACTTTTTGACAGTTTCCCCTTTTGAACTTCCAGATTTTCGTTTGTTTATGACCACCTAAGGGCATCCTGCTGAGCTTAATTTATGCCTGTAGTTTCCCATTTTAAATTTCAGACTGTGAAACCATGAGTACCATCCCTTTTCTGATCCTGGGTCTCGCAGACAGGGATGCCTTTCCACCAGTGTTTTGGCCACATTTTCATAGTGTTGCCTGTCAGGATAAGCAGTAATCTTTGACATACAGTCTGCAAGTGTGTCAAGGATATTAGTCTTCAAAGTTTTAGAAATCACCATCACAGATCCATCCATAGTATTTCTACAATCAGCTTCTTTCAGTTGCAGCTCCACATCATGGGAAAACTTTGGAATCGGGAAGGAGTCAGGCCATTTAACAAAATCTGCACTACCTGGAGAAGAGAGGCTTCCAGTGTCCAGTGTAGAATCCGTGGAGTCATCAGCTGTGAACAATACTTTCAAAGTTGCACGGTCCACAGGAAGGTCTTTGATGCCTGTTAAGTTGCACAACTGATTATTGAAATCAGGATCCTCAAACTGCAAAATGAATCCTCCTCTTAGGGCAAGGTTGGTTCGTAACACCTGGTACAGTTCCTCAACACTTGAGGGGATGTCTTCAATTGAAAGACGCCTGATTTCACTTTCTGAAACTATGACACGCAGCAGCATTGTAGACAACTTAGACCTGAAAAATTTGCACGTTAAGAATAAGAGCCTATGGTACAGTGACAAGACACTACATTCATGAGGAGACGAGACAAAATATTGGATTAATGATAACACAAGGTTTTACAATTTAAAGGAATCATCACTGACTAAATGGGGGCTGCAGTTTGACAGTAAAAAAAAAAAAGTTTACTTTATCAATTAACTTAACTTGTTACTCAATATAACAATGGGCTTAAAATAAATCTATGAAAAACAAAACAAAAAAGTATTTTAACATTTAAGATAATCAGTAACAGCATTGCATTGTAAATTTCAACCAGGAAAAAATTATTTCCTTCTGCATATAGTCTTTAATGATTACACGTGCACTCCATTTTCTATTTCATTTTTATTACAAGTATATGGTTTACAACAGTTTTCAATGGGATGAGAACATTTGGACACTGTGAAACAATGAGAGATTTTTTTAAGGCACGTGTGGAAAAGAACAAGGATCTGTTTGCTTTCAGAGGAAGGAGTAGACACTGCTGTCAGCCACCAGCTTTCAAGCAAACGTTTGTGTTTTATTATTAGTTTTAGATCAATATCACTGGCGATATTCTGCTATAACATGTCAAGTAAAGAATAAAACAGTAAAGCTCAACTTTTATACACGTAAAACCTTTCAAATTTAAAGTTCTACACGTTGGAATTGAAGCGGAGTTAACTCGGGTTGTTCTTCCTACTCCGTGCGCGCTCCCGACGAGGGGATACAAATTTTCGCAGGGATAACTACCTTGGCACGACACCTGTCCGGTAATTTCGCATTCTTCTTACTTTTTTCCATATAGTCAGAGAAACAAACTCAATCCTGTTGTCCTTCGTTTAGCTATGCTGCAGTTGTTTACACTACGCCTTTTCCACCAAAAATGGCGTCTTAGCAACAAATGTCACGTGACTGGTGGAGACTGATACTCTTGGGCACGTGCCCAGACTGAGCAAAGACAAACGCTTGATAAATAATTACTGTAAAATTCATAATATAGTTTAATCTGCAATTGCCGCTGGAGGTAGTTTCCTCTCTTTAATAGTGAAATTGCATTTGTCACCGGCAACCAGAAACGGGACACAGGTGCCCACCAACACATTAAACAAAGGACAAGGCTTACTGACAAGAAACACAACTAATTACAGACGCACAGCCTTTCCCGAAGCCGCTAACTCACCTGCAGTCAGCACGTCAATGCAAAACTTTGACCAAGCGCCACATATGTGTTTCTGAGGAAGTGTAAAATACCAAAATCGTGGTAGCTGCTTGCATTTTCTCTTAAGAAAAGTTCATAAGCGCAACCGAGTAGCATACTGCGTTTAGCTAGGCTCAACTGCATTAACTAACTCCTGCCCTCGACAATTAGCAAGCTGTTGTTTTATGTACTGTGTTTAAACATGTAACAGATACACAAACTTTTAGCTCTTAACATATTTTAAAAATGGGTGGCATTATAAAAAAAAGACAAATGAATCTTACCTTATTTCTATGACTCCAGCTCGCTTCGTATTTCCAAAAAATGTCCCGCAGAATTTGAACGCCTTTGGGACTGAGGTCTTTGAAAAATGGTATTCATCCGCGACTTCGCTTTCGACGTCCTTAATGTGGTCAGGTGGTGTTCCTCTTCTTGATTTAATATGCAGTTCTAACTGGGATGGATAACTTTATAAAGTCTAACAAAATCTTACATCACATTCAGTTCCTTATCAGATAAAGAGCGAATTTCCGGCACTATTTGGATCTCGCATTAATATTGCCAGCGGTGATCAGTTTTTATAAGATCCGTTTACCTTTTTCAAACTCAGATTGTCAAGTTATGTTCACACATTTAAATTTATGTTTCACTAAACTGACTCACATCCTCGAGTTGAAATGCCAGTAACTCCGAAAATTACGTTGAAATTACAAAACTCATTATGTTAATTGGAAGTAATTTATAGAAAAACGTTATGATAACTAATCGAGAGTATGACTTTTAACAGTGTGTGGGAGGAAGCCAGAGTACCCGGAGAGAACCCACGCATGCTCAGGGAGAACATGCAAACCCCAGACCTTCTTGCTGCAAGGCAGCAGTGCTACCCACTGCTTTACTGAGCAGCCCAATTCAGAAACAGAAAAAAAAAAAAAAATAACATATATATATATATATATATATATGCATATACACTACTCAAAAAATTAAAGGAACACTTTGTAATCAGGGTATAGCATCAAGTTAATTAAACTTCTGGAATAATGATTTTGTCAGGTAAGTAGCAGAGGGGGTTGTTAATCAGTTTCAGCTGCTTTTTTTGTTAGTGAAATTAACAACAGGTGCACTAGAGGGGTAACAAAGAGACAACCATCAAAACAGGACTGGTTTTACAGGTGGAGGTCACTGACATTTTTTCCCCTCCTCATCTTTTCTAACTCCTTTTCACCAGTTCTGGATTTGGCTAGGGTCACTATCACTACTGTTAGCATGAGGCGCTACCTGAACTCTACAGAGCTTGCACAGGCAGTCCAACTCCTCCAGGATGGCACATCAATATGTGCCATTCCCAGAAGGTTTGCTGTGTCTCCCAGCACAATCTCAAGAACATGGAGGAGATTCCAGGAGACAGGCAGTTACTCCAGGAGAGCTGGACAGGGCCTTAGAAGGTCTACAACCCATCAGCAGGACCAGTATCTTCTCCTTTTTGCAAGGAGGAGCAGGAGGAGCACTGCCAGAGCCCTACAAAATGACCTCCAGCTGGCTACTGGTGTTGAATTACTCCGACCAAACAATCAGAAACAGACTTCACGAGGGTGGCCTGAGGGTCTGACTTCCTCTAGTGGGCCCTGTGCTCACTGCCCGGCACCGTGGAGCTCGATTGGCATTTTGCCACAGAACACCGGAATTGGTGCCCTGTGCTTTTCTGGAGAAGTCTGGAGAAGCCGTGGAGAACGTTATGCTGCCTGTAACATCGTGATGGTCTGGGGAGGCATATCCATGGAGGGACGCACAGACCTATGCAGGCTAAACAACGGCACCCTGACTGCCATTAGGCATCGGGATGAAATTCTTGCACCCATTGTCAGACCCTATGCTGGTGCAGTGGGTCCTGGGTTCCTCCTGGTGCACGACAATGTGAACCATGTGGCGAGAGTATGCAGGCAGTTCCCGGAGGATGAAGGAATTGATACCATTGATTGGCCCCATGAACACCTCTGGGACATTATGTTTCGACCCATCCGACAACGCCAGGTTGCACCTCAAACTGCCCAGGAGCTCAGTGATGCCCTGGTGCAGATCTGGGAGGAGATACCCCAGGGAGCCTTCCGTCGTCTCATTAGGAGCATACCCCAACGTTGTCAGGCATGCATACACGCACCTGGGGGCCATACAAATTACTGAATACCATTTTGAGTTGCTGCAATGAAATTTCAGCAAAATGGACTAGCCTGTCGCATCATTTTTTCACTGTAATTTTTGGGGTGTCTTTAAATTCAGCGCTCTGTAGGTTGATAATTTTCATTTCTATCAAATGATGTGGCATCCTTTTGTTCCTAACACATCACCCAGTCCATATCAATATAAATAAACAGCATGATTTTTTTCCCCGCATTGAGATCTGATGTGTTCCTTTAATTTTTTTAGCAGGTTGGCTGGGATTGGCTGAAAGCGTATTATGGAAGGCACGTACTAGCTAGCAAGTCACCCAATCAGCTCGAGGTATTGTACTAAACGTCCCTCCTTTTCACGGACAGACTGAACGCCAGCCATCCCAAATTGATAACGTAGAACTCAACTCAGGTCTACATATATCAATCTGGCTGCTGCCAGTGTCAGGACTCCAGTCTGTGTGTTTGTTTTTTTTGTGTTGTTCTCCCTTCCACCAGCAGGAGGCGCCTTGTTCTGGTCCGCCTCCTCACACACCTGCTGACGGTTACCTCGTTACCGGAGTGCTCTTAAGCTGCTGATTGCCACTACCTCGACGCCAGAGTGTTTGCCAGTTTCTGGTACTCTAGCCAAGCTGAGTTTTTGCTGAGTAAGAGTAACCACAAAGTAAGAGTTCTTGTTTACCTGAGTTTTAACTTCGTTTTTGTCTTTGCCTCTCGGCAGGAAGTCATCCTGTAAACTGGACCTTTTCAGACCATCTCTCCCTGGAGGAATCTACTGAGCCTCAAACCGAGCTGGAGATTCAAACTGGAGGTTTGGATCCTGTTTCCACGAGAGGACGTTGAGTTAACTCTCTGAGCAAGGAAATCATCTTCACTACGACCCATTTGAGTACAGCAGGAAATCTGAGTGGCAGTCAGTTTCTCCATTCACCAACAACCATCCGAGTTCTGGGTAAACCCTGTTCCACCCTCCACCGAATCAGAATAACACTGGACAACAGCACACAGATTGGAGTCAAAGATCCTACAACTTCTCTGGAAACGTGAGTCTACAACCAGACCTTCTTCTCCAAATCCACGAATGAAATTTCCCACTGAGCCTCGACTAATCGTTTGTCTTCCCTTCACCTTCCAGTTCCGGTTGAGCTGAGTTCACAGCAACTCAGCACCGAGCCTTATCTCTTCAATAAAACCTGTTAAACCTTTCCTTGGTCTCTCTGTTTGGTCTTCTGCATTTTGGGTCAGACCTTTAGTAAAATCATGACAGCCAGGTTACTCAAATGCTGTAAAAGCCTGTTAATTATCTTTTCATTCAGGTCAGGTGTGTGGAGGCAGGGAAACACCTAAAACGTGAAGGAAAGTGTGCCCTGAGGACCAGGGTTAAGAAACTCTGGTTTAAAGCATCCATGTGTTACTAACTTTTTTGAAACGACGTAATGAAATAAAAAAGAAATATCTGCAACACACTCCATCTATGCTGAATGAGCTTGAGATATGTTGCAAAGAAAATAGGTAGGCTACAATGTATCTACTAATGCCACACTTTTCAGATTTTAATTAAAAAGTAATAAATAAAAAAATAATAATTTCCCATCATATATAGGTAAGTGCCATTTTATTGTTATCTACTTTAAGGGGTATATACAGTTTTGCAAACCACTTTTTATATCATAGGGACATTTTTTAACCAGTGAACAAGGATACAAGTACAAAAGGGTAAGAAAAAGTACATTAAAGCTCTTCAGTTCAAGACCCAACAGGGGTGCATTTAGAGATGGAACATTTTTTTGTCCTGTCAAAGGAGACGGAGCGGTAGCCATATTACAGCAGACAGGGTTCTGTATTTGTGTGTTTGAAATGTTATCCCATTCAGCTGAAGAATAAGAAAGAAAGCTCAGCCAAGATGATCCCATTTTAGGCTTTTACAATCCCCTCTCTTCATCTCTCCAGGGGCTTTGGTGAATCATCTTAGCCCACGATGATTCATTGGTTTAGAAACTGAAATCTTTTTTTGAGCAATTAAGTGCAGTTCTTTTTTCTCTCCCATCTTCCATTTTGACACACGAGAGACAAAGCTGGTGTACATCTGAGAGGAATTAATCAACAGCACACTGTAGGAGAACAACATAAAATGCTAAAATGGGGCTTACTGTAGCTTATGAGTGATTATCGGGATCTTGAGTTAGCCGTGAATATTGCAATTTGAACAAACTGAGGGATGCAACATATAATCAATAGACGTAAGCAGGAGTCTGTGAGGCGACACTTAATGCTTCCATAGTAGCTACAGTAATAGCAATAAGTTTATAAAAACCTATCTACACATTGTTACAATTCAGTTTTTGGCAGAAAACAACAATTCTGGTCATAGTTACGCCAGACACATAACCCGCCATGTGACTGTTGCGGAAAATTTACCAATCTTGAACTATGATATTGGATGTTTTGAAGCTCAATATACCCCCAAAACCCTCCAGGGTGATAACCAGGCCACAAAATAACAGAAAAAAAAAATCCAGTGGAATCTGATTGCATCTCTGGAAAGCAGCCGTAGGGCATTGACGTCCCTCTACCAGAGACTCCTGGAACCAGCCAGATATTGAACATTTTTGTTCCGACCAGACTAAACTTTTAACTTTTTTTTTTCTCTAAAACTGGGGACAAATACATTCTGTGCCAGAATTTTAGTGGATAAGTGTTATAGTTATTTTGGTTGTGATTAATGTGACTCTGAGACGGTGACCATTTGCAAGCAGGAGTGGTATGGCTCGAGGGCAGTGGCGTCAGAAGCACTTCTAAATGGCCCCATTTTCCACAGGAGAAGAGGCTAAAGTGCAATTTACAAGCCACATGCGGCTGTAAAATTATTATTTTCTTCACACTGTTGTCAACCTTATCAGCCTGACTAAAAATGTAAGCAATAATAAAGTTTTTTTTATCATCTAATACAGAAACTTACATGCAAAAAGCAGCCCGAAGCATGTTATTTAAAAATAAAAAAATCAGAGGCATAGGCTACTTTAAATATGTTAGCATTACAAGTCTTTTATAAATTAAGAGTGACTGGCAAAGTGTCTTTATTGCAATCCAAAATATTTTTAACCTAATTGACAACAGACCACAAACATTTGTGACCATAGAGCATTAACCAAAATGATTTTAATTACGTTTTATCAGACTTATGAGAGTTTATTTTGTTTTTTTGTGAAACCTGATGTTGTGTTTCTGTTTCTTTGTAGCCCAAACTGGAGCGTATACATTAGAAACTAATCCTAAATTGGAAACAATGTTGCATATCTACGTGCATAATATGGGGGTTAAACGACCATATTACGAATACGCTGTAAATAATTTTACTGCACAGCAAAATTGCGCACACGCATGCCGCTTCGCTGTGCTTACATGCTGCAACATGTCCAGTGTATTTACTGCTTTATTGTGTGTGTGAATTTACTTTCTAAACATTTAAATCAAGCCTGAATAATTAGACACCTAATTTTGTTTTTTAATATGGGACAGGTTTTTTTTTAAAGGACAGTTGGCAAACCTACATAGCTACCTTATTAAGAGATTTTATGAAACATTTTATTCTCATTTATCTTTATCAGTCGTTAAATCCAGGATATTTCCAGTGACAGCTTTTGCCAGAGACAAATGATCCATAATGGAGACTCTCTTTGGAAAATAGAGAGGTCTGATCACCCTAAATCTCTCCAAAATGTTTGTTTAGTTCAGCATCTATTAACATGATCTAGGGCCCATTTATGAAAAGGCTATATGATAAAGCTAGGCATAATGAGGTCATGGAGGGACTTATGTTACATTGGTTAAATTTACCTGTACATCAGGCATCCACGTTAGGCATAAATATATAGAGTATATATGTATATATATATATATATATATATTGTAAGAAGTGTTTTTAAGGACTTAAAGGAGAAAAGTGTGACTGTTAAATGCATGTATACAGAAAAAACAATAAAGTGCCATTTGCCATGGTGTTTGCTGACGTAGGCACCTTGAATCATAGATTTAAAGTCCATTCTGCTCTCTTGACTGAAGCTGACTGGGTGTCCGCAGGGATTCAACCGACCTCCACAGCACAGCCAAAGGTCACACAGTAGAGGTATGGCTTTCTAATGCAATGCCCTTTTGTATCGTCTGAACTGCCTGCATTGTATTCCCCTCACATAGGCTTCTTGCTGGGAGAGAGGCTTTGAGAAGCGGGATAAGGAGAAAAGCATTGACAGCAGTTCTAAAGGGCAATCATACAGATAATGCAGTCCAATGGCCCTCTTTATTGGGATTAAGGCACCAGCACCTCTGATAATGGATAAACAAAACAACAGGCATTTTCTGTGATGGCCAAAGAACTCAGGGAAAGATGAAACAAGACATGTTAAAGAAAATAATGCTATGTTCTTGGCAAAGTCTCTGGGATGAGCTTTACCTTTTCCTGTTGTGGATATGTGTTTTTAATGGGATACCAACATTATGTTGATAAAATAAAGGAATACATACAAATTGTATTAGATCATTGTTGAGAGAAGTCTGCAGAATACTGATAAAAAGCTCCATTTAAAAATAAAATGTGCAATCCCTAACCACAGGACCCTTTCTTCCCATATATCAGTCTTTTTATAAGACTTTTCAAAAGATAATTTCTAATAGTATGCCGTCGTTTGCAGGATGCATTTTACTGTCACTTGTCAAAGTTGCTGTCAGTGTGCTAAAATGCACCAATAAAGAAAATCTTGCTTTTAATGAGCAACAACTCCATGAGGTCAATTTTTAGAACTCCATAAGGATAAGCAGCTAGGGACCATAGATGGTTAGATGCATATACATTAGTAGCCATTCAGTTCCTTTTTAAACATCTATCTTTGTTCTAAAATATTGTTTCTGTCATGATTTGCGGACGTTAAGATCTAAAGAGAAGCACCTTCCCCTGGTCAGACCCCCTAAAGAACAATTTAAACAGAGAGTAAAATTGCTGCTATTAAGTTGTCTGAACGTTCCATATGGATTTGTGGTCTAAATCAGGCATCCCAAAACTCGGTCCTCAAGGCCCCCTATCCTGCAGGTTTTAGAGGTTTCTCTGCTTCAGCACAGCTGGTTATAATGATTGCAGTAGAGCAAAAGCCTGTTAATCAGCTTTCAATTAAAATCAGCTGTGCTGAAGCAGAGAAACCTCTAAAACCTGCAGGACAGGGGGCCTTGAGGACCGAGTTTGGGGATGCCTGGTCTAAATGATATGTTAAATTGTTTTATACAAAGAAATGCTGTTTTTTTGTTTTTGTTTTTTTTACACAATATCATATAGATGTCTGAAATGGTGAAATATATTTGTTTTTATGGAGACTGCCACTCATTAAGCCCCTTGAGGGTTTTTCGGCAGTTGTCCATCACATTTTCTTTTTTAGTAAAACATTATTCTATTTTTTTGTTTTTGTTGTGAAAATAAAATAAATAAATATATTCATATATATAAATAATTCAGTGGAAGTGTGAAATCAGAGTAAAAAAATATGCAAGCCCAGGAGAAGGAGGGGCTCATTCTAGTCGCTGGAAGTTGGCAGCCATTCGGCTGGCGTTTGACTGGAAGGGCCATTTTAAAAAATTTGGTGGTTGGAACATAACGGAGAGGCCTGTGGTTCAGCAGTATATGATGAAATTTATCGCTAAATAAATAAATAAATAAAAGTTTGTTATCAACAGTGTTGGGCATGTTACTTTGAAAAAGTAATTAGTTATAGTTACGAGTTACTTCTCCCAAAAGGTAACTGAGTTAGTAACTGAGTTACTCCACAATAAAACTAACTAGTTAGTAGTTAGGGTGACCAAACGTCCCTATTTCCCGGGACATATCCGTATTTCACGTCCTGTCCCGGGCGTCCTTGGTTTTTTTTAGAAAGTGAGGAAATGTCCTGATTTCACTGCGCACGACGCTCCATGTGACGTAATCCCTGAGCCGCGTCAGTGCGGGCAGCCCTGTTCTTAATCAGAGGCTCTTGCTCTGTTCGAAAACCTAGGACGTGTCCTCCAAGGACGCGGTCTACCTAGACTGGATCCTTCGAAGTCCTTGAAAATAAGGAGACCAGAAGAGTTTTGGCTGTAAATTCGAACAGGTCCATCCTTCGGCGGGTTTTACCGCCGTATGCTCTGTTGCTTAGCAACCGTGAAAGTTGACACACAAAGCAGGAAAAGAATGAATACCGAGGTTTTCAAAACTGTTTGTTTATTTATTTTTTTTTTTTAAAGTTAAAGTGAACAAAGACTACGCTCACAAGAATCCAGAGTGGAATAAAGGTTCCAACCACCGGGAGCAGGAACAAATAAAATCAAATGTAATGATAGAAACCTTAGTCAGTTAAATAACCTGCTGCTGTCATTCTGCACATCTCTGATGTTGCTGCTATTTTCAAATATCCATTCCTGTAAAAATGTCCATAGCTGCATATTAGTTATTTATTCTCCAGTTTTATATTGTTAAAACACTTTACAGAATTGTATTGTTTATATTTTAACTCTTCCCTATTATGTTATTCTTACACATTTTTCTAAGGTCCACATTTGTGTGACCATTTTCAAAAATCTTTCTGCTGCTGTAAATTTGCCCATTGTGCGACAGTAAAGGGATTTTCTATTCTATAAAAGGGGTAGAAATACACTATATTGCCAAAAGTATTTGCTCACCTGCCTTGACTCACATATGAGCTTAAGTGACATCCCGTTCCTAATCCATAGGGTTCAATATGACGTCGGTCCACCCTTTGCAGCTAGAACAGCTTCAACTCTTCTGGGAAGGCTGTCCACAAGGTTTAGGAGTGTGTTTATGGGAATTTTTGACCATTCTTCCAGAAGCGCATTTGTGAGGTCGCACACTGATGTTGGACGAGAAGGCCTGGCTCTCAGTCTCCGCTCTAATTCATCCCAAAGGTGTTCTATCGGGTTGAGGTCAGGACTCTGTGCAGGCCAGTCAAGTTCATCCACACCAGACTCTGTCATCCATGTCTTTATGGACCTTGCTTTGTGCACTGGTGCACAGTCATGTTGGAAGAGGAAGGGGCCAGCTCCAAACTGTTCCCACAAAGTTGGGAGCATGGAATTGTCCAAAATGTCTTGGTATGCTGAAGCATTCAGAGTTCCTTTCACTGGAACTAAGGGGCCAAGCCCAGCTCCTGAAAAACAACCCCACACCATAATCCCCCCTCCACCAAACTTTACACTTGGCACAATGCAGTCAGACAAGTACCGTTCTCCTGGCAACCGCCAAACCCAGACCCGTCCATCAGATTGCCAGATGGAGAAGCGCGATTCGTCACTCCAGAGAACGCGTCTCCACTGCTCTAGAGTCCAGTGGCGGCGTGCTTTACACCACCGCATCCGACGCTTTGCATTGCACTTGGTTATGTATGGCTTGGATGCAGCTGCTCGACCATGGAAACCCATTCCATGAAGCTCTCTGCGCACTGTTCTTGAGCTAATCTGAAGGCCACATGAAGTTTGGAGGTCTGTAGTGATTGACTCTGCAGAAAGTTGGCGACCTCTTCGCACTATGCGCTTCAGCATCCGCTGACCCCGCTCCGTCAGTTTACGTGGCCTACCACTTCGTGGCTGAGTTGCTGTCGTTCCCAAACACTTCCATTTTCTTATAATACAGCTGACAGTTGACTGTGGAATATTTAGGAGCGAGGAAATTTCACGACTGGATTTGTTGCACAGGTGGCATCCTATCACAGTTCCACGCTGGAATTCACTGAGCTCCTGAGAGCGACCCATTCTTTCACAAATGTTTGTAAAAACAGTCTGCATGCCTAGGTGCTTGAATTTATACACCTGTGGCCATGGAAGTGATTGGAACACCTGATTCCAATAATTTGGATGGGTGAGCAAATACTTTTGGCAATATAGTGTATATAAGTAAATCTAAACAATGTATGTATAAAAATATATCTGCAAAATCTCTAATATTCAACAAAAAAATACTTAGTTAAGCATATTGTGCAAAACAACAATAAAAAAAATTAAACTCCTATCAGATTTATAGTTCCCACTCTGCAGATCTAATAGAATCTGTCCTTAAATTACAGCCAAACCCATTTACACAGTAACAGATAAAAACATTTAGATAAACCAAACATTACCGCCTCATATCTTAGTCAATAACCATTTCAGACGGAACTATTCAGACTTGTATTATATTAAACTGAACTTCCAATTTTCACCACTGTTCTGTGCCAAGTAACATTTCCTCTGATCACGGAGCAAATCCCGATGATAAGACATTTGTTCTTTTAATCAACCCCCCCACGCTCCAAGGTGTCCTGGTTTTCCCAAATGAAAATATGGTCACCCTATTAGTAGTAAAAGTAACTATTGCGTTACTTTTGCGAGTGTATGAAATTAATAACTGGGGATGTCTAATTCTGAAATCCTGTGTTTGGGTTGTTATAGATACTGCAACATGTAGCTATATCCATCCATCCATCCATCCATCCATCCATCCATCCATCCATCCATCCATCCATCCATCCATCCATCCATCCATATTTCTCCCTTTCTCCATATAGGCTTATGATTGTTCACACTCTCCGTAGTTCCCCTGTGGCGCGAGCATTTCCTGTCGCTTGCGCGGTGAATCGTGCCACCGCGCTGTGCGGAGATGCAGGGGAAACCGTATCTGATGGGGAAACGCAGCTCAACCTAACACCAGTATTTCAATCTGGAAAACGCCGTTATGCTGCTGGATCCTCCTCACTCTCCATCCTCCCCTCTCTCATGATGCGCGCACGAGTCCTATCATGAAAAAAGGTTAATTGTGCGACCTGAGTAACGTCCAGTAACGCGGTGTCGGCAATTGTAACTGCGTTATAGTTACAGTAAGAGTAATAATTTTGATTACTCCTTACTAAAAAAGGTAGCGGCGTTAGTAACGCGTTACTTTCAACGCTGTTACTCTCATTACTGGTTATCAAAAGGACTGCAATCCATATAAGAGACAGGTAAAGTAACAGATGTTTAAAGTGGAAAAAAAATGGTTACCCACAGAACACCGTGTCTGCGAATGATGGCTCTAAATTCTATATGAGCAATATATGCAACTAGTTTCTTTTCTTCAGGACACACTGCATGTTCTAGTTTCATCACCAGTATTTCATTCACATGATAAACTGTGTCTAATATTCCTAATGTAATTCCGCTGTATTACACAACACATATGCTGTACGTAGATTGATTTATTTGGACTTCTTCTTCTGTTGTTTGACTTGTGTTGTAACTAATCTTTTGGGAACTACTTGACAAAAATCTGATCAGAAATATGTTGAGAGAGACAATAACATGTTCAGTGCATGTTTTCCCGACTGTATTAATATGTTTGTGGACATGATTATGCTTTTAGCTAGATAATGACTGAAGTTCTCTTACCCCATTTTCCAAAAAAGGGTCAATTATTTAACATACGTAGTTCAAATGTAAATAGGATTGCATGATATTAATTATTCAGCAAACGTATATTGGAATATGTTTCAATGCACACAGCACAACACAATCTAAAACATGTAAGCTCAAATGATCAGAATAGCTAAAATGTTGAAATTCTGCGTAAAAACTAACAGCTTGTTTGTATGTTTAAATATTCTTTTACTGTCTGACGCAACCTGTTGCAAGAACACACAATATGGGCAGGATTACTGCTGGTAGATAGGCATATAGGATTAGGGGAAAAAAGTAATTTATCCCCCTCCTGACAATTAGAGCATATTATCTTTGTAATTACTATTATTATCACAATTAAAAGGGAAAGCATTTGTGAAAAGTGGTGTTCAGGACACTGCACATTACCCCCTTATTATGTTAAAATTCTTATTAAAAATCTGAAAGTGCAATTATGTCAGCTGGCGAAGAGTCATTAAATCCAGTATGAAAGCGTCCCTGATATCAAATGGGGAGATTGTGCCTCTCTTCAAGTCTAACTCTCTCCACAGTACAGCAAAGCTTTGTCACGCTCTGCAAAGGCTCAACAAAGGACACTGTGGTCCCATTAGCCAAGTAAACAAATCAGAGAGTGAAATGAGATGCTTTTTTTTACTGAAACAATGGTTTTCCCATAGGAGAAAATATGGCTAGAGATGAAACCCAATAAGAAAGCACAAACTCTACTAGAAACACTGTGAATAGAGGTTTCAGAGAAGCAGGCAATATTCATGCAAATAGAATGGGGGAAAAAAATCTGTTGATGATTATTTGTCTGAAACGATTATGTGCTGTTTGGGCTTTACAAGCAATTCTGGGAAGTACAGTGTAATATTCACAGCAAGAGACATGCTTTCATAAGGTTTTCAGAAGCAAAATCTGATCCAAAGGTGGTTTCCACCAGCAACTGCACATTAGGCTTTTATAGCCAATTCATATTGCTGTGAAAATATATTTCCTCTCCCTTACAGATTTCTAACATTTTTGCTCCTTTTTCACACTCACGTAAATGTCCCAGTTCAGCAAAATTATTATTTCAAACAAGGATTACCGTATTTTCACGACTATAAGGCACATATAAACGTCTTTTTTTTCCCTCAAAATGTGCGGTGCACCCTGTATGTGTGTTGTTACTGCGGACGTTGTTGAGACCGTCATGAGAACGTTAAAGGGGGAAGTGTGGGCGTGGATTGTGTGTAAAAGAACAGGTATGTGCTTTATGCAGAACATTGTTGTCTTAACAACCCTGAAAATGGCAGAGAGACACGCCTATGAAGCACAGTTTAAACTGAAGGCTATCAGCTACGCAGAGGAACATGGAAATCGAGCGGAAGAAATGAATATTAAACATTTTCAAAGAGGTCTGTCGTGGTGCTTTCGTTTTATGAAACGGTGCAATTTTTCCATCCGGACCAGGACTACAGTAGCTCAGCAACATCCGGCGGATTATAATGAAAAGCTGACGAGGTTCCATGCCTACTGCAGCAAACACATCGCCGACAAACGCATCCAGCCAAGCCACATCACCAGCATGGACGAGGTGCCGCTCACTTTCGACATCCCGGTGAATCACACGGTGGAGAAGAAGGGGACCAGCACGGTAGCGATACACACAACGGGGTATGAAAAGGCCTCGTTTACTGTTGTGCTTGGCTGCCACGCAAATGGACAGAAACTGCCGCCTATGGTGATTTTTAAGCGAAAGATTTTGCCTAAAGAGACTTTTCCAGCTGGAGTCGTTATTAAGGCAAATGAAAAGGTGTTTTTTTTTCCACGCATCACCATCGCTGTTAATCTGTGACTCCATGTGTGCCCATCTCACAGCCGATGTGAAAAAAAAAGGTGAAACAAATGAACGCTGTGCTTGCTGCTATTCCGGGAGCGCCGGGCAAGTTACGCCACAGTTTGCGGATGGATTGTAGATGCTTGGGCTAACGTGTCTGCTGGCACTGTTGTTTGAACTTTTGCAAAAGCCGGCATCATTTCCGAGGAGCCGCACGGCACAGAAAGTGACTCTGACAGCGAAGAAGGGGAAATTGGCATGTCTGATTTAGCGCAGCTGTTTAATTCAGAAACAGAGGATGATGACTTCGATGGGTTAGGGTTAAATACAGTAATGGCACACATAACTGAGACTGCGCCTTTTAGTACGGTGCGCCTTATGGTCGTACGGTACCTGAATGAGGCTTTAAAACCAACCTGGCCTTATATGAAAATGTAATTGCTCTTAAACTTTATTACTGGCTATAGCAGCGACTTCTATAAAAAATACAGTAGATACCTACAAAACAATTTGTTTCACTTATGAGCTAAAAGCGTTGCTATGATCTGACAGTAAAATATTGTAGTAAAATACTGCCTGACTTCTGCCAGTGTGCTCCAGGCCAGCTCAGATAGCATGGGATTAATTACCACCGTTATGCTGATGATGCTCAGCTGTATTTGTCCATTGATCCTGATAGTGTTAACTCTAGTGTTTTTTATGAACTTTTGACATGTTTCAGATAAATTCAACCCTGATAAGGGTTAAATTTAAATGAGTGTTGTTTCAACTCTCTTAAGGTGTTAACTGTTTAGCTCTTTCAAAAGTGTTATTTCAACTGGATCTAGGGAGGACCAATATCGACACTTTAAAAGTGCTGAATTTACCTCCCTGGGAGTTGAATTACCACTTCCAATTTTGCTGTACAGAGCTGCAAGGAATATCTTGATAATGTCAGTCATGCTCTCCTATGCACTGCTCACCCTCACCCACAAGACCCTTAGCCATCTATGCTAAACTTACATCAATTGCAGAGAAGATTATGGGTGTAAGGTGACCGTCCATGTCTTCTAAAATTAAACTTGTCTGGCTTTGGCACCTCCATCTGTGTGCAGGGCAGAGGAGACTCTCCAAGCAGTAACCACCACATAGCAGTTCTTAGACATGCCTGTCAGAGTATTGATCCTCTCTGGTATCGTGTGCAGTAGGACTTGCATTAACTCAAGACAAGTTGACATCTCAGACCCATTAAGGCACAGATGACCTTAAAGGAAAAATGCAGCCCACCTTTAAAGAATCATATGTATATATATATATATATATATATATATATATATATATTTTTTTTTTTTAATTGATGGAGTTCACATTGGCTGACAGCAGTATGCATGCCTTCCTGGAATTTTATCCATATGTTTTTATCTTATCTGTAGTGCTTTGTTGTAGAGTGAATGAAAATTACACATTCATTTTTACAAAAAAAAAAAAACGGCTGTGTGTATTTGGATTCAGCCCTGTAAGTTAATACTTATAGAACTATCTTTAACTGAACTCACAATTGTAAGTCTTTGGGACGCTGTTTTTACTAGTCTTGAAATTTTTGATTTTTTGAGTTTTTGATTCTTATCATCAGTTCTTTAAAAAATAGTTTGTTCTAAAGCTTTCCTAGGCCCTTTTCAAAGAGGAATTTACTTTGCCTGTTTCTCAATTCACAAGAACACGAGTACGGACTCGTGTCCTCACCAAAGATGTCCTTGAGAAGAACACAGGAAACTGTGGACTTGGGAGAACGGGAGCATGCAGCATAAATATGGGTCAATTGGAACAGAGCGTACTCGGCTTGTCTGTAGCTGCATTTCAACTCCTGTTATTAATAGTCTCTAAATAATAATAAATTAAAAAAAAATAAATTCTGAATTTTTTTCATTTAGTGGAGGAATAATAATTAACACAGTTAGATAAACACAAATCAAATAAACATTTTGCCAAATAAAACAAAAAACTTGCCATCAGACCCAGCGGTCCTTCACACACAGCTATGCTGAGAGAGGGCTGCTGCAGACGGGCTGAGGTTAGACCTGACCATGACTAACTGGATGTGCTCTCTTCATCCTCTGACATGGGAGCTGGCTCGGAGCTCGTCTGCCTGGCTGTGTGTTTCCTGGACGGGGCCGCCTTTTACAGCTGCTTTTTGTATCTCTGCTTCTGTTTCCTTGAACCCCAGTCGGCCTCGGCAGATGGCCGCTCACACTGAGCCTGGTTCTGCTGGAGGTTTCTTCCTGTTAAAAGGGAGTTTTTCCTCTCCACTGTCGCTACAAGCATGCTTAGTGTGAGGGATTGTATTTGAGTCAATGAGTCAATGCAATCAACTGGTTTTCCTTAGATAGAAAACTTTGTATCAATTTGACTGTATGATCTGGTTGAACTGTAAAGTGCCTTGAGATGACATGATGTGAATTGGAGCTATATAAATAAACTGAATTGAATTGAATTGTAGCCTCGGAGGTCCGCTGGCGGCCGCGGTCCTCTCAACTTCGGAATTTCTTTTTTAAATGGCGCATTAAATTGGTAATTGGGCCATATAGTGACACTTAAAAGTATAATGTTCTCACCTCGAAGGATCTTAAAGTGTACTTTTATTGAACAACGGCAACAAAAAAAGAGAACTTTTAACTTAATACTAATACTAAGCTGTGTGAGCGCTCCGCTGGAACATGCTGCTGCCGCAGTGCATGCTGGGACAGTTGTCAATCTCAAGAATGGACAATTCTGTTCTGATGCATACTCAGTAAATAGGGAGGGGTGAGAACAACATCTGGGGACTTTGTCCGTTCTCAGTCTGCTGTTCTTGTGAAATGGAACAGTACTAGGGCTGAGGTTGATGACGTTTAACGAGTACACGAGAACATTAGAATGCACAAGTACACATATTGAGAAACAGCTTTTGATTTAAACTATTCCATTTTAGCTCTGACTGCCCAAAGGTGAACATCTGCCACAGTGTTAAACTTTTTATCCGTTTACATGTTTTGTCCACTTTCACTGAGCATAAAAGTATTATAAAAGGTATTCAACTCTGACCATCTTTACCAGTCCTACTAAAGGCAAGCACAGGGTGATGCTGCCATTCCATAATCCTCGTTTGGGAGGCTGGGTTTAGAAAAACAGGCAAAGTGACATGTGGAAAACTGCAGATTAATCTTCTATAGGTTTTCTTTTAACATTGACTTCCTATTTGTTCCTTGTTCATAAAGCCAAGATTTTTGAGAGTGTTGAATAAAGATAACAGGTCAGCATTTTGTTTTTTCTGACCTGTGGATCCCTGCACTTCCTAAGCATACTAATCTTGCTTATTTGTCTTTACATGCTCAGCCTCTAAGTCTAGGAGGAGGCCGTGTCTTAAACGGCTTCTTGTTATGCAAAGAGTGATTGCTGAAAGGTCAAACCCAAATGCAATTGTTAAGGTTTCTTGAGATAAAAAGTTGGCTTTCAATTTGTCTTCATAATTAAACTGAGTTAACAATACATTAAAGGGTTTTCAATCTATGTGACTTTTTATTTTATTTACTGTAAAGTGGCACTTTAAAATACACTGAATAAAACTGAGTTTATATGTCTTGGTCTCCCATTAGCGGATAGAAGAATTAGAAGAAAGATTGACTGGAGCTCCATCGGCAATAATGAGGGCAAAGATATTGTTTGTTAGGTTGAAACAGTAGCAGATCTCATAGACAAATGAACATTAAAAATTATATGTTTAATGCTACCACTGACCTATAGTCGTATGAAGAACATAGTTCATCCCATTAAAGAGTTGGCTCTTCATTAAAGCAGTTATAACGTTTTGGTCGAATTTAGCTCCCACTAGTGGACAAAAGAAAATAAGAAATGTTTTACTTGGATTTTGGTGCTGTTGAGTTTAGAACCTTGAAACAGACAAATATATTGTTTGATAATTCCACATTAAACACACATAAAGATCCTCGCAGGAATGTGCCGCATTATCAGAATATCAGCCTTGCACAATTTGCACAAATATACAATCTAGTGTAGTTGCATCAACTTCCGTCTTTATAACAAATGGGGAAAGAGGGAAGTGACATATGCCGTAAAGCATTCTGCACATTTGTTGTTGTTTTGTATGCCAGGGTTACCTCCATCCTCCTCAAAATTGCTTAGTGACAGGTTCAGACCCTCTAGGACCATGACAGAGGTGTCATTCAACTTGTAATAAGTCGACATATAATCATAAAAAAAAAAGTTATGAAAGTATATTTAGCTTGAAAAGTTACTTAGAGTTTGTTTAGGAGTTCATTAAATTTCAATGTTCATCTCAGAAAATAAGGGGATATAGGTAAACATAAGCGAAATAAAATCAGATTTACTTTCTAAACAAAAGATACCTGTCAGAGATCAGAACAGAAGGATCAAGTAATTCGAGGTGGACAAAGCAGTTAGATTTCTCAAAACGCTTTATTAACAACAGGGTAGAATGCGTCGGTATTTAAGGCAGGAACCTCCGTAGGTGGAGACAGTAGATTAGTGACCATGTCTTTCTGGAAGTGGATGATCACAAAAGAGTTAGTCACTAACCTGGTTTTATAATTGAGTCTGAGTCCAGAGGTTGAGGATTGTTCTGTCCGACAGCTGCCAACGTGGCACAGTGGTTCCTGAACAGTGAGTCCCAGACACAGGTGGAGGTCAAAGGACAATCAGGAGATCAGAACTAAGCAAATGGATGTAGGAAGGATAATTCAGAGAGCGAAGCCAAAGCCGATGTCGAAGACATTGTCAGAGCCCCGATAACCAGTGAGGTGCCAACTTCTGTACCCAATGAGGCTGAGATGCTGGACAAGGGCAGGCAAATTCAGTGGCCAGGAAATGGTTTCAGTCAGTACAGAAGCAGGCAGAGATCAAGCAGGAGTCAGAAGACAGATCAGGCAAACAGATCAGACGGGAGCAGACAGTGTCCGAGTTAAGGAGGCAAATGGATCAGGAAGTCATTACACTAGTATACTAGACTAATTCTCATCACATGGATCAAAATAATCTGGCATTGATTACTGGTCTGAAGGCTGCTTAAACAGAGGCTATTGCAGGTGGATCAGATAAGCGGATAATGAAAACTGAGCGGAGCTAAGCAGGTGTGTGAAATGAGTGATCAGATCAGGCATCAGTACCAAGATCATGACAATACCAAATAATTATATATTGTTAGGAAAACAACTAGTCTCATTCTTTTTGTTAAGACATGTCCTGTTTCTAGTCTCATACATCTTATGTTCCACACTGTCTTCTGTGAGCTGTTTGTTTCAAAGTGGTATTTCGTTTACTTGTTTACCTGAAATTGTACTTAAACGTTGAAGTGTCCAAATATATTAGAAAAATACTCATGGACATTTATGTGTCCAGACTGTATTTCATTTATAGTTTGGTGTTATAGAAGCCCCCGAAGTTCATTCATTATAATTATCAGAAATGTCAAAAATAGAAGTTTATTATTAGTTAATAGACTTAAGTTGTTCTAAGTCAGTGTTTGTGATTTGCTAAACTACATGTCTGCATCCTGCGAATGCTCTGCATTGATTCAGTGGACCAACATGGTATCTTCATTTATGAAAAAAAAAACTCATTTAGATTTCATCACCTAATCTCCACTGGAAGGCTAAGAATTATATCTGATACACTTAAATTTGTTTTCTCTAGTTGTGAATATATCTGTTGAGCGGGTTCATGTGTCTCTTTCTGCCCATCATACCTGAAAACAGCTGCTCCCTCCCACTGTCTTTATTACACATAATATTAATGTAGAGCAACCCGGCACTTGACATTTTTATTGAGTTATTTACAAGGGAAAATAATGACACCAGGGTCTCAGGGCCAAACAAATAAATAAATCAGATCCCAAATCAAATAAGGGTGATGTATGTGGAGCACACTGTTATTAGGTTAGGTGATAGGTGTCAGCGTTTACAGTGCCAGCTGTTGAGGCTTGCATGGGCTTGGAAGCCATTGGAATTCAACTATTGCTTTTGTTTTGATTTATTCCTTTTTTTGACATCTGGTTCCACTTTTGACAAAAGAAAAAATGTCTTAAGTTCTATTAGACTGTTAGACAGTGAACAATAATTTCTAGTAAAAGAATATGAGCTCTGTTCTATTTCCACAGACAGAAAAATTAAGAACACTGTCCATACTGTAAACATGATAGAGGCTCTGTTATGTCCTGGGGTTGCTTTGCTTCATCTTGCAGAGGGTGTCTTCAGTCTCTGCGAGGTAAAAACTGAAGGCATCAGTGGTTTCTAGATAGAAACGTGCTCCACGGTGTCAGAAAGCTTGATCTTAGTCATAGGTCAAGGCTCTTGCAACATAATGACCCAAAACACACAGTTAACACCCATGAAAGGCTAAAAGGGAAAACTTTGGACTTTTCTGAAGTGGCCAACTATGATCCTCCACCTAAATCCTTCTGATAATTGTAAGTAGATGAAACATGCTCAAAACGGCCCCCTATAATCCTCAGACAACTGGAGCAGTTTGTTCACGAGGAGTGGACCTAATACCTGCTGAGGGGAGCAGAAGTCTTCGTGAAAGTTATAGAAATCATTTAATTGTTTTTAATATCAAGTGAAGGATGCAATGATTTTTCTCCAGGAATTTTTCATGAGAAGTTTTTTTTTGATTTCTTAAGAAATGTTATTTATTTAAATTTTTTTCATATTCATGTTATTTCTTTGACAATTGTTGACAGTTTTCTTTAATTAAATGTGAGGTTGAAACAACTTTCTCTACTTGTGCACATCAGATGAGGGAGTTAAGGGCTGTTAGAGTCAACTGAATTTTGACTGAAATGCTAAGTAAATAGTTTGACACTTGCCAAATATCATGTTATATATAGAATTTACATTTACACAGGCACATACGTAATATAAAGAGTCGGACCACCATGCTTTACATTAAAGAAATAACAGACAATATTTAAACACCCAGTCAGTAATAAGAACATAAATCCATAATATTATTTAAGCTTAGACAATAACTACGGAGACTGGACTCATGGGAAATCAACTGCAACTTTTTTTTTATAATCCTAGGTTTTTACAGACATTTATGTGTTTTTTTTTTAAATCTCTAACATGGCTCTCGGCTAAAGTTATGGAGAGATAAAGGTGTTTAGCAATTTGTGTCATTTCTGCTCATCAGTTTGTTGATTAAACACCCTGTTATCAGCAAACCCACATGTTATTCTTGAATATGTGTTAATTACAAATAAAAAGAGATAGCAAATAAACATTTTTTTTGGCAGTGATTTTGAGTTTTGAGTGATAAAGCTCGTCACCTTGTAGATGTATTTGTACCTATTAATTTTTTGTATTAATGTTTTGATCAACATATACCAGGAAGAATATATATATTATATATATTTTTTTCTTCTCATTCCCTTTTCCACCATAGCATTGAACGAAATTCAATCCATCTCAAAGGCCCCTAATTCCACCTGTGAGAAATTTTACCCAAGTATAAATGTATCTGTATCGTAAGGGGCTCAGTGAGTTGTTAGAGATAATTTGCTAAAAATAGAGGAAACACCAAGCAAAGGAGCAGGCAGCGCAGAGAGAAAGTTGCAGAGTAATTTTATTGTTTGTTTAAGTCTAATTCTAAAGAAAAGAAAGGCATATGGCATAACTGCTTGTCATATGACATCACAATCCTGTCATCTCTGGGACAGGATTATGACCTAAACAATTAGCCTGACGTAGTCCTACTCAATTCTAGTCAGAATATGAGTCTGATGCTGCTCCATAGAGCTGTGATTATGGGGCGTGTTTTGAACGGATCAGGAAAAAAATGCCTCTGCACTCAATTGGATAGACCTACAACCAATAAGAGCAACGGAGTGCGTGACGTATGTTAAGCGACGCATAGCTGCTGTCAACAAAAATCAAAGCGTGCAGTTGCACGCCTAGAATAAGAAGATGAGCCTTGATTGCGTTTCTCTGTTCCTCTTTTAAAATTAATTTGCTGTCGATATCTTCTAGAACAGACCTAATAGCAGAATCTACACACCTCAACTCTCCAGTGGCAGCCATTGTTGTTGTCACCCAAGCGCGCTTTGGTTACGTGGTTGATTACGTTACTGTTGATCATCTGTCCATCATCGTATAAAGCCCGCCCTGACAATTTGATTGGCCCGTCAGATATTGTGCGAGCATACTCGCGCTACTGTTGAGCAATGCCAGATGAACTGCCCGACCTCAAACGTTGTGGGCGGGACTAAGTTCAAAATGGCACCCAGGCTACTAAACAATAGGTGAACAGCTTGCAAAGAAAATAAATCAAAGGACGCGGGTCAGTGAGCTGTTCCCACTGCCACTAAAAGCCAATTGTTTGCTGGTTTGAAAGGGTTTTCCTGCCAGAGAACAGTTTTTTAAAAGAGGTTTTCTGAATACAATCTGACTAAGTGGTAGGCAAAAGATGTGCAAAGCTGGTAGAGATATATTCTAAAACACAAGCAAACAAAACTGCAGCAAATGGTGCTTCTATAGAATAGCACTCTCCAACTTTCAGATTTAGATTTGCAAACCTCAACATGTAAAAGGCCGACAGCCAACACTGCTGGTGTAAGTTAACAGATCCAGGCCATTTTTGTCTAAGTGGTTGACAAGAACTGACACGGTTTTTAAATGAAAAGAACAAAAATAATAAGGAGAAGTTGAAGAAAACAATGAACAACACTTCAACTGAGTGAAGAGTATTTCTTATTTCATTTGAAGACTTAATTTGGTTGAAACAGCCAGCATAAAATGAATTAAATTGGACTTCAGTTCACAGATGAAGCCTATTATCCAAACACTGCACAGCAAGGGACGCTGAGAGAGAAAGATACTGTGAGAGTGTGTCATGGTGAAAAAGAAATGGCGACTGAGAAGAAGACAGAACAAACTCAGACACAGACGGGAGAATTGTTGAAAGCCATTAGGGAAGAAAAAAAAAGATTGAGAGCAAGCGTGGCCCTGGAAAAATACCCCAGGTAAAAATGAGATAACTTCCCCACTTTTTATGGTTTTCACAATGAATATTATCAGAAAAGGGCATTCGGCAAAAAAATTATGATGAAAAAGAGCATGTAATAGTGAGGGAGGGTTCTCTATTGAAATAGCCGTATGTATTTGACAGCCAAAAGGAGACATGACCCAAGAGGAGCTTCTGCAAGGAGACTGAGAGTGATAAGCAGGTCATTATACCTTAAACTTCAATAAGCCCTTGACAGCAAAAGGCCTGGCCTTCTCCAGGGGTTAAAAGGCTTCTGGGTATCTATAGGGACAGATAAAGAACATTAAAAGAACCAAATAATTAGGTGTTACCAATTAATTTGTAAAATAGATGTAAAGTACAGTAGGATGAATTCATAATATAGAACATTTAAATCCAAATTTTTATTAAAATCGAACTAAACCAAATAATAAGCATGTTAAAATGTAACTTCTGTATGATCAGAAAGGGGAATCTTTCATTTCAATATTGTCTAGCAAATGAAGCAGGAGAGGATTTTACTTGTATTGCCTTCAGAAAAACAATTTTAAAATTGTCAAGATAGACTTTTTTGTCAAAAATATAAGAGAGATCTGATTTCAGTTACATTTATTTATTACAGGCTGTTGGTCACCTAGCACGTTCTTTTCAATCTCTGCATTTGATAAAAACTGTTCAATTCAATTCAGTTTATTTATATAGCGCCAAATTCACAACACATGTCATCTCAAGGCACTTTACAGTTCAACCAGATCATACAGTCAAATTGATACAAAGTTTTCTATCTAAGGAAAACCAGTTGATTGCATTGACTCATTGACTCAAATACAATCCCTCACACTAAGCATGCTTGTAGCGACAGTGGAGAGGAAAAACTCCCTTTTAACAGGAAGAAACCTCCAGCAGAACCAGGCTCAGTGTGAGCGGCCATCTGCTGAGGCCGACTGTGGTTCAAGGAGACGGAAGCAGAGATACAAAAAGCAGCTGTAAAAGGCGGCCCCGTCCAGGAAACACACAGCCAGGCAGATGAGCTCCGAGCCAGCTCCCATGTCAGAGGACGAAGAGAGCACATCCACCCAGTCACAGGACCACACTGGAAAACAGGCCGATCTCCAACATCTATAAACAAGGGTGTTGATGGCAGCAGCACAGCTGATGTTTCTTTCCAGGATGACGTCACAGCCAAACAGGAACAGACGAGGCAAAGCTACTCTGAGGAAAAGCAGAGAGAGCAGAACGTTAGAGATTGAACTAACAGATTCTGCAGAATAGGAGAACAGAGAGAGAATGAAGCAGAATGATGAAATGGGGGTCCCTATGTCCTCCAGCAGTCTAAGCCTATAGCAGCATAACTTTAAAGACAGCTCAGGATAACCTGAGCCACCCTAACTATAAGCTTTATCAAAAAGAAAAGTTTTAAGCCTAGCCTTAAAAGTAGACAGGGTGTCTGCCTCACGGACTAAAACTGGTAGTTGGTTCCACAGGAGAGGAGCCTGATAACTAAAAGATCTGCCTCCCATTCTACTTTTAGAAATTCTAGGAACCACTAGTAAACCTGCAGATTGAGAGCGAAGTGCTCTGTTAGGAACATAAGGACCAATCAGATCTCTGATATAAGATGGAGCTTGGCCATTTAAGGCTTTATATGTGAGAAGGAGGATTTTAAATTCTATTCTGGATTTAACAGGAAGCCAATGAAGAGAAGCCAGGATAGGAGAGATATGATCTCTCTTTTTAATTTTCATCAGAACTCTGGCTGCAGCATTTTGGATCAGCTGAAGGCTTTTAACTACAGTTTGTGGACTTCCTGATAGTAAAGAATTACAATAGTCCAGCCTTGAAGTAACAAATGCATGGACTAGTTTCTCAGCATCACCCCTGGACAGGAGATTTCTAATTTTTGCAATGTTCCTCAGATGAAAGAAGGAAATTCTAGAAACCTCTTTTATATGGGATTTAAATGACAGGTCCTGATCAAAAACAACACAAAGATTTTTTACTTTATTATCTGAAATCAGTTTAATCCCATCCAAATGAAGTGACTGGCTAATCAGCTTCTTTTTCAGAGACTCTGGTCCAAAGACTATAACTTCTGTTTTGTCTGCATTCAGAAGCAGAAAGTTAAGAGTCATCCAGGTTTTTATGTCTTCAAGACATGCCTGTAATCTATGTAATGGGTTAGCTTCATCTGGATTGTAGACAGATATAGCTGGGTATCATCAGCATAACAGTGAAAATTAATCCCATGCTGTCTAATAACTCTACCAATTGGGAGCATGTATAAAGTAAAGAGAATTGGTCCTAGCACGGATCCCTGTGGTACTCCACAGGTAACCTTTGAGCGTGTTGAAGATCTATCATTAACATGAACAAACTGAATTCGTTCAGATAGATAAGATTTAAACCAGTCTAGTGCTGTTCCTTTAATTCCAACAAAATATTCAAGTCTTTCTGAAAGAATATTATGGTCAACTGTATCAAATGCAGCACTAAGATCCAACAGGACGAGCACAGATACAAGTCCATTATCTGAGGCCATGAGAATATCATTAGTGACTTTCACCAGAGCTGTTTCAGTGCTATGATGAGCTCTAAAGCCAGACTGAAACTCTTCAAAAAGTTCATTATGGTGTAAGTGATCGCAAACTTGTTTGGCAACTACTTTCTCAAGAATTTTGGATAAGAAAGGAAGATTGGATATAGGTCTATAATTAACCAAGTCATCTGGGTCAAGAGACGTTTCTTAAGCAGAGGTTTAATTACAGCAACCTTAAAAGCTTTAGGTACATATCCCTGTAACAGAGATAGATTAATCACAACTAAAATGGAGGAGGAGATCAAAGGGAATACCTCCTTAAATAACCTGGTTGGAACTGGATCTAACATACAAGTTGAAGGCTTAGATGAAGACAATAATTTTGCTAATTCAGAAAGTTCAACTGGATCAAAGCAGTCTAAACCCGGTTCAGATTCCATGACTACCTCAGGTACAATCGCGGATAGAGGAGTTCTTATGATCTTATTTTTAATAAGATCAAACTTATTTATAAAGAATCCCATAAAATCATTGCTGCTAAGAGCAGGTGGAATGGACGGTTCAACAGAGCTATGGCTCTGGGTGAGTTTGGCAACTGTTTTAAAAAGAAATCTAGGATTATTCTTATTCTGCTCTATTAATGAGGAGAAGTATGCTGCTTTTGCTTTACAAAGGGTCGTCTTATACAGCAGTAAACCATTTTTCCAGACTAGGAAGGACTCCCGCAGGCCTGTGGAGCGATATTTTCTCTCCAGTTTCCTAGCATTTTGCTTCAAAGTACGCAGCTCTGCATTAAACCAAGGAGCAAGCTTTCTATTTTTAACGGTTTTCATTTTCAAAGGAGCTGCGTTGTGTAAGGCAGTACGCAGAGAACTAGTAACCCCATCAACAAAATCATCAACCTGTGAAGGGAAATAAGCTATGCTTTTGCACTCTGCAGCACTGCTCAGCGACACAGAGGAGAGAGAAAGTGAAGCAGATTCTTTAAAATTTATAATCTATTAGGTTATATACTTTACTCCATTACTTATTTTTCCTCCTACTTCTGACTTCTACTCATTACATTTTCACACTAATATCTGTACTTTCTATTCCTTACATTTTTAAAACAAACGTTACTTGCTCTTGGCTTCGGTTTATTGTTTATAAATATTTATTTCCCGTCATGTGCTCCATCCAATGCAGATCATTAGCTCCATCCACATCTAGTGAAAACTAGTGTGATTGGAGGAGTCATAGAACGCAAACACTCATTGGTTAGCTAAAGGAAATCATCAGAAGCAAGCAGGTGTTCTCCAAACTGCTAACGTGAATTGTCTATGCCCTGCTACAATGTCGGATTCAGAAAAAGATGTTGAAATGTCTGAAAGGTCGGACACGGGCGAGAGCGAATCGAGAGACGGAGACCAACAAGACTTCCCTCATCCTTGGCCCTATTTCAAAGAATTTTTTTTAAATACTCGAAAAATTGAGCTTTCAATTTATATAGTGGCATCTGGGTGTTTTTATTATTTCAAGTAACTTTATACTTTTATACTTTAAGTAGTTTTTGAAATGTTTTTAAACTACAGTATCTATACTTCTACTTAAGTAACAAATGTGTGTACTTTTGACACCACTGTTCATTAGCCAAACCATTGAAATATGTTTAAATAAAGCAGAGCTCAAAATAGAAAGGAGTTTCTAAAGCACGTAAATGTGAGTTTTAAAGTCGTTGGGAAATCTTATTTAAATGTCAAATGATTCTGGCTGTTAGGTTCAAAAATGTAGGTTTGTAAAAGAGGAACTGAGTCCACACAGTTTTTATTTTCATGTTATCTTATGCAGGTTAGTTATATGTCAGCCTGAACACCTAAATTCGGCCAATCATATATCAACGGTCATCTGTCAATCAAATTTTTTCAGTCATAGCATCTTGATTAATATGTTGCAGTTAATATACACAACAGTTGAAATAAGAAATAAGAATCCTTTACTTTACCATTGAGTTACGTCCCAGTGTTCACAGGGATGGACGTCTGTGTCTTTGCAATTTCCCATTGGAAACCTACTAGCTCTAAGTTGCTAACTGTTAGCAAGATGCTTCCGACAAACCGGTCACAACCAAACTTGCTTGCGAACCTTCCACCACAACAATCCCGCCTACTTGATAAACGACCAATCACATTCACTTTATTTACTAGTGTAAAGCCGGGCACTACTCAGGAGAATTCGGAAATGCAACGGTTAGAACGGCCGTTTCCCTACGACTTTAATAATTTACTGATAAAAAGATATGAATAAATAAATGGATTTTTTACACTTCAAGCTTTAATGGGAATCTAACTGGCCTATTATCAGGGCTGGTGCTAGGCATGCATAAATGAGTGGGTAGACAGGTATGTTAAGATGCATCATGCTTATATAAAAATATTTAAGGGATGGTTTTTACCTACTTTGGATTTTTATTAGGGCCGGGACTTTAACACGTCAATTTCAATTAATTTAGAAAATATTCATGCTTAAAAAGAAATGATCCTATTTATTTCCCTGTTTCTTTTACACCCGTAAATCTGACATATAAAGGGCATCATAAGCACTGGTTCATTGTAAGTAACTGGCCTGATGAAAAAAGTAGCCTCAGTGGTATATGTTTTACTCTCACTTAATGCTACATATTGGATATCAATTAGTAGGCAATGCTTTTCAGTGAGCTTAACGTCATAGTTCTGTCAATAATAGAAATATAACTTTTTCTTTGGTTTACAGCAAATACTGTATGCCTTGTTGCTATATATTCAATTCAGTTTATTTATATAGCGCCAAATTCACAACACATGTCATCTCAAGGCACTTTACAGTTCTACCAGATCATACAGTCAAATTGTTTCAAAGCTTTCTATCTAAGGAAAACCAGTTGATTGCATGGGCTCATTGACTCAAATACAATTTCTCACACTAAGCATGCTTGTAGCGACAGTGGAGAGGAAAAACTCCATTTTAACAGGAAGAAACCTCCAGCAGAACCAGGCTCAGTGTGAGCGGCCATCTGCTGAGGCCGACTGGGGTTCAAGGAGACAGAAGCAGACATAGAAAAAGCAGCTGTAAAAGGCGGCCCCGTCCAGGAAACACACAGCCAGGCAGATGAGCTCCGGGCCAGCTCCCATGTCAGAGGATGAAGAGAGCACATCCAGTTAGTCACAGTCAGAGAAACAGGACTACACTGGAAAACAGGCAGATCTCTAGCATCTATAAACAAGGGTGTTGATGAAAGCAGCACAGCTGATATTTCTCTCCAGGATGGCGTCACAGCCAAACAAGAACAGACGAGGCAAAGCTACTCTGAGGAAAAGTAGAGAGAGCATAACGTTAGAGATTGAACTAAATATATATATATATATATATATATATATATATATATATATATATATATATTTTTTTTATTTAGATGGATAATATTTTTTTTTTGTGGAAGGACTTGTGCTTTAATTAATGTTCATGTACTGTTCACACTTCTATAACAGTATTTTTTTAAAAGGAATTGCATTAAATATCAGGGGTTTCTAAATATAGCTAAGATATTGTCCCTTTTAACCAATCTGATGGCTGATTAACCCAAATAGTTGGATTCAAACGAATAAATATATGAATTGCCATTCTAATTTACTTAATTATTCAATAACCGAGGAGAAAAAGGTTTGGAATTGAAAAGGTGGTTTATTTTGTCAATATTTGGTTTTCGATTAAATGTGATTAATTGCAATTAAATCCAGTAAAAACTTGTTAAAAGCTTTAAAAGCTTTCTTCATAATGAAACAAGGGATAAAATAGGGATAAAATTGGTCTCTACATTTGGTCCACTCTCTCATTTCTAAACTAAAATTGTCACCGTACATAACTTTTCCGAAGCAAAGTATGAACAATGAGAATATGGTTAAAGAAGGGGTAAAACGGAAATAGTGCAGTTAAAATAACGGTTGCGTTACAGCATAAGTGCAAACAAATTAAAGAAACTTTATTAAATCAATTAATATTTGGAATACTGCATTTAAGCCAATAAGTTGGAGCTGTCTGCCTTTCCTAAGCTGTGGTTAAACTGTATTCCTTCAGAGTAAATCAACCAAACACATTGTGAGGCTGACAATGACAGAAGTAGTCATAGTCTACAAACTAAAAAATCTAAGGTAATCTTTCTTTTGTTTGTGTAGCTGCTTTATTTTTTCACAGTACATTGTGTTTATGACAAAAAACGCATAAATATGACTTGATGCGAAAGCTAATCACTTAGTCCATGAATCTTTTTCATTCATCACCTTGTAAAGTCAAGCAAAACAACAACCAAAGGCATGTCAAGCCTCCAGTTTCTCTGTCTTCATTCGATTTACATAAAATCTTGGCAATCCCTCATATCTGTGATATTGGTCTTGTATCTTTGGCTCCTCAGGGTCCACCTTGGCAATATGTAGCTCTCCCTTTCTTGTGAGTGTGGTGAATGTGAATCTGATTTAAAGCCATCCAGGCAGAAAATGGCTACTGGGGCCAGAGCGAATTAACCACATGAGACTATTTTCAAAAAAGACCCTGAAATTAGAACCCCTGTATTGCATTTACCTAGTAACACTAAATCTTGAATCATATTTAAAATATATGTGTAGGCACCAAAATATGTTTGGGTCTACTGGCTGCTAGATGGTAAAATGCATTTCAGTGTTTCCTTTTTGATAAAGCTTCTAGTTAGAGTGGCTCAGGTTATCCTGAGCTATTTCATTAGTTATGCTGCTATAGGTTTAGACTGCTGGAGGAAATAGGGATCCCTATTTCATCATTCTGCTTCATTCTATCTCTATTCTCCCACTTTGCAGAATCTATTAGTTCAATCTCTAACGTTCTGCTCTCTCTGCTTATTCGCATCGTAGCTTCATCTGGTCTGTTCCTGTTTGGCTGTGACTCCATCCTGGACAGAAATATCAGCTGCGCTGCTGCCATCAACACCTTTGTTTATAGGTGTTTAAAACCCTCTCCAGGCAGATGTTGCAGATTTGCAACAGCTAAATGCTACTTAGCTAATTACTCCACATCCATATTTTAAGAGCTTTTGTTAGTCAGAAGTACAACAGAAGGACTTAGTTATGCATTTGCAACAAACAGTTTCTCTCCAGCTCACCAGATAGCACTGCTGACTCACTTTCAACATGGCTGAGTCCTTGGTGTCACTGAAACAGATTTTCTAAGCACCAATTTCATGTTAGTATCACTACCAATTTCCATTATTCCATTTTAAAATCAATACTACATAAGATGAATCATGAATGTGTATAGATATGACACATGCCAATTAGTAGATTTTATCTCCTCTGGGTTTTTCACCAGAGGCTCCTCTCCTCCTCTTTTCCCTTCAGATTTGCTGTGATATACATAAATACAGCAACTGCATGTGCAACATTCTTCAAATTGTTTGTCTTTTTTTGACTCCCAAAAAATGTTTTAGTAACTTGTGCTTAATGCCAGTGCAGAGGTCTTTAGAGATTTTAAATATCCAAATTCTATATTTATATACTAATTTATAAAAAGTTAGGGACCTGCGTCTAATATAACTCTGTCACTTGACACCATACTAGGTGTTGACCTTGGAATGGATAACATTAATACCATCTATCCAACACTGTTGCTCTTCATGACCTGCTTCCATGATTTTTCATTACTGTATTTATAATTCGGGGATTTCTGTAACATATGCAGAGTGAGTGACGTGTATTAAAATGCCAGTAAACCCCAAATATCTGTCTTTTAGGCAAATTTGCCCAACTTTTCTTTTGTAATGTATTGAAAAACACGACGCCTCTGAGTCACCAACATGGAATACAGAAGTTAAAGTGTTGACAATTTACCAAAAACAAAAAAAAAAACGAAAAACAGGAACTGTGCATTTTAAATAATCTGAAATATATGGCTTAATCAGTTTAAATGATTAACCAGAGACACAATTAGCAGAGCAGTGTCCAGAACTAAACTCTATAGAGAAAGGTAGGACATCCGGCTGGAACCAGAATCCTGGGCAATCTACAGGTGCTTAAAGATTATTAGCAGAATATCTCCTATTATGACTGAATTTCAATATAATAATCATACATAGGCCTAATTTATACCTATATTTAGGTATCTATAATCAGAATTGCTAATTTATATGTATAAAAGCATTTTCTCTGCAAAGCAGTATCCTATTTTATTTAAGAATACTATCCTTTCATATAGTGGTTAAAAAATGTGCCACAATTTAAATAACTATTCCCACTATGTCTGGTTCTGCCGTGAGTAATTGGCAAAAGGAAAAGGGAATAAAAGCTGCACATGTGTGAGTGAAAAGAAAGAGCAACAATGCGAGTTAATTTTAAGATCTGGTAATCTTCCAAGTTCATTAAGTAACTTGCTGCGGCTTTCATAAGCACTGAGGAGTAGTTATGATACAGCACAATAAATATGTGATAAGCTATTTGGGTAATTCGGGAAGTGACACAACTTTTATTATTTACGGCATAAACCCTGATGGGTACGTTTGGGAGGGGGTCACAGATAACAATGAATGAATGTGACAGGATTGTGTGGGCGGAATACACTTAGAACTATTACAATCAAGCTTCATTTACATGAGCGGCCGACAACCTTCAGCCGACTTTGGGACTGCGTTTGGGAATAGCGGACATGGGTATTACGGAGCATACTGATGCATTTGTAATGGGGGCAGGCAGCAGAGCCTAATGCTGACGTGCTCGGCGACAGAAAGGGGGGAGAAAGGGCTTCAAATGGAAAGAGATCAATTCTCCCCCTACTTTGCACTGCGTGATGGATGTGACATTCATCAGTGCCCTGTCAACTAATGCATTTGGTTTTATATTACACCTGAGATTTCTCTGTCTCCCCCTTCTTTTATGGCTTTGAGAAACCAGATTAAAATGTTAAAATTCTAAATGAATTTCTAGGAAGGGCATAGAAAGCCAAAGAAATTAGTGGTTCTGGAAAATGATGTTTTTTTCTTAAAAAAACCAAAAAACAAGATAGCTTGATTATATGGGCCAAAAGCAAGTCTTTTTTTTATTTTTTGGGGGTGGGGGGGGTGGGGGGGGGGGCACTGTTAGGGCTTTCTACCTCATTTATTTTTATGGGTAAATTTGCATATGCAAGACATTATAATTTTTGCTATCTTGAGGTTCCCATTAAAGGATCTCCCATTAGATTATATGCAAAACATTTAGCTGGAAATCTGTTCACAAATAAAGGAAAGAATAATAAAAAGAATCCCTCAAACACTGAAAACTAATGTTCTTTGTGATTTGGTTACATTTAAAACCAAACCTAATGGTTTTTTAACTTAAGGTGTTTCATTAATATTCCATCACAGTTATGATTGATTTGTTCACACACAAGAATGGACCCAATGGATTAGAAAGAATGATACATTGGATAGTTCAAGTAATGAAATTTTCTTTTTAACAATATTTGACATTATATTCATGCGATAAACCAGGTCAAAGTAATATATAATTAAAGCAGGAAGCTTGAGAGATATTGGTTTGAGTGTTTTAAGTCAATACAAATCTAAACAGTGGTTTGTGTATTTGTGTCTAACTACCCCAATTACATGTGTGATTTGTGGTTTTTGTTAGTAAGGTTAAATATTAAAGTGTGCCGTTTTTTTTGCTGAATAATGGTGATTAGTGAGAAGCTATTGTTCCATTCTTTATGCTGAGATGTAGGGAAAGAAAGGAGGTTTGAAAAGGAGTTTCCTCCCTAGGTTAGATAAGGGGGAATCATAGATAAACAGGTCCTTATTGTGTTTAAGATCCTCACGTCCTGTCTCTGGTGTGAACGGAAAACAGTTGTATGAAATGTTTATCTGAACATATATTTATGTCTTTTGATGAAGTGTTTCTCTTGGAAAGACTCAATGTTCGTGTGTAAGGAGTCTTTATAATGCAAAGGTGGGGCAGGACCTAGTCAGAATCGCACTAAGCTCTATTCAGCTGGTTTGTGCCGTTCTCCTCTGCTGAGAGAAATAAAACCTTTTCTTCCTTTACTCTCAGTGCTTATTTTTACTCCACACATGATTTGTTCACAGTTCTTAGCAGACTACTTTCCATATACTTTGCCAAGCATCTTTTTCCCTGCTGAAAATTTCCTACAGTATTATACTGCCACCACCATGTCTTTCATGGGGATGGTGTTTATAAGACAAAGTGAAATTTAAACCCTCATTCACAGAACCTGTCATTCATTGTTATCCTCAGTATCAGAAGGCAAAGTCATTCTAGTCAATGCATTAATTTCAATCAGCACTATTTCACTGATGCATGATAGAGACTAACCTGACTCAGCCAGATGGATTTGCTCCGCATATCCATCTGGAAACCTTCCGTTGAAGTAATTTTGGGAAGGGGCGAAAATACTGGTTAGCTGAATGGCCTATGTTTGTGATAGACGGGCCAAATAAACCAATCAGATCAACGAAGCATATGACGACAAGAGGAGCCAATTGATAGATCAAACTCTTGCCGAAACCAGTCGGGAGAAGAGCAAAAACATCTTTTCCTCCGAGAAAAGCCTCCAGAGCAGTGTTTTGCTCTTTCAGTGAAGAAATACTCTGTAATTCCGATAAAACTTGCTCGATAGCCATGCTAACGCTAGTTTCATCGGCTGAAGCCGCCATGTTCTTTAGACTGAACTGTCGCACTTGTCGTTGCGTCACACCTCAACCCGCCTCAAAGCCAACGCTGATTGGACGTTCGTTTGGTGAACTGTTACAAAATTTTCTTTCACAGAAAGTAGCCAGACTGATCTGCGAGTGAAACCTTGAAAGCTCATGAGATCAGGATGGTCTCATGAGGCTAGATAGAGACCCTTCCTCGGTCAGATGTTAGAAAAGTGGATGAAGTCTGTTTTGGATGGATGACTAACCAAAACAAATAACCATATGGTTATGTGTTAACCATGCACAAAGTCAGATACAGAAAGAGTAAAGCGAATGAGGTGCATTACAAAATAAAAGACGAGTCTGTTTGGATGGTCTTGCTGTTTTGCAGCAATACCATACAGAACAGATTACACACAGCACTTTTTGCAAAAGATGACGAAAATCCATCAGGACCAGAACCTCCCGTCACAAAAACAGTTTTTTCCCATCTGCTACCGGCCTTATCGACAAGGCCAAGAGCTGCCTGTGACACTGGACAATGTTTCTGTGACACTGGACAATGTTTCCTCCCCCATTCAGGATTTCTGCGTTACATTAACGCACAGTCTACTGTGTGTATATAGCTTCTGTGTATATATATATATATATATATATATATATATATATATATATATATATATATATATATATATATATATATATATATATATATATATATATATATAGATAGATATATAGATAGATATATTCTATCTTATTTTGTTTTTTGTCTGCACCAACAACACCAAGTCAAATTCCTTGTAAGTGCAAACCTACTTGGCAATAAACTTGATTCTGATTCTGAAGTGGACAGAAAACATGGTCATTGTGAAGCCAGCCTTAGTCTGCCACACATACAGGAAGGTCAGAAAGTTTAATTCTGGATATGTCTGTCTGGAGAACCAACTTCAATATGTTTGCTGTGTCCCCTACAAGACTTGATGTTTTCTAAAGCAGAGCTTGATGCTGTTTGTCTCTAAAAGTCTAGATGTATGGATCTCAGATCAGTCCCTGGGTAGAGAATTTCTGCAGCTCCTCCAGAATGACCATGTGCCTCTTGGCTGCTTCTCTGACTAATGATTCCTTTGCAAAGCCTTTCACTTCAAGTTGACAACCATTCCTTAGTAGTACTTATACCCTACTCTCTACTTCTCTGTTGATAAGAAATTACCCAGACATTGATTCTAGTGACTAGTTAGCTGAATTCTGAAGTTAAATGGTTACAGTGCTTTTTAATTAGGTGAGTGAGAGTAGACAGGATCTGAAAGCAAATGCATAGCCTTTTACATTTAAACCATTTATATATCTCGTTTGAAATTATCTTGCATTAAAAGAAGAGTTATTCAAAGCTTTTACAACAGTAAATGCCCTCAAAATAAGAAACTGGAATCATAAAGTCAGCAAACTTGAGTCTTCAGTATATAAAGGTACATAAAAAGATTCCACGCTGTTTTTAAACATCTTGAACCATTCTCAGAGGAAATTAAAAGTGGAAACGTATGCAATAGCATGCATTTTAAACCATGGTTCAACGACCACTTACTCTAAAAGTGAGCTATAATTTAATTCAAAAGCACACAAATAAATCTGTTTTACTGCTGCATTTGAGGGGATCCTGGAGGACATGTTAATCCAAATAAGTATTTCATGAGTGAAAAATCTGTCAAATGAAAAATTAATATATATGGTAAATGAAAGCTTTAGGTTCAGTGTACTCAAATCTTCATTCTCACTTTTTCCCTTTTTGGATTTTTTCTTTCTTGTGGAGACGCATGCAAACCGAGGCATTACTCTATCCTGACACTGAGGGGAGCTGTTACGTCATTACCTCAAAAAGAGAAATCTTGGTAAAGTGGAGTAAAACTCATGATTAAGTTTTGTCTTATATCAGGTAACATATTTATCTGTATGTATATACCTGTAAAGAATATTTATCCTTATGCTTACTAGTAGGCTCCCCCTTCACCCCTGCATTGATTTATCCCTTCTAAAGCACTACTCAGTCACAGCAAATAGATTTCTGACAGCTTGGAATGCCCTTTACAGATCATAATCATGATTATTATGATTAGTTTGTCAAGTGTAAACAACAGGCTGAGATAAACACTCTTCTCTGAATGCTCATCTTCTTCTCCTGGCACCCTCCTCTGGTTTGCTCATTCTCCCAGTAAGCCTCACACCATCTCATTTATAACAAGAGATACACTGATGTCTGCTAAAATCATAAAGGATGTTATTTGTCACATTATGGGAGTCATTTTCTGCTTGGAGGCCTTAAAAGCTGTCTATTGTTATCCCAAAGTTTGGCAAAGATAAACTGTGGAGGGTAACAACCAGTAGTTAGGCTGCATAATGCCTTCTTTCTAACACATGCTGCCTCTTCGGTGTCAAATCCACACAGTTCTTATATCCCTCTCACACTTTTGCATTTCTATCTTCAATGTGAGGGATGTGTAAGAAGACAAAATGACATCTGAAATTAAAGTTTCAATGTAATATTGTTATACAATTGGTGCTGTAACTGTCTCAGTTTCAGATGGTTTAGTTTGTCTATGTTTTTTTTTACCTATCAGGGACTAAGAAGTGCACTGCGATGGACTGGCGACCTGTCCAGGGTGTGCCAGGACGGATGAAACAAGATGGATGGATGGATGGATGGATGGATGGATGGGGCTAAGAAGGCTGTACATGACAACCTTGTGTCCTACTGAGTTCATCAAGCAGGCTAATGATCATTCTTCACATGAGTATCAATTATATTGAGCTTTATTGGGTAAATAGTTTAAACCTCACATGGTTATCCTCTATGATGGAACCAGTCTGACTTCAGGAACACTTCAGCATCTATTCTCTGTTCCTCAGTCAATGTACATTCTGGTGTATGCTACTTCTTTTGTCATAACAGCAGCATAAACAATTTATTAACAAGCCAACCCAGGTAGTCCTGTTGGAGGGGGCGAGGTTGTTTTTGACATTTGAAACAAAATTCACCATGAGTGTTGCAGCATGTGAACTGAAAACATGAACCAGTGTTAGAAAATATTGCAGCAATGACCCAGTGATATTGCTATGTTTCATGTTATGCTATGATGCCAGCAATGCAGATTTACTTACCTAGGTGTGATGTTTGCTTAAAACAGACAGCTTGACCTGCTTTGTGATTAATTATACAAATTACCTGACCACTTAAGGGAACACTGAAACCCTCATTCTTAAGGGGTCAGTTGTGCCTTCGGTGATGGGAGAGATGATTCTGCTTGAACCATATGCTACTTAGCTGGTCATTAGCCAATCAGCATTTGGTTTGCTTAATATAGATTGCTAACAACTACTTGCATTTTGTCTGCAGACACAGAGTTCACACACTTTAACTTTACTCAATCTGCACGTCATCTACTAGTGGGTCTCCTCCTGCTTCAGAAACTGGATCAGTTTGTAAATGCAGAGGCTAGCTGGCTAAGCTTAACGTTTGTTCTGACTGAGTAAATGCAGTGCCTGATTTGAACATTGGTTGTTAATAAGCAGCTAGAAAGTAGAAATTGTTTAAAGATAGCAAATCAGTTAATCAGTGGTTTATGAGTGTGATTGTGTATTTGCAGATTTTTAAATTAGAATGACTAAAAATTGGTGGAAAAGACGAAATGGTTTACATTAAAACAACGAGTATATTTGGTTGAAAAGTGAAAGGTGAAAAGCTGTGATTTTCATTGAAAAGATTTTCATTGAAAAGATATTTCAAACCCGTTTTTTTATATCTTTTCAACGATAAGAGATGACATACTATCATTACTACCAAATACTACCGTTCCCTCACAATCAATGCTATATGTCAGCACAAGGTCAAAGGGTTTAAGTAATCAGACTGAAAGATTGTTGCAACACCTCATCACTCAGACTCTGATCGTCGATAAATTCTATATATATATATATAAATACTTTTTTCTGTGCGGCCCGGTACCAAATAACCCACGGACCGGTACCGGTCCGCGGCCCATGACTCTGCTTTCTGGGCTATTGGACTCATAATGGTATCCCAGTGGTTGCTTTGATGTTCACCACTATTAAGTTTGACAGCCATTGTTTTATAAATTTTCTGCTTTGTTCACATTATCTTTTTTTCTGCTGATGATCAAGTCTGCTCAATCACTACATTATTATTAAACTATTAAACTATATATCTTAATTAACTTAACTAGTAACCTGTGCAGAAATGGAGAAAACCTGTTGAAAACCTTTGTCATTGACTTGAAATCAGGTCCAATATCAGATAAATCTAAAGCAACTTATCTAAGTAAACAAGTTTGGACAAATTTTAAATGGATGTAAATACAAAGATGTAAATGTCTAGATTTGTCATTTTTATTAATGACTAGAATGCAAACATATGAATATAATAAGTGGTGAAAATCTCAGGTCTTTATCAGTAAAAAAAATATTTTATTTCATGCTATAAAGCTCAAACAAACAGTAAAAAATAGATGGACTGATGGATAGATGGCTTCACAACTATCTCTGTGTCATTCCAATTTTCTTAACCAATTAATGTTATTTAAGTAATTATTAATTTTTAAAGTAATTTGTTTGTTCTTGGATTTCATTGATGTTTCAATATAAAGAAAAAGTAACATGCTGAGAGAGGCTGTAGTTCTGACATGTATAGCTGGTTTATTTTGCCACTTTTTTGTGCTTATGATGCATTTTCTATTGTTCACCCCAGATTGGCTGCTAGCATGAATGTTTTCCTTTTAATATTTCACTTTTCCTTTTGGCCTTCCCAAAAGATTTCAGGTTATTTGGGAATGCCTTTCTAATCTTCCTCAGGTTGAATTGCAGTTTTTCTAAAGGTCAGTGCTGATGTTTTTCAATCTCCACATTGTCATACCAAACCTATATGCTCCAGTGCTTCAGAGCGGAGGTTCTTCCATTCATAGAGGGGTCAAGCAAGGGTCGTCAGCTGCTATAGTCGACTAGCGTGAAAAATACTTTTTCAATTAGTTTTAACACTTGTTTTTGAGTTTGGACTGTTTCAGGAGAAAATACCAGCATACATCTATTTATATATAATCATATAATCTATTTTATGTTTTCTTTTTAACTTAAGGGTGAAATCTAAATTGTAACCCTAAACCTATAAATTACACTTGCAGTTAACGTTTCATTCATTATTGACTTCTTAAATTGGAAGAGGAGTCCAACCAGACAGAAAATCCCTGTTGATTATCATTCATATCATAAAAACACCTGTGTGCTTAATGCTGTGTTTCCCATATGTTGATGCAGAGCTGCTCTGATTGAGGTGGCCTATTTTGTTTTAATGATGGATAAGTTAATTGGGTAATTAACTCAATAACAGGTGTCCATGATTGCTGAATGCTTTAGAAACTGAGGCTTATGATTCCGATTTATCTTTACATGGGTTGATGGACAGAGCTATTCACAATCTGCTGAAGGCGAAAGAGGCTTACATAGTGAGGCTTGCACATTTTTTCAATATTTTTGACATCCAGAGAAATGAAACATTACCGTAATTTAAAAGAAAAAAGGTTTGTTTTTAAAGAAACTTACAGTATATACAGTTTGTTAAAAACTGCCATTTGAATTAACCGTTTTATGATATGATGGTGCAGTTGGGTTTAGTTCCATGGTCAGAAGTAAGGGTAGGTTATAAGCTTTTTTCTCATTATTCTATGATTTATTCTCAGGCATTCAATTTAAATGAATAATATTTTATCGATCCCAAATATTTTCATAACCTATGTTTTTTGGAGATGTTGATAGCTTCAGACAGGAAGGATATTCTGTATAAGTCTAACTTGCTTCAGATCTGGGGAAGTTTAAAGGACCCGACTTAAACAAGGACACAGAGTTGTAAAAAATTGAAAGACAAAGAACAATTGCTCCTTAAGTAGGTGTGGAATATTCTATACTCACCACATGAGGGAGGTACATCATGACAGGGAACAAAAATACTATATACCAACCAACATAAGCAAATAAAGCAAAATCATCTTTAACTTTGTTAGGGTAATTCTTATGTGCATACTAGTCCAATGTTTGTGTATCCTTGACTGATTTTGTGTTTGTAGTATCTTTTGGACAGTTTTTCATGTATATTGTATTTGCAGGGTGTTTACACCTCTGGGCCTCTGATTTAGCTTCTTGATCATTTTTGGGGAAATAATCTTTAAGATTTTATTTATGAAAATAAATGAATGTCATGAATTATTTTTGATCCCTTTTGACATTTATGCTATGCTATGTGTCTAACAAATAAAATTCATCCCAAATTTGCACCTGAGGCATAATAAAAAATGACTTTCCCTGCTTATCCAATATAGTGCATAATGACCATTGTATAGGGACTTTTATTATTATTTGAGTTTATGTTTGACCGCCATTCAGGGCCTGAAATTAACTTTTTTGGCCACCAGCCACTGAGATTTTTTAACAGCCAACAATTTATTATGCCTACAATAAAGAAGAACAACTCAGAAAAGGCTCAAGAAGGGTTATTGAACTTGTACAGATTACGAACTAAAGTGCTTTCGGGTTGTTTACTTTATCTCATTTTTGATTAGACTTACATTATAACAAATTTATCCGATCTGCTGTGTCTAACATCAAGAACAGAAAATGACAGAAATACAAACAGTTGCTCATCCCACTGATGGTCTCATTGATTTAGTTAACACTCAGCTGCTAATTGACTGTAAAGCTCATTACTTGTCACTGTTTGCATGCAGGTTCACCTCTTTTGTTTGTTTTTGTTGTTTTATTTTTTGATTTTTTTTACATGACACGGATATAAAAATTGTACTCTTAACTTTTTACATATTACACGTTTATTTTCATTTTCAACACAAGGCAAGGCAAGGTAAATTTATTTGTATTGCACAATTCAGTACAAAGACAATGCAAACTGCTTTACATGATTAAAATATAGGAAAATAAAACACAATCAAAGCAACTACAAAAAACTAAGAAAATAAATAAATAAAATACAAATAAATGCAGACCCCAACAACACAAGTCTCATAGGTGTATTGAATAATGTCTAGATAAAAAAAAGAGCATTTATGACAATAATTGACAGAATATGAAGCATATTTCCAGGGGCATAACCATCATCTCAGTTTACTGCAAACTAATAATCGGTTTAATTATTGTAACGGTTAAACGAAAGCCATACGTTTGCTACATTTTGTTTAAAAACTCAAGGAAAAAGGTGGGACTTGCTTAAAAAAAACAATAGGCTACGAAAGTGGACGGTAACACAACTTTTGCTCAGAGTTGTGTGTTGTCTTTTTGGCTACCTGTCAACATGGCAGGTAGGCTGACAGTTTTACTTGCCATTCACATAGTTACACGCCGTTGACGGGTGCCAATTTTATGGCTTATTGTTGCAATGGTTATAAGGTTTTTGGACCACATGGAGACACAGTCGAAGGACAAGGAGCAGTTAAAGATGTTTATTTAGACTATACACAGATATGAATAGCTCACTATGTGAGCTGCAGGCGAACGTCAGCGTTAGGAGCACTGCGTGAGGAAAGAGGAAACAGATTAACATTACTTGAGTAAGGGAGATCTGCGCTGATGGGAGGAGATGGCTGAGTGACAGGTGAGCTAGCGGATGGAACATAGGCGGGAGCCCGAGCAGCACCACAGTGGAGGAAGGTTCAAGGAGCAGCTGAAGGAACAAGGGTGAATCCAGGAAAGGGGGTTTGTTGTCCGGCTCGGTAGCACCAAGGGGGCTTGAGGGGAACGCCAGAGCAGAATCTGAGCAGCTGGGATTCATGAACCAGTCCTCAGCGCATGGGGACACGAAGGGTGAGAAATCCAAATCACAACGAACTGAGAGAGACAAGAGAACAGAGTTAGAACTAGGAATCCAAAACGTTTAACTCACAGGAACGAAGAACTGTTGACTGGACAATGGCCTAGGCGTACCACAATGGTCCAACACTCTGGCGTCCTTCAGCTGACTGATTTAAAGCTCCAGCCAGAGCAGCCCCAACGAGCCGCAGGTGTGGGGCCACGTCCACCTGTCAACAACAGCCTCCTGTGGAAGAGAATCAGCAGAGTATGGGACAAAGAATCCTGATAATTGTCATAACATGAGTTGGTTTTATAAAAAGTGAAAAACAGCAGTAGTTTCTCCTTTTGGTGTTATGACAGAAAAAGTGAGAGATGGCAAAATTCAGTAGTATGGAAGTGTCAAAAATAAAACAAGAATCAGAGCAGATGACTTTTACTAGAACCGGATTTAACCTGGTTATGCTGTTAACTTTTGCCCAAAATGAAGAAATAGCATAAAAGTGTCACAGGCAAAAAGCGTCCTTGGATCAGTCCTTCTGGAGCTCGCCCCAAACAGTCGAAAGCTTTAAAGAAGAAAGCAAATGAAAGAGGAGAAGCTCCGTACTCTTTGACACTTTCATGGCAAAAAGCCATTTCCTCCTAAAAACAACATGATGATAAAAATCCTCATTAAAATGTGCCAAACTCAGCATCAGCAGCATTTGTATTATGGTTCTGTCACTACCCAAAGTCATGATTGGTTTTTGACATTTCTGTGTAATTGAGTCATTTGATGAAAGACATTTCATGTTCGATAATAGCATTTAGAGCATTCATGAAAGCACTGAAGTCATTTGGCAGTCAGCATGCACTCAGGTCAGTGAGGCATTATTCTTTGCGTGTGGTTTTGGGGGGGATATTCATGCAGAGAATGACAGGAAACACCAAAAAAGGGAAAAATCTACAAAGCAAGAATAGAATGAATAAAAATATGTTGCAATAAAAACCACTTTGTCACTTCCACTGACTATAAAAGAAGTCTAGTTAAGTCAAAAAATGCTTAACTGCACATCCTCAATGACCAATAAATATTTCTAGTACAATTCCTATTTCATTTTATTGAAATTAGGTGGGACAAAAATCACATTTGCAATAAAAGCAAAAGCTGCTGGAATTTATAAAATCTTTATTAAAACAGATGGTTTAATATTTAAAGTATCACATTAACCACATCCTTCAATAATCACAGACAACATAAGAAAGAAAGTACGAACCAAGATGGAGTCATTTGAATCTAATTTTATTTGGCATCATTTGATACACATGCAGAAGAGCATAGATTTTACCATCAGCCCCTACTCCAATCTGAAGGAGAGGAGTGGGGGCAATAATTCGATTTCCAAGGAGCTGGCTGATCATGGATGGCCATCAGGGGGGCAGAAGTAATGCAATTGGAAATTGTGGTGAAATTTTACTGGCTTATACTGAATCATCTGGAAAGTTGTCGGAATATTGGGTGGAATTTCCCCAAAAGGCAATCCCACATAGACACATTAGACTGCATCATCTTCATTAATCAGAATTTTATGCAGGCCATGGTTTGGGTTTGAACCAGGCCTGGTGGTTGTATTAAAATGTGAATTTCCGAGCATTTGGATCTAAAGCTTAACAGCACGGCACAGGATGATTTTACATAAAGTAGTACATATCTGTGAGGTGGAAGTAAAAGACTATAAGGTTTTAAAACATTTTGTAAATAAAATCTAAAAGAAAAAAAGTATGCTGCAATGCTTTCAGCATCCTTTATATTACCGTCATGTTGTAAAGATACCAGAAACAAGTAAAAAAGTTCCTCTGATTTCATGGGATTGATTTGGAAGAAAAGCCAACACTGCACACACTGCAAAAACGATCTAGAAATGAGCAAAAATGTCTTCAGTTAACTGCATTTAATCCTAATTTGAGTAGGTAAATAAGATAATTTGCCAATGGAATGAGTACTTTTACTCTTAAAGTAAGATAATTAGATTAAATGCTCTTGAAATAAGATAAGGCAATTGTTTTTTCTTATTTTAAATGTAAATTGTCTTGTTCTATTGGCAAAGTGTCTCACTTACCTCCTCATTTCAAGAAAAAAATGCACAAAAATTACTTATTTTGATATATTTTTTTGCAGTGCATACACCTGAACCTACCATGCCACAATGGTGGTGGCAGCATCATACTGTGGGAGTTTCTGTGTTTAGCAGCTTCAGAGAAGCTGATTAGACATAATTGCCAGAGCCAAATAAAAGGCAAGGCAAGGCACATTTATTTGTATACCACAATTCAGTACAAAGTGCTTTACATGATTAAAATACAGGAAGATAAAACAGAATCAAAGCAGGTAGGAAAAAAAAAAATAAATGAATAAAAAATGCAGAAACTAAAAAGAATATTAAAAACAGTTGGACTAAAAAACATATGTTTTAGTTGAACTGTTTAACTAGAACAGTCAAAGGCAATCCTAAACAAATGTGTTGATTTTAGACTTGATTTAACCCTTTAAAGCCCGATCCAAGTATAAAACAAAACAGAACATTACTTTTTTTTTTTTTTTTGGTTTGAAGTCCTTATTTGGCCTTTTAACAAAATATGTAAAAAGAAAAAACAGAAATACATTTTTGATATTAATAATTTATTACTATGCGATAATTCAAGATTATTTCTTGTGTAGTCTTCTGCCCTCTGTTATCAGGTATATCTGATTGTGTACAATAGGATTTTGAGCAAAGTTTTTACCATTAAATTATGCAAAAGGTGTCAGATGCAAAACATTTCAGAAACCGTATGTATCAAATATGATACATTTGGCATTACAGGGTTAAAGGAACTCAGGCTTTCCGCACTTTTACAGTTTTCTGGAAGTTTGTTCCAGATAAGTGATCTGTGACAAATGCCGCAAAGATCAGAGACTTAAGCACAGGTTTGGGTCCCAACAGAAGAGAAACAGAAAGAAAAAAAACACTCTGAATATACATCTAAAATTACAATAGAATGGTTTTGGTCCAAATATATTTCAAAATGGCCCAATTAAAGTAATTCTTCTTAAATAATTTAGGAGTCTCTTTCCAGCCTACAAAGTGGCAGCTATGTTCTCCATTCAACCTGAATGATGCTGCACAAACCAATGCATGTTTTTCAAGTGCAAGGCAATGATGAAATCAAGTTTTGAAGCTGAGGGTTTGGTTTGTGAATATGTTAAGCTCATTTAGAAAAACAGGAGCCATGTGGGCGTGACAGACAGTTTCTAAGATGACTATGATCACAAAAGCATAACTAAAAAAGACAAGGTTTAATTTGCCTGAACCGACATCAAGGCCTTGTAGCAAAACAAGCAGTAAGCTTTGTTGGGTGTTTGATTTAGGCAGCAGTGGGTTTCTGTGTATAAAAAATAACCATGAGTAACCATGACTAACTGTCAGTGCGTGTATAGGGGTATTTATTTCAAACCCCCACCTCCAAAGCTGAACCCCCAGCTGAGACTGTTGCACTGTGTTTGTGCCTGCTGGACTGTTATTGAGTTTGTGTGTTATCACACAGCCTCCAGTCTATAAAACTTGACTTGTGTGTTTTCATTGCTCTCACCCTTGCCTTTGTTTAGCTGCCGCTGACCTTTTATCATAGTTTGACTCAGAGTAAAAAGTGCTGTGGGCTGTCAGGAGAGTCTGTGTTCTCAGCCCTCTATCCCACTCGGAAAAATGTCACCCCACAATTTTAACAAGTGGGGGAAGAAATTCTGATTTGAAACGTGGAGAGAGTACAAGGTAGAACAGCAGAAAAGTATCAAGAGAGCCTTTATTTGTTAGGTATTCCTTAGGGAAATATAGCACAAGAGTAAAGTTTTTCATGTCACTTGAGTGAAAACTAGTATGCGTGTTTAAAAATGTATGTTCCAGTCAAATTGCTTTATTTTTCCCCAATTAGGCAAATGACTGTATAGCAGAGGAAGCAGCAACACAAAATACACATCTGAAACATGCATAAAACAACATCAAATGCATTTAAAAACTACTGAAAACTCCTGCTTCTCTAAACACAGCATACAAATTATCAAAGCAATACATATTTGGTTAGGTTCATGTGAATTAAGTAAAAGTATAAAGTATAAAACCTGTCCAAAGGGATCTATTGAAACTAAATATGAAAATTGGAATGATTATGGAAGTTTTATCAGCAGATTTTTGGATTGTATTTTTTCTTAGGATTATCTGTCCTCTCTGCCATAGTTTCAAAGAAATAACTCCTCACTGTAACAAACAAAATGATTCAAATAGAAAAAACAGCTGCAGACCCAGAGGTCTTCTGGACCACTAGATGGAGTAAAACGAAGAACAAACAATGTCAGACCAGAGTGTTACATATAATACTATAAACCAACTTAAGAGTAGTGTTAACAAGATAAAATGTCAAAGTATACAGCTTTCTGAGTGAATGAGCAGCTTACAACAGTGAAAATGAACATTATCATTATGTTTTCAAGTTTGATAAAGTGTTGATCAGAGTTTTAACAGTTTAACAGTCTGATGGCAGTCGGGGAAAAAGCTGTTGCATAACCTGCTGGTCCTGCAGCGTATGCTGTCACTTTCCAGTCAGCAGCAGGAAGAACAGTCCATGGTGGGGGGGTTAGGGGTCGCTGAGTTGAAATGTCTTTAATGGAGGGAAGAGGAGCCACAATTATCCTCTCTGCTTTCCTCACCACTCTATTAACGTTCTTCCAGTCTGAGGTGCTGCAGCCTCCACACCACACAGTGAGACAGCTGGTCAGAACGCTCTCTACGGTGCTTCTGTAGAAGGTGGTAAGGATGGGTGGGGGCAGATGGGCTCTCCTCATCCTCCGCAGGAAGTACAAGTGCTTTTTAACAATGAGGTGGTGTTCACAGTCCAGGTGAGGTTGTCTGTGATGTGAACTCCAAGAAATTTGGTGCTGCCGACCGCCTCTACAGCTGAGCTGTTGATGAGCAGTGGAGCCTGGTTAGGCCTGTTTTCCTGAAGTCGTCGATGATCCACAATGTTCTGTCCAACACTGACTGACTGAGGTCTGTTGGTGAGGAAGTCTTGCAGCCAATAGCAGAGGGGTGTATTGAAGCCCAGCTGTTCCACTTTGCCCATCAGATGCTGTGGGATGATGGTGCTGAAAGCTGAACTGAAGTCAATGAACAGCATCCACACATGGGTATTTTCTCTCTCAGGTGTGCTAGGCTCAGGAGGATATGGCGTGCCAACTTGAACGGTTTGGACTTCTTATCTTCTGGCCTTGAAATGTGTTCCTGCTTCGCCTCTGCCTTGGATTATCCCTCATGATTGTTCTGCTCCTCTGCGTGTTCTGGCTTCTACTCGTCGTTGCTCCACCTCTCTCCTGGAACTCTGAAAGCGGGGCCGCCACAAGCTACGGAGAAACCATTCCTCCAGACTTCACTCCTTCTTCTGGGCTTGGAATTAACTTTACCAGGTTAGTGTCTCACAAGCTCATTGTTTCCCCGAGAATCCAGTGAACCTGCCCGAGCTGACAAGGAGCAGCAACACGCTACATCTTTAATAAACGATTGTTTTAAAATCTCCCAGATCAGTCTGCTTGAATTCTGGATCCTACGTTCTGAGCTTCTGACATAATTTTAGCTCTTAATATGGACCCGAGTAAAGGGGAGATATAAATGATTCCTAGCCTTACAGAGGACTGCATCCAGCCCATATTTTGTTACAGCGCTAATAGTTAAACCTAGAAGGTCACTCACTAGGGGGTCACAATACGATTTTCACAATCACTCTAATTTGATCGCAGAGGTATATTGAGGTTGAAAATATATAATAAAATAAAGAAATTTAATTCATATTGTTAGGTTTATTCTTTATACATCATGTGCATTGTTATTCTGTTAGCCAGATTAGACAGAGTAGAGGGCCTTCCTTCACATTGTGGATGTTGCTGTGTGTACGGAGGTCATCTAATCAGGACAGCCTTCATGTCTTAAAAAATACACAGGCATAGATGGCGTGTCAGTTTCTGATACGGACAACTAAGCATCCACCTGATGCAACACATAGACTCATGAGCTATAAGAAGGAGAAGATGGCCTTGTTCGGGGCTCAATCTTTGCCGGACGCTCGCGTACGTGATTTTTGAGCCCACAGCTGAGCAAGCTCCAAGCATTTTCTCTGTCCTGCAACGACCTTATCTGGAATAAACTCTGTTACTTTTTTACTCCTGTTTTTATAGTCCTTTCTTATATGATATTACCCAGTTTGTGTTAAGAGTAGTAACTAACTTGCTCCCAGGAAAAGAACCGTGAGGAAGCCCCGAGGCGCAACAGCTTTTTAGGGGACATAACTTACTAATTTAACAATATTGATTTCAATCTGAAATACTGTATGTAAGGTTGGCAGTTCTGTTAATCGTACTAAAGGCATCCAAGGTAGCGAGCTTCCAGTTTTGGGCCTTGCACATCTTGGGAAGAACTTAAATAGCACACAGATCACCAAGCGGCAGGCAAGGATGCCTTCTAGTCACCTTTTTTCAATCCTCCAGCATTCCTAATGGTTAAAGAAGTTCCCCACGTGAATACCCTAAAGAGATCCTGCAAACAATCAGTGATCTACATACAGTACAAGGATCTGGTTTCAACTGAGGATATACAGAATTCTTCAAAGCAAATCCCATTACTTATTTAGATGAAGAACATCTTCCTCACTACATCCTACTTCAACAGCAACTAGAAATAAGGAGAGTAGAATTGTAATTTACAGTGCTTTAATTACCTCCATTTTTACTCACGTGCTTCAAAACTCAGTTATTTGTGTCTGCCTAAGCCTTTTGTTCACTAATCCTCCCATACACTGAGACTAAGGTCCATAAATCATAAATTATCATTGCAATATTTTCATGTATCCGTCTTTACACAGTATGCATGCATCACTCTCACTCACCCAGTCTATGAGATAATTATATCACACTGTGTAGGGTGCAATTCATCAGCTGGAATGAAATAGGATAAATCTAGATGCAATCATATAGGAAGGCAGTTTTAACTGAATAAAGAGAATTGAAAGGACAATGTTTGCTAGTGGAAAAACAAATGTAAACCACAGAATAGGCAGTATATAAAACAACTGCATATAGACAGAAGCCTAGCCAGTAGAAAGACAAGCTTCTGGCAAAATGCAAAGCTTAGCTATTTTACTAAGACCAAAAGAAAATAGAGAAACAAATTAAGCAGACTGCAAAGTTAACAGAAGGTGACTTACCTAAACTAGAGGTTCAGACTACATAACAAAAAGGACATTAATAAGTATTAAAAAGGCAGAATATAAATATATATAGACACAAAGTCCAAGCAGAAGTAGTAAGTTGCTATGTTATTTTCTAATGCCTCATTACTGAAAGTTAAAGCAGCTATGACCTTTAAGACTGCTTTCTTTTAAAAACTTCGTCATATCAGGAGAGCCAGCTGGACAAACTGTCCTATTCCTATTACTGAAGTTAATTTCAAGTGCAGCACAATTTCTTTTCCACTGAGTGATGTTATCCATATGACGGGGAACATTTTGATGCATTAATTAAAGCATAATGGAATGATGGTGTTGGATAAGTGTGACATAAAGCTTGCAAGGGCATTGCTGATTAGACACGGTGCCCCATTCCCAGCACCCAGAATAGGTCTTCATTTTCAAATAAAAGAAACAAAAAAACACAAGAAGGGGTTCATCAGAACAGGCTGCAGAGTCACTTCAACCGATACATTTTACAGGAAGCCAATATTTTTAAAATGTATGGCTCATACCAAATGTATAAATATTAATTCAACTTTTAGCTTTTATTTTTTTAAGTGGTATCAACAAAAAAAAGTTTTTTTTTTTATTAAAGTAGATAGATCCACAAAAAGTGGCACCCAGAGGAAAGGAGATGTTTATGATGTATGTTTGTTTAATTCTTTTAGAAATTAAAACTATGACTGCATTGTGCTGTCATGTTTTTTTTTTTTTTTATTGTCATTACACTGTCACAAGTACAGAGCCATGAAATGAACTATCTGCATATAACCCATCCCCTTGGGGAGCAGTGGGCTGCCATTGTGCGGCACCCAGGGAGCAGTGTGGGGGTTAAGGATCTTTGCTCAGGGACCCGATGTCACAGTCCGTGACAACTATATTATTTAGAATCTAAAATGGTCCTGGCACATTTGGAGTCCCTAGTTTATGACTATTTCATACAGACCAGTCAATAAAGCTATCATCTCTAGGAATACACCTAAATTGGGATCTTTCAGTACCTTTTCAGCAAATTAAATGTCTTCACAAACAGAGGTAATCTGGACTACGCAGTCCACCATTCTATGTAAATGAATACAGGGGATGTCAGGATCCCTGTTTTTGTGTTCGTCTGCTTGTCTTGCCTTTTGTGTTTCTCTCTTCCACCACCAGGAGGCGCCTGGCTCCAGTTCGCCTCCTCACGCACCTGCAAGCGTTTACCTCATCACCGCACTGCTCTTAAGCAGCTGCTGGTTGCCACTACTTCGACGCCAGAGTGTTTGCCAGTTTGGGGCACTCTAGCCAAGCCTTGTTTATGCCGAGTCTAATCTGAGTTTTACATTTTGAGTTTTTGTTCTCTAGTCAAGCTGAGATCACATTGAGTTTTACTGAGCGCTTGTTTCTCCCTGAGACTAAACCTTGTTTGTTCTTTGCCTTTCGGCAGGAAGCCTTCCTACAAACTGGACGTTTTCGGACCGCCTTCTCCCAAGTGGGATCAACTGAGTCTTACACTGAGTGACGGATTCCAAACAGGAGCTTTGGATCCAGCCACCTTTGAGCACGCTGAGATCACTCTCTGAGTAAGGAAGTCATCTTCACCACGACCCGTTCAAGTACCACAGGAAAACTGAGTTGCAACCAGCGGCTACATCATTCAACACCGTCCGAGTTCTGGGTAAACCCTGTTCCGCCCTCCACCGAATCAAACATTCTCTGGAAGACCAACACACAGACTGAAGTCTAAGTGTCTCTACTTCTCTGGAAACATGAGTGGCAACTAATCCTCTCCTTCAAGATTGACAACTCCAATTCCCCACTGAGCCTGAACCTAACAGCCTGTCTCCCCTCCGTCTTCCAGTTTCTGGCTGAGCAGAGTTCGGAGGAACTCTGTACCAAACTCAATATACCCTACAATAAAACCCGTTTAACTTTTATATTGTGTCTCTCTGTTTGGCTTCATTGCATGTGGGTCCGAGCCTTAGATAGAATCATGATAGGGGAAGTAATCCATAGTTACTTTTTATTAATATGGAAAAAAAAAATGACTGCAAGCTTGAAGTTCACATGAGCTTTAACTTTGCCAGCTTTAATTTCTGGGCGTTTACTAAAAGCTTTAATGTTCACCAAAGCTAAACAGCCATCATAGTTTCATTCATCTGGGTAAACCTAAATTGAAAGACCCCTTAGTAAACCATAGAATTGGTAGCATCTTAATATGATAATTGTTTTCCCTGTTAATGACAGGAAAGCTGATTAGCAATGATGGAAATATTGATAGAGGCTACAAAATACAAAAGTTTTAGATTTTGAGTCCTTCTAGAAAGACAAAGAATCTAAACTATCAAGCAAATCTAAAACAGAATGGTTTAGGTAAGAGTATGTGTTAGTATGGCTCAGTAAGAGTTAAGACCAAATAAAAATGTGTTTAAACTTAAAGGGGTGGTGTTCCCATCTAGTCTTTCACTCAATAAATCACTTCAAGGATGAAATTCTACTTTTTCTGAGTGGAGGTGATGCATCAACCTCTGTCACTTTGGTCAAATAAGCTAAAATAAGCAATGAAATGCTTGGAACATTTCTCTAATATTAGAACTGGAAGAAACCTAAGATTGTGAGCTGCTATGAATTAAAAACAAAAACTATAAAAGTCAATACTGTAAGAAATCAGTTTGAGTGGCAATATTGATTGACAAGCTTTCATCATCATGTAACTAGTTCTCAGGAAGTGTCATCTGGCTTAACTGGGGGGCCAGGGATAAAAAACATTCCCCAGTGTGACACATAATTACGCTTGTGTCATAACATAATGGAAAAAAATCATTATTGCAAAGTTGGTTTCATTGTGGTAGAAGAAAATAAACTGACAAATACAGGCCAGGTGGGGCAGACGGGATAAAGTGTAAGTAAGAAATTTGGCTATAAAATGTTACATATATGAATATGAGAAAAAAAAGTTTTAAGGTAAAAAGAAAGATCTGTGTTATTCAAATTAATGTAAATTTGGTGCATGAATAAATCTGTTTGAATAATCCTTGTCAAGAAGCACTACCAGCATAATAACTTTTTAATGTAAATCCAGCATTTTTTAACAATGAAGGATAACAAACGTTGCCCTTAAACCACAACAACATAAAACACATACAATCCATGTGAAAAAGTAACCTGACTCCGCCAGATGGATTTGCTGGATTTGCTCCGCATATCCATCTGGAAACCTTCCGTTGAAGTAATTTTGGGAAGGGGCGAAAATACTGGTTAGCTGATTGGCCTATGTTGGTGATAGACGGGCCAAATAAACCAATCAGATCAACGAAGCATATGACGTACTAACAGAGCGACGATGAAAACACAACCACAAGCCAGGCTACTCTTGCCGAAACCAGTCGGGAGAAGAGCCAAAACATCTTTTCCTCTGAGAAAAGCCTCCAGAGCAGTGTTTTGCTCTTCTTTCAGTGAAGAAATACTCTGTTATTCGAGTAAAACTTGCTCGATAGCCACGCTAACGCTAGTTTCATCGGCTGAAGCCGCCATGTTCTTTAGACTGAACTGTCGCGCTTCTCGTTGCGTCACACCTCAACCCGCCTCAAAGCCAACGCTGATTGGATGTTCGTTTGGTGAACGGCTCCAAATTTTCTTTAATGGAAAGTAGCCAGACTGATCTGCGAGTGAAACCTTGAAAGCTCGCGAGATCAGGATGGTCTCACGAGGCTAGTGAAAAAGTGGCAAAATCAAACATTTAAGTGTCCAAATTAAATTTATACCAAAAAGAAACCTTATACACTATTTGAATATAATATAATCAAATATTGTGTGATCATAGTCTTAAGTGAATTCATCATCTTACGAGAGTTTTCTTTAATTTCTAGTAATTTCTGTACAGTCTCTCAATGCTAACATATAACTCACTACCTCAGAACTATTTTAGCTATCTAAACTCTATGTACACTTTAATGGTTTGAGAGTAGTTGATTAGAAGCAGCAATAGTAAAAAGTTGCTATGTCATTGAAATAGATCAGCACTGTTTCTATTCAATCATATTTCCCATCAAGTCGTCCCAGATTCCAAGCTGAATTAAAACATCCCCATTGCATAATACTGCCACCACTATGTGCCACTCTGAGCAGAAGCAGACACAAAGAATCACAGGAAAGAAATCTATGATAGTGACAAAAATAAATAAAAAGATTAGCTAAATTAGGGAGTAAAATATGTAAAACTATAAGAGGAAAAATATTAAGAACACTAAATAACAATTACAACAGGAAAATTATGCACAGAATACAAAATTTGAGAACAAAACAATAGCAAAGATATGGTCAAAAAAATGTACTGCTTTCTGTTCTCATAATTTTTGTTCACTAAGGTTCTCAGAGGTGTCAGAATCATTTTAAAAGTATGGTCAAATTATAAATAAAGACTATTTTTTTTTTGTTTTTTATACACTTCATATTTTTAGCTTTTCAGAGGAACTGGGGCCACGTGCGCAGTGAGATTGTCAGTTTTTCTTTTGAATTTCAAAACCCTTCTGTCTTTTGCTGTATTTATACATATTTTTTTCTTTTTTCCAGCTTTTATTGTCATAAACTGTCACAACTACAGAGTACTGCTCCCCATTATGTGGCTACCAGTTTGCTCAGGGACCCAGAGTGGCAGTCTGTGGGAATGGGGCTTGAACTCGAAACCTATTGAATGCCCTAACCACTAGGCCGCCACTACCCTTATATCTTTGTGTTTCCATTTGTCTGTAACTTTCTTCTTTATTTGATGGACAGTAATCAATTATATTTCTATAAAATGTTATTCTGTTGGTCTTTCACGTCAAACCTTAATAAATTGTATTTACATCTCTGGTTTTAATATAAGAAAATTTTAAAATTCTCACCAGACTGCATATGAAATGTACAGTTAAATAGCTCAAATTCAGGTAGTTTCTGAATGAAACTTTCCAACTATCAATGGAAAATGTGCAATCATTAGAATTTATTTTTTTTCTATTCATAATCAAAATCAGCAACAGTTTTTTTGGGCAATATGTTAGGGTGACCATATTTTCATTTGGGAAAACCAGGACACCTTGGAGCGGGGGGGGGGAATCTCTGTTCCCATGCATAGAGATGTCATAGACCTACGTAATCCTACAATGACTTGATATTTACAGTTGATTTATTAAAGAATGCTTTTTAGTAAAAGTCAACAGCAATAACTCCAATAACAAACGATAATTTAATTCAAAATGTATTTATTAGAAATGCTTAACAATTCCTGTAATGAATGAATAGCACAATGAGAGAAATAATGTCTCATCTAAACATCCCTCACTTAACAATAAAAGTTAAAAATAACTCTCAACTCCCAAGAACAGATGATACTCAGCCTCAGCAATGAACGAAATAATGTGTGTTCTGTAGGCTATTGGAAAAAATAAATTAACAAATGAGCTAATTAACAAAAAATACCTCTTGTGTAGCAAACATTATTCAAAATGTACCAAAAACGAACAAATATATCAATAGACTATCTTTACTTTCGGTGTCCAGGTGGCTTTTCAGTTCCCTTGCACCTCCATTGGACACCAAGACATATGTGCACAAGGCCTCCCATTTGTCTTGACCGGTCTGAAAGCAGGGAAACTCTTTTGTAAATCGTCGGTAAACATACATTTGCGCTTTTGCATGTTGTTGGCATACTGACAGCCACGCAATCTATATTCTAATTAAGAACAGGGCTGCCCGCACTGACGCGGCTCAGGGATTACGTCACACGCAGCGCCTGTAAATTTAATGGTCCAATTAAGGTAATTTAAAAAATCTGGACATTTCCTCACTTTCTAAAAAAAAAACGGGAAGCCCGGGACAGGACGTGAAATACGGACATATCCTGGGAAATACGGACGTATGGTCACCCTGCAATATGTAGGTAAAGCCGTTGAAACATTTATGAGGTAGCACCACATGTAATTATGAAGAATTTAGGATTTGTATTAGTAGCAAATGTGCTACAGCTCACATCAAAAACTGGTTATAGAATAAAAATCTGCTCCTTTAAGATTAGTTTGAATGGCTGTGGGACTTGTCGGTATCCTCGTTCTTCTTGTGTTTCTTCATAAGAGCCTTACAGCCGTGGAAATACTCACAACGACTGAATGACACTTCAAACATCTTCCGAAATCACTTCTTTTTATCGTGACCACATTGTTTCACCACAAATACAAGGTAAGCTTAGCTCTAAATGAATGTTAAAGATCAAACCATGCAGGCAATACAAGGAGGGTGGAAGGGTAAGTATATTCTTTCAAAGATGTAGTAAACAGTACTCAACAAAACTTAAACAACAATGTAGGTCTGAAAAAATGACAGGTTTTATTTATTTTATTAATATGTTGCCAATAATTATCATATGAGTTTTTTACATTTAAAAGCTACAGCTGGAATGTAGAATTTATTTTGAATGTTACTCTAACCCTGCATCAATGTAACCTTTAAACAGTGTTGGTTAAAAAGAGATAATTGCTTAGCTTTGCTGTTAAAGGTTGATCATCTAAACCGTTTTGTCTCCTTTTGTTGGAGTAAGTGAAATTATACAGTAGAACATTTTACTAGATATGCTCTTTATAAATAATGAAAAGTTTCTTGGATATATAACCGTTTTATTGCCGGCCCTAGTTGGAATGAATAAAGAATATTTTCAAAAAACACATGATCTATTATTCACTACTGAGATTTAATTAATTGTTAAAATCAAACTCAACAGGAATTAAATCCAAATTTACATACTTGCACAAATGATCTCGGTAATCCAAGATGGCTGCACCTGCTTGATACAGCTCCAAATACACAAAATACTAAAACGCTACAAATTAGGCATCGATCCTGCATCCACGACCACCAACGCCTGCTGGAGCTTCGGTCACATAAAGGTTGTTTCAGGACTCCTTAATTCAGCCACTCCTGACCGTTTAAAAGGCTGCTGAGTGCTTCGGAAGAAAGTAAACAAAAGGACCAGGCCTGAAAGTGTGAGACGGCGTAAGAGGGGCTGCAGCAGCGGGCTAATGGTGAAGCTAAGAATGCCTAACGTCCCAGAATCTCCTTAAACGCTGGCATACGCTGAACTTTTTATTTCATTTTATTTTTTCAATTTTGGGGCGTATACATCGTGTATGTAATGATCTCAGAATGTTGGACCGAGAATTCGAGGCGAGACAGGCAGTGGGAAAGTTCGAAGCGTTTATTAAAACAAACAGGAGCTGCTCGGCGAATCTCTGCAGAGATAGAAAAATACAGGTCAGTGACTGGATGTGGAGCTGATCACGACTTGGAGCAAAGTCACTGCTGATTCAAAGTTCAGTCTGTTCACGGAGAACACAGCTGAATCCAGATGGGCAGTTAGACCACAGCTTGCGGCGGGCAACCAAGTCCAAAGGGGAAATCCAAAGCCGAAGTGAGAACACAGGTCCAGGTTCAGAAGCCAAAAGAATCCAGCAATAAATGCAAAACAGAACTGACAAACAGAGCAGACAGGAGCAATGCAAAACACTTGAATAACCTGGTGCTGACAGGAGGCAAACATGATCGGCATGATGGGGATGAAGTCTGGAGGAGAAGTTATTCATAGGTTTTGGATAAGCTTCACACCATGACTTATAAGTAAGTTAAACTTAACATATTTCACCAAACGCATAACTTACCTGTAACTTATGGCCCAGATATGGTATATGCTGGCATACGTTGACGTATGTTGACGTGTGCCAGCGTGTTTCAGCATACTTCAGCGTGTTTCAACTTGCTCACAACTTATACAAAACGTACCCATAACTTATCCAACATATTCTGGATTTTTTGTGCGTCCGGCATACACTGGTCTAAATAGTCATGGTTTGAACGAGGCTTTACTGGATAGCAAATTGGATCATCTCTGACTCGAACTCTTCAAAAAAGTGAGTTTAGTAACTGCTGTGCCATCATTCTGACTAAATCATGGCTTCCTTCATTGAAACCACCATATATATGGTTTGGCTGCGACACTATGCTGAATGGAGGCATCAACTGGGCTGCTGCCACCAATAACGTCCACTATATATTAAAGCATCAGGCCTATTTTCCACTGCTCAGTCTTGTTTTTCTCCGAGTCAGAACTGTGGGCTCAGCTTTTATAGTGACAAATATGTTCTCTCTTCCATTCATTAAGACAAAAAAACGGACTCAATCCTGCTTAATTAGCTTTTCCTAGACATATTCACCTATAAAGCTGGTTTACAGTTAGCTTTTCCACCATAGAAACTATTTATGGATCAGTGTTGCTATGTTCCTTTTGTTTGTCTGCTTCCATCTTCTTGGACCCCCAGTTGGCCTCAGCAGAAGGCCGCTCACACTATAGCTGGTTCTGCTGGAGTCTGCTTCCTATTTAAAGGGTGGATTTGCATCTTGTGACACGACGCAGGGAGTATTTTTTGTCACTACGTGCTCATTCAAGTGGAGCAAATCCTGCACTCAAAGCAATCGGCTGGCTTACCTTGGATAAAAAAAAAATATATATATATATATAAACCAATCTGTCTGTAAGATTTGACTGATTTGTATTTGTACCTTGAAACGACATGTCTAAAGTGAATTGGTGCTACATAGATGAAACTTAATAGAATTTTATTAAATATCCTAAAAAAAAAGCCATATTTGCTGCCTTTGAGCTTTTTTGCACTTTTAAATGATGAGTGCTTTATAGCATATATTACTGCTAAATTATAACATTGATAAAAAAACTTTTAAGTTGATCTTTGAACATTTTGCACAATAGAATTTATGAGCTTCACGGATTTGCATCATGCATTGTTAAATTTTATTGTCTATCATAATCAATGGTGGCATGTCGGTTTATAAGGATCTTTTGGCCCAGAAGAAAAAAGAGCAACAACTTCCGATAACTATGTTCTTCTCTCCAAAAAACACACCTGCACCGCAGGCTTTAGAAGAAGAAAACGCCACAGAGCAATCAGGATGCAGCGGCTCCGTCAAACAGCAGTGAAATACTGTACTGTACACATCAGTCATTATTTGTCCTACTGTACTTTGCATTTTTTTCATAATCATTTTGCATTTTCTCCCGTTCCAATCCGTCACGGCGGGGCATTGCTGATCCCCGAAATATTAACCCTTCAGTTCGTATTGATGATTAAAATGATTATTTATTTATTTATTTATAACTACTATTTTACAGTACAGTTATTTGTAAAAAAAAAAAAAAAAAAAAAACACAACAACAACCGTTTATCCAGTACTTTTATTTGTTAAACAAATGCTTGGGCCTGTAAAAAGTTTTTGTTCCTGGATTTCAATGTTTTATGGAGTATTAGAATATTAGACAACTGGACAGCTGTATGATATATGCTGTAGTTTCACAAAACCTCTTTCCGTAAAAATTCAAAAAATATCCACTGGACTTGGTTTTCAAGATTTGAAGACGTTTCTCCACCTCTCCAGGAAGCTTTCTCAATTCAAATGTCTGGATCCGCAGTGAGTTTGAGTCTTATATGGACAAGGCCTTGTATTGCTTGGAGACCTGCAAATGGTAACCGATGAATGGGTCGTTTAGTTCCATCGTTAGCCTGTAATATCTGAACCTGTCTATGATTCTAGGGGTCGGTCGTTAAAGGGGGGGATTGCCATTAAGGGGGGGGATTGTCTCCTGTAATACCTGAAACCTGTCTATGATTGTTAAGGGTCGGTCGTTAAGGAGGTATTGTTCACCGGCTGGAGCGGGTAGGTCCCTCGTTCCTCTGTGATTGGGTGGGGGGTTTGGTGATATCTGGAAGGGATCATGTCTATGATTGAATTGTATGTTTTTGGAAGCTGGAATCTGAGTCCACCACCTCTGTTTAAAGTTGGTTTTTCTCTCTTAACATAGATGGCTTCCTTCACGCCCCTCTCAAACCACCTATTTTCTTTATCCAGAATATGGACATTCTGGTCCTCAAAAGTAAGTCCTTTGTCTACAAGGTGTAGGTGTACTGCGGAGTCTTGTCCAGAGGCGGCCGCTCTTCTGTGTTGGGCCATGCGCCTGTGGAGAGGTTGTTTGGTTTCTCCAATATAAAGATCAGAGCATTCCTCGCTGCACTGAACAGCATATACCACTCAGCTCATATTGTACTTATAAAAAACTAAGCTAAGCTTTGGTGTTCTCACATTCTTCAGGAGTACAACTTTAATTCCCTTTTCTTGTAGAGAGGTACTTAACATATTCAATTAAGATTGTTTGCTCTTAAGAAATGATCAGTTATCAGTAAAATCAAATGCCTCTGCTAGACGGAGACAAAGCTATGTTCAGGTTCTTGAGCGAAGGCAAAAATCTGTAATTTTTTTCCTTCCTCCACTTTAAAAAAGGCAAACTATGACAGGTACGACACAGTTTGCCACCCATGGCCTTGAGTGCAGTGTGAATGTCAGCTTATTCTGCACAGTAGCCTCACCTTTGTTAGAATCAAACTGAATATTTCTCAGTATTCATTACACACATTGCAGCTATAAAGAAACGGTCTCATCTGCTCGGTAAGTGCATGTTAAGAGGTCTTGGCAAGGTAAGTCATTTGATCAATGCAGACACCAAGACCTATTCAGTTCATTGCAACCCCCTGCTTTGTGCTCCTCCGTAACTTGAGAGATTAGGTTGGTGTGCTTGCACTGAACATTGCACCTACTGAAAGAAGAGCTCTCTGTTCAGGCTCACATGCACAGTTTTTAAAGTCTGCTGTATTTGAGTTGACTGTGTGAAAAAAATAGAACAGTGTGAAATGTTTTTCAGGAAAGATGAAAAGTAACATATTGGTTGTTGTATGATATCAATGTCAACTCCCCATCACTTGAATTTTTCCCCAGTTTGGATCGTCTCGAATGGTAAGCCATGGCTGTCACTCATCCCTACATCCTCTCTTAAAGCCACTGGCTTAAAATGGAACCTTAACATTTGCATTTTGATTAGCATAAAAGTAAGAAAGTGGAAGAAGTAGCTTCTTAAGTCATCCACCATCGCGCATATTGAACCAGAAGCATAAAAAAGGGTGGGGGTGCGTGGGTAGCATTTGATAAAGAGAAAAAAAGGAGAGAGGGCACAGTGCAAACAAGGGAGGGCAGGCTTGTAATATGACAGTGGGCTTGACTGCATGTTTGAATCACTGGTGTATGTCTTTCATGAGCTTACAACTTCACATGGGAAAATTCGCCCCACCACTGAGATTCAGTGGAATTTAGAATGCCACTTTTAATGACATCCGCCTCTCAGATCTGATTCCACGGATCAAAAAACGGCTCGAGTTTCAGTTAACATAATGGCTGGGGGGGTGATAACATAAGGTGGGATCTGTGAGAGGGCACATGGAAGGCACAGTATGGAAAACTGTTTTCCTTTCTTGTTTTCCAGTCAAATGCAGGAATTAAATGAGGATTATTTACATCTGAAACTTGGAGGGAAAAACTTTATGAAGGCCTCTGTTTTCTGAATAAATTGAGATAAAGGAAAAAAAAAAAAACTACTGTCAAATGAGGCCCTGTCTAAATAGATGGCTAAATACATAACCGATGAAACTAGCGTTAGCGTGGCTATCGAGCAAGTTTTATCGGAATTACAGAGTATTTCTTCACTGAAAGAAGAGCAAAACACTGCTCTGGAGGCTTTTCTCAGAGGAAAAGATGTTTTTGCTCTTCTCCCGACTGGTTTCCGCTAAAGTAGCCTGGCTCTGTTATTACGTCATATACTTCGTTGATCTGATTGGTTTATTTGGCCCGTCTATCACCAACATAGGCCAATCAGCTAACCAGTATTTTCGCCCCTTCCCAAAATTACTTCAACGGAAGCTTTCCAGATGGATATGCAGAGCAAATCCATCTGGCGGAGTCAGGTTAGGAATTAAATGAGGTTTATTTACATCTGAAACTTGGAGGGAATAACTTTATGAAGGCCTCTGTTTTCTGAATAAATTGAAATAAAGAAAAAAAAAAACTACTGTCAAATGAGGCCCAGTCTAAATAGATGGCTAAATACATAACCTGGAGCATTAATTTCCCTTAGTTTACTTGTTTCTGGGCAAAACAAGTTACATTAAGATAAATTATGTGCAAATCGAGACGAGTTACAACTGCATGTGTCATAATTATTTGTTCAATCTCATTTTAATTTTTTTGTTACCTGTATGATTGAATAATGATTCCTTTTCTGCTTACAGGATACAGGCCTCCTTGTAGCTATTTTATCAGATATGATGACAGTTTTGCTATTGCTACATAGAGCCTCGTGAGACCATCCTGATCTCGCGAGCTTTCAAGGTTTCACTCGCAAATCAGTCTGGAGACTCTCCGTTAAAGAAAATTTGGAGCCGTTCACCAAACGAACGTCCAATCAGTGTTGGCTTTGAGGCGGGTTGAGGTGTGATGCAAGCGCGACAGTTCAGTCTAAAGAACATGGCGGCTTCAGCCGATGAAACTAGCGTTAGCGTGGCTATCAAGCAAGTTTTATCGGATTTCTTCACTGAAAGAACGAACGCAACGAATGACTAACCCAGTGAAAGTATGAACATGCACACAGAGAGAGAGAAACCATTCCAATGTTACTTACAATCGCATCAGCAGAAACGCGCGTCAGCCTTGCAGCCTTCTTTTTATTTTAGCTCTCGCCATTCGGAAAAAGCTTGCCCGATGTTCACCCGTGTACGACTCCTCTCTCTGTCCGGAGCCCTTTTCCTCTTTCTTGCCTGCTCCGACATGGGCTTTCGCTGTTTTCCCGCTGGTTCCGCCATGATAACTGCACAAAGATCGCCACTGTGCTAGCAACGAGCATGCTTTTAACTGGGGGCGTGTAGCAGTTCTCGCCGTAAAGCAAGACCGACTCTCGCGAGACTTCTGAGCCTGTGGGTGCGGGCCGAGGGCTCCTGCAATTGCAAGTGTGGTATTTCCCCCACAGACCACCAGGGCGGCCGAGAAAACCTTTGTTCAACCTGAAATGACTCATTTAATCATCCAAAACGTTATGGAACACATTAATTAACTGAAAAATGTTGCATAGTATGCCATTAACATAGAGTTACTTTATTTATAAAAAGACACACATCACTAACATTTGACAGAACATATTTTTAAAGGTCATATGCTTTGAATTAGGTTTCCTTTTTTGCATTCACATTGAAGTTGAAGAGCTAAGTCTGTGAGGGAACGTGTAAAAAAAATTTTTTTTGTGACCTTATTGCTGTTATATACATTTTTAATCTAGTCTTTTTACTTCTTCATTTAGTTATTTATATTATTGTCACATATTTTTTATCTGTTTTTCCTATTAAGTAATATATTTATTTTAACAGCAACACATTTTCATGTGGAGGACTAATCCATAATTGTGATCTTAATTTTAAACAAAAAATAAGTTAGCATGCCCTTAGACCTGATATTTCATGATGCATTTTACACATACTCCCATCGGTCACACCATTACAACCACCTTTTTAACAGCGGTGCTCCTTGTTGGTGCCATAAAAGCCCTGAGCCATCATTACACAGACATCACTGAATCCCAAAGTTGTGCTGTGGTGTTTCACAACAAGCTGTCTCACACATCACACATGTGCTCAACTTAATTAACAGCCGCATGGTTACAGGATCGAAAGTTTTAAACTAGAACTTTGGTCAGACTATCTCAATGCCTTCAGCTTCCCATCTTAGTTATTTCAAACTTAAAGGTACAGTGTGTTATAATTTCAGAGATTTACTGACATAAAGCAATATATTATCTATATGTATGGTATTTATTATCACATATGATAAAAGTTTCAATCTTTATGTCTGCTTTGCCTTAGAAAGAGCTTTTGATAAAACATAAAAGTTGGTTTGCATTTTTGGAGGCAGACATCTTTTGTGTTTCAGCAGCACAGCTTGGTGGTCTTGTAGGGGGGCGGGGCCTAGTAGCGTTGCGCTTGGATCCCAGAGGTTCTGACTTCAAGCCCCACTCCCACAGACTGCCACTCTGGGTCCCTGAACATGACCCTTAACCCCACACTGCTCCTCGGTGCCGCACAATAGCAGCCCACTGCACCCCAAGGGGATGGGTTGCAGAGAGTGAATTTCGTTGCTTTGTACTTGTGATAATGTAATGACATTAAAGTTGAATTCCATTCTATTCTAATTCAGAGCTGACAAGCTAGAATGGGACTATAGCAAGTTAGAGCTGTATACAATCATACAGAGACAAAAAAAAATACTATTCGTAAAATTAACAACCCCAAGCAAGACCAGTGTTAAGACAGAAACTGTGACCCGACAAAAACTGTGTTTGATTGATCAATTTTAAAAGTAAAGTAAATTTTAGAATTGGGTTAAAATACCTGCTGCTTCCGCTGGTATGTAACCGGGGTTGGCAATACCAGAATTCATGTGCTGCCCACTGGTGCAACAAGTGAAATGAAAACTTAAACAACACATCAAAGTAACTTTGCGTTAAAAATGAGAGAAAGCAAAGCGACACTCACCTCCTAATATGCCGTTTTTCCTTCATTCTTGTAGCTATAAGAAATAGACCATCGTAACAGTTACAAGTCACAGTTTTATTAGGTGTGCAGGAACTACGGTCAGCCCAGCCTCTAGCAAAGATCCTCTCTGTGACAGGAAGCTCACTCACACCAGAAAAACAGCAAAACCCCAGAAACCCTAACAGTCAGGGCGACAGAGCAGGCCAAGGCTAGGCTCTAGAACCTTACTGCTGGAGATAGATGGAGGACCGCTGAGATTCAGAGGAGCCTGGGGTTGGATTCAGCAGCGGAGCAGGATGAGGGAAGGCACAGCTGGTCTGTTTCAGTGCTGGAGGTAGGATACAAAACAGTCTTTCTAGGGCTACATTTAAACAGCTTTTTAAAAGCCACTCACAAACCTATTAAGAGTAGTTTGGTGAGATGGAGCCACAGGCATTGAACCGTTTGGGCAAATTGCTTCAGTGATCCCCACAGTTCATGGAGCTTCATGTAAAATATAACCACCTACTGGTGGAGAGCATTATTACAGTTAGCAATATAATCTGATTTTTACAGTGTTTGTTTTTTCCATTTAAGTTTCTTTGAAATGGTTCATGTTTGGTCTGTATAATAAAATATTTAGTAAGTTTCTTGTGGGTAAAATGTCTTAGAAGAGGACATTCTCTTAAAATACACAGTTTTATGTCCTTTTAGTGACATAAGCTCAAGCAGACAGTGACAGTGCTTGAGCAAACGGGGCAATGATGAGCAGAATGAAAAGTGTTACTATTTTTTTTTTCAGAAAATAAGTTTTTCTGCAGTTTTTGTTTTTAATATGGTTGGAAATGATGTGTTCAGCCAATCTTTTGGTTAAAACAACCAATCTAATTTGGCAGTGCTTTTATCTGTGTTTTTAATCTATATTGGTGAAAGGGAAAAGAAGACAATGTCAGGACTCCTGTCTTTGTGTTTGTGTTTCTGTGTTTGTCTCCCTTCATCCACCAGGAGGCGCCTGGTTCTGGTCCACCTCCTCACACACCTGCTGATGGTTTCCTCGTTAAACAGAGTGTTCTTAAGCTACTGACTGCCACTACCTCGACGCCAAAGTGTTTGCCAGTTTTGGGTACTCTAGCCAAGCTGAGTTTTGCTGAGTCAAACTGAGTTTTTGTCAACCTGAGTATAACTTTGTTTTTTTTGTCCTGCCTCTCGGCAGTTAGTCATCCTGCAAACTGTTTTTTCTCGGACCTTCTCTCCCTGGAAGGATCAACTGAGCTACAAACTGGCTAAGATTCAAACAGGAGATTTGGATCCACTTTCCCCAAGAGATTGTTTGAGCTTTCCACTGAGAAAGGGATTATTCTCCACTACGACCCGTTCAAGTACCACAGGAAATCTGAGTGGCAGTCAGTTTCTCCGTTCACCTATTAACAACCACATTCTGGGTAAACCCTGTTCTGCCCTCCGCTGAATCAGACAAACACTGGAACCACGGCACACAGACAGGAGTCAAGGATTCAACAACTTCTCTGGAAACGTGAGTCGGCAACCATATCCTCTTCTCCAAGTTCACGAGTAAAATTCCCCACTGAGCCTGAACTAACCACTGTTTCTTCCCCTCACTTTACAGTTCCGGTTCAGCAGTGTTCAGAGCAACACTTCTCCCTCTGTTTAACTTCTTCAATAAAACCCGTTAAACCTTTTCCCTGGTCTCTCTGTTCGGTTTTCTGCATTTGGGTCTGAACTTTGTAACATCATGACAGACAAATTGGTCACTTTGGCCAAAATACTGGTTACAGCAACTTTTGAAAGCTTATCCCAAGTCTCACCCACAACCTTTGGATTGGAAGGCGTTGTCTTACAGCAGACGCCACTTAAAATACTGACTCGTCCTCAGAAAGCAAAACTAAAAAATATTAATAATACAACTGAAAAAAGTGGCTTGTTCAGATTCTGATTATAACGTTGTTTGATCTAACCTAAATTGTTTAAGAAAGTAGATACAGCCAATCTATTCTTAGAATCTATCCAAACTCTATCCAACCGGCAGCAACTCTCCCACAAACTCCCACATCTTGACTGAACACTGAGGCTGTTTAAAGGCCTGTCGAACTTTGCGGCCGAACTGAACCACTTCCCGAAGCGGTCATGTGGTATGGCGGGGTAGCGAGGCTTCAGACGTCATCGATTTTGGCCCTCCCCTAAATGAAACAAGCCTCGATACCTGCTTTACGGAAACGCCCCCTCCACTACTCGACACTCCAATTCCCTGCTTTTTCCGTATTATTTTATGTTTCCATTTTGTTTTGAAAAAGCTTGTTTTTGCAACCTCCTTAACTTAAACATTCGTCCTTCAAACTTTCTCATTTCCTCATTTGTATACTTGTCAGTGGGCTTGATACAACACAATTGTAGAATATATGGACTTCATTTATGTTTTTTTTCACTTTTTTTTTCAAACACGCCGTAACAAAAACCCTTGCAAAAAGAAACAAGGGCTTTTTTGTGATAACTTTTTAAAAGCTTGTAAACATTTATTGCAGATAATCTTCCTTCAGGGTATACAGAGCTGAGAAATAGAACATGGCAAATATTTGTTTAGTGTCCATGCTGGTCTTTTAGCACTTTTTTAAAATGCTGGCAAAACAAAAGGCAAATCAGATGTGAGGCCTCCTTGTTGTTTTAGCCACAGGGTTTCATGTTTACCCACAGTACAGGAATTAAGATTATTTCTGCAAAATTACCCCAACTACCATTATGTTTTTAGGCATTACTGCTGCATGTAGCTGTAGCGAAAGAGACAGTTTGATGAGCTGCAAGTATGTGACTCAACATTCCTTGTAGCTGCAACTCGAGGCAATGCTCAAAATACTTTGAGACAGATCTAATTGGGCAACGCTGGAAAGATTTCTGTTGAAATTTTCTGTTGCTCTGTGGAAAAAAGAATGGTGTGTAAAAAAAGAGAGAGCAACCAGAGTGGAAGATTTGCTCCAAACATAATTCAGCCAGGTTGTTTCAATCATCACATTTAGTCCTGATTATTGTGATTATTAACAATTAAATGCACATTTTAATAAATCATGAAATATATATATATATTAATGTAGAAAATGTATAGAGTATAAATTAGAAGAATGGTACAATTTAAGAATTACCCGTCTGTAATAACCTTGTTGCTGTCATGATGGGTTTTAGTTGCTTAGCCCACATGCAGAACACAACGGAGGCTGGGTAAAAGGTTTAACAGAGTTTATTGAATGTGCAATAATACAAGTTAAGTACAGGATCTTGAACTGGTCCGGGCTGGTTCACTGAAGTCTGCAGAGATGATAGTTTGATTAGAAAGGCAGGCTGATGAGCATGAGTCCTTAGATAATTCAGAATTCTACCTTGACTGAATCCGGGCTTCTCTTTGAGAGAGGAGGAACCGTTGGGTCCAAAGACTGTTTGTTCAGCAGAGTACACGAGCAGCTGCAGCGTCTAGCTTCTTACTTTAAATGGCAGACCTTGATTAGAGTTTCAGCTCTTCACTAAGAGCAGCAGGATAATCCACATAGGAATCTTCAGGTTTGGCTCACCAGGGGCAGATTGGCAGGTTAAGCTCATCCAGAGCTTCAGGCTAGAGACAGGTTTCCTGAGAGACAAAAACAGAAGAGAGTTAGAATCAGATCTCTCTCTAGAGACAACTAAGATTCTTATCAGTTTCGAAGGCTCAGGTCGCTAACCAAACTAAGGTCAACACTGCGGCGTCGAAGCAAGGTCTGGCAGCTGGTTATAAAGGGCAGGTCTCCTGATGAGTAAATGCGTCTCAGGTGTGCTGGAAGACTCCAGCTCCAGGAGACCCACGGCGCACTCTGCTGGAGGAAGGTGGTACAGCTCCAGATCCCAACAGTTGAATTATAGGTTATAATGCACTGCACAAGGTTTTAGCAGACTGCTATTTTAGCCTAAAGTCAATTTAAATTTTTAAATTAGTATAAGCAGAAATGGCAATAGAGTCTGCGTACCAAGGCTACAACCTTATCATCACCCATTTGACTGTGTTCTCAGTAATTTACGGTCACTATTCACTGCTTTGGCTGCAGCTGCAGCGTATGTACCGGATATGGTTCTGGTGGAGTTTTCTTTCTGTTTAATGGGTTTTTTTTCTCTTTGCTGGACCTGTATGCATGCTCAATATATGTTAAATGCTCCAAAGTAAACACAATGCTGCCTGCTGTGACTACAAGTTCTTGAAGAAGTTAATGCTTAAAGTCAGTGACTCAATGCACTCAGCTGGATTTTCTAACCTACTTTTGAAACAATTTGAAAAGGAAGTTAAACTGAATTCAATTCAATTTATTTCTATAGCAACAATTCACAACACATGTCATCTCAAGGCACTTTATAGTTCCCGGATCATCAAGTCAGATTGATTAAAGTTTGTCTATTTTAGGAAAACCAGTTGATTGCATTGACTCATTGACTCGAATGCAATCCCTCACACTAAGCATGCTTGTAGCGATAGTGGAGAGGAAAAACTCCCTTTTAACAGGAAGTAACCTCCAGTAGAACCAGGCTCAGTGTGAGCGGCCATCTGCTGAGGCCGACTGGGGTTCAAGGAGACAGAAGCAGACATAGAAAAGGCAACTGTAAAAGGCGGCCCCGTCAAGGAAACACACAGCCAGGCAGATGAACTCTGAGCCAGCTCCCATGTCAGAGGATGTAGAGAGCACATCCATCCGTTAGCCACAGTCAGAGAAACAGGACTACACTGAAAAACATGCCTGTACTCCTTACTACTCGAGGGGAGAAAAAGGTAGAGCATTAAAAGCATTAAATTACTCATTCCTTTATAAACCCTGGAGTAGCTAGCCTAGGCTAGCTCTAGCTTAGCATAGCTATGGCTTCTCTCTCTCCCTCCCTTGACTCTTTTCCAACTCTTTCTTAGTTATTCCTCTGCCTCATTTAGTGATAATGGGATGTGTAATAAGTGAAGTATATTTTTAGCTTTAGAGGTAAGGGTGTGAGAGTCAGAATCCCAGCTTCCAGGAGTTAGAGTAGGCCCACCTGTTAAGTGCCTGTTGTTACATCACGACCCAATTTGTTAAGTGTCCGAGACACCAAAGAGGGCCGTTTCTGGATCGGGTTTTATGTTAACTTTAAGGGCGCGAGAGTAACATTCAAATATTGAGGTCTAGAAACTTTGAATATTTGGACAAAGTCAAAATTGATGTGCTAATGTGCTGTCCCATATTTTACATGTGTCACAGAGAGGCGATGTTTGTGGGAAAATTTAGTTTAACCTTGTTTTTGAGTAATGTAACCTATGAACTACTTTATATTGTATTACTTGCAATCTTGAGTTCACTGAGCAATAATTTATGTCACTCAGTGCTCTGCTCCATACTTTCTCTTTGATTGTAATAGTGAGATCCTCCTCCCACTTTTGCTTTATATTTAATGTTGAACATTCAGACTTACTTAAAAAATAGCGGACCAATGATGATATTAAATCCTTGGACTCTGGTGGGCCAAGTATGATTTTGAACAAATCACTATCCAAAGGGAGAGAGTCAAAATTTGCCAAATTATCCCTAACATAATTTCTTAATTGTAAAAATCTAAAACATTTTTTTTAGGTAGATTGTATTTTACTTGTAATTGTTCAAAAGAACTGAATTTTTTATTTATATAAACGTCTTTGATTGACACTATACCCTTACGGGACCATTCTCTAAAAACGGCATCTGTAAACGACGGAGGAAATGCATAATTATGACATATTGTAGCATGAATGGACAGATTAGGAAGTTGGCAGTATTTTCGAATCTGTAGCCAAATTTTCTCACATTGCTGTATGACAAAATGTTCTCCTCGTGTAGAGGTCCGGGGTCTTGGTGATACAAAAAGAAGTGCCTGAAGAGGTGATTTTGGAACTGAGCTATGTTCTATTGTTAGCCAAGATGGTAGCTAAATCTGGATTCATCTGCCAGTATATCAACACTCTGGCATTGGCAGCCCAGTAATAATGTAAGAAACATGGTAGGCCCAAACCACCACACTTCTTTGAAGATGTGTTTTTGATATTCTATGTGATTTGTAGCCCGAGATAAATGGCAGAATAACCGAATCAATCAGCTTGAAGAATTTTTTTGGGAGATATATTGGAATGTTCTGAAATAAATAAGTAAATCTAATAATCTAATAAGTAAATTGGCATTATTCTTATAAATTAAAAGTTCAATAAGTGGATTCCTCATCACAGTGATAAAAATTGCTTAGATTCTCAGCTATTTTAATTCACAAGATTAATATAAATTAAAAATGTTTGTACAAAAAGTCATATATATGTAGAAAATATATATGATATATTGTGTCCATAAATATGCATTTAAATTTTTATAAGCAGACTGATAGTAAAATTATTAACTTTGTGCTTGTTATTTTCTATTATTTTGAATGTAAAAAATCTTATCAATATTATTAACACATTAAGAAATTGTTTATAAAAAGCAAAGCATTTTACATTGCACAGCCTAGATAAGACACAATGGGTTCAGAATAATAACATGGAAAGTTCAAATTGTCCCAGAAAATAAATGGATAGTGGCTCAGGCCTAGCAGGAAGGTGGCTCACAAAACTAGGGAGCATCATGGTGACAAAAATACCAAACATACAGCAAATCACAAGGAGTACATGATGTACTGGTTAGGTCATAACAGAAAAAAATAAAATAATTCCACTGAAAACAAGGAATTGATACTGGATTTATAGAATTTGTGATAAATAACATTGTAACCAGGTGAGTCTGATCAGGCAAAAGCTTAACAGCTAAGGGATCACACTAACCAACAGGGGGAATGTGACTAATTAACACAGGGAACACAGAGCAGCTGAATTACATGCAAAGGGAATTGCAGTACAAAGGAAAAAGATGAATACTAAACATAATGGAACAAACCGAAATGCACAAAGATCAGACTTGACAAAGAAATACCTAAGAACTGCAACATAAGATAGAATATATGTGGAAAGCTTCTATTGACAACAATAAAGATCAAAGAAGTTACTGAATATGGCAAGATCATGCTGACAGGACTGAGATTATTAAAAAAAACAATAGAAAAGAACCTAGCAATACAAAAACAGAGAGATTGTGGCATTTCCATTCTTTCAGTGTTGGCTTAAAAGGTATACTATGCAACCGGTGTTGATTTTCCAGGGAGGCTACCCCCAGAGGGCGAAAGTAAAAGTGCACTGTCGTAAATATGCTCAGCTGTTCTCCTGGTTTCTCCGTCAAGCCAGGCGCGGTTGTTTTGAGCTTAGCAGACAGGCGAACGCAACGAATCACCATGTCTACTGCGGTAAGTGACTATTTTGTTCCAATTTTCGAGTTTGAAAATTCTCGCTGGTTCCGCATTGATAACTGCACAAATATCGCCACTGCGCTAGCAACGAGCATGCCTTTCACTGGGGGCGTGTAGCATTTCTCGCCATAAAGCAAGACCGACTCTCGCGATGCACGAGACTTCTGAGCCTGTGGGTGCGGGCTGAGGGCTCCTGCAATTGCAAGTACGGTATTTCCCCTACAGACCACCAGGGCGGCCGAGAAAACCTTTGTTCGACCTGAAATGACTCATTTAATCGTCCAAAACGTTATGGAACACATAGTAAACCCCTTAGTTTTTTGGAAATATATTCGTTATAAACAATAAAGATATAATAGATATAATGTAAAGTAGTATAGCTAAAATAAAAGCCTCAGAAAGACTACTAAGAATTTTTACAACCAATGAAACTTATTTTTACCATATTTATAAAACTCCTCCAATATAAGATTTTAGAAATCTTTGCCGTAAAAAAAACAAAACAACTAAAATTACACCCAGAACATCATCCTTTATGTAGTTATAGAATCTAATGTATACAGTAGTAGCCATACAACATTTCCACACTTTCCTTGATGGGTCCTTGGCTGGTCCCCTAAGATCCCTTTGAAAACATCAATCTTTTAAAAAAGAGAAACATCAATATTTGTACTAAAATATTTTTCTGTCATGTTTTGTGGACATTAAGATCTAAAAAGAAGCATTATCTCCGAGTCAGACCTTGTAATTTAGTGCCCAGGAGAAGGAGGGGGTCACTCCACTGGCTGGAAGTTGGCTGCCATCCGGCTGGCATTTGACTGGGAAGGGCCATTTTGAATGGCTGCTACTCTATTAGAATATCAGAAATACCATATCGCCAAATATTGAAGGAAATGATTTAATATTTAAGTATCAATAATTCAGTATTCATTATGAATTATTGTCCATCGTTCCCTAAAATAAAAAATATGGTCATAATTTTTTTTTTTACTTATGCCCAAGTGCTTGGTTTATGCAGCATGAAGGAAACATGCATGTCTGAATCCTGTATCATGATTCTAAATGTTTAATAATTGTGAATAGAAAATACCTTCCAACTTGGTTAAATTAATCAAATTGTTGCTAAGCCCCATATGGGCCTTTCAGACAGGATGTAGTTCATGCTGCGCTGGCTGGATGTGTTTGTTGTCAGCATCAAAATGCTAACACTAGCCAGCTAGTTAGAAAAAAAAGTCCAGGAAGGAAAAATAGGCTGCAGAGTGACTGCAAACTTGGGTCATCACACTTTAGATAAGCACAGTGTGAAGTTTTCCTTGATTTTGGTCCCTGAGTTTTCTGACTTTCTCTTGGCTACATGTACAATGACCGCTCCACGGTAAAAGATTGACAAAGATTAACTTAATATGTGGCGTAATAAAACTCAGAGCCCGCAAAGTGCTGCACTGTGCTTGCACTTTGTTCAGCTAAACAAAAACCTCCCATGTTCAAGCCATTAAAAATAATTGGTTTCAGAGTGTAGAGGAACGCGTGTCTCGTTCTGTTTGAGAGGAACATGAGGCAGCGCTTGGTTGTTTGCTCACGAAGACTCAAAATGCCCAACAAGTCTGTTTCCTATTGATGGGCTTAATTGATGATAAAATGATTGAGGGGAACTCTAATACAGCACCAGTTGTAAGACATATTTGTACACTTTTTATGGTAATCTATGACCTAGATCAGGGGTAACCAATTAAAAGTCAGCGGGGTCCAAATAGAGAAAATAATCAACCAATAAAGGTCCGGAGACCTTTTTTAATGATCTGTTACTTTAAACAGAATTTAACACTGAAATAAAAAGCAGGTTTTTATGAATCCATGTTATACATTAAATCTTTAAATAAAAAAACAATATTTAAAAAAATGGAAAATGTTTCCATTTTAAAATCTAAAGTGTTTTTTGAAGTAGAGAACAACAATCTTTCAGTTTGGTATATAGACAATATCCTGATTCACATATTTTTTAAAACACCTGAACTGATCTTTTTTTTTTCTTTTTCTCTGGCTTAATGAGAGCAGTGGGCTTTAGGCTGCCCTGCAAGGCTTTAAACCTGTGTTTGAATGGAGACTAAGCCATTCTCAAGCACATATCAAGGTGCTCATTTTGATAGGCACCAATATCCATTCTTAAACTGGTATTTACAAGAGAAGCAATGCAATAGTGTAGGCATACATACAAGAGCGGAAATATGAATCGATCCAGAGTCCAGTCTGGAATTATTTACAGCTTAATGGCAACAAGGATGCGGAAGGAACTTTTATGAGGTTCGGCTTCTAAGTGTGAGCACTCAGTCGACTCTTTTAATTACCACCCAACTGGCATCCATTTAGTTGTCGTGCATTGCAGAGCAGCATTATTTCTGTGCTGTATTTTGAAAGGATGTAATGATAGAAAAGTGGAAAGCATTGCAAAAAAAAACATTTGTAGCATGACAGACCCTAGTTTTAACATTTAACATTCTTCTGAGAGAAAGCAAAACACCTATTTAATAGGACAAAGTTTCTACCAGCACTCACTGCTTGATTGCAATAAAATCAGAAAGCTGTATCACAGTTGGCATCCAATTAAATGAAACAAAGTGGGAATTACTCTAAAGGCATGTCAGAATGGCATACCTTCTTGATAAAATAGTTTTACATCTTTGGACATTGAAAATTATAATTGTCTCACATATTAATTCATCTTTTTTTTTTACACAAGAATATAATAGCGTCCTGTTTTGTTAAATAAGTTTAATTGAACATAAACATATTTTGTTTAAGCCCAGAAGTTCTTACAATAAATTGTTAAAGTATAATAATGTATGATTTTTTTCTAACAGCATATTCAAAATATTGCTCTTCATAATATGGAAAGAATAAATTGATAATAGAGGAAATTGTTATCTAAGAAAACCTCTCATCAATTAAACTTTAGTCAATAGATACGATCAATCCCCTTTAGATTCGTATATCTATCAAAGAAATTGCATCTCTTCTCTGTACTGTTTTTTCTGTTTAGCTTTTAATGGTAAATGCTTACAAAGTTGCTCGATGGCAAAGTTCTGGCTCAATATCTGCTGGGTTCAGCAAAGTGAGCAAAAACTTCCATAATGAGGATATTAGTAACTGGAGCCCAGCTCAGCAACGGTGGTCAGTAGATTTGACAGATCTTAGACAACTTTTGGAGCAATTTTAAATTTGTGTACTGATGTTTTCTAGCTAGAAAGACTGTTTTAGAAGATTATTTGGACAGAAATTTATGGAGTGAAGAGTAAAAGGGACCAAAGAAAGCAGGCTTTGCACTCGTCGATGCAAACCATTTTCTTATGGACTGAAGCCTAGACAAGTTTGTGTTAATGAGAAGATGAGCAACAGCTCGTCCAAAAAGCTTCTTGGGACCAGGGAGGCCATCGGGGGGAGCTAAAGAGACAAGGGACTGAACAGAAACAGACTAACGAGGAGTAGAAACAAGGAAAGGCAAACCCAGCTGCCAACTGGGATTGTGACATTTTCTAAGCCACCCATAATGATGTAGAGCAAAATATAATCATGCTGCTGAAAGGACATTCTATTACATGTATCCTGCAGTGTAATACAGTCCTCACACTGCTCTAAAGCCAGTAGTGTTACACTAAGTGCTAATGCAGTGAAAGTTTTCTTACGGGGAGTCTAGGGATTTCCTCTGAGATGAGAATAGCCATTATTTCTGCCAGGCGGATAGTGAAGAAACATATGCACGCATTCAAGACCAGCTAATTATCAGCTCTCAGTGTAATTAAGGCTTATAGATGAGCAAACATAATTAGTAAGCATAATGCAGATCTAATGAGTGAAATGAACAGGTGAACATATTTTCAGTCCTCTGTTTATTAGCTAATGGTGTACTACAATGAGGGAAGAGAATAAAGTTGATTAGTTATGACCTAAATGCGTCCTGATGCGGCTTTGATACAGAGGAGAAGTTGCAAAAACATAGATTTTGTAATATTCTGGGGGTACTATGGACCAGTCGAAGCTTGATTGGGTCCAGTTTGAAAGGGAAATCTCTTGCTATGACAGTATTAAATTGACAGACTGAACTGTTATACAAAACTGATTATTAACTGATTACTGTGATTATTAGTCCTGTGGCTTTCATGATCATACATAGGTGGTCTGAGAAGCATTTTAGATTCACTAGGCACTGGTCGTTGTTGAAGAAAAGAGATTCCAGCAGCACAAGTAAACTTGTCCAACATGGCATTATAAAATATAAGACATATCTCATGGATTATATGTCAGATTTATAGACCTCCACTGATCCTGCAGATTCAGTGTGCCATGAGACTTTATTCCAGATCCTCGGTGCCCCGCCACAAAGGCTCAGTCACCTTTGGGTTTTTTGTTTTTTTTAGGGGCAAGATAAACAACAGAAACAAAATCCACAAATCAAACCAAAAGGCCAGGAGAAAACACACATGGGGAGCCAAGAAGTTTGGAGGATTTAATTCGTCTGACCATCAGGTTAGATAACAGACTTCGAACTAGAATTCACTCAAGGCAGAAAAATCTGAGTTTTCCTATTTCGACTCCTGCATTTAACAATGCTTCTGTTTCCCCAGAACCCAGTACCAAGCCAAGATCTAAAAGCCAGTTTCTTCCAACGCCTGTCCAGGTCTCTCATTTTTCTTCCTCAGAGGGAGCTGAGACCGAACCCATGCAAATAGGACACACCAGATTATCCCCTGAAGAGAGGCAACGAAGATTTCAGGCTAAACTGTGTTTGTATTGTGGTGAGACTGGCCATTTTATTGCTTTTTGCCCGGCTAAATCAAAAGCCAGGGCCCGTCAGAGGATGTGAGGAGTCTGACGGGCCATCTAAGATCTGAGAAAACTCCTCACTTGTTGTTGCCTGCTACTCTGTTCTTTTCAAACCAGAATCTCACCTTGTCTGCCTTTATAGATTCTGGTTGTGAAAGAAACCTCATTGATTCAGAACTAGTTCAGCAGTTAAGGATTGAGACTGTCCCTTTAATTAAACCTCTCAGAGTTTCAGCTATCGATGGAAAGAAACTTCATCAAGTTACTCATCAGACACAACCCTTAGAACTGCTTATTTCTGGAAACCACCGAGAGATGATAATTTTTTTTGTTTTTCCTTCAGCCTGTTCTCCTCTGGTGCTTGGGTTCGAGTGGCTGGAACGACATAACCCCCATATCAACTGGGCTGAACGCCACATTGAATCCTGGTCCACCTCCTGTCACGAGACATGTCTTCATTCTGCGGCTCCTACACTTCAGTCCCCTAGAGGTAGGGGGGAGATGGACTCTCCTGACCTTACTTCTGTTCCCTCCGAGTATCACGATCTGGCACCAGTCTTCAGTAAGGTCAGTGCGACGTCTCTACCACCTCACAGACCATATGACTGCGCCATAGATTTACTTCCAGGAGCCCCTCTCCCCAGCAGCAGATTGTATAACATTTCCAAACCTGAACGTGAAACCATGGAGAAATACATAAATTAGTCTCTTGCTGCTGGGATAATTCGCCCATCTTCATCTCCACTCGGTGCTGGTTTTTTCTTTGTGGGCAAAAAGGATGGTTCCCTGCGCCCCTGTATTGACTACAGGGGGTTGAATCAAATAACTGTCAAAAATAAATATCCCCTACCATTACTGGCATCAGCTTTTGAACCTGTACAAGGTGCTACAGTATTCACTAAGCTCGATCTGAGAAACGCCTACCATCTCCTGAGAATAAGAGAGGGGGATGAATGGAAGACTGCCTTTAAGACCCCCTTAGGACAGTTTGAGTACCTTGTCATGCCTTTTGGTCTTACGAACGCTCCTGCCTGTTTCCAAGCTTTGGTCAAAGATGTCCTCAGAGATTTTTTGAACGTTTTTGTTTTTGTTTACATTGATGATATTTTGATTTACTCCAAGAACCTCTCTGACCACAGAAAGCACGTCCGTTTAGTCCTTCAGAGACTTCTGGAAAATAAACTTTTTGTAAAAGCCGAGAAATGTGAATTTCATCAACAGTCTGTTACGTTTTTAGGGTTTGTGCTAAAGGGCGGGCAGGTGAAACCATCGGAAGACAAGATAAAGGCAGTTCTGGATTGGCCTACACCTGAGAACTGCAAGCAACTCCAGAGATTTCTTGGTTTCGCTAACTTTTACAGGAGGTTCATAAGAAATTACAGCCAGACAGCTCAACCTCTCACTGCTCTTACCTCTGTAAAGAAGACTTTTCAATGGACTGCTGAGGCTGAGGCAGCTTTCAATAAACTGAAGAAACTTTTTTCCAGTGCTCCCATCTTGGTCCAACCAGATCCTACAAAACAGTTAATCCTAGAAGTGGATGCTTCAGATTCTGGTGTTGGAGCTGTGCTATCCCAGCAGTCTGATTCAGATCAGAAGACTCACCCATGTGCATTCTTTTCTCGCAGATTATCCTCAGCTGAGCAAAAGTATGATGTTGGAGACCGTGGACTTTTGGCCATTAAGCTCGCCTTGGAGGAATGGAGACACTGGCCGAGGGGGCGGAACATCCGGTTCTGGTTTGGACTGACCACAAGAACCTTACCTATACTCAATCTGCCAAGAGATTTAACCCTCGGCATTCAAGGTGGTCTCTGTTTTTCTCACGGTTTAATCTCATCATCTCCTACAGACCTGGTTCCAAGAACGTCAAGCCCGACTCTCTCTCTCGTCTGTATTCCTCTGATCAACCTGAGACACCTGAACCTGCTCTCCCAGCCTCATGCACTGTTGGAGCCGTTTCCTGGGAGATCATTGATTTAATCAACTCTGCACAAGGACGTTAAAGAATACGTCCTGGCTTGCCCCATCTGGGCCAGGAACAAGACCTCTCACCTACAACCTTCTGGTCTGCTGCATCCCCTACCTGTTCCAACCCGTCCATGGTCTCACATCACTGTTGATTTTGTCACCGGTCTTCCCATTTCTAAAGGTATGACCACAATCCTAACAATCGTCGATCGATTTTCCAAGGCCTGTCATCTCATCCCTCTCAGAAAGCTTCCCACTGCATTCCAGACGGCTCAGCTTCTGGTGAAGCACGTTTTTCGCCTCCATGGTATCCCTCAGGAAATCCTCTCAGATCGTGGTCCCCAGTTCATCTCTCAGGTCTGGAAAGCTTTCTGTTCTGCATTTAACTGCAAATCATCTCTCACTTCAGGGTATCATCCTCAGTCTAACGGGCAGACGGAGAGGATGAACCAGCAACTCGAGTCCACTCTCCGCTGCCTTACTTCCAACAACCCTACTGACTGGAGTCAGTACCTGACTTGGATCGAATATGCACATAACTCCCTGAGATCTGCTTCCACTGGTTTGTCTCCCTTTCAGGTGTCAATTGGTTATCAGCCTCCACTCTTCCCCGCAGACGAGAGAGAGATCTCAGTCAAATCAGTCCATCAACACATCCGCTGCTGCCAACGTATCTGGAAGGAAACTATCACCGCTCTCACCCGTGCATCCGCCTCGACCAAGAGGTTTGCAGACTCAAGGAGACGTCCCGCCCCTGATTACGCTCCAGGCCAGGAGGTCTGGTTGTCAACTCAGGACATTCCCCTTAAGGCCATGTCCAAAAAGCTTTCACCCAGATTCATCGGCCCCTATAAGATTGATCAGATTATCAATCCCTCTGCTGTCCGCTTACACTTGCCATCCTCTCTACGCATCCATCCCACTTTCCATGTCTCTCAGATCAAGCCTGTCATCACTAGCTCTTTGTGCCCGCCTTCTGACTCCCCTCCACCCGCCAGGGACATTGATGGTCATCAGGCTTACACGGTTCGCCGGATCGTGGACTCCCGTCGGCGAGGTCGCGGTCGGCAGTACCTCGTCGACTGGGAGGTTTACGGTCCGGAGGACCGCACCTGAGTTCCTGGTTCATACATCCTCGATCCGTCCCTGATCGAGGAGTATGAGAGTTCCCTCCCGTCCACTTCCTCGGGACCGCCAAGAGGCGGTCGTTGAGGGGGGAACTGTTGGGATCTGGAGAAGTTCCACCTTTCTCCAGCAGAGTGCGCCGTGGGTCCTCTGGGCTGGAGCCCTCCAGCACACCTGGAGCTCGTCCACCCATTAGAGGACCTCCACTACTTAAGCAGCTGCCAGACCTTCCTTCGACGCCGCAGTGTTAGCTAAGTTTGGAAAACCTGTCTCTCGTGTGAAGCTCTGGGAGAGCTTAACCTGAACCAGCCTGCCTGCCCTAGAGAGCCAAACCTGAAGATCTCACTTTGGCATCCACCTGCTGCTCTCTGGATGAGAGCTAATCACTCAAGCCAATGTCAGACCAACAGTCAGAAGTTAGACGCTGCAGCTGCTGAACACTCTGCTAAACCAACAGTCTCTGGACCCAACCGGTTCCCTCCCTCAGAGAAGAAAGCCAGAACCAAACCAAGGTATTTTCTGAGAAAATCTGAGATCTCAACAACTTCTCAAATCCACCTGGTTAACCAAACTGTCATCTCTGCAGACGCCTGAGTTTCCTGCCCGGACCTGTTTCCTGAACGTTATCTAGTTTTTGTACCAACCTCAAATAAACTCTGTTAAACTTTTCATCATTCTCCTTTGTAGTGCTCTGCATGTGGGTTTGATTCAGAACCGATCATGACAGGGACAGGTATATCCTTGGGGATGAAAGCCAAAGTTCGGACCTAAATCCAAGTAAAGTCTGTGGCAAGGCCTGAAAATGGTTGTTAACAGATGCACTTTTTTTCAACATGACTTAAACTTAGCAATTAAAATAAATCGGCAAATATTTAATCTTTTGTTTTGGTAGGGACATAACCCTTAAGTCCTAATAGTTCAGTGTATTCTCATTATGAGTTCGTATGAAATCGTACGAAAAGTTATGCACCGTAATTTCGTACGTTTTGGACGTTTTTTTCGTCGTATTTCGTCATATTTTTTACGTCTTGCCTCGAGACAAGATATCCTTGCGTATGCGCATCTTACGCACCATTCAATAACATAGAATTTAACAGACAAAACAGCAAGCAACATAGTTAGAGACATGAAGAAGTAATTATTGCAATGTTTTTCCCAGTTTTACGTCCGTCCGTGGATCTGCTTTTTTTGTCTGTCTGCCTGCGCATGCCCACTGATCTGTTTTTTTGAGGAAAAACGTCCAAAACTTACGAAATACTGTGCATAACTTTTCGTACGATTTCATACGAACTGATAATGAGAATATGTTAAATAGTTAAATACAGTGAAAGGTGATTATGGAGTCAGAAGGATAATTACAAATTAGTGGCACTCGTTTCAGACTTCAATCTCATGTATCATTTTGTTTTTATTTTACCGTTGCAGAACTTTGTTTTCCTGTCATTTAAAATTCCTGTGAAATACAGTTCAAGGTTAGGGTTATTATGTAGAAAAAAAGTGAAATACTTTTGCCATCCAATGAGAGCTCAGCAGAAATTTGGTGTGAAATTATTTTTATTACCACTCTGTTTGACAGCTAAGTTTAACAGATCAGAAAGCTCCTAGTCTATGCCCCAGTTTAACTCCGAACCTCCTGCCATGATTTTTAAAAAGACTTTGATCACCACTGCTCAGAGAATCCATGTTGTTATAAGCAGCCGTTTTGACCTTGCACTACCACTGGAACGAAAAGCCCTCCTCCACACATACTTCAGGGGACTATTTTAAGAAGGACGTTGCAAACATTCTGGGTCACTGCTCAACAGCAAGATTCCCCATTCTTTATTGCAGCACTGAGGGTCAAAGAATCCATTTGTTTCCTGGTCACATACCGAATATACATTTAGTTTTGTAGTGTTAGCAGCCTGAGCTGGTTCAAAACTATGCCTTGTAGGAAATGCATCATTACAGTGTCGAAATTTTTAGAAGGAGGAACATCCAGGCGCCTGATATAGTTGCAGACAAATGAGAAAAGCAGTTATGTTAAAAAGGCACAGAGAAATAGGTATAATTTCAAAAAGCATCAATTCCATCTCTATAGCACACAAATGCCGGTCCCTCACATATTGATGCACATGGCGGATTTTATTGTTTTGCTAATTTGTCTGTTAGTTAGCAAATGTTAGAATTACAGGAACCCAGATGACCTAATTTATCTGTAATCTCCCCCCACACAGTCCAGCCTGCACATTATGGAAATGATGTGATTATATAATAAATCTTTCAATTGAAGTCCTGCTGTTCCAAATGCAATGCTGCAGCTGTGCAAGCTGCCATACCTTACAATTGACATCAGTTGGGTCCGTTACAATAAGCATCAATGAGGGAGGACTGAATTAATTAATTTCATTACCTATTGGCAAAAAAAATTCACAGATCACAAGCATCATAAAGTCCAAAGGGGAATTGCTGACAGTTCGGTTTGAGTTTTGTTATTTAAGATCGATTCTGGAGTGTTGAAGGTGAAAGCATTCTTCATCTTGATTTGACAGATTGTTACCCACACCCTAACAGTTCTGCAAATTTATAAGATAGAAAAAAACATATCAAGTCAATTCATTGACCCTGGAAATATTCTATATTTAGATTATTTGAAACTTAAATCCTCTTTCATGAAATCATTAAATGTCCAAGGCGACCTTCTATTCTTTCTCAGCCTCTAATAGGGTTAGAACTTCTTCTTAAGAGAAACATCCCCCCAGCATGATGACGCCCTGCCTTGTTAATGGTGGGGATGATGTGTCTGGGGTAATTTGCAGTGTTAGTAGAGGAGCTAAAATGTACAGTTTTGGTCTCATTTCAAAGGAGCATTATTTTTAAATGAGCCTGTTCTGTCTTATAAATGTCTTTAAGAACTTTCTTCTCACAGCTCTCTGCCATAGCCTCTCTGACACAAGGAAAATGTTTCAGTATTCTTATTCTGATGTATGTTTCAAAAGTCGTGTCCACAAATAAGTTCGTATTTTCAGGTTTATTACAAAGTTGTTATTTGGTACTAGTTAGTAAAAATTATACCTTGCTACCCAAATTAGAATCTAAACTGTTGTAAAGGAAGCTCATTTTAACCTTACTGGGTTAAAATTAGATTACTTTTAATCATATTGTCATGTCAACATTAGAAGGGCAGATCTCTGAGCAATTACAGCCAAGGTACAAAGATGCCAATTCATTAGTAGAAGATGAATAAATGTATCTCCATGTTGCTCTTAATGTCCACCCTTCAGCAGTGAGTGCTTAGGCTGCTTAAGGCATCATTTTTGGCTTAGACACTAACCTTTTAAACCCTACTCAACCTACATTGTTAAAGGATGTAAATCAATTGCTGTATATTCTGCAATGCATCTTATTTGTTTAGACTGGCAACTTTTGTGAGGCAACGCTGTTCTAAATGCTTCACGCAGAGTTTTTTGACCTGACTGCAGTTTTATAGAACTTTCTTGAAACACTACCCCGGGTAGCAAGTTGTCAAGTAACTCATCATATTTCTTGACTGTACAAAACCAAAATGTTTCCACACCTCAGATTTAGAATCTACTAGGGTAGGATAATATCTATACGGCTATTCTCTGTATCTTTCTGTTTTTTTTTGTTTTTTTTTCCCCCAGCATTTTATTTTCATTGCACTGTGACAACGAAATGAACTCTCTGCGTTTAACCCATCACCTTGGGGAGCACTGGGCTGCCATTGTGCAACGCCCGGGGAGTAGTATGGGGTTAACAGTCTTTGCTCAGGGACCCTGAGTGGCTGTCTGTGGGAGTGGAGCTTAAAGTCAGAACCTCTGGATTCCAAGTGCAATGCTCCAACCAAAAGGCTGCCACTCTTGCTGCCATGTGCCATGTTGTTTTTCTGTAGTGTGGGCTGTGGATGCTCCAGTTGGTTCAAAAGAGCCCACTAGCTGCAAAGGATCATGGCCTATCGTGTGCAATTTGCCAAGCTCTACTAGAGATACAAACCTCAAACTATGAATTTTGCTTCAATAACACACTATACTGTACACACCTTTTTTCTATGTATGTCAGTTACGTGAGAGCATTAGTTGGACGGAAAACAACCGAACAAATGGAAGCAGCTAAAACAAACAGACACAAGGTCAGCTACAAAAGGAATTTAAATTAGCATGTTGTGTCGTTGGTTGCTAGACTCCCCAGTGTACAGTCAATTAGAACATTTATCTCACTCTTTTACTGTACCTTTTGCCACTGCCAGAATAAAAAATTTACTAAAAAATACTTTAGCTGTATTTATAAACAATAAAATGAGGAGAGTGAAAAGAAACCACAATCAATATATATATATATATATGTTTTTATAAATTTGGTATGGATTATGGTTTGCTTAAGTAACATAAACCACCCAGCTATTTAAGTGCAATTTACCCTTAACATTTCAAGGACCTAAGCCAGCTACATGGATGTTTTCTGGCTTTGGCAAAGTTAGATAGGACTTTGGATCACCCTTTTTCTTTTTTTTAGTTAGCTATAGGTAATCAGATCATCCATCCATCGTGTTGCTATTTACGGGTCAATATCGTTCCTTCTGTTTAAGTTAACTGTAAAAAAATATCCTGGCCCCCAGAAAGAAGCTAAGAAAACCTGTTATATACCACTGTTAAAGGGCACTGCAGGAATCTTTCTTACTTCTATTCTTCTTCTTACTATTCAAGCACTCAGGAAATGCTTAGAAGAAATCAATGCCTGGAGTGCCATAATTTTCTTCAACTGAATAAAAACAAAACTGAAGTAATAATCTTTGGACCAATAGAGGAGAGATCTAAAGTTAGCACACAGCTTCAGTCACTACTAACCACTGATCAGGCCCGAAATCTAGGTGTAGTGCTGGATTCAGACTTGAACCTCCAAAAGCATTTAAAGACATTTATAAGGTCGGCTTTCTATCACCTGAAGAACATTTCCAGGATTAAAGGACTAATTTCTCAGCATGATCTGGAAAAACTAATTATATAACTAATTTATTTTTAGTCGAATTGATTACTGCAACGGTGTTTTCACAGGTCTGCCTAAAGTGGGTCAGACAGCTGCAGCTGATCCAGAACGCTGCTGCCCGTGTCCTCACTAAGACTAAGAAAGTAGAACACATCACCCCAGTTCTAAATTCCTTACACTGGCTCCCTGTATCTCAGAAAATAGACTTTAAAATACTTCTATTAGTCTTTAAATCTCTGAATGGCTTAGCACATAAATACATCACAGACTTGCTATCAGTGTATCAACCCTCCAGACCACTCAGGTCTTCTGGCTCCAGCCTGCTCTGCATACCTAGAACCGGAACTAAACATGGAGAAGCAGCATTTAGTTCCTATGCTCCACTTATCTGGAACAAACCTCCAGAAAACTGTAAAAGTGCGGAAAGCCTGAGTTCCTTTAAATCAAGACTATAAACATTTGTTTAGGATCGCCTTCTACTGTTCTAGTTAAACAGTTCAACTGAAACATATTTTCTTTAGTCCAACTGTTTTTAATATTCTTTTTTGTTTCTGCATTTTTTTTTCCTACTTGCTTGAATTCTGTTTTATTTTCCTGTATTTTAGTCATGTAAATCACTTTGCATTGTCTTTGTACTGAATTGTGCTATAGAAATAAATTTGCCTTGCCTTGCCTTCATGCTCGACCGACAGAAATACATCACAATTGTCACCAACTAAAAAGGGATCTATTGTGACAACATTGAAAATATCGTGGCAATTATCTTTTTGTGATATCATCTTTAGTGTGACAAACCTCATATTAAATAACACGTTGCTATGTACAGTGCTCTAGCCCCGAATGATACTCATTTAGTCCTGAGCCGCCCTGAGATATTAAATGAATTAAAGTTTTGAAATTTCCCCGTTCCAGTGAATGCAACACAGCCACGATGCCCTGACCAATCAAAGAAGATTTTTTATGCAAGCAGCAAGGATCCATGTTTTGGCTCTTAGCGCTGATATTATTGAGAGTTGCCCCTGGAGAAAGTTAATATATTAAAGAAAGAAGGAAGATGATAATTTTTCTGTTGTGGTGGGGCAGTGGGCAGAAAGAGCCACACATGGAACAGGTAAACAAAGAAGTGGTTTGAATCTTATATGTTTTCAAAACTATGTGAACATCAGGGAGCTCATTTATGATGACAAGATGATGTCAAGCTTGACATACTTTTAGCTAAACCTCCATCCATGCCCTTTTATGTACCTTATGTAAAGAAAGTCTTCTGTAGGTGTTGCATCAGTCCCAGTATAGCTAAAAGGACAACACATCTATATTAGTCAGCACTGAATAATTATTAATTGCTTATCTTTTGTTGGAAACAAGAAAACATGAGTGAACAACTGTCTGGCAGGATACAAAAGATGTACCTGTTTTGAGCAAGACTGTCACTGCCACAAGACGAAGGTATTTTCACCTGAAGTAAGTGCAACTACCTGATGACTACTGAACAAATCCTTGAACACACCACCATCTTCATCTACCTGTGTAGACAAAACCCCTGTGGGTGGTAAATACCTTTATCTGCTCTCCCTGCTCAACTCCCCCAGTGTGAATAGCCACTAAGGCCAGCCATGTGTACTTTATTAAACCCAGGGTAATGCATTTTATACCCCCTCCAGAGTCATTTTTCCACATTCTTTCCATTTAATTCTCTTCTCCCTTCCCCCTTTCTCAGTAGCAGATCTGTGCTCAGTGGGACACAAGTTTTGCAAAGAGGAGATTTTCTTGGTCATGCATGAGGCATATTGTTTTCAAAGGCCTGTTGCTCACTTTTCCACTTAGCTCAGTGTTCATAAGCATCTGTCTTTACAAAATGGCTCTATAGAGAAAAAAAAATTACAGCAAAAACAAATTTTATATCTTAACAGGAGTCTAGCTTGAAAACATTGTAAAGCTGACCAAGTTGTTACTGCTTTTGAACAAAAGAAAAGCAGATTAGCCTCGTCAATTAAAAAAATCCCTTCTAAACTTTGTTTTCATAAGAAATTTAAATTGTGGACTTCTCAAATTTGGTTTAGCCATTCCTGTTTCTCTCAAAGTACGCCTTCAATTGTGGCAGAGTTGTTTCTACAATCCAACAGTAAAAACATTCCCTCCAATGACCCCCCTTTCAGAGACATAGACAGGTATCATGTATTGCAGGCTAACAAAGAACCCAAACGACTGGCCATTCCTAAGGGGCGGACCTGTTCGTCCGGTTGAATTTGCATGTTTTCTAAGGCAACCCAAGGCTTTGTGTTTGGTCAGCTCTATAAAGCCTTGAACTCAACACTATTTCTGATATTTTGAATTTAAAACGCTTCTTGGATGGGAAGCGAAACGTCTTCCAACTTGGAAACAAAGCCCAGTGGATTGTTTAACTTTTTTGGGACAACTGTAAAAGCATTTTCATTAGTTGGTTTGATATGAAGCAACACATCTATGCTTTGGTTCTGCTCCCATTTGTGCCATATGACGAAAGGGAGTACAATATTGTATCTAGGTCTTTCCTGTCTAGTTTAAGTTTTTTTTTCTTTATCAAGCTTTATTCTATGTACAGTGGCAGCCATTCCAAAGCAAGCCGAATGGCAGCCCACTTCCCTGCAGCTCCCCGCAAAATCCTCTCCAATTTCCAGCCCCTGGCCTTCTCCTTGGCGTGCATATTTTTTTACTCTTTTTTTTACCACCCTTTCACTGAATTACAGGGTCTGACCAGGTGGTAACACTGGTCTTAATATCCACAAATCATGACAAAAAGAATATTTTACTACAAATATTGATGTTAAAAAAAGAATTGTAGGGGACCAGCAAAGGGCCCATTAAGGAAAGAGGGAACATTTTGAATGGCAACTACTGTACACTGTGATACAGCTTGTTTTTCATCTAATACACAATGTTTTACAACCTCAAAGTGTTAGGAATACAGTTTGTGTGGGTTGTGTGTTGTTTGTGTTTTCTCCCTCCACCACCAGGTAGCGCCCGGTTATCGTTGGCCCTTCCACACACCTGTAGATGGTTGGCTTATTATCTGAGGACTCTTAAGCTGCTGACTGTCACTACCTCGACGCCAGAGTGTATGCCAGTTTTGGGTACTCTAGCCAAGCTGAGTTTAGCTGAGTCTAGCTGAGTCTTTTGTTTCTCTGAGTCTGACGTTGTTTTTGTCTTTGCCTCTCGGCAGGAAGTCATCCTGCAAACTGGATGTTTGGACCTTCTTCCCCTGAAAGGATTGTTTGAGCTTCACACTGAGCAGGGGATAAATCTCCACACGTGCCGTTCAAGTTCTCCTGGAAATCTAAGTGGCAGTCAGCTCCATTGCTCCTCAGGGAACTAACCTAACCTAAGTAAAAACCTGTCCGCCCTCCAACGAGTCAACAATGTTCTGGAATAACCCACACCGACTGGATTCTGGGAAGGACACCTTTTTCTGGAAACGTGAGTCCCGTTTCAGTCTTTGTTTTTGCAAGTCGTCCAAGTTTACTATGGAACCTGAACTAAACTCTGAACTTCCCTTCTCACTTCCAGTTCCGGTTCACCAGCGTTCTGAGTAACTCCGGATCCACGCATTGTGCTCTCAATAAACCTTTTAAACCTTTTCTCTGGTTCTCTGCATGGTTTCCTGCATATGGCTCAGATCCATTAAAAGAAACATGACACAAAGCAGAGCAGTTCACAGCCCAAAATTGCAGAAGTTTGAAAATAAAAGCATATTTTGGAGATTCACAAAATTTACAGGTAATTTTGTGTACAACCACTTGTAAAATATTATCAGTTTTGCTCATCAACCTAAATTAAAAAAATCTATAATATTTCGACCCATCTCAATGGTTTAGCAGTCAAAGTGTCTACAAAAGTTTGCAACAAAATAGATGTATATACTTTAAAACCTAATCTTAACGTTTTAATATCGAAAGATTTGTTTAATTTGTAACGCTATGTGAGCAACTTAACTGCGTTACTTTGGAAGCTTTCTCTCTACTGCTAAACCTTAACATTCGCTCTTCTCTTCTGTCAGTAAGAGTATATTGTAAACCATAGAAAATAAATAAATGAAAACAAATCCAGAACATTCTACCCAAGACTGAACAAATTTAGAAGGTCCCTTTTTAAAAAGGAAAAAATTTATTGTATGTCCATGTCTTGTAATATTATTTTTCGGTACCATTAGTGTGGTATGGTTTCCCATGTGAAAACTAAATGATTTTCTGGAGGGAGAACTTGACTGACATATTATCCTTTTGGAAAGAAGAGAGGATGTCTTTATTGGATCATGCATTTACTAACCAGGGGCTTGACAAACTGTCCAAACATGGAGCAAGACTACAAGCTAATCTACAGTACACTGCTTCAGATCAGTTGTCTACAGCTAGATCAGATTTTGGCAGCACCAAATCAATTAGATGTAGCTAAAATCCATTCTAGGGGCATTTTATAGATCATCATCTGAAAGATAAGATATTGTTGAAATAAACCTTCCCAGAAAAGAAAAAAGTACAGAAGAAAAACCTAATATTAAGTACATTAAAAGAGACCGACGTGGAAACATCTAATATCATTTAATCATATCTTGTGTTTTTTGACATGATAAAAAACAAAACAAAACAAACAAAAAAAATTATAAAAAATCTAAAAGGGACATAGCATTGGCATTCCTGAGGTTAAGGACTGCCACAGACCAAGCACATGGTCTTAGTTTGCTCCAGCTTTGACATGACATTACCAATTTGCATTGCATGTCATGAAGTGCTCCCTCCAAATGATTGAGATGACAGTGTTCAGTGTGCCCTGATTGCATCGCAGCCTTTCCCCCCCACAAAAGTACTGTAGGAATGAAAACATCACTGATGCAGGAAGTCAAAATGCTTACAGATTTCATGGTGGCTTAGAAACAATTTCTCTGCTCCAACTGAAGGATAATTTTGGGTGCTTTGGCCACACTGAGGAACCTGATTTAGTGTAAAAATCACACATGGATGCACCCTCAAAAAAGCTAGACTAATGTACGACCAAAAATACACATTTGTTGCAAAATAATTACCATCAACATACAAGTGTTTACAGTGTGTGTATCACAGTGGCCCCAGTGGTACATGTGTGTCTGCCTGTGTATGTCTTTGTTTCTTCTGTGCCAGCATAGTCTCTTACATTATTCTACTCCTATCATGCAGAAATTGCCTGGATAGCCATTTGGCTCACGCTTGCCATCCATTTGAAATGCGGATTGAGAGGCCATGACTGCACGGGCCTCGGGACAGCAGCAAAATCAATTGGGTAGAAATGACATCTGCCAGAATCTGCCGCTGGAGCGCTCGTAGGTACCATAAATGAAATCACAAGCTCTAATTGTGTGCTGATTTATTCACTTGTCTGAGTGCATTGCAGTTGTTCCAGCAAGTAGCCCCTGAGCCTTGTCTGTGTGTTTGGTCATACATAACACATTTATTTATTTACCCCATCCCTTCTGATTCATAGCATCACTGGGGGATATACTAGCCAACCCATCCCCCATCTCCCCCGCCTGCCTCGCCTACTAGCCACCTCCCCTCCACATTTAATTAATTCAGTTTTCTTCCTATTTTTCGTTGCCGCCTGTGAAATGAAATAGCTGCGGAGACAACTGTCAGTTGGCTCAAGTAAGATAAATATGTAGACGCCTCCAGGAGTTAGTGCACATCTCGCATTCAGAGTAGAAATAAAGATATTTCCTTTTGTACCTTAAAGGAAATTTGAGGAAGGCTTTTTAACAATTCATCTAATTGTTGTTGAAGCTCTGTGACAGGAGGTTTCCACCTGACATCTTGGGAAGATATCTCTTCGTCTCCTGTCAAGGACCTCTGATAAAGGCCAAAGATATTTGTAACAATGCTATTTTCTCCATGTTGCCAGACTCTTTCAAGAGATCTGTTGGTGGAAACTTTAACCCAGCTCCCACACCAACCTAAATAAAACATTAAACAATCGCTGGGCAAGTGTCTGTGAGGTAGGAGGACATGAAAAATTAATACAGCTTCCGTTGGGCCACACCAAGAAATCTATCTAATCCCTAGAGTTCATCTTGCTCTTACTGTCTCTTACAGCATCCCAGAGATGATAGTACAGGACAGTGAGGCTGAGTGAGCTGGACTTATAGAGAACAATGGAGTAACAAATAAAGCCGCAGGAAAAGAAAGTAAGAACAGAAAAGACCTGAAAGCATTTTTAGGAAAGTAAATCATGTTACTTGGAAATGACCTCTTAGAAATCAGGCAGGGAGAATTATCACACATATGGGAGAGAGTCAAAAAAATCTGCCTTTGATGAAGCCCTCCCTTAAAATATCAGACGTGTCCCCATGGCTTTGGCTTAAATGACATTTTCCAATATTTGTCCTACATTGCCGTTAGCGACAGGCGAATGTGTGAACATGTCAGTGCGGCGGCCAGTTGGGAGATGGTGCTACAGTATCATTTAAGCAGCGAACAGCCCTGCCTTTTCCAGCTCATTAGCCATCCCCTTCTTTGTCCCAGGCCATTTGATAGCAGCATTAATCTACGGCTCCACTAGGCTTCCTCTCCCTATTTACTGGTCTTTCATGAAGATTACACCACTCAACCGTATAAATGTATGCTTTTTTTTCTCCTTCGCCCACTTAGTGTGAGCCTCCAAACTACGTTGAGTACCTTGGATACATTTTTGCAACAAAATACAGATTAAATGTTGTGTTTCCCCCAAAATCCCCAAGTGTGGAGATGCAAGAGCAAATGGGAGGTGTTCAAAGAGTTTGCCAGCAAGCTAGTATTTCATGTTTTGCAGTTTAATGTGTGTTTACCACCAAGCTGGATGGCACTCTTCCAAAACTAGCAATGTACTTTTGTAAGGATGCCCTTGTATCCTGTGTCTCTGTGCAGAAATCTATTCAAACGTTACATCTAACAAATCTGATATCCCATGAATGGGCCAGAATGGGCCATTTGAGTTTTATTATGGAAGTTGAGCTTAAATTAAGTCTCACTCTGTCATTTACAGATAAGTTATAGGTTTGGTTGTGATTAATTTTAAGAAAATCAAACAAATCTTTGAGTTAGACTTCTATCATTCTCTGTTTGCAGTAGATGATTTTCTCTGATGAGAGACCTTTCTGAAAAATAAGAAAAAACATACTTTCCATTCATCAAAACAAACAGCCTTTTTGTCACAACCGATATTAATTTTACAAAGGAAATTCCGTAAAAATTCAAAAAAAATCCACTGGACTTGGTTTTCAAGATTTGAAGACGTTTTGCCACCTCTCCAGGAAGCTTTCTCAATTCAAATGTCTGGTTCCGCAGTGAGTTTGAGTCTTATATGGACAAGGCCTTGTATTGCTTGGAAACATGCAAATGGTAACCGATGAATGGGTCGTTTAGATCCATCGTTAGCCTGTAATATCTGAACCTGTCTATGATTCTAGGGGTCGGTCGTTAAAGGGGGGATTGCCATTAAGGGGGGGGATTGTCTCCTGTAATACCTGAAACCTGTCTATGATTGTTAAGGTTCGGTCTTTAAGGAGGTATTGTTCACCGGCTGGAGCGGGTAGGTCCCTCGTTCCTCTGTGATGGGGTGGGGGGTTGGGTGATATTTGGAAGGGATCATGTCTATGATTGAATTGTATGTTTTTGGAAGCTGGAATCTGAGTCCACCACCTCTGTTTAAAGTTGGTTTTTCTCTCTTAATCCAGAATATGGACATTCTGGTCCTCAAAAGAATGTCCTTCTTTTGAGGACCAGAATGTCCATATTCTGGATAAAGAAAATAGGTGGTTTGAGAGGGGCGTGAAGGAAGCCATCTATGTTAAGAGAGAAAAAACAACTTTAAACAGAGGTGGTGGACTCAGATTCCAGCTTCCAAAAACATACAATTCAATCATAGACATGATCCCTTCCAAATATCACCAAACCCGCCACCCCATCACAGAGGAACGAGGGACCTACCCGCTCCAGCCGGTGAACAATACCTCCTTAACGACCGAACCTTAACAATCATAGACAGGTTTCAGGTATTACAGGAGACAATCCCCCCCCTTAATGGCAATCCCCCCTTTAACGACCGACCCCTAGAATCATAGACAGGTTCAGATATTACAGGCTAACGATGGATCTAAACGACCCATTCATCGGTTACCATTTGCATGTTTCCAAGCAATACAAGGCCTTGTCCATATAAGACTCAAACTCACTGCGGAACCAGACATTTGAATTGAGAAAGCTTCCTGGAGAGGTGGCGAAACGTCTTCAAATCTTGAAAACCAAGTCCAGTGGATATTTTTTGAATTTTTACGGAATGACTATGACCTGGATGACTGAGAACCTTCATCAGCATTTTACAAAGGAAAATGTCATCCAAGTACTAATTCATGTGTTGTATATTGAGGCGATTTGGAAAAAAAATAAAAGCAAATAAAGAAACAACGTTTTCCAGTCTTAATAATGCAGGTTTGGAAACAGGCAATCTGAAATAGTTAGAGCAAAATTAAAGGAAAACAGTTTTAAGTAGACTCACTTTGGAATTTCGTTAAATTAAAACACTTCTCACTAATAGGTAGTAAGATCCTGTAAAAAATAAGTCACCTCAATACTTTCATTAGTGTCGCACCAATACCTGTACCAGTATCGGACGGAGCCCCTGTCCAGCACTAAAATGGTGGCATCGGTATCAGCGAGTACCAACAAATAGGGCACTGATACCATTTTGAGAGCCAAAAGTTTATTCAACTTTTGTCACCCATTCCAGGTAGGCAATAAAAAGTTCTACTGGATTCACTTTGTATTAGTCTTTTTCCTGCTTCACAAAGGTAGGCAGCAGCTTGACAAAGCCATGATGGCAATTATTTTACATCCAAGCAGTATGCAGTTCTTCATATATACACACAGATCAATTTCAAACAGATGGTATCGGTATCGGCCAGTACTACATAGCCAGGTATCCGTATGGGGCCCAAAAATTGGCATCGGCGCAACACTAACTTCATAGAGAAGTCTGTCTTAAGCAGCTCTGACTCTGTCCTTCCCTCTTACTAAGGTAAAGCTATTTCAAAACTACTATAAACAATGAATAAGCACACTGGAAAAACGATCTATAAATGAATACAAATTTCTTAAATTAAGTCTATTTACCCTTAATTTGACTAGGTAAATGAGATAGTTTGCCAATGGAATTAGTATTTTTAGTCTTAAAATAAGATAATTAGATAATATGCACTTGAAATTAGACAATGCAGTTGTGTTTTCTTATTTTAAGTGTAAATTGTCCTGTTGCATTGGCAAAATGTCTCTTTTACCTCCTTAATCCAGGAACAAATGCACTTATTTTAAGAAAAAATGACTTATTTATTTCAATTTTTCCCAGTGCAGCCTGTCTGGTAAGCAGCCAGCTGCAGACTTATTGAGCTAATTTGGTCTACTACTGGATCATTCCAAAAAAAGTTAAAAACAATGCCCTGAACTTTGTTTCAAAGTATATAGACATTTCACTTCCTAACCAGGAAGCTTTTTCAATTAAAAATGTCAGGAATAGTGTTGAGTTCAAGGTTTTATACAGTAGGTCAACATAGCCTTGTTTTTGTTTTGTAAACATGCAAATTGGAACGGACGAATGGGTCCACCCCTTTAGAATGGGGCCAACAATCCCCTTTAAAGAACGACCTTTCAGACACTTAGACGGGTAATAGGCATGGCACGCTACTAAAGAAGCCAAACGACCCCCATTCCAAAGGGTTGGACCCGTTTGTCCAGTGGATTGTTTTTAACTTTTTTTTGGAATGACCATGACCTGGATGACTGAGAACTTCCTACTACTAGATCTACAGTAGCAGGTGTTAATTCTATATAGTTGACTTTATCTCTGTACTGTAAAAATCTAAAAATCTAAATCTAAAAATCTAAATCTAAAAATGTATGTCAATTGCGATATATTCGATATTTACAGCATGGGTTATAATGCAAACCATTGGAATCAGTTTTTTTTTTTTTTTTGTCTTTTTTACACCTTGGCAATATTTCACATTTCTCAAGAGAAATGTTTTATGTTAGATAACTAATGACATTAAGAAAGGAAAATAGCTTTGTGTCTATAGCTTCCTCCTGATGTGATGCTTCTGTCTTTTCAACACAATAGCTTTGCATGTCATGAAACGCGGACAGATAGACCCAGTATTCAAAGAGAGACAGTCAGTAGGAAAGTTCAAAAAGATTTATTAAATTAACAAAAACTGAAGTGGAGCTGAGGCTCACGGACACTGCAGGAGGGGAGCGGGGCACCGCCCAATCTCAGACACTCTGGTTAAACAGTCCAGTCCAAGAATGTCCCCTGAGCTGCAGTTCCAGAGGTCTTGCAGGAAGCCGAACCTGGTCAGGGATTCAGAACAGACAGGAACAGGATCCAGATCAGGCTGGAACAGACAGGTGGCAAGATCCAGGCTTCCAAGCATCAAAGAGCTCCCAGGCGGGTTCAGAGTCTGACAGGGTCCAAAAGCGTGACCAGGTGGTCACGCACAGGAGCAGACAGGATCAGGTGCAGCTGAGCAGGCTCAGTGGAAGAGGGTGGCCGAGACAGGACGTGGAACCAGAACTTGATGCAGGACCTTTAAACTGGTCTCCTCCCTGGAGCCAGGCTTACTTGGATAAAAACTGAAACTCCCCACATATAGAGCCAAAAACCCAGAGGACTCAGGGGGGAGGAACAGTGGACGATTAGGAGACAAGACAAACACAAAAACCCTCTTTCCACTGGCTGCCAGGATCCAGGACATGAACCCAGGCAACTAAACGGACAGACTAACAAAAAGACAAGTAATGATCTGGCCCTGAATGCTCAGGCTGAACTGAATATAACCAAGAGGAAACAGGTGAGAGGAATAAATTATAATTGAGGCAGGGAGGGAAAACGACAGGTGAAAGGGATTACTAATTGAGGAGCAAACAGGCCAGATCATGACATTGCAAGGATGTGTAGGCTGAAAAAAATAAGACCACAGAGGTAAATGCTCCAACGCTCATTTAACGAGTTATATCAGAGAGCCATCAAAGCACTATTGGTTCAGCTAACAGGCTCTCCTCTCACGCTTACCAACATGTCACTGTCAATTGTGAGGCTAACTATCTCCCTGCAAGCTCTCCCCCCCACCCACCCTGATTTTCCCTCTTAGCAACAGATGCTGCATTGACACAACAATTACATGTGCTAGAATCCTCATCAAATGTGAATAGTGGATGTCATTTGGTGCCATCTACCCACATGCACCCTCCAAATCTTGTTTATGCACAAACAAATTAGCCCATGACTCTCCATGTCATTAATATTCCCTATTCAATGCAGAAAATCTGACCTCACAGGTGCCATATTTCAGGATTGAGAGTTTCAGCAGAAGGCAGGAGATCTTTATGATTTATGAAAAGAGTTAACAATTTCCAAAATAGACAAAATAACAGTTAGCGTTTGGATTTTTCATTTTAGAATCCAAGATGTGTTATGAGGGTATTTTTATTTTTGAAACCATGCTGGGAATTATGACAGATTGGTTTGAAAAAGGTCTCTTCGCAGCATGTGCTCAGAAAAACAATTTAGCAATTACAGTGGTACAACCAACATATGAATAAATTACTCCCTGAATAAACAACATGCTCTACGTCTTTGGTAGCAGAAATACAGAATGGTTACAAACAATTTGGCAAAGCCTGAAGCAGGAAAATGCCAACTCTCAGCAGCAACGGTGGAGAAAATGCAGCTTTACACCATATTTTCCTTTTCTTGGTTCTTCAATTCCATTTCAGTGCTTCATTTTGGTTCAGTTTGGTGGCTTTGTTTTCAAATGAGGAAGAGCCTGTCAATAAGCACGGCCATGATAGTGTGGAAGTGCTGCCAGTTTCAATAAAAAGGGAGAGAGATCACTGGAATGAAAGGTGACCTTGGCATAATTGAGATTCATCACAGAGAAAGCCAGGCGGCTAAACAGAAAGAAACACCAAACTATTAGCCAGGTCATGGGAACAGGTGAGTATTTAACTTTTTGCAGATTTCTTCCGCTTCATCTTTTTGTTTGTCACATTTAAATGTTTTATCTGGGGGGTGATAAATCTCCATCTTTTCCATATCCATGGACTTAGCAGCAAGTTTTTCTACTTTTTCTTGTAGACATAAAAACTAAAGTGTTATATTTTCAGAATTAAAAGGTTTGCATCACTGTTTTACTCTTTTTGGGGAAAATTATCCCTCTCCTACATGTCTTCACAGCTTGATGACGGCACAATTCTGTTTATTTCATGCTGTAGTGCATAGTAGCTCTTAAAATTTTTATAATACCCTTTAATTTTATAGAAGATGTATTTTAAAGATTTCTACTGACATAGACCTACACTCCCTTGAATATTTTCTGGATATATTTATTTTGTAACAGCTTTTTGCAGCATGCTAGCTAGTAGTCTCAATGTCAGCGGACAGGAGCATGTTGTCAGTGCAGCTCGTGGTACGAGACAACCCAGTATGTGAGAGTTTGGCCTTCACCAGAACATCAAATGGATTGTTAAGACGGCACCACAATGCGAAGACTGGCTTTGTTGCACTGACAGAGAGCATTTGACCTATACCTTTTTCTCATTTTATGTTGATGTTCATGGCATGCCGTCTGAAAACGCTGACCTCGGTGAAATATAGGGAGCAACATAAATCCATGAAGTTGGATGAGGTTGAAGAAAGGTTTGACTTTTAGGACCCAAGTGAAAGGTTTGTTCTTGATTTAACCTGTGTTGGAGGGAATGACTGACATTTCCTAAAAATGTGCTAAAATATGTTTAATTCTCTATACTTTTAAAAATCATTGTAATAAAACAACAGGATGAAATAACTGAATGTCATTAAATAAATTAATTTATAGTATATAATTATATTTTAACAATTAATTGTGTCCAGTGTGAAATATACTTATAAAAACCTATATATATATATATATATATATATATATATATATATATATATATATATATATATATATATTCCTGTCTTGATGTCTTGATGTCAGTGGCCTCTATCTCCTCCTTTGGCCAGTGGTATAATAAACTGGCCAAAGGAGGAGATAGAGGCCACTGACATCAAGACAAGAAAGCTCCTGACAATGCATGGAGGGTTCCACCCCAAATCCAGCACCCTGAGACTGTATGCCAAGCGTAGCGAGGGAGGCCGAGGGCTAGTGAGTGTCAAGACCACTGTCCAGGATGAAACAACTAAAACCCAGGAGTACATCAGAAAGATGGCCCCCAAAGACAAATGGCTTGGTGAATACCTCAGGCAGGAGAAAACCGAAAGCGAGGACAAGAAAGAGGAAGGAGAACCATCATGGAGGGACAAGCCACTGCACGGCATATACCACAGACAAATAGAAGAAGTGGCTGATATCAAAAAATCCTACCAGTGGCTGGAAAAGGCTGGACTGAAGGACAGCACAGAGGCACTAATCATGGCAGCACAAGAACAGGCACTCAGTACAAGATCAATAGAGGCCAGGGTCTACCACACCAGGCAGGACCCCCGATGCAGACTGTGCAAAGATGCCTCTGAAACAATACAGCACATAACAGCAGGGTGTAAAATGCAGGCAGGAAGTGCATACATGGAACGCCACAACCAGGTAGCTGTCATAGTGTACAGGAACATCTGCCATGAGTATGGGCTGGAAGTCCCAAGGTCAAAATGGAAGACACCTCCTAAGGTAGTTGAGAATGACCGAGCTAAGATCCTATGGGACTTCAAGATCCAGACTGACAAACAGGTGATGGCTAACCAACCAGACATCGTGTTGATCGACAAACAGCACAAGAAGGCAGTAGTGATAGATGTGGCAATCCCAAGCGACAGCAACATCAAGAAGATCCCAGGTAAAACATCAGAGGTCTCTGTCCAGAAGAGCGCAGTCCTAGGAACAGCTAAGATACTGCGCAGAACCCTCAAACTCCCAGGCCTCTGGTAGAGGACCCGAGCTTGAGGATGACACATACCACCCCACGAGGGGTGAGAAAACAGTTTATATATATATATATATATATATATATATATATATATATATATATATATATATATTATTAAATATAATTAAGTTATAATTAAGCTAGACATATTTAGAAGACAATAAAAGAGGCGCCTAGGTTACTACTTAGATGAATAAAATATCTTAAGCACATGTTTTTTTACAAGACATTTACTAAAAATGTACTAAAATATGTTTAATTCTCTACACTTTTAAAAATCATTGTAATAAAGCAACAGGATGAAATAACTGAATGTCATTAAATAAAATCATTTATAGTATATAATTATATTTTAACAATTAATTGTGTCCAGGGTGATATATACTTATAAAAACTTAAAAAAAAATAAAATAAAAAAAAAAAAATATATATATATATATATATATATATATTAGGGGTGGGACGCGATTAAAATTTTTAGTCGCGATTAATCGCATGGCTGTGAAATTAATTAATCGAAATAATCGCATTTTAATCGCATACTTGGAAAAAGCAGGAAGTAACTTTTTCCACATGGATTTTGAATGACAACACATAAGCTTAATAAACTAAATATTGTTTGTTTATTTTTATTAAAGAAATATCAACAGGCCAGTGCAAATTTTAAAGTTCAACATATTTAGGAACGCTAAACTCAGAAATTCAGGTAGCTCTATAGGTATAGGTAGAGCTTAATACTGCTTTTTAAACGCAAAAATGCAATACTCTCAAGTACATTCAGAACAAAAAGCCTCTGAGGCTTTAACACAATTCGTGGATTTATCAACAGTTCAACTGTTTACAAAAAATAAGTCAGAAATTAAATGAAATTCAGTCCAACTCTTTATAACATTGGCCATTCAGACAGTTCAGTTCAACATAAAGTGACAGTGATTGACCTCCAATTTTTCCCATTTGAAACACAACTGGCTAACTGGCCTCAGGATACACATTTAACTGATTACTTCCTCTCTTTCAGCCAGTTGCTGAGACATACTAGCCTGTTCACATTTTCGGAGCTGAGGGCTGCCCTCTTCTTTTGAACTATATTACCTGCCAGGGAGAATAATCTTTCGCAGGGTACCGAAGTGGCAGGGCTGCCTAGATACTTGCGGGCCAGGACAGAGAGCTGTGGATGGGCTCTCTCATGAGTGGACCACCACTGCAGTGGGCAGTCTCTCTCACTGATGGTAGGCTCTGCCTTGTAGGGGGCCAAGGCTCCTTTGGGCCCATCTTCATCCTCTGATTCAGAGTCGGAATTATACAGCAGGAGGCTCCTCTTCCTTGCTGGCTCCTCTGTGCGTTCCGGAGTGGCTCTGCCTGGTTGTTGTTGCACCAGTGCCTCAATGCTGGTCCACACCTCTCCTCGCTCTCCTCTTGGTAGACACTTTAGGTCCTTAAGATCAGAATAAGAATCCGAATCAGGTTTGTGGTCACATTAATCAGATGGATGAAATTCATTAGTATACATGGTTTCCATCATCCAGAATCTCCTCTACTGGTTGTGCCTATGGTCAAGTCTAAACTGTCCAAATTAGAACTGCCCCAACAGCATCTTGTTTTAAAAAGAAATTAAAAATAGCATTATTCTCATCTGCCTTTGGTAATAGTTGGTTAATTATCTTCAATCCATAAAACAACATGGATTTTTTTTTTCTGTTTTAATTTTTTTTACTCTTTAGCACATTGAATGACAATTATGTATTATAATGTGCTATACAAGTCATGTTGATGTTGTTATTCCACAAGAGAGGGGAGGGGAGGGGGCCGAGGAAATAAAAGAGTCATAAGCAATAAAAGAGAAAAATAAAGAAGATCATTACACACCTTAAAGCGAGGGTCGAGTGCTGTAGCCACTTGTAGAAATCTGTGATTTAGGCCCTTGAAGCCAGTCAGCTGGTGTAGTGTGAGTTGTTTCGTCTTCCTCCCAGTTGGGCTAGCTTCCACGCTAGTATCTGCCAAGCTAGCTGCTACATGCTTTGCGTTCAGGTGATATTTGAGGCTTGATATGCTGCGGTGATAGGCAAATTCCTTGTTGCATAATTTACATATGACCGCGCTCTTATCGACTCTTCCCTCCTGTATTTTAAAACAAAATTTCCCCTGCAAAGGACCAACTAAAATGTTTTCATCTGCTTCATCAGCCTTAATATATATATATATATATATATATATAATTTAGTTATAGTTAAGCTAGACATATTTAGAAGACAATAAAAGAGGAGCCTAGGTTACTACTTAAAAAAGATGAATAAAATATGTGAAGAACATGTTTTTTACAATACATTGAGAGCAAAAACTATTATTAAAAGACAGGATATGTTTGGTTATTTACCACTTTGTTTCAATAAAGTGGAGGGAAATTGTGATGTAACTATCTATTTTTAGTATATACACTCTCAACTTGTATTTTTGCTGCGTACTGCATTATACTTGTTCCACACAGTCACTAGTTTTTATGGATTAAACTACCTTCAAGTTCAATGAAGGGTAGAATATTGTTGATTTTCACGCCATCTCTTATCCTTTTAGCTGATTTCAGCTAAAGAGGGATTTGAAAGGTAGCCTGGGTGCCATTCCGAACTAAGTCCCGCCCACAACGTTTGAGGTCGGGAAGTTCGGTCTGGCATCGCTCAATAGTAGCGCGAGTATGCTCGCCCAATATCTGGCGGGCCAATCAAATTGTCAGGGCGGGCTTTATACGATGATGGACAGATGATCAACAGTAACGTAATCAACCACGTCACCAAAGCGCGCTTGGGTGACAACAACAATGGCTGACGCTTAGAATGTTGAGATATGTAGATTCTGCTATTAGGTCTGTTCTAGAAGATATCGACAGCAAATTAATTTTATCCTCAGGTTTCTTTTTGCAACACCGGCAAAAATCGTTCATGCTCATCTTCTTATTCTAGGCATGTAACTGCACGCTTTGATTTTTGTTGACAACAACTATGCGTCGCTTAACATACGTCACGCACTCCTTTGCTCTTATTGGTTGTAGGTCTATCCAATTGAGTGAAGAGGCATTTTTTTTCCTGGTTCATTCGAAACACGCCCCATGATCATAGCTCTATGGAGCTGACTAGAATTGAGTAGGACTACGTCAGGCTATCTGAAAGGGGTGCAGTTATAGAAATCTGTTAATAGTTCAAATTTAATATATAATTTTTTAATTTTACGAAATGTAGTATTTGTATGTACAACCCACAATATTAAAAGCAAACAATATAATTACTAGCAAAGAAAACCTTTTCCTATCTTCTATGTCCAAGCCCATTGTGATTATGAAGGACAGTGACATAAAGCATACAAACAAGTCCACCTCCATTCTTACCTCTCAAAGAGGTAAGAATTTAAACGATTCTGGGGAAAAAAGTGGGAACAGATTTATTCTCCAGATGACCATTACTAATAGATAAACATTTTCAAACATGGCCAAGTGATTTGGAAAGATTTACTCTAAATGTATTAAATCATCTGAAGACTTAATGATGTGTTTACTCAGGTAACTGTTTTCTTAAATAAGTTTGATCTGACAATTACTGGGAAAATTTAAACACAACAGAGAACTGTGGGTTGGGAAATACTTTTCCACAGCACAGTAAATGTGAGTAGCAATAAATATTTATTTAATCCAGGACTGTAAGCTTTCAGACCAGTCTGATCCGCCCAGCTGGTGTTCTGTTTATGTAAACAGCCCAGATGAAGTGATATACAGTAGAGGCAAAGCTACTCAAACTAAATGGTGAAAAAAAGAGCATCTAAAATTGTCCTGATGAGATAACAAGCAGGCTGTGGGTTTCGAATGACAGGTTTTGACCACAAGGGAAGAACATGGTAGAAGTCCATAAGTTTTAAGGTGTGTAAAGCAGCATGGCTCTGCACTGTGTTGCAGGCTTTCCAGAGAGATACAAACAGTGTGAGGGATGAACGGAGGTTAAAAGAGGCTGTTGGCAAGCGTGGGAATGGATTAGGCTCTCATTTCAGACCTGCACAATATGCATTTTGGGTCTGGGCTGAAACCTTCGCATCACAGCCACACAGAGCTCCTGCAGTGGGGGTGCGATCCCCTGGACATTCAAGGCTTTCTATGGCCTTCAACAATGGCCCGCATTCTAAGTCCAGAACCCACCTGGCCTTGTCTGATAAACGGTTTTGAAAGAGGACACAGCAATTCATTCCAGGATGTGATCCACCAGCCCTAAAGCAACACTTTCCTTGATTTCAATTCTGTGGGAGATTATATGTTTTGTCTTTTTGTGAATTTTTGCAAAGCTTCTTGCTTGGAATTGTCTTACTTATTCTAAAGAGCTGCAACATTCAATATGTAAAATTAGTATTCACACTCTGACCTTTTTCACATTTTGCAAGATTAAAATCACAAACTGCATGTGTAGTCAGCCCCTAACCTTTACAATGATTCTCCTATGATAAATCAAATGTAATTAATATGAAGGCCCTGGTGACTCTGGAAGAGCAGCACTGATCCACAGCTCAGGTAGAAAATAACTAATATTTTATGAAGTCTTTAAATATTGCTTTTGTGGAAGAGGGGCAAGAAGTTAGAGAACATTTATGGAAAGCCACAAGTCTTGCATACAGAACACGTTTAAAACATGTGGAATAAGATGCTCTGGTCAAATGAAATTTGACCGGAGGCTCCATATGTGGTGACAACTATGAAGGGAGATAAGTATAAAATTACTTAAGCTTGAATATTAGATGTGAATTTCTGTAATTTACGCTACTGCAAAAAAAATTTAATATTTTAAACAAAAAAATCAGACACGTGTGAAATTGCTTTGAGCTCGTGAAAATATTTATCCTGTCAAAACAAATTTTGAATATAAGGTTACAAAAAAATTAATATGTGATAAATAAGACTTAGTAACAGCTACACAGGATCACCTGGGTGTCCTTTGTACGGTGGACATTTTAAGACATTTTTAGGTCTTATGAAACAAATTTATCAGGTCTCAGGTCTTACTAAGAAATTTGTCAGGTCTTGAAAAGAATCGTCGGGTCTCATGAAAAAAGATCTCAATTTCTCAACTTATTTGCTCTTAACTGTAAAGGTACAACCCCCCCCCCCCAAAAATAATAGTTTATTTTTACTAAGTTTAAAGAATATTTTGCTGTTCCACTTCTTTACTGAAAACCTTTAATATTTCCCTTTAACATATCAACATTTTGCTTATAAAACAATATCCAATATTTTATTCTTCTAGTACTGTAATTTTTATTATTTAAATTTAATTGTAATTAAATTTTCCTCTTGTTTTTGGACAAATAATTGCGCGCTATATGTCAGTAAAGTAAAATATGGCGTTAAAATATTTAACACCATCTCTCTCTATATATATATACATTAATATGTATTTATATATATATATATATATATATATATATATATACATATGTTATTCTCGTTTTTGAACCTCTAAACTCTAAACCCTCACCTGCAATTTGTATTGAACTCAGTGAGTTTCCGGACTCTGCTTTAGAGAGAAAACAATGTTGTGTGCAGTAAAAACAAGTAGTTGCCTCTGTTCTCCATTATTTAAAGTCTTCATAATCCACCATGGATTAAAAGGCCAACTAATGCAGCCCCCCCCCCCCCCCCCCCCCCCCCATAAAAAAAGAGGGATTTGGTAAAATAAAAAAGGATTAATTACTTCTGATACTTTGCAAGGTTACAGTAATTGCTTTCACCCACTTGAACAAAAACGAGAATAAAAAAAAAAACAGTTCGACACTTAATTAAAGGTTATGGCTTTGACATAATTGTATAAGACAAGACAATTAAAAATCCTTTTATTCAACCAAGATGCAGAGGGAGTCAAATGTGTGCTTTATTCTCTGGAGAGTTGGCATGCTTACACTCAGTTAAGGATGGAAGGTGTTTGGTATACACTAAGAAGACAACAAGAAAAATGGCCTACTGCGTCATTGAAACCCATCAAACAAGGTTATGGCCTGGATATATACTCCAGAGACTGCCCAGGACAGAACTCAGCTACGTCTGTAACAGATTATGGCAAGCCCCATAAGAATTGATAATGGGAAACCCACTCATTAATGTCAAGGTTATCACTGAGATGTCTGGAAAAGTCAAAGGGTGTACTCTCACAGGGTTTGTTGTGATTTGTTACATTGACGTTTTAGACAGCGGCCCAGCACGGACGTGGATAATTTTACAAACATAAAATGTCAGGTGTTGGAAAACACTGCTAAAACTTAGACCTGCTTGGATATATGTTCTGCAACCAGAGATCACCTAAATCACCACAGTCTGAGGCAGCATCAGTATGAAGACAAGGAGGATCAAAGAGAGGAAAAGGGGAGAGTTGATGGAAGAAGCTGGTTATTTGTGTAGCAGCTGTTTGGAGATGCCAGACCAGATGGAGAGCTATGCTACAAAGAGCTCCATTTTCCAACTGAGGCTGTTTACATTAGGCATTGGGGTCAAAAAATCTTGTCAGATATATCAGTATGACGTGTAAAGCCGGACGTACACTGTGCGATTTTCCAGTTGTGTGTGAATCTTTCGATCGGGCCGACTTTCAGCCTGATCGTGAGTCGTGTAGTGTGCAGGGTGTTACAAGGGGCAATCAGCCTCCCACGACCACTTCCCGACCACCTCCCGACCGTCGTGGGCAAACAAGGATTCTTCTGTAAACACAGCAGCATGGCAGGGATGCAATGAGTGAGATGGAGTTCTTTCTATAAAATTGACAGACCGTAGTAGCCACGTTTGCTCAGCCATGTCTTTTTTCCAAATACGTCGTCGCCTTTTCCTTTTAGTGCTTTCAGCACTAAAGTGCACAAATTGTCAAGGGAGCGTGTTTCCCTCTAGTGAGCTTAATATTCCTTAATAGCCCAGATGGCTTCTCTGCAGTTCTCACTACTCTTCTCACCATCTTCCAATGTGTGGCGCTGCAGCCTCCACACTATATAGTAAGACAGCTGGTCAGAGCGCTCTCTATGGTGCTTCTGTAGAAGGTGGTGAGGATGGGTGGGAGCAGGTGGGCTCTCCTCATCCTCTGCAGGAAGTACACGTTGTTCTCAGTGCCTCTTTATCACCAGACTTGAAAGCTGAATTCTGTGCTTTTAGCGATGTCCAAACCTCCTCATTCATCCAGGGTTGTTGGTTTGCTTGGATGTTATTGTTCTTTGTGATACTGACATCCTCAATGCATTTTTTGTTGTAGGCTGACACAGTAATGGCATACTCATCTATATTTACTTTGTTGTCATAGGTTGCTGCAGCTTTCAACATATTCCAGTCAGAACATTCAAAACAGTCTTGGAGTTTGTCCATGGCACCCTCAGACCACACTTGGGGCCTAAATGCAGGAATTAGCGTGACAGAAAGGTGACCCTAAGTGGGGACGGGGAGCTGCTCTGAATGCATCTTTGATTTTAGAGTAAACCAGGTCTAAAGTTTTATCACCCCAAGTTGCAAAGTCCACATGTTGGTAGAAATGAGGTAGCATAGTCTTCAAGTTAAGGGCTGTGTATACCCCTGCAACAGTGTATCGCAGTGAGCTTGTCTATGCAGATATTTTTGATTTATGCCAAATTTTGAACCTCGGTTTGTGCTGTTATTCCAGGCTACAAAACAAGAGGGACAATCACGAACTAGCGGTGGGTCTAGATACGGCTGAGGAAGTGGAAAAACGCAAGGAGCAAGTTTGTGCAACAACACATCACGGAGGGACATGAGGGAGAAAAGGAGCGGGGATCCAGGTGTAAAAAGGATCCCAACGTTCTCACGCACCTCACTCTTCTAGCGGCTCAAACTTCACGAGTTGTTTCCCTCCATTTTGGTCATAAAAACAAAACAATCCGGCCTCCTGTCTGCGGCACTGTTTGCGGTCAGCTACAATTTGGGAGAGGTGCAGCGGAGCGTCTCTCAAGGGGGCGGGACGTCTGGAGCCAAGGTATTAAATTGCACTCATTGCACTGATTTTCTGCAGTATTTTTGCAGTATTTTTTGATGCAACTTTTCTACTTCTGTTATTTGCTGTTAAATGAATAACGATATTACAGCTTTCATTGATTTATTTCAAACTTGAAACTTTGTTTAGCCTGTAAGGTCTAAAAATAAAATAAAAAATGATCGATTAATCGAATCGAATCGAATCATGGTGTATTCTTGAGTATCGAAAATAATCTAATCGCTGGGTCAGGAAATCGATACTGAATCGAATCGCCATGATGGGTGGGATTTACACCCCTATTAACTATCTGCATTAACTGCGACACACATGCAGATGACCTGGTTTCTGAGCATAAACCAGGCTTTAGCCTGGTTAAAACATCCTCAGTCTGCGCTGAATAAAGGAATAATGATGGAAGGAAGCAGAATGATGAAAAGTGGTCCCTATATGATCCAGCAGCCTAAACACATAGCAGCACAAAACCAGAAAAGGGCAGCATAACTCAACTATTTTGGAGGAAGTACAAGAAAGGTAGAGCCACACTAGAATTAAAAAAAAAAAAAAATGAAGAAAAAATTTTGTATTTAAAGGGTTACGTTAATATTATTCTCTGTGGTAAAAAAAACAACATATTTTTACATATCAAGCCTAATTCAAACATGAAAAATAAACTACTTCAGTTATCACTGAGTGATATTTCAAATTTTCTAAGGAGATTTAAATGCTACCTCATTACTAGACATAAACAAACATTCCTGAACCTATTCTGTCAGAACCTTTTTAAATTCAGAAAACTCAATAGGTCTCTCGCTCTCCTGGAGTTCATGAAAGTGACATGACTTCATGTCTAAGCTATCTAGGTCAGACTTAATCAGACGTCAGATTTTAAACCCAAATGACTGATTCAGAGAGCATTCATCACTCAGATCATTCTTAATATTAGATACTGTCTGTTAACTTTAATACTTTAATTTCTTCTTAAGGTAAGTCTCTGAAGTTAGCAGTCCTCATATTCATTGCCACAGTTCTAATTATCCATTTTAAAAATAGTATTGATTAAAATATTTTTTTTTCACCTTTGTTGTATAGAGTGGTGCAACTGCAAAAAAAAAAAGACCATAAAGGGGGAAGCAAAACACTTAAGAGTAATCCTTGCCTCTCTACCTGTAGGACGCAAATGAAAATAAATCAAACATCTGCCTGAGGTTTAGATCCCTTTGAGCTGCTATTAGGCTACTCAGCCTCATCCTCATTTAACTACTTCATCCTCATTAAGTTTCTTCCGTGAGGTTCTAAAATAATGGCACCTTTTTTTGTAACTGTAACATTATTAACTTTTTTTTTAAATACAAATTTTATTTATTTTTAATAAGATAATCAGAACAAGCATGAGTGAATTAGATATTTTAAGTTATAACATTATTTAACTGGTTACTAATGTAATGTCTTACTGTGGATGTTAACAGATTTGTACATCAAAAGAAAACCAATCTACATCTGTGTGTTTTGCTGTGGAGAAGTGTAAAATCCACTCTCACACAGACATAGCAGAGAGCTTTTGTTCAGTTTGATATGCCTTGAAGTAATGTAGAATCCAATCACAGCTTTTTACCTCTCTAGAATGCTGTTAATGAGCTGCAGCATTTTGAACATTTATAAACTTCCTTGTGGCATCATCATCTAATAATTCTTGACATCTAATTACCATCAAAAAAGCTGCAAAATGTTGTAAAGATGGACACTATTGCTGTGCACTAATAAAACACAACCACACACTTATGTCACATAATCACAGAACAGCAGCAACATCAAATGCTAAAATTGTTCTATGGTTTATTTTTGGTAAATGCAAATTATCTGTGATTGCAAGGACACAGCAGATGTTTAACGGGTCAACAATGACAGCAGGCCTCTAGCACCAAATGTTTTTGTTGTAGCAGCCTTTTGCTAGTCTGATTGAACTGGTTGACACCCGCCGTCACTCCTCTGCTACCCACATGCCAGTTTGGGAGAAGTGCTCAACAGATGGAAATGGGCATGAAAATAATAATGCCAAAACCAACTTGGTCTGCTTTCTTTTCTTTGGATCCCATTTCCTGTACGTGTAACAGAGACCTATATTAGTGTGGCAGCCAAGGAAGCTTGGAGGGCTTCTCTGCTGGAATCAAACCTAGAATGCTGTTTACCACTGCTGCACATTAGCTATTCCACTTTGGACAACAGGTCTGTTTTTCATTTAACTATTAAATGATTATGCCAGAACAGGAAAACGTATGATTTTAAATCTCTTTCAGAGAATAAAAAGCAGAAATTTTCTTTAGAATAGGGTTTAGAATATAGTGTTTTCCAATGAGGGTGGGTGTGGAAAAAGTTAGAATTTAACAGGTTCACATATAAAATTACTCTGCTGCACATATCCTTACACAATCCTTACCTACTACACTTTAACGTAAAAGTAAACCACCTGTATATAAGCCATCCGGATTGTACATATTTTTATTTCTTTTTATTTAGTTTTTCATTGTGTGCGATACATGTACACTTGCACCTTAATCCTTATTTATCTTGATATACTGTATATATATTGTTTACTGTTTATTCTTAATACACCTTTTTCCTCCTTGTTTGCACCTTCTTTGACTTCTATGCCAATATGTGACCAGTGAATTTCTCCGCTGTGAGATCAATAAAGCTCATCTAATCATCTAATCTAATCTAATCTAATATAAAGTAAAACTTCAGTGATAAACAGAATCATATAAAAAGCAAACATTATGCATCCTTTCAATACTCCAAGTGCAAAATGAAAAGTAGAAACAATGCTTTTATACAGAGGACCACCTATTAAAACGGCTTAAATACTGTGTGCTGATTAGCATCTCAACTGTGTTTGAGTCAAACAACAGAATTACACATGTACCTGTAACCCATAAGTGTCATGTTTGGTTTAAGGTGTCTAACCCACATGCAGAACACTCAGAGGCAGGAGAAAAGGTTTATTGTTAAATGTGAACACAATAAATGAACAGGTCCAGAGGGGAACTCGTTGGGTCACGAGTGGGTTCTGAAAAGCACACAGAAAAATCAGATCCAGGACTGGTCACGAGTGGGTTCACTGCAGAGGGGGACAGAGGAGTTAGTGGAGGTCCAGGAATCTTGCAGGATGAGAGAGAGTGCAGGGCTGTACCTGTTCTGGAGTTGAGCAGAGCGGCAGAGGGGGGGAACCTTGAGGGTCCAGAGGCTGTCGGCAGGCTGAGGGCTAGGCGGAGGCAGAGCTTAATTTGAGTGTTGGCAGTTCACAGATTTGAGTTTCTTTCCAGTGTCTTCTGAGAGCGGGCAGGCAGATCTTTGACAGGAATAATTCCTCAGAGTTCTTCTGAGAACGGACAGGCAGATCCACGGCAGAGAAACTCTTCAGAGTTTCAGGTTTCAGGCAGGTTCAATCTAGGAAGCAGAGAGGAGAAAACAGATCAGGTTCAGGTTTTCAGGGAGTCAGAGGTTCAGACAGGCTGGTTGGCTTAGGCTTGCTAACCGTTACTGGCAAACACTCTGGCACTGGAGAGAAGTCCTCTGCCTCCTTAAATACGGATCTCCTGATGAGCAGATAAGCGACAGGTGGTGCAATCAGCTCCGGCTCCAGGAGATCTCATACGCCCTCTGGTGGAGAAAGTGGACAGACCTCCAGATCCCAACAATAAGTCCACTTTACTTTAATCTGCACATAAACATCTTAAACTTTTTAATGCTAAAGCAATATTCCCTGTTGCCCCAAGTTCTGAACTAAATAAAACCTAGATGCTGTGTACCTAAGATATGCAAGAAAGTTGGAGTGCACCCCAAATTAAAATCTTAAAATTAATTAGGATTTAGGTAAAGCTTGAAAATTCAGAAAAGAAATTAAAATAGACAAATTGATTTAAGTAGGGCTGGTGGTCAACTTTTTTGAAGACAGCATTTAATTCAAAGGGGCTGAGTATCAGTTGATCAAAGGTATAAGATTATGACCTCAAGGGGCTTAAAAACATACATTTGGTTTTCATGTATTTTCTTCCAGACGTTCCCTGTTATGATGCATCAATTAGAAATCCAAAATGGCTTTCTGCATTTGATCATGAAATGATTCTTGAGAAACATTAGTAAGTGCTCCTGCAACGGTAGATTTTTGTGGACATTACTTCCATTTATGCAATAATTTAATATTTTAAAGACTCTAAGGGAGACCATTAAATTGGCAGCTTTAGAATCTTGGGAGCTGTCCATGAAAACCCAGTCAGACCCCTTGATATACATTTTGGTCATCATTACTGACCGTTACTCTGGCCCAATTAACTAAAAGATGCAAAACACAAGACAGGGATACAGTAAAAAGTGTAATGACCAAAAAATAGATTACCCAAAATTCAACAAGATACAAAAAGAGACGTTACAACCAGAGTTCCTGTCAGGTTTGGTGGATGTTGTTGTGGACCCAAATACAAAGTAGATGAGACAGAGATGATTCCTTGCAGATTAAAAGTTGATAGTCCAGAAACGACAGGTTAGAAACTCAGAAATCAAAACCAAGCAGACAGTCAGGTAAACTAGGTGTAAGGTAATGAAGAGAATCCAGCAATGAGGAACTGCGCAGGAGGTGTATATATTGGAGATAGAACAAAGATTGGGCCAATCAGCTGATAGGGAGCAGGTGTGGATATGAGTAATTAGAAGACAGCAAGGGGAAGGAGACTGGCACAAGGGGGCAACAGAGAGTACCTCGAAAAATACAACACTGCTTAAATATAACACAAAAACAGGGTTTCTGCGGGTCATTAAATAGATTTTCTGAAAATCAAGGCCTTAAATAACATTAAAAAGCATTAATTTCAACGTCCGGAGGCATTGAAAAGTACAAACACTTGATGGAACAAAAACATTGTTATTCATAATTTATGTTGACTACAAAAACATTGTTTTGTTTAGAAGGATAGTGTGATAATCAGGCGGAACCTATAATTAACTATCGTGTACAGTCGGTGCACGAAGTCAAAACACTCGATCCAACGTGCTGTCTGCGTCGCATGTACATGCTGTGGTGAAAGAGCGAAGCTTATTTAAGGACAAGATGGGAAAATGTAACTTTTAGCAAAAGTGGTTGGAGGATGAACGATTAAAACCCTGGTTAAATCCCGCTGACCCTGAAATCCCACATCCTCCACTCCGCTCCGCCCACTGCGCACTAGACCGCCTGCGCAAAGCAAAGCCTAACATCCTCCGCTGTTCCTCCCGTCTTGCTCCGCTTCAACTACTTCGGAGTTTGAGGAAAGCATGTGCTATCTATTATTTCATGCTCCATATTTCATGTACACTAATAACTTGTGTACATGGTACTTGTTGATGGTATTAAATTATTTCTAATAGCATTAAAATAGGATTAAAAAGCATTCAATTAGAGTTCCTCATTCCTGTAAAAACCCTGAAAAATGAAAAGACACCAATGACCAAGAAAACACACAATGAAAAAAATCAAACTGTAACTGAAAACTTAAAAAGATACTTAAACAGAAGTCCACAAAGGGCAGAATCATTACAGTTCCCAGGGAGAATTAGGGTGTGAGGCATAGAACACAGGTCAGAGAGTCAAAAACACGCTATGATGGGTCCGATAGCGTTTAGGCAGGCTCAGAGAATTAGGAGGCAGAAACAGCTTGCAGCAGCCTTTTTTATTATTTCATTTGGATATTATGCTACCTTTATAAAGAGTAAATTGTTTCAAGGCCTTCTCCACATTCTCACAAGGAATGCCAATAAGTGTTGAGGGTCATTTTTTTTTAAAGCTCTGTTAAGTCTTCTTGCTTTTGCAAAACTAATTTCATGATTTAATACAGGCTGCTGATGAATGGTGAAATCCGAGCTATTTTCGAGGGAAGAGAGCAATATTGTATTACCAGGAAAAAAGATATTTATTAAAGTGGAATGATGAAATGTGTGGAAGTGCAAAAGGTTTTGGCAATGGAATGAATAAGAGGAAAAACATATAATGAAAACAACATTTTTTATGCAATAGTTGGAAACTTTATTTTCCACATCTGAACAGCACTAATTCCTTGTTATTCAAGATCAAAGATCAGTCTATCTATTGTGAGATGTCCAGTTACCTAATGGTTATATTGTTTTTTTAGGATCTCAGTGGGATGAACAATGAAAGAAATATGGCGTCTCCCAGTGTTGTGGTCAAGACCACCTAACCCGAGACCAAGACAAGACCAAGACCAGTGCCAGTATGTGACAATAAAATGTGAAACATGATCAAAATCACAAAAATTGATCTAAAAGACCCACATTCACATAAAAACACATAGATATTTAACACACAGAACGGGACTAAACATTAACATCTTTATTTAGTACTTCTGTGTAGCAATCACAGAATTTCAACAATTAATCAAAGTCGATCAAAATTGTATTTCCTCTGCCGTTCATGAACAGTACATACATTTATGTTGTTTTTAAATGTGCTATTTCAAAACAATGTGCAAAATTCTGTAAAATGTGTAAAACTGAAAAAAAAGCCAATCATTTCTCTTGTTTCTCTCTCATATACAGATTAAAGCTATATTACATAACTTTTCTTAAATAAATCTATATCTGTCACCAAGTTGTGAAATATGTTATGAGACAGATAATTTGTTGAAAAAATAGATTGATCTCCTTCACTGCATTTACCAATGAGAAAGGTTACTGCTTGGATTTGAATCCAAGCATCCAATAAAAAGAAGGATCTTAAAGAAACTGATAATATTCTGATTATTAGCGTTATTTCCACAGTTGTGGTCTTGACCGGTCTTGAAATAAAATGCCGAGTCCTGAGCGCCCGAGACAAGACCGAGACCAAATGCGGTCAAGTCCTAGACGAGACCGAGACCATTAAAAAATGGTCTCGAGACCAAGACCGATCTTGAGTACTACAACACTCCAGTTCAAAAGGGTACCCTGCACATGGATTAGGATCTCATTATCTCAGGTGCCAATATGATAATATTAGTTGTTTCTTAGATGCCATAGTAGAGCGTCTTCTGTACAGTAAATTCCAAACCGATGAACTGATGCCATTTATGACGACCATCTGTTGGCAGATATCTGCACTTGGTGAGAACCCTCATTGACAAAGAATTCAGGGAAAAGATGACAAAAATCATAAGTTTGTCTTAGAATTTGTACACAGGACATTAATGGACATAATACTGTATGCTACCTTGTGCTCCCTTTTGTGCTCTGCACTTGAAAAGGTAGATAAAGAATTCAAGCTTGTTAAAACCCTTCTATGAAGGTCTGCAGCTCGCTGTTTAGATTTCTTTTAATTATATTCCAGGCTGGGGGCTGAGCTCAGAGAGGCCTCTCTATGGGCCTTCTTCCTGTCAGTTTTAATACCAGCTCAACATTCATTTTTTTATATTCACTTTGAGTCACTTCTCTCAGAATGTTCCTCTGCTCCCTTTCCTGTGTAAATTAAAAAGGTTTGTTTTTTCGGCTTCATTTGAACACATTACGGAGGTGTTAAGTGTTTATTAGCAACACTGTTAGTCTATGATTCTTTTTTCTCAGCCAATCAGGTGAAAGAACTTGTAATTATGCTTTTATTTGATTTTCAAGGCCAAAAACAGAAGCACTAGCTTTACAGTAGAAAGAAGCCTCTCCTTCAAGACATTTCTAAATTTTTGAAAGTCCAACAGAAAAATTAAGTGTTCTTTTTTAAAGCTGAACATAAAATTAACTTAAATAAATATACAGCAGAAGAAAAGTGAATATCACAATAAACCAATCAACAAGTAATATAAAGCAAAAGTTATTCATAACAGACAGTATCCTAAAATAATGTACAAAATGTTTCAGGATTAATTACGTGTGGTGTAAAAAAAACTAGCAAGCCTACGATTGGAATTCCTAAATCTATAAGAATATCTTAACATACAATAGTTTTGGTACATAGCTTTTACAAGATGGCAACATATATATGACAAATACATTAATAGAGGAGTGACTACATTTTTCATTTGAGTTTATCACAGGGTCTGGAATTAAATCATTGCAAAAAAAATCACATTTGTAATTCTACCTTTCTCAAACCTTATCCAAAATAGTTATGTTTTCCTGAGCTATTTCCTATATTTATGCTGCTCATGGTTTAGGGTGCTGGAAAACATAGCGAGCACTTTTGATCATTCTGCTTTATTCTACCTCAAATCTCCCATTCTGCAGTATTAGTCAAGTTCCACTCATAACATTATGCTCTTTTTGCCTTTTCTTGTCATAGTAGCTTCATCTGGTCTCCATGTGGACTGATAGCACCTGTATTTCTAAGAATTGGGTTCAACTTACTTTTTTCTCCACGGTGAACACTGAAATATGTCTAAAATACTGCAGATGAAGGTTATCCTGCATACTTTACATTTTCTATTGTATCAGAGACACTGTTTTTAGTCATATACTGATCCCCATCAAGTAGACATTTATGTCAGTGCATATATATTTAGCATAATAGCAATTTAAGTTTATATTGCCCAGGTAATAACATTTACGGATGGTTACGATGCTTCATACACAGAATGTGCTGAACTTTTAAATGTGAGACAACGGCACTTTGCCACTATACTGCACATTTGCATTCCTTCAGTCAATAGACGTTCAGTACAGCTCAGGGTTTTTATAAATCACCAAATAGACAAGAGACATCTCAAGAAACTCTACAAAAATATCAGCAGACCCAGTATTGTGTATTATATCAGGGGATATTAAAACTACATTAAGTTATACTGCTGTATAATTAAGTTATAAATCAATCTCATGTATTTATGGATCAGCTCTGATTTCTGTCTCCTTCCTCTGGGAATGGGTTTTTATAATGCATTAAAAAGACTAGGGAGGTAGATTTTTTGGAGCTAAAATGTGTTATCAAATCAGAGATGATGTAACCATTGACTTTCTAAGAAATATCTTACATCTTTTTTGGAAGGCATCACATTCTCTAAAGGAGTAAATAAATTCATATTTTACGTTGGAGAACATAACATATGTCACTGTTATAGCAATGTAACCCAAGACAGGCTATGTGCAAAATATATATCAAAACAATTTGCTATTTAAATTGCTATTCATTGTAAAAAAAATAAAAATAAATAGAAAAATGTTTGATGAGACAGTATGGTGGTACCTTTGCAATATCCATCTCTAGATGGTAAATTTGTTTACTGTTTATTTTGCACTCACTTTTCGGAAAATGGGAAGTGAGGACCAGCAAAATGTCCTCGCTCTAGTACAAATAATCCTCACTTTCATGGTGGTGGTGGAAAAATGTTTCTCACTCCGATGCCAAGATAGGGTTCATAAACTAATGAACTGGGTTAGGCAACTGTTTCTAGTTAGATCAGTTTGAAAGAATAACTAACTTTAATGAATATCCTTGAGACCTGCTGAAAGAAAGATAAAAAGAAGAAAAGCACTCTTTCACCCCCTATTTTCACTCAATAACTCTTAACAAAGTTTGTAATAAAGAAATTGCTAAATATCAATTAAACCAATTATGTTAATCCTAAAGGTACATATCCACTTTATATGCTCCAAGCTCCAAGTAAATGTCCCATTATTGATTTGATTGTCCTTTCGGAGCCTAAATAGAACCCCACCAGGTGTGATGAGCTGACATAAATGTTGGGATCCAGAGGCTTGCCCACCAGAGGGCGCCGAGGATCCCTTCCTGATGGTTTGTACTTCTGTTGGGATCTGGGGTGCTGTTTACCTTCCTCCACCAGAGGGCATAGTGAATCTCCTGAAGCTGGAGCTGACTTCACCAGCTGCTCCTCATCTGCTCATCAGGAGACCAGTACTTAAGGGGGCTGTGGACAACACTCCAGTGCCAGAGTGTTTTGCCAGTTATGGTTAGCAAGCCTGAGCCAACCTGCCTGCCTGAATCTAGACTCCCTGATAACCTGAACCTGAACCTAACCTGTTTTTGTCCTTTCTGCTTCTAGGAAGAAACTGTCTGAAACCTGAAACTCTGGAAGAGTTTCTCTGTCTGAAACCAGTCTGTCTGATCACGGAAGAACCCTGGAGAATCAAACCTGTTAGCCCTCAGCCTGCCGCCAGCCTCTGGACCCTCCAGGTTTCCCCCTCTGCCGCTCTGCTCAAACCTCTGAACAGGTACAAACCTGCGCTCACTCAACCAGCAAGATTACCTGGACTTCAGCTAACCATTCTGTCCCCCTCTGTAGTGAAAAACAGTCGTGACCAGTCCTGGACCAGATTTTCCCCAGAATCAGTTCTGTGTTCTACCTGTGTGTTTCAATAAACCTTTGAACTTTTTCCCCTGTCTCAGAGTGTGTTCTGCATTTGGGCTAGAATCACAAACCAAACATGACAATAAACAGACATTGTGACATCTACCAGCAGTACAACTGAACTACCAGAAAACCAAATGGTGGCCATTGACACAGCTATTAAATAAGTAGCGACAGTGCTGAATGTGACGTAAGTCATTGGACAAAAAAGATAGCTTGGAGTATTGGCCTTAAAAGCATTGCTGACACCACTAACACTATTAGCAGGGATATCTGCTGAAGTCTGTAGACTTGGCAGTGACATCAGAATGCTGCCTGAGATTGTAGCTGCAGCTGTATTGTGCCCCAACAGTTACACTGTGTTTAAAGTCAACTCAAATGTATCCGTCTTGGAATCAAATATTTTTTTGCAACTTTTTACACTTAATCTTGGACTTTTCTTGGTTTTCTTGCAACTGCGCTCAGAGTTCCACATTTGCTCACCTCCATTGCCTTGGCGTGTTGAACAATTTTACGCATGTCCAGTGATCCTGTTTACATGATGCTGTTATGGTAAACACAGAAAGGCTATATTAACTAGAATGCAGAGCAAAAACAAAGAATAAAAGACAGAAATAACAAATATTACACAAGCAGGATGCCATAATTTGTCCTAATTTTTTTTTCATGCAACCAGAGTTACTAGCATATACATTTTTAAATTAAAATGAACATGTTCCTTTAAAGAAATGTTTGATGTGTTTGGGTGGGTGTGTGTAATGTATCTGAGCTTGGTGACAAGGTGAGTTTTTCCAAGGATTTTCTACCTTTTCCCTGCATATGAATGCAATATTTAAATGTGCTTTCTGTATGACACAAAGAAATTCTGCACACTTGACCAAGTTAAAATATTTTAAAACCTTGCAAATTGAATGCAAAAAAGGGAAAGACCTTGCACCCCTAGAGGTGTTTTCATTTCATTAAGATATGCAGAAAAAAAGACCCCTGAGATTATTTACCAACTGGTTTGGGCAGTCACTCAATACTTAAGGAATTTTTTCACTCAGTTCTTATTTAGTAACAACTGAGCACTGCTCCTTCTGCTGCCGCTCATGTTTATCAGATCAATGGGGCAACGGGCAAAATTGATCAGGAGAAGAATCGAAGGAAGACTCTGTACTCAAAATTGAATCAAAATCAAGAGCTACTTCAGCACAGGCTCACTTAGGATTGATCCGCAGATATAAGGTGTGGACAGCAACATTGACAAACAGGTACAACCTGTGCCCATACGGGGAATAAACATCAATATTGCATTCAGAGAAACATAATGGGATTTATCAATTGCTGTTTGAAATTCGTTGGGCCATTTACATCTGCTTCATTGTCAGACTAAAGGTCCTGAGGAACGCAGCCAGACTTTTAAAGAGTAAACATCTGAGCATCACATCAAGTTATACCAAACCAGGAAATTGAAAGATAATTTCAAAACCTGTGATATGTAAAAAAACAAAAAAACAATACACAATAGTTTAAAATATGCCACCACATAGGTTTATAGCCTTAAAGGTGTAGTTCCAGATGTGATTCATAATGTAATAACAATCCGAAAGGCAAGCCAGGATTTGGGTGGTGTTAGAAATGGTGACTATCTGGCTAATCTCGAAATAAAAAGAGTTGATGTCACGTTTTGGTTGGTGTTTGTGGACCCAAATGCAGAGGCAGGGAGGCAGATGTGAGTTGTTGCAGATTTAATCAAAGGAAACAGTTTAACAAAGGCAGGAATCCAAAAATCCAACTAAAAATGTAAAGCAAACCAGAACCATGGAGACATCAGGGGAAAACACGCACAAGGAGCCAGGGAGAGACAAGGTGAGCAGAGAACAGCGATGACAGGACCAGCAACAACAAGGAACCAACAAGGAGTCACTGCAGAGGGAGAGTATCACTGAGACAAAGGCAGGGCTAACGAGCTGACAAGGAGCAGGTGTGAGGAGACGAGGGAGCCAAGGGGAAAGGAACACACACAAGAGGGCAACAGAGGAAAACAACAGAAAAACCTGAGAACTAACATAAATCTAGAAACTACAACAAAATAGGAATTAAACCAATAAAACTAGAAATCAAGGAGCAAAGTAAAGCACAACAGAACCAAAACCATGACAGTTGAATCTGTGCATATAAATATTAGGAAAAGTCTAATAAAATTTGTATTGTACAGAGTTATGCCATGTGTGCATAAAAGTAATGCATCTGTCTTTGTGAGGAATTTTAAAGTGAGCACCTCTATTGCATGCCGCTTTGTGTCCTAGAAACAGGAGAGGCAGGGTAAACAACACAGAGGAGGGAGCGCAGAGCAGTGCATGGAGCATAAACCCACACAACAATGCCAGAGTCAGAGAGGGGCGTAGTGGGCTGGCTGCAACAATAGTAATGACATTCTTGTCAATGGTATTTGGGTAAGTTATTCGCTGTTCATTTTAGGGAATATTTCTGTGCACTCCATAGTTCCACTGCTTATAGAAGTGTGCTTAGAAAAGTTATTTCTAAAAGAAAACCATAAAAAGTCATGTTATAGTTGATTAAAAGCATGCGTGTGTGATGCAGTGAACGCAAATGTGCTCCCGCCCCTTCCGCAAACCCTCTGCTGCACCACTCCAAAATTGTAGGTGACCGCAGACAGGAGGCCTCTGATTGGTCTATCTACATCCGCTCTACACTATGCGTATTTCCTGTTTGGTACGTTACCGGCTGGTTTTGTTTATATGACCGCCATTGTGGAAAACGACTCATAAAGATAGACCAGCTAGAAGAGCGAGGTGCGCGAGAATGCTGGGACCCTTTTTCCACCTCGAACCACGCTCTTTTTTGCCCTCATGTCCCTCCATTGTCGCACAAACTTGCCCCCACTTCCTCACCACCTCGGCTGTAACTTTAGTGCTTGAAAACTATGAGGCTGTTAGGAATCCAGTTTGTGTGGGTAGTGTTTTTGTTTGTCTTCCCTCCTCCACCAGGCGGTGCCTGGTTCTGGTTGGCCTCCTCACACACCTGCGGATGGTTACCTCATTAACGGAGGACTCTTAAGCTGCTGACTACCACTACCTCGACGCCAGAGTGTTTGCCAATTTTGGAGTTTTGCTGAGTCAAACTGAGTTATTGTCTACCTGAGTTTTTAACCTTGCTGTTTTTGTCTTTGCCTCTTGGCAGGAAGTCATACTGCAAACTGGATGTTTTGGACCTTCTCCCCCCTGGAAGGATTCTCTTAGCACCAAACTGAGCTGAGGATTCAAGTTTGTGGTTTGGATCAACTTTTCCCCCCCAAGTATTGTTTTGGGCTTCTCACTGAGCAGGGGATTCATCTCCACTATAACCCGTTCAAGTACCGCAGGAAAAACTAAATGGCAGTCAGCTTGACCAAGGAATGACCAAGGAATAACCGCAATCTGGGTAAACCCTGTGCCGCCCTCAAACGAACAAGACATTCACTGGAGCAACCCACACTGACTGGATTCAATAAGACACACCTTTTTCTGGAAATGTGAGTCTGCAACCAAATTCCTCTTCTTCAAGTCAAAGACACTAATTTCCCACTGAGCCTGAACTAACTGTAGTATCTTCCCCTTCACCTTCCAGTTCCAGTTCGACAGTGTTCAGAGCAGCACTGGACTCATCTCATTCACTCTAAATAAAAACCTGTTAAACTTTTCCCTGGTCTCTCTGTTTGGTCTTCTGCATGTGGGTCAGAGCTCTAGATAAAATCATGACAGAGGCATTTCTACAGTAGGAACTTTTTTAAGGAACCCTAGTACTGTACCTGATGTATAGCATTTCTCTCCTCTGCATTCCATAGCAGGAACTAGGACCATCTCAGAGAAGGTAGATGAAGGTAGAAACATTGCCCTGCTAGTGAAGTTGGACTTCTTTGGATTTCTTTGAGTGAAAAAAAAAACAGGTGGGGCCAGCAGCAGGATGCTACAAATGACCAACCAGCAGGATACTAACAAAATAAGTTTGTTTCTGTGTGTGTGCTATTTGTCTCAGTTTTTCCATGTCATGTACTGGTGACCTGTTCAAGGTATACCCTGCACCTCACCTATTTCCGTATAAAAAAATCCTATTACAGTGTATAAAAAGCACTCTCTCCCTGCTTCACAAATTTCCTAAGTACTAGTAAAGATGGCTGCAATGTCTGCTCCAGATAAATGTACAGCACAACCTCTGAGGTGAGTTACAGTGGCCTTTTCTTTGTATGATATGTCTTTAAATAATGATTAGCCCTGGTTTTAGATATCTTTTTTTCTTTAACTCTGTATGCTCACATGTCATTTTGCAGTATCCAGCAGCACCCTTAGGCAGGCCCTCACAGCCACACTGGATTACTGTAAATTGCTGCGAAGATAAAGCTGTTGCCTGGGAGCCAGACAGAACAGTAATTCTCCTCTCCACTCTTATTATGGGCTTTTCATTTCTTCCATTTATTTCATAGTGACTGAATGAGACTAAACTCTCCATCTTTTTTTCACTGTTGCCATCTGCCTGTCTACCTGAACGGATACCATCTGACAAAAACAAAAGCTCAGTCAAGCTTTAAGGAATAATAACAAAGCTGATTGGAGGTTTATTATGTCTATTGTCTTCACCTACTAGAGCAAAACAAAAGCTCTCTGGCAGTGTGATTGACCTCCCTTCTACAAATGGAGCTAGAGTGTCACCACAAAATGTGAAGCTAATCCTGAATCCATGAGATTAAAGAAATGGTGCTCACTGGTGTTAGGAGAGAACCTAATAATCTGCTGGGCATGCTTCATTTAATTTTCTTTATGCCAAAATGCAAATAGGCCCGGTTTGTATAATCTCTTGGAATGAAAAACAGATAATCAAATACCATCAGAAGACATTAATATTCAATTAGCTGTCACTTATGCAAAGTCACGCAGCTGAAGGAATGGAAAGGGCTCGGAGGAGGGCCACTCTGAGAGAAAAAGACAGTCTGGCAAATAGAGTAGCTTCTCAAGTGAAGTGGCTGTATTGATGTTATAGCTGCTACCACCATATTACTGATAGTCCCTTAAGCTTCTCCAGTGAAATTATGTCTACTTTCCAATGCAACTCCTGTGTTTTTGCATAAAATGCACTTTCCTCACCAAAAATAACAATATAGGACTATATTGTTGGTAAGTTTAATCCAACTTTAAGGGCTAAATCGGCTACCGACTTGAAAGTGACCAGTCCTCCAAATTCATCTCGCCGGTGCTTCGGAAACGAATGTACTGAGGAATACTGATTTACAAAAAAAATGTCTGATAATATTAATATTCTTGCCTGTTCTATGCAACTTTATGCACTCCCCTTTTCCTCCCTGCAATTTTACAAAACTATCACTGGGTTAAAAGAGAGCTGACCCAGCCCAGATGTGATGCTGTGTTGACCCATGCAGTCAGCCTCATCATGGCTGCTCTGCTGAATACTAATATACACCTGCTTGGGAAGCGCTGGTTAAATAGATGCCCTGTATCCATTCAGAGCCTCAGAGATCCTGTGCTCTTTTATACCCCTTTCCTTTCATCTTTCTGGTTTTTTTTTTTTGCCTTTTAGGATATATTATTTGAGAACACACTATGAATTTATTGCAGTCATGCATCTTTCAAAATGCCTCTTATCAATGAGAGGCCAAGGCAAATGTGATAATGCATACAAAACCGTGTTTGCAAATGAACATAACAATTTTGAACACGTGTAAGGGTAAAAAACTCAGAAGGCTTGCTCTCACCCTTGGTGTTTATCCCTCTTGTCTCTTTTTCAAATTAGAAATCATCTTAAGAGAGGTTTTCCAAAATAACATTATCTTCAAACAAACATTTCACATCTAATCATTGGATCTTGCTCCCTTACACAAATCATCACGGTATTGCAGGGCCTTTTGAAGCTGTTCTTTTTCTGAGTGCCCACTGGGACTCACTCCCCCATGGCCTCAGTGCTTACTCTAAAGCTTCTCTTTTCAAACCACGCTTTGAATAAAGAAAGAAGAATGGGAGAAAAAACACACCTCATAGGATAATAGGTTTTGAACTGATGAGCAATTCACTGGTGCATACCTGGCAGGAATAGCAATGTTATCACCCTGTCTATTCTCAGTAATACAGGAATAGGATTTCTCACTGGACATTCACATGTCAGTCAAGAAGTTGGGTCAAAACTACACACTACTAGTTTACTACATACAGCTGAGTGTGCATTATGCTTATTTAGTACGGATGCTTTTCCAAGCGAATGTTCCCTGCATTTGGTCTTTTCGGGATTTATTTTTTTTAGAGACTGATGAAAGATTAAAACTTTAGGCCATTTCTTGCCACTTGCCATGTATCTCTAACCTGACTCCGCCAGATGGATTTGCTCCGCATGTCCATCTGGAAACCTTCTTTTGAAGTAATTTTGGGAAGGGGCGAAAATACTGGTTAGCTGATTGGCCTATGTTGGTGATAGACGGGCCAAATAAACCAATCAGATCAACTAACAGAGCAACGATAAAGAGGAGCCAATTGATAGATCAAACTCTTGTCGAAACCAGTCGGGAGAACAGCAAAAACATCTTTTCATCTGAGAAAAGCCTCCAGAGCAGTGTTTTGCTCTTCTTTCAGTGAAGAAATACTCTGTAATTCTGATAAAACTTGCTCGATAGCCACGCTAACACTAGTTCCATCGGCTGAAGCCGCCATGTTCTTTAGACTGAACTGTCGCTCTTCTCGTTGCGTCACACCTCAACCCGCCTCAAAGCCAACGCTGATGGGATGTTCGTTTGGTGAACGGCTCCAAATTTTCTTTAACGGAGTCTCCAGACTGATCTGCAAATGAAACCTTGAAAGCTCGCGAGATCAGGATGGTCTCACGAGGCTAATGTATCTCAGGTAACATTAACTTTGATAGCAAGACTTCTACTAAATTTAGAACCCAACAAATTACAATGAAATTATTGTTATTTCAATAAGTTATGCTTAAAGTTCTAAAGTAGGCATAATTAAAAGGGAAGTTTAAGGTGTTCAAGTATGTATGTCTTATGATTACTTTTTAGCAATTAGGAGTGAGATATTGACGCTTAGTATAGGCCAGAACTTCTGGAGTAGGATGTTCCAAGTGTTTAAGAAGCATTCCTTAATCCATTATCTACCAAATCCACAGGGCTTAAAGCCATTAAGGCCATTCTTTTGTTGAAAAGGAGAATAATCATTTGTTCATTATCATTAAGCATTTTGTGGACCAGTCTTAATGACTTGTGAACAATTGCATTGGAAGGTGCCATTACCCACTTCTATTATAACCTGAAAATACTTCAGATACTTATTAGGATACTTGGTTCACAATAAAATACTGCAATATTGGGACGCTCAGCGTATTGGGATATTTTAAGCATCTCAGAGAATTTTAAATTGCAGATAATTTCGCAGATAAAAATTCTGAGAAATTATAAAAAAATTGAGACTAAAAACCTGGTGGGCTATAGAAAGTAAGAAACAGAAGATGTTATTTTTGCTTTACAACATGGATGGGCCAAACCGAGGGTTAAATGTTCCAAACAAGTTGTTTAGGGCTAATCAATAAGTCAGACTGAAAAAATGTTGCTATTCCTCATCGAGAACTTCTGGACATGTGGATATTTAAACAGTTGGAGAGAGTTGCTTTAGTTTGGCTAACAAGATCTTCTCGTTACAACCAGGTTCTTGTAACAGCTTTGATCAATTTGATTATCACAGATCAGTGATAGATCCTACTGTAGTAGCCATTCAAAATTTCCCAATTTTCCTTGATGGGTCCTTGGCTGGTCCCCCTCAATTCCCTTTTAAACATCAATCTTTGTAATAAAATATTCTTTTTGTGATGATTTGTTAACATTGAGATCTAAAGAGAAGCATTATCTCCAGGTCAGACCCTGTAAATCAGTGAAAGGGTGCAGTCCGAGTAAAAAAATATGCACACCAGGAGAAGGCCATTGGCTGTAAGCTGGAGGAGATTTTGCTGGGAGCTGCAGGGAAGTTTGCTGCAATTCGGCTGCCGTTTGACTTGGAATGATCATTTTGAATGGCTCTTACTGTATGTTAAATAAACCACATTAAGTGTTTTTTTTAATAAGATTATCATGAGTTACTAATAAATAATACTATTTTTTATTTCTAATTTAATTGATATAGGATGGGGTAATGGGTGGGTAAAAGTAGATGAGCTGCAGAGAAGTGTGTTACACTTTGTCTGCTTCTGCCGCATGGTTTTTTCTGGACTAAATTTAGCTAGATTCTTAGAAAGAAGAGCTGCACCATCCATTGAGGGGCAATAGTAATTAAGGTGACCTCCATTCGGCATAACCGGGTTGTCATTACTGCTAGAATAAATAACAATCTTACTGTATTTAGCCTTATCCTTAGCCAGCAGTTTTTAGGGTTTGATGTCACTACATACTTCTGACCCCAGTAAAATGTGATCTGGCCCCTGGTGTCTCTAATGTCAATTTTTTGACTATGGAGCTGCCAATTAACAGGGATGGCTTCTCAACAACTGTGGCTAAGTGGAAAAATTGGTTGGAAATGCAGATATGTTTATTGTGACCAGTGGGCAAATATCTAGTTATTCTCTTTCTGTGTAGCATCACCCATATGTTTTTGGTTCCTGGCTGTTCAGGATCTGATAGAGGACTACTATACTGACATTTCCCTGTTCACGGTGGCATATAGCTATAAACTACTGTCTAACTCCTGGATGTTCAGCAGCCCAAAGTCAGGACTCTAGCTCTGATTCCTTAACCTGCAGATCTACAAAAATACTGCACTTATTTTAGATATAAATTACATTTACCATTATCACTAAAGGAGGCAAATGAATAACTAAACATTTGATACAGGCAGCAGGAGAGTGAAAAGCGAAACGTTCCAAATATGAAAGTGCGGCAGCCGGAAATAATGTTTTAAATGCTTGGGACAGCTAGAGAAAGTTTAGAGAATTTAGCTCAAACGGAGGGAGACTGACTGAAACCGCAGATAGCGGGTCTACAAGCAAAACAGGAAGTGACACAATATGCCTTACATTACCTAATTTAATGCTAAGCAGGGATTCTTAAATGAACCAATCGAAAATTCACTCAAGTCTTCATTCCTATCTTAAGTTTAGACCATCTACAACTGACATCTTCAACAAGATGTTATTTCTGTTTTATTTAGTTATATCTGAGCACTCGGAACTGCTTGTGGACTATTTAAATGACATTGTATATTTATCCTCAGTTGTTAATAATTAGCCCATTCATTCTCTATACCCACTTATCCTTGCTAGGTTGCAGGGGCTCTTGTCTTCCTACAGTGGTCAATGGACAAAAGCTGGGTTAGATCCTGGACAAGATGCAAGTCCATTACAAGGAATCATAAATGTACCATAGGTATGTTTATGACCTAAGGTATAAACATACCTTAATTAAAGTTTAGAATAACTTTCCTAAGGTAAGTTTGGAATTATAGTGTCATAGTGATAGAAGCTGGAGTACCCTGAGACAATCAATCATGAATAGAAAGAATATGCAAACTCATTCAGACGGACCCAAGGCAGGGATTCTTACCCACGACCATCCTCCTCTTAGTGCTACAAACTGTGCTGCAATGCAACGTTGCAAACGGTAGTTCCCAAAATATACTATAAATTCTGAACATGTTTAGTTTTTTCCACCTTTCTTTTATTTTCATTACACTGTAACAAGTACAGAGCAACAAAATTAACTCTCTACATTTAACCTATTCCCTTGGGGAGCAGTGGGCTGCCATTGTGCGCCATCCGGGGACCAGTGTGGGCTTAAGTGTCATGATTTTACTAAAGTTCAGACCCAAATGCAGAGGACCAAACAGGGAGACCTGGGGAAAATGTTTAACAGGTTTTATTGGAGAGATAAGACAGAGAGAAGTGCTGCTCTGAACACTGCTCAACCGGAACTGAAAAGTGAGGGGAAGACACAGCGGTTAGTTCAGGCTCAGTGGGAAATTTGACTCGTGAACTTGGAGAAGAGGATTTGGTTGCTGACTCACGTTTCCAGAGAAGTTGTTGAATCCTTGATTCCTGTCTGTATGCTGTAGTTCCAGTGTATGTCTGATTCATTGGAGGGCGGAACAGAGTTTACCCAGAATGCGGTTGTTAATAGGTGAACAGAGAAACTGACTGCAACTCAGATTTTCTGCGGTACTTGAACGGATCGTAGTGGAGATGAATCCCTTTCTCAGTGCGAAGCTCAAACAATCTCTTGGGGAAAGTGGATCTAAACCTCTTGTTTGAACCCCCAGCTCAGTTTGTAGCTCAGTTGATTCTTCCAGGGAGAGAAGGGTGCAGAAAAATCCAGTTTGCAGGATGACTTCCCAAAAATGGCAAACACTCTGGGGTCGAGGTAGTGGCAGTCAGCAGCTTAAGAGCACTCCGTTAATGAGGAGCAATCAGCAGGTGTGTGAGGAGGCGGACCAAAACCAGGCGCCTCCTGGTGGAGGAAGGAAGACAAACACAGAACACAAACACACAGACAGGAGTCCTGACATTAAGGGCCTTTTGCTCAGGGAGTCAGAAAGGCAGTCTGTGGGACTGGGGCTCAAACTCAGAACCTCAGGATTCCTAGCTCTATGCTGTAACCACTAGGCTGCCACTCCCCACTGTAAGAAGGTGTTTTTACATAATCTACACTTTATTTTCACATGAAGTTTTGGTATGACTGACAAAAGTCAGATTCATGCCCTCTGCAATAGTGTCATCCTTTACACAAGACTTAGATAACCTTATCTAAGTCTGAGCTCTTATTAATATTTTGTTTTCAATAGTAAAAAAAATAGAAAATTAACCTGCATGCTGAAATGTACAAAAAGCAGCAACCACACAGGCTTCTGAAGTTATGATTTATGAATTGTCTGATTCTTTTCTTTGTTCTTTTTGAAGTGCTGATAAGACCCAAACACAATGGTGAGATTAGCAGCACGATTGGATACATCCTCACAACGTGTAGTGTTTAAAATCTCCTGACTGCCTGTAATTCTCCCCCTCTCTAACCCAAGCCTGTAACAACAGACTCTTTGATAATGTTATTGCTCAAGGGTCATGACCAAAAAGATAAGAGAAATAGGTTTCCTTAAGCCTAGAAAAGCTTAACCTATGACTCTACTTATAACAAGACCCAAACCCCTCAGAAAACCAGGTTAGCTTTACTTTTCTCACATACTCTGATACAATATAAGAGATTTTAAAACCCATCTACTGTTGCAATAATATACAAGAGTGACAAATTATGTTCCCCATTAATAGACACTAAAAGGAACTAAACAACAAATATATACATGCTTTAATAGTCAGCCTAACCTCAATACTTGGAATTGATTTTTTTCTTCCCCCACATTCCTGAAACTGAAAATAAGATGATGTGCCTTCATTTAACTATCACATTATCCGTATGCTGTTTGGTGGTGTACTGTAGGTACAGATAGTAAAAAAAAAACATTTGTCTAAAGACAAAAAAGCTCTTACATTTCAAAGCTTTTGTCATATGATGCCATGCATGGTTCTCTCATTTGATTCATTGGCTACCATGCCGTTCGCCTATAGACTGCTGGGGTTAGAACCTAGACCCACCATGACCCTGACAGATACGCAGAAGAACATGGATAGATAGATCAAAGTCCTGCTTATGTTTGAGCCTTTTCTTTTGAGGTAGTATGCTTTTTAATTGAAATGAGAAACGCAAAGTTGGAGCTAACAACATAAAGCTGCGTTTCACTTTCAGAATAAAAGCATGTGCAGTGAAAATGTAATAATAATCAAGTTATTGTTATTTGTCAATGTTAGGAATCCAGTTTGTGTGGGTTGTTTGTTTGTTTCTTTTCTCTCCACCACCGGGTGGTGCATTGTCCTCACTGGGCCTCCCTGCACACCTGCAGCTCATTGGTTCATTACTTGAGGAGTATTTGAGCAGTGGGCTGTCACTACATCGAGGCCAGAGTGTTTGCCAGTTTTGGGTACTCTAGCCATGCTAAGATTAGCAGAGTCTAACCTAGCTTTTTTTCTCTAAATCTTATGTTGGTTTTGCCTTTGCTCTTCGGGAGGAAGCCTTCCTGTGTAACTGGATACCTGGACCTTCTCCCCCTGGAAGGATTTACTGAGTGCACACTGAGCAGGGAAAAACCTCCACATGATCCGTTCAAGTTCCCATCGGAAATCCAAGTGACAGTCCACTCCATTACTCCGCCGGGTTCAACGTATGTCTATCTGTCCGCCCTCCAACGAGCTCCCTCTTCTCTGGATAGTCCGACACAGACTAGATTCAAGGATTGAAAAGAGCGCCCTCAAAGCTGAGTCAATCTCCAGCATAATTCAAGCTGCAGTCTCATTTCCCACGCTCCCTGAACTGATCTCTGTGATCTCCCCTTCAGACTTTCCAGTTCCGGTTCAGCAGTTCACTGAATTCCAGATCCAACCTCTAATCACATTACAAAAAAAAAACTATTAAACTTTTTTCCGTGGTTTCTGAGTGGTTTCTCTGCATGTGGGTCAGATTCCTTAAACCGATCATGGGGGCATTGGGATCAAATGCCCCAGTCTCCAATTTAGGGAGGACACGTCCCACTACAAATTGAAACAGACACAAAAGATTTTAAAATGTGGAACAAAATAAATTTGACAAAATGCACCATTTCGGAGGTCAATATATAACTACGACTCCTCTTGCTGTCCCATGTATTGATACAATCAGCCCTGTATACAGGTGCTGGTCATAAAATTAGAATATCATGAAAAAGTAGATTGATTTCAGTAATTCCATTTAAAAAGTGAAACTTGTATATTATATTCATACATTACATACAAACTCATATATTTCAGATGTTTATTTTGTTTAATTTTGATGATTACAAATGACAACAAATGAAAATCTCAAATTCATCATATCAGAAAATTAGAATATTACTGAAGACCAATAAAAACAAAGGATTTATAGAAATGTTGGCCAACTGAAAAGTATGAACATGAAAAGTATGAGCATGTACAGCACTCAGTATTTAGTTGGGCCTCCTTTGGCCTGTATTACTGCAGCAATGCGGCGTGGCATGGAGTCGATCAGTCTGTGGCACTGCTCAGGTGTTATGATAGCCCAGGTTGCTCTAATAGTGGCTTTTAGCTCTTCTGAATTGTTGGGTCTGGTGTATTGCATCTTCTTCTTCACAATACCCCATAGATTTTCTATGGGGTTAAGGTCAGGAGAGTTTGCTGGCCAATTAAGAACAGGGATACCATGGTCCTTCAACCAGGTACTGGTAGCTTTGGCACTGTGTGCAGGTGCCAAGTCCTGTTGGAAAATGAAATCTGCATCTCCAAAAAGTTGGTCAGCTGCAGGAAGCATGAAGTGCTCTAAAACTTCCTGGTATGTGGCTGCGTTGACCCTGGACCTCAGAAAACACAATGGACCAACACCAGCAGATGACATGGCACCCCAAACCATCACTGACTGTGGAAACTTTACACTGGACTTCAAGCAACGTGGATGAAGTGCCTCTCTTCTTTTCCTCCAGACTCTGGGACCTTGATTTCCAAAGGAAATGCAAAATTTACTTTCATCAGAGAACATGACTTTGGACCACTCACCAGCAGTCCAGTCCTGTTTCTCTTTAGCCCAGGCAAGACGCTTCTGACGCTGTCTGTGGTTCAAGAGTGGCTTGACACAAGGAATGCGACAGCAGAAACCCATGTCTTTCATACGTCTGTGTGTGGTGGTTCTTGAAGCACTCACTCCAGCTGCAGTCCACTCTTTGTGAATCTCCCCCACATTTTTGAATGGGTTTTGTTTCACAATCCTCTCCAGGGTGCGGTTATCTCTCTTGCTTGTTCACTTTTTTCGACCACATCTTTTCCTTCCCTTCGCCTCTCTATTAATGTGCTTGGACACTGAGCTCTGTGAACAGCCAGCCTCTTTAGCGATGACCTTTTGTGTCTTGCCCTCCTTGTGCAAGGTGTCGATGGTCGTCTTTTGGACAACTGTCAAGTCAGCAGTCTTCCCCATGATTGTGTAGCCTATAGAACTAGACTGAAAGACCATTTAAAGGCTTTTGCAGGTGGTTTGAGTTAATTAGCTGATTAGAGTGTGGCACCAGGGGCCATCAATTTTGAACCTTTTCACAATATTCTAATTTTCTGATATGATGAATTTGAGATTTTCATTTGTTGTCATTTGTAATCATCAAAATTAAACAAAATAAACATCTGAAATATATGAGTTTGTATGTAATGTATGAATATAATATACAAGTTTCACTTTTTAAATGGAATTACTGAAATCAATCTACTTTTTCATGATATTCTAATTTTATGACCAGCACCTGTAATTAGGTAATGCATTCACAAGAGATCATACAAGCCTGAGATTTTGTTTAAAGTTATATGCATATTAATGCACTGCTATCATCTAATAATATGCTTTACACATTTTTATTTCTAGTAGTTCGTCATTATGGCTAGCTACTACAAATCTGATAGAAATTATTGATGGATAGTATAAAAATATCACCCATGTTTCTGTTGCGTATGTGTATGGCATAGAGTGGAGTTCCAGTACTTTTTCACTTAAAGAACTGGTTATTTATAATTTTATATAGGGCAAGGTTGGTCTTTATAGCTAGCGATGATTTAAAAACTGCTTTATACCCACACTATATTTTAGTTTGGTATGGAAATTCTTTTATTGATTAAACAAATGCATTGTTAAAATAGTATTTTCTCCTAATCATATTATTTAAAGAAAAGGTAAAATACTATTTGGACAAAAAAAAAAGTACAGGATAGTATACATACATATTTGAAATGATAAGAGAACAAAACAAACTCAATAATTGATGATATCTGATAACAGCCTAGGTAACGTTTTTTTGCCTGCAAGAAAATTGTTTAGAGAAATGTGTTTTTGAAGAGAACAAAGGGATGGGAAATATGACAATGAGTTTACCACTGGGGTTGTAAAGTAAGCACCTCCTAACACAGATGTTTAATTGAATTCAGCTTGCAGCATCTCCGGGATCATCAACCATGAATTCTGAATTGTCTGAAACACCCTCCCCTACTGTTTACCTGTTCATAGTCCTAATTAAACCCACACAGAGGAGCTCTGTTCTTGCTATCTGCACAAGAGGCCTGTCCTAATTTTAGACTCATTACTTCTTTACTTTGGTTCCTTTGTTAGCATGACCTAATAAGAAAGTCAGTTCCATTAAAATGAATGTACTTTAGCTCAAAGTGTAGAACACACATCAAGTAGTGTGATTAAAATGCGCTCTGTAGTTGTCATATTTTTGTTTACAGTACCTTATGTTTAAATAAGTTTTGGTTTTTACAGATTTATTTCTTGTGACTTTGTATGAGTGCATTTACATTTTGATCTAGGTATAAAATTTCACTGCGATAACCTTACAGTATTCCATAATATTTTCTGACATAACATCATCAAACATTAATTGAGGCCGAAAATTCCTGCTTGTGAATTGATGTATTATATTCTTAAATGGTGTAACATTTTAGAAAATAATAAAAAAAATATGTCTAGATATATCCCATTAGATTGGTAATTTCTTTATTCCACTTTTATGCATAACCCTGCAGCCATAATAAAGCTATTCAAACTCTTACAGTCATCACAAACTGTTTCTTAGCTTGCCATATATATATATATATAAATATATATATATATATATTGTCTCCATAAAACTGTTTTAATGTGGGTCTAAATGTAAAACAATAGCAGATGTGATAGATATTTATGTCTGATGATTGGTGTTGGATTAACCTTTAAAAAAAAACATCCAGTTCTAGCCAATCGACCAATGTTGAAACAGTGTGGTTGAAATTTAATGATTGAAATGTTGAGATTTAATCTATTTTGAATCAATATATGCTGTTTGTCACAGCCCCACCCACAGAATATTGGAAATGTGGTAATGCAAGATAATTTTGAAGGACATAATGCCACCAAAGATAGTGTATGTTTAACACCAGTATTAACTGAAGAAACTTGTAATTATATGTTGTATATGATCTCTCAGTAAAACACCATGAGTGAAAAAATAAAACATTTATAATGGGCTTAAAAATGACTTTAGAAAAATGTAAAAATATTTTAATGTTTACTCGGTTTAATCAATACTGAATCCTAGCATTGATTCAATAGAAAATCTACATAACCTAATTATACGTAAATATAATATTGGATAATTGTTGTATCATTGATATTGTATCACTTATGGTTGAAAAGCTAACATTAATCATCAACATGTAAATCACCAACCACTATAATTTAAATGTTACATTTTTAAATGTGGATTCAGTATCTCTGCTTAACCATATTTCAACATTGATTCACTCATCCTTTGCTATCCGGGTAATCATCTTTGTCATGGTTTTTGTTCTGTTCAAGTTTTATCTCTAAGTTTTCATTGGTCTTATTTCCATTTTTGTGTTCTAGTTATTTTTGATTTCATAGATATTTCTTGTTTGACCTCTTGTGTCAGTCTCCTTTTCCCTAGCTCCCTTCCTGCCTCTGCTCACACCTGCTCCCAATCTGCTAATTAGCCTTGTCTCTGTTTCTCTCTGCCATATATTTTCCTTGTGTTCAGTCACTCTTGGCTGGTTTGTCGCCTTCTTGTTGTGAGTATTCCTGTCATGATGGATCTAAGAGACTTAACCCACATGCAGAACACCACAGGAGTTTTATTGAAATGAGAACACACACAGAATAATAAAGGCAGATTCAGGTACTGGTCCGGGACTGGAATCACAGAGAATCTGCAGAGATGGATTGTTTGGTTAGCCTGACAGCGATGATGAATTGTTTGACGTGGATTCAGATTTATACCTTGACGATGTTCAGACAGATCCTTGGAGAGGGGGAACCGGTGGGGTCCAGAGTCAGTAGATTCAGCAGAGAGCACAGCAGCGGCAGCGTCTAGCTTCAGGCTAGAAATGTTCAGACCTTGATTTGAAGTACAAGCTCTTCCTTTGGAGCTGGCTGAAGGATCCAGACTTATTGTCTTCAGGTTTTGGCTTCCAAGGGCAGACAGGCAGGTTTCTTGGCTAGCTCCTCCAGAGCTAAGGGCTTCAGTCAGACTTTCCTGTGAGCAGAGAAGACAAAGGCTGGTCAGAATCAGGTTCACTCTCAAGAGCAGACAGAGATACTTTCAGGAGATCAGAGGCTCAGGTTCCGCTAACCAAAACTGGTCAACACTCCGGCGAAGAAGTCAGGTCTGGCAGCTGCTTATGTAGGAGGTCTCCTGATGGGCTGATGATCCCCAGGTGTGCTGGTGGCTCCCGTCCAGGAGACCCACAGCGCTCTCTGCTGGAGACAGGTGGCAGAACTCCAGATCCCAACAATTCCTGGTTTTCAGCATTTCTGAATTTTTGTGAATTTATGTTTTTGGATTTTTGCTTCTGTTTAACTTTTGTTATTAAACCTTCAAGTAACCACCTCAAGCTTTTGTGTCCGCATTTTGGTACTGTCAGCCCTCCACCCCACCTTGTGACAGTACAAACCAGCCTAGAGTGACTGAACAGGAGGAGAATAAATGGCAGAGAGAAGCAAAGACAAGGCTAATTAGCATATTGGGAGCAGGTGTGAACAGAGGCAGGAAGAGAGCTAAGGAAAAGGAGACTGACACAAGAGGGAAAACAAGAAATATCTAAGAAATCAAAAACAATAAAAAATAACTAGAACACAAAAATGGAAATAAGACCAATGAAAACTCAGATAAAACAGAACCAGCGGTGCAAATTTAGCAAAATTCAATGGATTGGTGAATTAAGCTGGGTTTCCTTAGATAGAAAACTTTGTTTAAATCTATCTGGATGATTTTTTTTAATTGTCTATGTGCCTTGAGATGGCATGTGTTGTGAATTGGCATTACATATGTTGAATTGGGACTGAACTGAATAAAAAAAATGACTAAGCATTTGCAGATGAATTTCCAAACTAGGATTGATCATTTAATGCTTAAAGTGAAGTCTTTGGCTGAGCATTGGAAAATTTCAAGAATTACCTGAATAAAACAAATATCCAGCTGATAAGCATGAAGTTGGATTGATTAAATATCCCCCCCCCCCCTCTAGGCAGAGTTATAATGATCCAATGGAGGTGAAAATGGTTGGATTTAATTAAACATAGCAAATTCTTGGAAAGAACATTGGAGATTGTAATTGTGTTGTTATATTTCACCGAGACTTGTTTATGCCTGCACCATGTCTCTAACTCTCTTGGCAAAGGTCACGATTTGTTTCCCAATAAACCAGAATCACATGAAGCAGAACATCTAGATTATCTGTTCTAAAATGTTGTATGTGCAATTTCACACTTCTCACAGTGATTTACAACAAATGAGACATTTCCAGGCAGTCCACAACAGAGGGGAATCATTAGAGCTTTTATTGCGAGTGTCCCCAGAAAATGCTTTGAACAATTGATAATTGTAATGCAGTCTTCAAACCTGTGAGTAAGTTGAACGCCGGAGGTTAAATATGATAAGTAAAATTGAATGTGACAAAGCTACATTACTATCCATCTTGGGATATTAAAGATTTCAAATTTTCTGAATTAAGGACTAATAAGGTTGCTGAGATGAGTATGAGATGGATGGTCTTGGTTAACAATCACACAACACATCTGATGAGACCAAATGACATTAGAGTTGACATCTGATATTGCTGGTTGGGGGGGATGTGAGCCCTTGAATTATTTTGCATCTACTAAGACTGAGACTGCTATTTTCAGACTGTGCCCAGCAATAACTAAAAAAGGTCTATAGATCATTTTTAGATTACAAAAGCAGTTCTCTCCAAATGTGTCTCTCTAAGAGATTGAATTTAGAAGGTTGTGTATAGGCAATCTTTAATTGTACAAATAATTGCTTTAAATTCAAAGGACCTGGGTTTTTAAATCTCAGTTGTCAGGAAGGACATTCAAGGACAAACTAAACTTTAAGCACTATTTATGTATGCAATATCATTTTTTTGCTCCTATTTAGACTTAGATTAACTTTATTGTTATTTTGTATACACAGAATGCATACAAAATGAAATTTCAATACATATAGCTTTTTGACAGTGATTGTGCAGCTTAGCAGTAAAATGAACATTTCCATATATAAACTGCCGCAGTGATCAAAACAGTTTAGGAGAGACATGGTGCAAAAGGCATTGATTTACAGGGGTGTCAAAGTCGTTCCAGAAAGGGCTGTGTGGCTGCTGGTTTTCTTTCCACACAAGCAGTAGCACACCAGACTCCGTTCATCCCATCAAGTCATCAGGTTAAGACTAGACTCACCTTGATGAGATGAATGGAGTCTGGTGTGCTACTGCTTGGGTGGAAAGAAAACCAGAAGCCACACGGCCCTTTCTGGAACGACTTTGACACCTGTGATTTGGAAGGTTCAGAGCAGCGGAAAAATTAAATACATAGATATGGTGCAAAATGCCGTAGAAACACTGAGTTGAATTCTATTCTATTTAAAAGGATTTGAAGATCCGCCATGTATTGCAAGTATGATGCAATGCAGAGTCTTGATTTGTGACTTGATTAGAGTTTTCAACAGTTTAACAGTCTTATGGTAGCGGAGAAAAAGCAGTTCCTGCATCGAATAATGAGAAGCCTCTTCCCAGAGGGCAGCAGGGAGAGCAGTCCATGGTGCATCCTCCACACCGGGGCAGGTAGGCTATCCTCATCCTCCACATGAAGTACAAACGCATCTGTGCCCTTTTGACCAGTGAGAAGGTATTCATAGTCCAGGTGAGGGTGTCTGTGATGTGCACCCCCAGGAATTTGGTGCTGTTGACCACCTCTACAGCTGAGCTGTTGATGAGCAGTGGAGCGTGGTTAGGCCGGGTCTTCCTGAAGTCAATGATGATCTCCTTCGTTTTCTCCATGTTCAGGATCAGGCTGTTATCTTTGCACCAGCCCACCAGCTGCTGCACCTCCTCTCTGTAGTCCTGGCCAATGTATGTGTCTGATGAGGCCCACCACTCTGGTGTCGTCTGCAAACTTCACAATGTGATTGGTGGTGAACCTGGGGGCACAGTTGTATGTAATCAGAGTGAACAGCAGGAAGCTCAGGAAGCAGCCCAAAGGGGAGCCTGTGCTTAGGTTGATGGCATCAGAGGTATTCTGTCCGACCCGGACTGACTGAGCTCTCTTTGAGAGGAAGTCTAGCAGCCAATTCCAAAGAGATGTATTGAAGCCCAGCTGTTACAGTTTCCCTATCCAATGCTGTGGAATGATGGTGTTGAAAGCTGAAGTCCAGGAACAGCATTGGTACGTGGGAGTTCTTCTCCTCCAAGTGTGCCAGGCTCAGGTGGAGAGCAGAGGAGATGTATGATATTTGTGTTTCTTTTGCCTTTTTCCTTTTATTCAATTTTTTCTGCTACCCTTCTGGTCTTAAAGAGATGTTTGTATTTGTGTTTTTGTGTATGAAATTGCTTGTGGAGCTCTAAATTATAGCAACAGAAATGTTTGATTCAACATTGTTAAGCTTGGTTCACACCGAATGCATTTTGAACATCACGGACAGACAGTTTGCATCAAGAGACTATGGTGGACTAGCCTCGTGAGACCATCCTGATCTCGCGAGCTTTCAAGGTTTCACTCGCAGATCAGTCTGGAGACTCTCTGTTAAAGAAAATTTGGAGCCGTTCACCAAACGAACGTCAAATCAGCGTTGGCTTTGAGGCGGGTTGAGGTGTGACGCAAAGAGAAGCGCGACCGTTCACTCTAAAGAACATGGCGGCTTTAGCCCATGAAACTAGCGTTAGCGTGGCTATCGAGCAAGTTTTATCGTAATTACAGAGTATGGCTTCACTGAAAGAAGAGCAAAACACTGCTCTGGAGGCTTTTCTCAGAGGAAAAGATGTTTTTGCTCTTCTCCCAACTGGCTTGTGGTTGTGTTTTCGTTGCTCTCTTAGTACGTCATATGCTTCGTTGATCTGATTGGTTTATTTGGCCCGTCTATCACCAACATAGGCCAATCAGCTAACCAGTATTTTCGCCCCTTCCCAAAATTACTTCAACGGAAGGTTTTCAGATGGATATGCGGAGCAAATCCATCTGGCGGAGTCAGGTTAATGGTGAACATGCATCAAGGGGCGTTTGGAGGTTCTGTGGAGCATTTTGATGTGTATCTTAAAGCTTTCAAGGGTTGGCGCCCCTTGTGCTTCAAACGCATGAGAGTCCGAAATTCTAAACTTTTATAGGTTTAGACACATCTGCACACATTTCGCTTAATGTCCATCATGGGCTTCAAAAATGCTCTGAACTTCTTTCTGACGTCAATGTGCCTATTATAAACTTTCTAGGGGAAAACCTGTGATCGCAGCATGTTATTAGAAATCCCAATATTCAACAAATCCCCAGTAACCAATTTTAAATTCCAACAGGCAATGTAGGTTAAGTGTGTTTCTTTAATACTGATATTTGTATTGTGGACATTACTGAGTTTTATATAGTCCCCACTCTATATAGTGATTGAGGGATTTAGGGGTTAAGACGGACGTTCGGACACAGAGACCAAATGAGCCACTTGTGTTGGTTTTAGAGTCATGCTACCATAAATGGGATAGCGCCACCAACATTCAAAGGTGACAAAAGTATGAGCCAGAAAGCAGAGGTTTTGAGAAGTAGTCTGTGGTCCCGACCTGCAGAAGCACTCCTTTATTTACTTCTCTTGCTAATAGCAAACAGTTTTCACCTGCTGTCAATTCCATTTGCAAAACAGCATGTGAAATTGATTGTCAATCAGTGTTAATTCTAAAGTGGTCAGTTTGACTTCAAAGAAGTTTGATTTAGTTGAGGTCATATTGTGTTTTTTATAAGGTCTTTTTATTTTCTGAGCAATGAACATACATACTTATACATATAAATACATTTATATGTATATATATATATATATATTCATTTATTTACATATACATACATGGATACATATATATGTATATGTATATGCACACATATACATATATACATTTATATATATATATATATATATATATATATATATATTATTTTGTGTCATAGGAATTATGTCAGGTCATGGTGGCATTAAGCTTACAATTTTTGAATTCAGTCATGTTCTCTATGCAACTTCTATGTGAACTTTGTATAAACTTTTTTGGATGACAAAGTTTACCAAACTGTGTGTGTGTGTTCCTCAATGTGTTCTTCTTTGTGTGTGCCGCATGTTGGGGGAATTGCTGTTTATGAGGGGGTTCTTGACGATTTATTCCAGACAGCTGCATCGTTGACAGGCCATCATTAGCAGAGTGATTCCTCAGGTTGTTTCATTCCCCTGTGGCCAAGACAAACTGCACAAGATCTTAATTGCTGGTATGAATAAAAGTTCATTTTCCAAAGGCTGGTATCATTATAAATGCAGTATAAAAGATTACTAGGAAGATGAATATGTCAAGTACTGTACTCTCACACTAGAGCAATAAAGAAGCTAATAAACCTGGGATGGGCCAGAGGGTTATTCAGGGACAATAGGGAAGATAAATGCTGTTTATCTCCAATTACAGAAAATTTTTATGACTGTTGTGTGTAAAAAAGACAGAGAGAGGCAGATGTAAGAAGTGGCAAACAGAGACAAAGAAGCTTCTGACTGAGCGCCTCTTTTTAAATGCTCTTTTTGCGATGAGATCTCTTTTCCACCTATTTTTTTCTTGTGATTATTTTCCCAATAAAATGTGTGTGACAGAAAGATGTCATGTTGTCTGTTTCTTCATTTTGTAGGACAGAAAATTAATGAAAAAAAAAAATATGTGTAGCTTCACTATTTAAAAAAAAAGCACTAGATTTGGTCTTATCATTGTGGTATGGAGACCGCAGATGATAGACTATTAAGACTATCTTTTAAGACAGATAAAGTAGGTTGCTATATAAAATTAAATGAATGAAAAGTTATCTACAGTACCCATCACAATAATCACACATCCATGTTCCTGTCATCAAAACAAATAGTTGTATTTTATTTTGTATTTTTTTATCAGTTATCTAGTAAATATTAAATTCACCTTATTCTTTGACTTTAAGATATTGCAAAATTTATAAAAATAATTTCCTAATTTCCATCACTCCTAAAATTTTATGACATCTTGACGATGCAAGAAATTACAGTTAGATACAGATATATCAAGCATACATAAATGAATATTGAATATAAATAGAGTTTTGAATACAAAAGGGAAAGCATGTCCGGTGCACGGTTTTGCATCAAAGGGCATCCGCTGTCATCATAACCAATAATGGAAGTGTTTTGCTGTTGACACAGAGGAGCTCTATAGGCTTTGTAGAGCTACGGTGACCAGACGTCCCCTGCTGTCCCGGTTTTATGAATGAGGGGGAAATGTTGCATGTTATTACTGTTATTACGGTAGAAAAAGCGCTAAAGCATGTTGCACGCAGAAACAGCTGTTAGCTAGCTGGTTGGCAGCTGTGAACGTATGGATGAGTCGCAGAGCCCAGCGCCACACCGAAATCCCACATCTGGGGCGACAGTGGCATTGGATGTAGGAGTTTGCCTTGAAATTGAAGGATTGACGGTTCAACTTTCATTGTCATTGTGTCCTTGGACAAGACACTTCACCTGCATTGTCTACTGATGGTGGTCAGCCCCTCTTCTGTCAGTGAGCCCCAGGGCAGCTATGGCTACAATGTAGCTTGCCACCATCAGTGTGTGAGTGTGTGTGTGAATGGGTGAATGACTGAATGTAGTGTAAAGCGCTTTGGTCAAGTCTCCTGACTTGAAAACCATTTCCATTTACCATCTTCCACAACCGCTCCGCTCCAGACCACCAGCACAAAACTTACAGCCGCCATAATTGCCGACGTCTTGCTCCACTCTGACCTCCTCTTGGCTCAAGGGTGAGCGACTTTATTATTAAATCCAGAGGAGCAAAACATGCGGAAATTAACGATGAATTTAATGACATAATGAAAACTCACCATCATCATCCATCACACATTTTGTGCCCAAACATTTCTTCTCGTTGTGCATCTTTATAATAGGGATAAATAGGATCATACAAAATTGGTTTGTTCTCTACCTAAAGACTCAGCATCTCTTCATCCATACCTGCGATAAGAAGTTTGTTTTGAAGTCGTGAGATCCACTCTCGGAAGTTGTGACTGGATTTAATTAAACTTTTAAGTCTCTTAGTATAAAAGAAATATTTTGATCGAGATGAGAAATTTGCTTCATGGTATGTTGAAATTCCAATAGTTTGCATCCAATAATCTAAATAAACGGTCTTAGTTTTTGGGAAAATATAAGAATTATGCTCTAATTGTTTAGTTACCGATCTTTCATTACGGGGGTTTGATTGTATTATGTCTGTTTCAGATTAGTGTAAGATTGATAGAAGAGGAAGAAGATTAGAAGACTGAGAGAAAGAAGATTGAATGAGAGCAAAACAGAGAGCAGGTAGAAGTCAGCTACAAATAGAAGATGGAGAGGGAAGAGGACAGCCTGAATGACCAGATGGCGCTAATAAACACTATTGATTGATTAATTTGATCAATCTTATGATATAGAAGAGGAACATTTTAAACTTGTTGACATATTAATTAATATGTAAAAATGGATGAAAGCATCACTGTCCTATTTTAATTCTGTTGATATGTATTTCTTTTTATCTACAAGCTGGAAATGTCCCCAGATCTGATTTCAGAAATCTGGTCACCTTAACTTTAGCCTTTTGTGCTTTGAGTGTATATGTCATTGTTTCCTTAAGAAACTACAGTGTAGACTTGCTCAGATTGTTTTTTTTAATCCAGTGTGTGTGACATTGTTGAGGTTTATGAACACTGCTCAACTGGAACTGAAATGTGAGTGGAAGACACTGCGGTTAGTTCAGGCTCAGTTGGAATTTTGATTCTTGAACTTGAAGAGGATAATTTGGTAGATAACTCATGTTTCTAGAGATATGTTGCTGACTTTTAGACTCAAGTCTGTGTGCGGAAGTTTCAGTGTTTGTCTGATTCGGTGGAGGGCGGACAGGGTTTACCCAGAATGCGGTTTTAAGTAGGCGAACGGAGAAGCTGACTGCCACTCAGATTTCCTGCGGTACTTGAACGGGTCATAGTGGAGATGAATCCCTTACTCATTGTGAAGCTCAAATGATCTCTTGAGGGAAAGTGGATTCAAACCTCCAGTTTGAATCCTCAACTCAGTTTGAAGCTCAGATTATCCTTCTAGGGAGAGAAGGTCCGAAACATCCAGTTTGCAGGATGAGTTCCTGCCAAGAGGCAAAGACAAAAACAAGATTAAAACTCAGGTTGACAAGAACTCAGCTTGGCTAGAGTACCCAAAACTGGCAAACACTCTGGCGTCAAGCTAGTGGCAGTCAGCAGCCCAAGAGCGCTCCGTCAACGAGGAAACTCACAGCAGGTGTGTAGAGAGGAGGACCAGAACCAGGCACCTCCTAGTGGAGGGAGGGAGACAAACAGAGAAAAACATGTACACAGACAGGAATCCTGACAGTTTAAAGTTTAACTTTTCTTTTTGACATCACCAGATAATACCCAGCTTTTAGACACATCCTTTTTTGACAGGTTAATTTAAAAAGAAGATTAGTGACAGATTAAGAATTTAAACAGAAAACTGGTAGGAGACAAAGAGCAGTTTTAGCTTAAGTTTATGATGGAAAGTAGACGGATTCTTTCTGACACATTCTTTCAAAACTTAAAGGAAATTCATTCACTTTCATTTCTCCTCAGCTTATACACTTCTAACCAATTTAGACCACTTAAAAGCCAATAAATCTACTCACCAAGGGATAGAGATATTTGCATAAAAATATAACACATTTTCAAAAAGTGACTGCTGACTGAGCTTCATTTACATCTTTAAACTGTTTAATAGTTGAGATGCTGTGATTATAAATTGCACTTAAGAGTCATTTAAAATGTTACCACAAACAATAAAAATTGGCTTCAGTCCATTAAAGGAGCAGTGTCTTACACAGTTGTTCAGATGCGGTTAAGGAGTAATTGCATCGAAAAAAGAGAGATTTCATGATGATGGCTTCTTTTAGCTAAATTTGCATGAAGAAAATCATTACTAATGTGTTAAAATCAAGTCTACCAGGGTTATTTAAAAAACATTTTTTTAATTTTACTCCCAGTGATATCTCTCCTCACACTTCTAGTGTTGAAAATTTGTATTAATATAAAGAGTGAGATAAAGAATATATTACATGCATGCAATCCCTTGGTACCAAAAAGTAAATATTTAAAGATTATTTAACTAATTGGACATGAGTATTGATTCTTTTGTGGAAAAGAAAACAACCAATATATTTAAGTCGTTTCATAACTAGATATATTGAAGAAAACTGAAGAGTTCATTATTAAAATTTGTGTCTTTTGTTACTTGTTTTACTAAAATTGTCAACCTTGCTATTGCCAGGTTTCTGTTTCTGTTATGTTTTTCTTTTGAGTATCCAGTCTTGCTTTGCTCCTTGTTATCTAGCTTTAGAGGGTTAATTCTTAGTTTATTGAGTTCTTTGATTCTTTTCTCAGTTACTGTCTTAGTCTTCGTTCTGTTATATTTTTCTTTTTAGTATTCAGTCTTGCTTTACTCCTTGTTTTCTAGTGTTAGTGGTTTTATTTTTATTTTGCTGTGTTCTTTGTTTTTTTCCAGTTTTTGTCCTAGTCTGGGTTCTGTTATGTTTTCTTTTGAGTGTTTAGTTTTCTTTTCTCCATGTTTTATTGTCCTAGTAATTTAATTATTTTTTTATTTCCAGTCTTCCAGGTTGCTTTTTGTTGCTCTCTGCTGCCCTCTTATGTTTCTCCTTCTTCCCTAGCTCTTTACCTATCTTGTTCTGTGCACACCTGCTCCCAGTTTCCTCATTAGCCTACTCTTTGTCTCAGTCTCCTTTAAATACCTCGTTTCTTCAGTTCCTCCATGGGTCCTCGTCATAAACCGTCCAACTTCGTCTCTCTGACCCCCAGATTCCACATACTCCGTCAGCGCTCCGCTCCGCCCCGCTGACGTACGTCATGCAGAGTGCTTGTCTTTCATGGAAATCAATGAGAGCTGTTCAACATCCACCGCTACTCCTCCGCATGTCTCCTTCCACGTACGTCTTCTCCGTCCGTCACCGACAAATTACGGAGCCCAGCTATTTTTTGCTCCGCTCTGGTCCGGCCAGGTCAAGATCCGCAATTGCAATCGCACCAAAGAGGAAAAAAGAACATCGACAAATTCCGGTTCGTCAAATTAAAATATAGCAGCAACAGATCGATGACTAGAAATTATAGCACAATTCTTATATATAAAAAAAAAAAAAAACTAACACCGTTTATTTAAATGATTGGATCGGAACTATTGGTTATTCACCAACCAGGAAGCAGATTTCTCATCTTCATCAAAATATTTATTTTATACCGAGGGACTTAAACTTTAATCAAATCCATTCAAAAGAAACTTCTTATTACAGGAATGAAAAGAGATACTGAGTTTGGGAGTAGAGAACAAACAAAGTTAATTAAAAAATAGCAGTTTTGAATTATCCTTATCCCCGTTACAAAAATCTACAAAAATATATATATATATTTGGGCAGAAACTGAACATCTGCTGGATGATGGTGGGATTTTTTTAATATGTCATATTAAATTAAGCGCTCGCAGGGTTCATACAGGAATGAGTGACTCTAATTTAATGCTATTTTAATGCTATTATAAATGATTTTAATGCCATCAACAAGAACCATGAACACAAGTTATTAGTGTACATGAAATATGAAGGAGCTGTAAGCACAGTTCCATGACCCCTGTATGTATGTAAACACACACACACACACATATATACGTATATATATATCCTCTAGCTTTTTCTCCGCCTTTCCGAACATACGGCTTTATGATCAGTTCCACGCAAATTAATAGCGATATAATATATCTGATGAAATTGTTTTTATAAGCATTTTTTATTAAAGAATTATAAATACTTCGATAAACATATTTAAATAATTTTAGTGCCAATTAAGGCCTTGATTTAAAAAAAAAAGAATTATTTTTAATGATCCGCGGAAACCCTGGTTCATCTTGCGCATGCTCTCTACGATCTCCAAGAAACTCAGAGCGGACTGGAGCCACAGCGGAGGATGTATGCTTTGCTTTGAGCAGGCGGTCTGGAGCGCAGCGGGGCGGAGCGGAGCTTTCGGGGTGAGCCTTCCTCCTTGAGTTTTTGATTTTCTGATGGTTGTCATGGTTTTCTGGTTTGTTTTCCACTTATTTTTCTTATGTTTTGAATTTTGGATTCCTGGTTTCTTGTTTGTTTGGACTTTTTTTTTCAGTTAATCTTCATTAAATTTACCATAAATTCACCTTTGCCTGCCTGCCTCTGCTTTTGGGTCAACTAACCATAGCCAAATCGTGACAGCAATAGTGTTTGAGAGAAACTGTCTGTAGCAGGTGTCATAGATTATGTTTTTCTTTTTTTGTTTTTTCTGCTTAAGATCAATTAATATTGGCTATTTTACTTTTCCTGAATCAGGATTGGACAAGGAGTGAGAGTTCAATTTATTTATTTTGCACATTTCAGTAGCATGAAAATCCAAACAAAAAAAGTACATCATAGTAGCATAAATGTAACACAAATAAAAGAAGAGGATACAAATGAAGAATTGAAATATGATTATTTGAAAAATAAAAAAATATAATTTTTGATCAAACTGAAAGGCAAGTTGGGCTGAAAACATAAATAATAGTGTTTGGATAGCACTGTCAAAGCCACCTCTAAACAAATACATTTTAAAATCTGGCTTTAATGCAGCTTAGGGCTTCATTCATTTTACAGTTTTCTGGTAGATTAGCCTAGAATGGTCGAGCAGAAGAACTAAAATCAGTTTCTCCATGTTTGTTTCTGATATGCAGGATAGATTTGCTTCAGAAGATTTGATAGGTCTGAGCCGTTGATCTACTGAAAGCATCTCTGTAATTTATTTGGATGCTTTATAGACTAATAATGTATTTTAAAGTCCATTCTCTGAGAAACTTTGAGCCAGAACAATCATTTTAAATCTGAAATGATGTGCTACACCTTCTTATTTTGAGCATGAAGGCAGCAGCATTCTAATTAAGCTCAGTTTTTTTTAGACCTATGCAGACATTTTTGCAGTAATCATTTTATAGTAAAGAGGAACACAATAATTAGTTTTCAAAATCCTGCTGAACCCATAGTCCTTTATTCCTGGAGATGTTGTGATAGAAGGTTCAGTTTTGGGACAGAGATCGATTAAAAAGTACCTTGATTTGACAAATTATATCATATATTTTGTTTTTTACCACTTAAATGTTTGAATGTGACCGAATACTAAGAATAAATCCTGCTAATATAACAAATATAGATAGAGAAAATTTTTTGCCAAGTAACAGTAACCAAAGTAGGCATGTTGGATTAATGGGACGTTTTATCTGAGCTCAGTAGTTCAGTCACAGTTCAGCGTAGTCGCCGCAGGTGGGGGTGAATTGTGGCATCTCTCCCAAAATAGAAGTCCGGTCAGATACTTGGCAATATTTCGACCACTAGGTCTCATTGTCCTGCATGAGAGACGCTTTCCTAACAGGAAATGGAAAATACATTTCAGCTAAAAGAGAGGCATCTGTTGTCTCAGTTGAAAGACTCAACTTTGATTTTCATGACTCTTGTATCTAATTAAGAAACTTAAAGATAAAATAAATGCTTTTTATAATACAAGGCCAATAAGACTAGATCAGATCTTGTGAAATGCAAATTAATTGTCCATTAATAACAGTGACATCTAGCCATTTTTGGGAAGCAATTCAAATTCAGCAGCAACAGAAACCAACCTGAATAAATTTAGGCTCTGAAATAAAAAGTCAAAGAAAATATATGTCAGACTTTGTTTTTCTCTTCATGTAAAAGGGTTCTGCCTATTAAAATTGAAATTTATAATTTCTTATAAATGCTATTGTCATTATCGGTTTTACGAATCTGACCCACATACAGAGAGACCACTCAGAGAGCACGTTAAAAGTTTAACAGGTTTATTATGGAAGACAACAGGAGTAGGATCTGGTACTCAGTGAGCTGGTGAACCGGAACTGGACGTGAGAAGGGAAGTTCAGAGGTCAGTTCAGGTACCGTGGGAATCTTGGATTCTCTTAGATAATGCAGGAATGTGACTCATGTTTGAGGGGGGCCTGGTTAGTCCTTCAATCCAGTCAGTGTGGGGCATCCAGTCCCTATTCAGTGTGAACTCGGTATTTCCTTCCAGGGGGGAGAAGGTCCAGGTATCCAGTAACACAGGAAAGCTTCCTGCCGGAGAGCAAAGACAAAAACTCGTTAGACTCATAGAAACAAAGCTAGGTTAGACTCAGCTAATCTCAGCTTGGCTAGAGTACCCAAAACTGGCAAACACTCTGGCGTCGAGGTAGTGACAGCCCACTGCTCAAATACTCCTCCAGATAATGGTCCAATGTGCCGCAGGTGTGCAGTGAGGGACAGCGAAGACAGCGCACCTCCTGGTGGTGGAAAAAGGAAACACACAAACAGGCCACACAAACTGGATTCCTAACAGCTATTTCATTATTTTTCAACATTTTTATTAAACATTTGAGTGTAAATTCTCAGTCATCTGAGTCATGGCAACCATAAATTGGAAGGGAATTGGACTTTTGCTAATTTTTTTGAAGACACTTTGACACCTATCCAGTTGTATAACAGAAATGATAAAGACTCCTATATAAGATTCTTCAAAAAACTTGCATTACCATGTTACATATGTAGCTGTCAAATCTCCTGTTTTTGCCGGAAAATGACTCTATATGATCTATATTTCCTACCATCTTTCCGTATTAAAAGGTCTCCTGTATATTTCCTGTATTATTGTTTTATAAAATACTATAAAAAACAAAAGCATTGTTCTTCCGCTCCAAACTGAACTGTTGCTAGTAGCGCACATCAAAATCTGAACACCTTAGGGTAGTTTGCAATTGGTTGTTATGTGTTTATTTGAGATTTCGTCTGTAGCTTAACGGGGGTAGTCGAATTGCTCACAGCAGATGTAAAATTTTCTGTATTTTCAAATCCAAAACTTGACAGTTATGGTTACATATGCGAATTGGTAATGCACATTAAACATATGAAATACTGGTTTACACATCTATACATGTTTAGCTAACTTTAAGTGATTTTTTAATTATTGCCATCACCCATGTATCACCACCATTTGACTAATTGAGAAAGTGCAAGCAGCAGTCTTGCACATCTGTTGCATGCATAAGGAATCCATCTCGTTTTATAGGAATTCTAAAAACACACTTGCTCATCCTTTATGGTTAGTGCAGTTTTTTTTTAATGCTAGCATAATAATGCATTAGCAATAAAAATAATCATATAATTGTTTTAGTTATATTTTTTCAATGCAGGTTGTGTTGGCATGGGTCCTTCTCTCTTCTTCTCTGCAGGGTGTGGCGGGCAGTTGTTCTTCATCTCCACTAATCAGGGGATTTTCATAAGGAGCTGAAACCAGGTAGCCTCGTGAGACCATCCTGATCTCGCAGGCTTTCAAGATTTCACTCGCTAATCAGTCTGGAGTCTCTCTGTTGAAGAAAATTTGGAGCCGTTCACCAAACGAACGTCCAATCAGCGTTGGCTTTGAGGCGGGTTGAGGTGTGACGCAACGAGAAGCGCGACAGTTCAGTCTAAAGAACATGGCGGCTTCAGCCGATGAAACTAGCGTTAGCGTGGCTATCGAGCAAGTTTTATCGGGTTACAGAGTATTTCTTCACTGAAAGAAGAGCAAAACACTGCTCTGGAGGCTTTTCTCAGAGGAAAAGATGATTTTGCTCTTCTCCCGACTGGTTTCGGCAAGAGTAGCCTGGCTGTTAGTACGTTATATGCTTCGTTGATCTGATTGGTTTATTTGGCCCGTCTATCACCAACATAGGCCAATCAGCTAACCAGTATTTTCGCCCCTTCCCAAAATTACTTCAACCGAAGGTTTCCAGATGGATATGTGGAGCAATTCCATCTGGCGGAGTCAGGTTAGAAACCAGGAGGGTGTCACTTCTTTATCATTTCCAGTGTGGTCCCTGACTGACTCCTAGCTGATTTTCCCAGTTATTTTCTGAGCATATTTCTTACTCCGTGTATCTGTCTCTCTCTCCTAGTAAGCAAGATCCTGACTCAAGTATTTCAAAGCCGAAGGTTCCTGGAACAAGGAAAGCCTCCGTTGCCTTGCACCAAAAACCGTTGCGATTTTCTTCACTTTAGGGCCATGCAAAAAATATGTTTCTATTGCAATAAAAGGAATGTTGATGGCAAAAGGAATGTTGATGGCCTGTTGCCCTCTCTCATGCACTGATGTGTCCAGCTGATAATGGACTGAAAGCAGGTTAGCTAGGGCAACTTTTTTGAAATCAGTCTCTGTGACCGCAGTGTATAAAGCTGCTGTGAAAGTTTACCAGAAGATTATGAACTGAATTGGAACTAGAAGTTATAGTTAACTACTAGGTCATTCAAATCAAGGGTACAACTAATTATTGTTTTAAAACTTTGTAGATTGTGGTCAGATTTCAGCATTGTGGAAATCTTCAACGGTGATCCCAATTCCCAAATCAAGGATGTCGATGGAATTGCGTGATTTAAGACCGGTCACACTCACATCACTTCTGAATGAAACATTTGAGAAAATGTTCTATTTTTATCTGAGAGAAAACATGACGCACTTCAATTTGCCTACCAGCAAAACAAGGTTATGGAGGATGCTACAGTCTTTTCATTAAACACTGTGTACAAGCACCTTGACAAAACTGGGGCACATGTCAGAATTTTGTTTGCTGACTTCTCTTCTGCTTTTAATAAGATGCAACCCCACATCCTGAGTCAAAGACTTGCCTCTGTTTTTAATATACCTAACCAGCTTTTTTTGTTAAACTTAAATCTTCTTATGAACAGGATCCACCGAGTGTTTGTGAATTTTAAGATGTCTCCAGCGTCTTTTTTCAATGCAGGGTCCCCTCAGGAGGCTGCTGCATCAGGGACACTTAAGGGGGCTCTCGCTGTGTCTCGTTTGGCAGTCCATCGGCTGGATCCTGTCTCATTCTTAGAAGTTGGACTGAACTTAAACCAGGTAATTTACACACTTGGATAATCATCTTCCATCAGATTATCGTGGTCACTTACCTGCGTGTCTCCCAAAACCAAAGTGCCAGTGATCAGTGGTGCACTGCCTCCCCTTGCAGCTGCTGCAGATCCACAGCTAGGAGTTTTCTGTTTGTGTTAATAAACGTTTTCAAACTTCCAACTGTCTCACCTTGAATTCTGCGTCCTACATTCTGGTTTCATTTTAGTTACAAAATGTAACAAAATTCAGAGGCTATGCAGATTTGCAAAACCATCTCCATCCATCCATCCATCCATCTTCCTCCGCTTATCCGGGGTCGGGTCGCGGGGGCAGCAGCTTAAGAAGGGAGGCCCAGACTTCCCTCTCCCCAGCCACTTCTTCCAGCTCTTCAGGAGGAACCCCAAGGCGTTCCCAGGCCAGCCGAGAAACATAGTCTCTCCAGCGAGTCCTGGGTCTTCCCCGGGGCCTCCCCCCTGTGGGACGTGCCCGGAACACCTCACCAGGGAGGCGTCCAGGAGGCATCCTAAACAGATGCCCAAGCCACCTCAACTGGCTCCTCTCGACGTGGAGGAGCAGCGGCTCTACTCCGAGTCCCTCCCGGATGACCGAGCTTCTCACCCTATCTCTAAGGGAGAGCCCAGCCACCCTACGGAGGAAACCCATTTCGGCCGCTTGTATCCGCGATCTCGTTCTTTCGGTCATGACCCAGAGTTCATGACCATAGATGAGGGTAGGAACGTAGATCGACCGGTAAATCGAGAGTCTCAAAACCATCTCTGTAAAGATATTTCTGTATTAATTCTTCTTCAGGTTTGTGAATATGGTGAGTCTCACCTGTCCAAAAACCTGCTGTTCCAGTGATCCTGTCTTTAGCTTTATCTTAAAGCTATTTTATTTGTTTATTTATTTTATTTTGCTCTATTGAAGTTCTCTTTTTTAAGGAATACTTGGATAATAGTATGCTTATGTCCTCTAGAGTGTTCTTCACTTGGCTGCATGTTCTGAAAGGTTTTTCTGTATTATGAAAAAGATTCTGTGATCATCCAGCTCTGATGTCTTCACTGAATATCCAGAACTTTTCATGTTGTGTGCAGTTCCTATTTTCCCTTGGTAAGTGCCAAAGTGTTGTTTTGGCCACTAATGTGTTCCTGCTATCTCTGTGACAGAGCTTTGATTTTACAGCCAGGGACCTAGCCCGTTTCAGTTACATTAAGAGCCTCTCTAACCACACCTCATTGGTTCATAGCAAAGCTTCCACACACACATGGCAACTCTAAAAGTGCTATATTTGTAGAGTAAATAAGAGGCTTTATCCATAATAAAAAAAAGAAATTTTATAATTCATGTTAGAACATTTATTCTCTCACATTAATTAATACAAGGATTATAAGGCATTTGCCAAAAGTTTAAAATCTACGCATGTACCTTATTTTTGCCTACTATGACATTTTGTATGGGGAAAGTTTCCAGGGTTACAATCAGGTAAAATCTATGGAGGTGTTTCATGAAATGAAAGTTTGAGATTCCCCCTCTACTGGAGGAGGGGGTTTTAAACAGCTCATATTATATCGTGGGTGGGAGGGATCAGTTGTAATCTCTCCTGCTTGGGTCTGAGTCCTGGAGATGAACTGAAGAGAAGGGAAATTATTACTGGTGACCATCAGCCTTCACTGTAGCCTGCCTTCTTCCCTGGAGATTAACACCTTTCAACATGTTCTCTTCACTTTATAATCACATTCTGGTTTGTTTTGGTCTGTCACATGAAATCTCATTAAAATACATTGAGGTTTTGTATTGCAGTTGGTTTGAACACTTTTATACGGTGGCCCTGAAGTGCAAACTGCAACTACAAATCTAAAAGCACAGCTACATTAAGGAAATCGCAACTACATAAAGCAAAGCACAACTACATTAAGAAAAACAAAACTACATAAAGCAAAGCGCAACTACATTAAAGAAAACACAATTACATTAACCTACCGGAAAAGGTAGGTACCATTGGGAAACATGAGACATCGCTGATTGGACGACAGCGCCGTTTGACCCTTGAACCGGAAGTTGCGTCGTCTGAACAGTCCAGCTTCTTTTAAGTGTGTCTTCAGTGTACACAAACTAACTGAAATTTCGTGATTAGTCTTGAGCATATCCAGTATCACCTCGTACGTATGTCCTGATTCAAAATATTCCTAGATAACGGCAGCTATGTTTGGGGTGCCGACAATATCCATGTTTTCAAAAGCCGCAGCAGGCAGAATGACTTCCGGTTCAAGGGTCAAAGGGCCCCGTTGTCCAATCAGCGATGTCTCATGTTTCCCACTGGTACCTACCTTTTCCGGTAGGTTAATGTAATTGTGTTTTCCTTAATGTAGTTGCGCTTTGCTTTATGTGTTGGGATCTGGAGCTGTACCACCTTCCTCCAGCAGAGTGCGCCGTGGGTCTCCTGGAGCTGGAGTCTTCCAGCACACCTGAGACACATCTACTCATCAGGAGACTTCCCCTTTATAACCAGCTGCCAGACCTTGCTTCGACGCCGCAGTGTTGACCTTAGTTTGGTTAGCAACCAGAGCCTTGAAACTGAAAGAATCTTAGTTGTCTCTTGAGAGAGATCAGATTCTAACTCTCTTCTGTTTTTGCCTCACAGGAAACCTGTCTCTAGCCTGAAGCTCTGGATGAGCTTAACCTGCCAATCTGCCCTGGAGAGCCTAACCTGAAGATTCCTATGTGGATTCCCCTGCTGCTCTTAGTTAAGAGCTGGAAACTCTGATCAAGGTCTGCCATTCAAAGTCAGAAGCTAGACGCTGCAGCTGCTCTTGAACTCTGCTGAACAAACAGTCTCTGGACCCAACGGTTCCCTCTCTCTCTAAGAGAAGCCCGGATTCAGTCAAGGTATAATCCTGAATTATCAAAGACTCATACTCATCTGCCTGCCTTCTAATCAAACTATCATCTCTGCAGACTTCAGTGAACCAGCCCGGACCAGTTCCTGACCCAGTACATTATCTTGTGATTGTGAAACATTCAATAAACTCTGTTAAACTTTTACCCAGCCTCCGTTGTGTTCTGCATGTGGGCTAAGAACCTTAAACCCATCATGACAGAACACTGCGGCCAAACACAAAGCCCAGCAGATCACCTCCGTAGGAGGCTTGAGGAACAGGACGCTCAGATCCTTGGACATGCGCATACCCTCCGTGAGTTGCATACTAAGATTGAACATCAGAATCAAATGCTACAAACATATGCCAGCTACATGGGTAATGCTAACGCCACGCCAGCGGTATGTCCAGTTCCGGATCCATTTCCGCCTCCAAGGTCACCGGCAGTGACGTCACTTCCTGAGTTCCGTCCCAGTCCGCCTGAAAGATTTTCAGGTAATCAAAAAGATTGTAAGGGATTTTTGTTCCAATGTCGATTACTTTTTGAACATTCTCCTGGCAGTTTTCCGAATGATAGAACGAAAATATCATTCATTCTTTCTCAACTCACTGGTCGAGCCCTTGAATAGGCGGAGGCAAGGTTCTCCTCTGAATCCAGTTTCACTTGTACTTTTTCCGAGTTCATTTCAGAGTTTTCCCAAGTATTTAATCACGACTCAGATAAAACCATTGACTCTCGAGCCCTGCTGAATTTAAGACAGGGAAATTCCACAGTGGCTGAGTTCTCCATCGACTTCCGGGTCAAAGCCGCAGCCTCTGGTTGGAACGAATGTGCACTCAAAAGTGCATATTTTAAGGCCTTAAATGATAACATCAAGGATGAACTAGCCACAATCGACGAACCGACTAGTTTGGAGGATTTAATCCGTTTAACCATCAGATTGGATAACAGGCTCCGAACTAGAAACAACACTAGACAGAGAAGTCTAAATTTTTCTGTGTCAGCCCCTGCATTAAATAATGCTTCTGTTTTTTCTGGATCCACAGAACCTGTTTCCAAGCCAAAGTCTAAAAACCAGACTCTTTCTGTGCCTGTCCAAGTCTCTCACTCAGATGGAGCGGAGGCCGAACCCATGCAGATTGGACACACAAGGCTAACCCCTGAGGAAAGACAACGACGATTTAGGGGCAATCTGTGTCTATACTGTGGTGAGACTGGCCATTTCATAGCTTCATGTCCGGCTAAGTCAAAAGCCAGGGCCCGTTAGAGGAATTGAGGAGTCTGACGGGCCATTTGAAAACTGAAAAAGCTCCTCATCTGATGTTACCTGCTACACTTTTTTTTTCTAACCAGAACCTCACCTTGTCTGCTTTCATTGACTCTGGATGTGAGAGTAATCTCATTAATTCTAACCTGGTCCAGCAATTACAGATTGAAACCATTCCGTTATCCAAGCCTCTCAGAGTATCCGCTATTGATGGAAAGAAACTCCATCAAGTCACTCATCAAACACAACCGCTAGAACTTTTGATCTCTGGAAATCATCGTGAGACATTAACTTTTTTTGTTTTCCCTTCTGCATGCTCCCCCTTGGTGCTTGGATTCGAGTGGCTGGAATGACATAACCCCCATATCAACTGGGCTGAACGCCACATTGAGTCTTGGTCCACGTCCTGTCACGAGACATGTCTTCGTTCCGCAGCCCCTGCTGTTCAGTTCCCTAGAGGTAGGGGGGAGATGGACTCTCCTGACCTTACTTCTGTTCCTCCTGAGTATCATGATCTGGCACCAGTCTTCAGTAAGCTCAGTGCGACATCTCTTCCACCTCACAGACCATATGACTGCGCCATAGAATTATTACCAGGAGCTCCCCTGCCCAGCAGTAGACTTTAAAACATCTCTAAGCCTGAACGTGAGACCATAGAGAAATATATTAATGAGTCTCTGGCTGCTGGGATAATCCGTCCATCTTCTTCTCCTCTTGGTGCTGGTTTCTTTTTTGTGGGTAAAAAGGATGGTTCCCTACGACCCTGTATAGATTACAGAGGCCTAAATCAGATAACCGTCAAAAATAAGTACCCACTACCATTACTGGCATCAGCATTTGAACCTGTTCAGGGTGCAACAGTTTTCACCAAGCTCGATTTGAGAAATGCTTATCACCTCCTTAGGATAAGAGAAGGAGACGAATGGAAGACAGCCTTTAAGACCCCCTTAGGCCAATTTGAGTATTTGGTCATGCCTTTTGGTCTCACAAACGCTCCTGCCTGTTTTCAAGCTCTAGTCAATGACGTCCTCAGAGTTTTTTTGAGTGTATTCGTTTTTGTGTACATTGATGATATTATGATCTACTCCAAGAACCTATCAGAGCATAAGAAACATGTCCGTCTGGTTCTTCAGAGACTTTTGGAAAACAAGCTCTTTGTGAAGGCAGAAAAATGCGAATTTCACCAACCATCTGTCACTTTTTTAGGGTTTGTGCTCGAGGGCGGGCAGGTTAAGCCATCTGAAGACAAGATAAAGGCAGTTGTGGACTGGCCGACACCTGAAAACCGCAAACAGCTTCAGAGATTCCTTGGTTTTGCAAACTTTTACAGACGCTTCATAAGGAATTACAGTCAAACAGCTCTACCACTCACAACTCTGACTTCGGTAAAGAAGACATTTCAATAGACACCTGAAGCCCAGAACGCTTTTGAGAAATTAAAGAGCCTGTTTTCTAGAGCTCCCATTCTGATCCAGCCAGACCCCTCTAAGCAGTTTATCTTAGAGGTGGATGCCTTAGACTCCGGTGTTGGAGCAGTTTTGTCTCAACAATCTGACTCAGACCAAAAGATTCATCCCTCTGCCTTCTTTTCATGTAGACTCTCACCAGCGGAGTGAAACTATGATGTTGGAGATCGAAAACTTCTAGCCATCAAACTCGCCTTGGAGGAGTGGAGACACTGGCTCGAGGGGGCCGAGCATCCAGTTTTGGTCTGGACAGACCACAAGAACCTGGCCTATCTCCAATCCGCCAAACAAGCTAATCCACGTCATTCTAGATGGTCATTGTTTTTCTCCCGATTCAATCTCATAATCTCTTACAGACCCGGTTCCAAGAACGTCAAGCCCGATTCTCTCTCTCGTCTTTACTCTGCTGATCAACCTGAGACGCCCGAGCCTGTTCTTCCTGCCTCCTGTACTGTTGGAGTGGTTTCCTGGGAGATCACTGATCTCATCAACTCTGTCCTAGCCTCTGAACCTGACACAGGTAACGGTCCTCCAAATAAAACCTATGTTCCATCTTCCGTCAGATCCCGTCTGATCCAGTGGATGCATGCAGCTAAATTTTCCGCCCATCCTGGAGTGAGCAGAACGATTGCCTTGATTACAAGACGTTTCTGGTGGCCATCCTTACACAAGGACGTTAAGGAGAATGTTTTGGCATGTCCCATCTGCGCCAGAAACAAGACTTCTCACCAACCACCTTCTGGTCTGCTGCATCCCCTACCTGTTCCAACCCGTCCCTGGTCTCATATTGCTGTAGATTTTGTCACTGGTCTCCCGATTTCCAGAGGTATGTCCACCATTTTAACCATTGTCGACCGTTTTTCCAAAGCTTGTCACTTAATTCCCCTCAGGAAACTTCCCACGGCTTTTCAGACAGCCCAGCTTCTTGTGAAGCATGTTTTCCGACTCCATGGCATCCCACAAGAAATTCTCTCCGACCGCGGTCCACAGTTCATCTCACAGATCTGGAAAGCCTTCTGTTCAGCGTTAAACTGTAAGTCCTCACTCACCTCTGGTTATCACCCACAGTCTAACGGGCAGACGGAGAGAATGAATCAGCAACTAGAGTCCACTCTCCGCTGCCTGACCTCAAACAACCCTACTGACTGGAGTCAGTTCCTGACCTGGATCGAATACGCCCACAATTCACTCAAGTCTGCTTCTACGGGTCTATCCCCGTTCCAGGTATCTCTTGGTTATCAGCCTCCACTTTTCCCTGCAGACGAGAGAGAGATCTCAGTCCGATCAGTCCATCAGCACATCTGTCGTTGTCAGAGAGTCTGGAAGGACACCATCGCCACCCTCAACCGCTCATCTGTCTCTACTAAACGCTTCGCTGACTACAAGAGACGCCCGGCCCCTGACCACTCCATAGGCCAAGAGGTATGGCTGTCCACACGAGACATTCCCCTCAAGGGCATGTCTCGGAAACTGTCCCCCCGGTTCATTGGTCCATACAAGGTTGCCCAGATCATCAACCCCTCTGCTGTACGTCTGCACCTTCCTCCGAGTCTCCGCATCCATCCCACGTTCCATGTTTCCCAGATTAAACCAGTTGTTTCTAGCCCCCTGTGCCCTCCATCCGACTCCCTTCAACCCGCCCGGGACATCGATGGACATCCTGCCTTCGACGTCCGCCGGATCGTGGACTCCCGTCGGCGAGGTCGCGGTTGGCAGTACCTCGTCGATTGGGAGGGCTACGGTCCGGAGGACCGCACATGGGTTCCTGGCTCTTATATCCTCGATCCATCCCTGATCGAGGAATATGAGAGCTCCCTCCCGTCGACATCTTCTGGACCGCCAAGAGGCGGTCGTTGAGAGGGGGGTACTGTTGGGATCTGGAGTTGTACCACCTTCTTCCAGGAGAGTGTGCCGTGGGTCTCCTGGAGCTGGAGTCTTCCAGCACACCTGAGACGCATCTACTCATCAGGAGACTTCCCCTTTATAACCAGCTGCCAGACCTTGCTTCAACGCCGCAGTGTTGACCTTAGTTTGGTTAGCAACCAGAGCCTTGAAACTGAAAGAATCTTAGTTGTCTCTTAAGAGAGATCAGATTCTAACTCTCTTCTGTTTTTGCCTATCAGGAAACCTGTCTCTAGCCTGAAGCTCTGGATGAGCTTAACCTGCCAATCTGCCCTGGTGAGCCAAACCTGAAGATTCCTATGTGGATTCCCCTGCTGCTCTTAGTTAAGAGCTGGAAACTCTGATCAAGGTCTGCCATTCAAAGTCAGAAGCTAGACGCTGCAGCGGCTCTTGAACTCTGCTGAACAAACAGTCTCTGGACCCAACGGTTCCCTCTCTCTCTAAGAAAAGCCCGGATTCAGTCAAGGTATGATCCTGAATTATCAAAGACTATTACTCATCTGCCTGCCTTCTAATCAAACTATCATCTCTGCAGACTTCAGTGAACCAGCCCGGACCAGTTTCTGACCCAGTACATTATCTTGTGATTGTGAAACAATCAATAAACTCTGTTAAACTTTTACCCAGCCTCCGTTGTGTTCTGCATGTGGGCTAAGAACCTTAAACCCATCATGACATTATGTAGTTTTGTTTTTCTTAATGTAGTTGCGCTTTGCTTTATGTAGTTTTGTTTTGCTTAATGTAGTTGCGCTTTTAGATTTGTAGTTGCAGTTTGCACTTCAGGGCCACCGTACTTTTAAGGTCTTTAGCAGTTTGGGACAGTTTGTAATTTAAACATAGGGAATTAGATATGAATATTTGGGATAAAATCTTCTTAAATTGCCATCTCTGAATATATAATAGCAGGGAGAGATTATGCTTTTTAAGACAAACAATGAGAGAGAAATTTGTTTGGAGGTATAATGCTACAAAACCCTTTTCCAACAGTAAATTCAAACTGTATTTGATTCTCTGATTTTGACAGGCTATTAAAAATTATATTCTATATAATGTCGAGACTAAATGTGTATATTTAATGGCTGTTGAATAACCCACTCATATAGCAGCACAGCAGTGTGCAGAGCACTCATGTTCATCTGATTTGAATTTTTGAAGAAATGTGAGAGAGCCTTGCAGCACATTGCAATGTGATTGATCTGCTAATGTACAAGTCCAATGTGAGTCCCAATTACCATTTTCTCATGCTGGATGGAATATACACAGAATAAAAGTCTTGACACTGCACCATATGGCTTTCTTAGACTAGATTTTCATTCTTGTTTCTCACACAGCATATGTCCTTAATACTAGCATGCAATTGATCTTTGGGGGCTTTGGAAAAAAAAAGAAGCGAAAACAAATGTGAAGTTCAGACAAAAAAATCTCCTAGGGGTTTACTCATAAAATATTTATGGCAAACATGTCAAAAGTTGTATCATGGAGATTTTCTGAGAGAGACAAATGAGCAGATTTACTTGACATTGCATCATCTTTATGTCATTTTTTGATATAATCAAGTAAGTCAAAAGAAATGGTGTGGAGAAATTTTGACGTGACCACAATGTCAAACACTTTTAAGAAAAAAAAGACATCTAAAATTATACTTACATATAACAAAAAGATTAAATGAAGGTATTCAGTTATTTTCTTCCTATGACCCAGAGGAGGTACGCTTGTATGATTCTGCTATGTCTTGCAAAAGAATTAATTTACCATCAACTGTTGAAGGGATAAAATAAATGGCTGATTAAAAAACAAAGGTGTTGTCTGTAATTCCAGTAATTCCAAACACATAACACTCCATCACAATGATGTGCCCATGTTTGAATTGTTCCCTTCTATTATAAGCACAAGCATTACCGCGGTAGTAGGTAACCTCCACTACCTGTGCAGAAGAAAATTACCACCACAGAAAACAGAGCAGAACTTTGACCATGACACAGACGATCTGTGTTTGGCTCAGATTTTCTACAGACTTGTATGACGTAGGAGGTGCTGAAAATCTTAGCAAAGGATAGATGCTCAACTTTATGAACCTCACCGGAGACAGTAGCATGTACTACATCAAGGAGGGATTCTATAATATTGCAAATATTCTTCTTATTGCTTCAGAAGATCTGTAATTCTAACTGCATTTTGAATAACATGGAGGAAAACTGGCCTTGCTCTGGCCATATTGAATGTTTGATAAGTATTTTATTGCCAGATGCCATTCATGATATACAAGGGTTTTGATCCAAAGTTTCGAACATTCAGGTCTTTGTCTAAAATGTAGGACCACACCATAGAGTGCTTATATAAAAATCTAATATAAATCTTTAGACTTTAAGATCCTATCATGCTACCACATTAATTTCCAATGTTCAATTTTAAGTTAATGGTTGTTGAATCGTCAAGAAATAACAAGTAAAAACCTTAAATTATGACATTTTCAGTTATGAGAAGTGTTTAGGAAATGGCTACATTTTACATACCCTTAACTTATCCATAACAACAGCTATCACGATCACCTGTACTACAAAGCTGATTATCACCTTGACAACTCAACCTATCTTTGACTCTGCACATATAAGGGGATGGGTTTAAGATAGCAGCACAATCACTAGAGCTGAAGGTAGAGAGTAGTGATTCTCCTGTGTGGAACAAAACTCATCTTACAGAAAATACGAAACGAGGAAAAAACTCTCAAGTCTCAATAAAAAGTAAAACATGGTGGTGGAAAGAGATGCCAAATAGCGTTGGCAAAGGATTGCTAGCTGTGTAAATGCGCAAGTTGCACATCAGTGTTATTTAACACAGCCATGCATTCCAATCACTCTACTGCATAATAGTTTTGTGTATGACAATTAGTCTCATGCCCCAGATGTAACCCATCAAGAGTGAAGAGGACTTGGGAACAGGTAAAATAAAAAAAAAATAAATAAAATAAAAAGGTTTTATTTGGTAAATTGGACTTCCTAAATTAATAATATATGGGCTACAACAAAGGGTTGCTCTGCGTTCACCTTTATACATTTCCTTTTTACGTCTGATAAATTTTCTGCCAAAGAGAAGTGTCACCATGCTACTGCTCCTACAAAAGGATTGGGTGCTCAGTATTGTTTTATCACAGATAATTGTTTTATTTCACATATAGCTTTTTTGTGGAGGGCATAAAGTTCCAATTTTTTATAATCTAACTAACAAGGTCTTCACCATCCTGTTTTCTACCTGGTTTGTGGCAAAGTTGAAATAGATCTTCCTTCCTTCCTTCCTTCCTTCCTTCCTTCCTTCCTTCCTTCCTTCCTTCCTTCCTTCGCTTGTCTATCACAATGAATTGTATGGATAAGAGGTTAATCCATCTGAGTTTTTACTCTCTACAGCTCCTCCCCTCAGCTGCTTATCTAATTAATATATGCTCCTCATTTAGAATTGCAGTTCAGGTTGACCGTTAATAGACCAGCAGTTCAGCCGTTCTCTTCATCCCACAACTGAGTCAAAAATATTAAAATACATTCATTCTTTTGACTAGTTAGGACATTTCTGTTGACATAAATTTCAACAAAAGTTTATTCAGAAATATTAAATAGGGGCAATAAAAAATGGCCACAAGTTAAGCTACATGTCACAAAATTAATTCTATGAAATGATATACTATGCATGGTTATGTGTGTTTTCTTTTACTTAAGAAAATATGCATTCGTACACAATTATGGAATTTAAAAATCTGATATATACATTTTTCACACGATCCCTTTTGTCTTCCAAGACATACATGCATGACATTATGGATTTCTATAAAGATGTCAAATTCCTTAACCACCGGAAATTGACTTCAGCTCTTTACTAGAACAGAATCATGCACCAACTATTAGCCAGACACTTTGCAGAGGTCTGCGCATTAATGCTAGGAATGTAAAAGCGTCAGGCCAGGGCGCTCTCACAGTCTTTGTTACATTTTGTTTTTGCAGGTGTTTTGTCCTTTATTTCTTCTTGTTTGTTTTTGCATCTGAAATGCAATTGATATGAATATATGAACGCTGTAATTTGAACATAAAAATCTGGTCCAGATTTCAAGAACCCACATTTATTTGTTGCTTTGTTGAAATGCACTTTTTTATTTTGTGTCACCTTTTCTAACGCTCTGTTTATGTACAGCACTTCTTTGCCCTTCTACTTAAATATGCAAGTTAAATAAAGTTGCTTTACCAAATATGCATACATATAAAAAAAAAAACTTGTAGAAAACATAACAATCCCTTTAAATACATTGATTAAAGGTATAAAACAATCTTAAAAGAAAAAAACAAAACATTAAATGCAAAATACATTAAATGGGGAAAAATGAAGAAATATCGGAAATATTTGCAAAAGATTTAAAAAAATAACTTCAGGAAGAAAAGTATTTATATATACAAATGTATTTTTGATATAGTATGTACATAAAGAAACAGCTTATCCCAGAGCAGTCTATGAACATGTCAGATGTTTGTGTTTATGTTATTGGGTGATTGTGTTGGTAAAGGTGGAGGATGACTCTGCGGGGCAGGCGCCACTGAAAGGTAAAAACAGAAGGTGTCCAGAAAAACTCCCTGCTATTTGGTCAGCATAGATTTCAGGGGCGAAACTGACACCACCTCCAAATTTAATACTTTGAGATGCAATATGAAATAATGAAATTTGGGCAGAGTTGACAAAGCTATTTTGGTCTACGATAGCTAGGACGCAGCTCTGCCTGACACCTTAAACAGCTTCTTTACAAGCCGCGCCTGGACCGCTACCTCGACCAGAGCTGCTTCTAAAGGCTCTTTTTTCTGGCAGCTGCACTAAGTGTCTAACCTGACAACAGCCAGATGCATGTCTCGCTCCGCCTAGCTCCACTCACATACATCTGGGAACCCGCTCATTGAAAGTGATTTCCCCAACCGAATTTATGGTCTGTCCAATCAGGACGCAGGGTGGGTGTGTCCTGGAGTGGAGAAGCGACCGTGAGATTCCAACAACAATGGTGGCTCGCATTGAGGAAGCAAGCGTTAGCATTGATGCTGCTATTTCTTCTGTGTTGTCCAATCTGTCTGATATTGTTTCATTAAAAGAACATCAGAGAACGGCTTTGAAGGCTTTTGTTGGTGGAAACGATGTTTGTCGCCCTTCTCCCGACCGGATTTGGCAAGAGCTTGATCTACCAAATGGCTCCTCCTCTCCCAGCGTCACGGGTTAGCTTCGGTGTGAGTGGTTGAAATAGCACGTCAATAAAGATGACAGACAAGTGGCTTATCCAATCATATGCAAGGAGTTTTGATAAGGCCCAGCCTTCAGTAAAGGCAATTCCTATGGCGGGTTCCCAGATGTATGTGAGTGGAGCTAGGCGGAGCGAGACATGCATCTGGCTGTTGTCAGGTTACTAAGTGTCCTCCACACTGAGAAATATGATCATCAACAATGCTACAGATGAATCACATGTTCATATATTCAGGCTTTGAAAAGGCCTATGTTCTTCAAAAACTCAAAAAGATAAAAAAAAAACAAAAAGAATTAAATCAAGCACCTCAAATTTAAGTATCTTCCTCTAAATCTGGATTATACTCTGAACAGTGAGTGTTAAGTGTTTTAAAAAAAGATAACAGAACAAGAGGATGTTGCACATCAGGATTTATGCATTTGTGCAACATGTTTATGACTTGACGCAACTGAAAAACTAATATACACATTAAATACAAGCAAATAACGTAATGCTCCCAAATGCATGTATTTCCAGCAGGCATCTTCTTACAGATTTACTATGACCAATTGTAGGCTTGAAATTATTGCCAGAGGATCATTATTATTACAGTGGCCATACTGTAGAGCCAATATAAAAACATTATTTTCATAGACAGCTATTTTAGAAAAACACATCCGTCGCTGACGAGTCGGGTGAGGTAGGGACGGGATACAAGTTTAACAAAAGTTAAACATTTCCTGTTTTCAAAATCATCATATAACATTGTTTCGCCACAATTAGATTCATTAGCTCCTCGCTCTTCATCTTTTACAGAGACACTCGAAAACAGAAATGTATTTCAATCTAACTGCAGGCGATAGAGCGATAACGATTTTACCTCATTGGAAATATTGTCTTTTAGGACAAACAATAAAGCTTTTGCCCACTGGGGTTAGCCAAAGTGGACAAGAACTTCAAGTTTTTTAGTAGCATTTTAAAACTGTGAACTAATTTTAGTAAGTGTCAGCATCTTACAGTTATGTTACAGAAGCTGCTGTAACATCATATGAACTTTATATTGACTAGCTATCATGATATGGTTCTAAAAGTGCATAGAAAGAGTTTTCAAGTTGACGAAGTGAGACTTTGTCCAAAGCTGTCACACAAGCAGAAAAATGACTGTAAAAAGGATTTATTCTATTGGTAGATTTAAAGACATGGTTAAGAGAATTCCCCAATTTTCTTGTAAACACATACAGTAGGTACAGAAAGTATTCAGACCCTTATACATTTTTCAATCTTGGTTTCATTGCAGCGATTTTCAGAAATGTAGAACTTTTTGCAAATGTATTAAAAGAGAAAAACTGAAATATCAGTGCTCAAAAGTATTTAAACCCTTTGCTGTGACACTCATATTTAGCTAACAAGCTGTCCATTTCTTCTGATCCTCCTTCAGGTGGTTCTGCTCCTTCATTGGAGTCCAGCTGTATTGATTGGACTTGATTAGGAAAGGCACATACCTGTCTATTAAAGACCGTACAGCTTAGAAACAGAATTGTGGCAAAGCACAGATCTGGCCAAAGTTTGTTTTGGAATTAATTCTGGGTACTGCTCGTCCCCTGCCCAATACAATCCCAACAGTGAAACGTGGTGATGGCAGCATAATGCTCTGGGGGTGTTTTTCAGCTGCAGGGACAGGACGACTGGTTGCAACTGAAGGAAAGATGAATGTGGCTACTACCATATTCACTACACATTCAGACACTCATTTAAAATGGCATAACCACCATATACATGTATATGTAGTGCCCTATATATTAATTAGGGCAGACATTCGGACACGGCCCATATTCATCAATGAGATTAAGTTAGTTAATAACCCAGCAAAAAAAAACCTGTAGCAGCTGGCTTATGAAATCCACCTGCCAAATTGTTTTTGAGCTGGTATCCAAAAAAGTGAACTTCAGGTCCTGCTTATATGTATCATTATAGCCCTGTTTGTAATCACACAATGTCCACTCTAAATTCACACTAGGATGGCTGGCTGCCGGCGGAGCCCGCGGACTCGTCCCCGTGGCGCCGGCATTGGGGTGGCTGGGGGACTTCCTCGGGGCTGTCTCTCCTCCTCCCTTGGTGGTCGTCTGGTTTCCGGGCCCCTCCTTGGTGCCTTCACTCTTGGGGTCCCTTTGGGTGTCTGGGGCATTGGGTCTCCCGGCTCCTGACTCAGTGCTCTGGGGGGGGGCGCCTCTTCGGTTCTCCACAACCACTATTGAGCATTTTCTCTATGGATAAACTTTACATGCACAAGTGCACATCCAAAAAAAAAATACAGGTGCTTGGTTCCAAGAAATCAGAGATTCACTTCCATACAGAAACCCCAAATCCATATCTTCAGGTAACATAGAATACATGTCAGACTAAATAATACTACTTCAGCGATAGTTTCAAGGTGTTGCTTTATTGTATTTCTCGTACCATGTCTTTCGGTTGTGCTGTTTTTTTTTTGCATCCCGTTGCAGGTGATGAAGCAGACTGAAAATGTTTTGTCATTGTCTGCTTTCTATCTTCTCTTTCTTTCATCTTTTTTCTTTTTCTTCTTCTATTTTTCTGCTCTATTTACATTGCAGTGTCCATATAAACTCTAAAACTCCCTGCATAATTATAATAAAGCAATTTATATACATGAAACAAGTGGAACAGTATGGCAATTGCCGTACTGCTACACTTGTGAAAATAAAATCTGTTGGGCTCTTTTTGGCATCAAGACAATTATTCTTATTACCACATTGCCAGACAGGACACTGTTAAAAAAAAGCACCTGTGTGCAAAGTACCAATTTCTAAAGTTTTAAGGATATGAGTAATACAATCTACAGTTCTTTTATTAGCACTGTCTTGTCATTCAGATTTGTCAAATAGGCCACTTTTCAAATTGAGGAATAGTTTTAGTTCTTTTTCAGACATAAAGTAAACAGCAATGAAAATGTTAAAATGAATGGTAATGGAGCCAGATTGTCTTGAAAGCTATTTCAAGTGAATAAACTTCAAGCCTCCATGAACGTTTTAGTTTTGCATGAACATTAATCTGATATGTTTACAACTAAGGCAGACTCAGAGTGATTGTCTCAGCTTTTTCAGCTGAACCAAAAAGTAGCTTCTTCACACTTGTTTTCCAGGAAGCCTTTGGGAAGCCCAGGGTTTTCTCCCTGAAGAGATGTCAAGGCCCTGAGCTGGTTTCACACGGTATGAGATATATTTCACCATTCAATCGATGCCGTACAACCCATGTGGGAAACAGGGGTCTGCTCTCGGCTTTTCTTCGGTACCCGCCTCCTCCTCCTCTTTCTTGTACATATCTTGGGAATAGCCATGATGAGAACTCTGAATCGGGGAATTTGTCAATGGTTGAGACATGTTGAGAGGCATCTGACAGTGAAGTGCAATTACACAAACTCAGAGGGAAAGAGAAACATGTCTTGAGAGCTGCAGCAAGAAAAAGAAAACAAGAAACTTTTTACCATTACATAAATTTATATTTATTCTGACAGTGCAGAAATGCTGCCCCAATTTTTGTTTCTTATGCTCTGTTTATGAGCCAACTTGAATTTTCTTATGCTATACAGAAATCCCAATCTTTTGACCACACTACGATAATAACCGACAGTGGTTTAAAATGTAATTAGATGTTGTTGAGCCTTTAATATACAGTATGCTTTCAAACAACTACTCAATTTTACACAGATCTACAAACAGATATAATTTTACTTCAGTAGAGATAACTTCATATCTCAGGTTCAAACATGGTTTTCTAACTTAATAACCTTTTCAATTATCATCCTCATGGGCCATATGTTTCCTTTAGTTTGTCAAAGTCACAAAGTTAAAAAGAGGGTCAAGTATGAAAGCATCTTAGACCCAGCACGTGACCGTTTGTTTTGAAACATGTATAGCAGTTACCCGGAACATCCGATGGGAAGTGACACTTGCCTGCAGCGCTCTCCAGGCTCCACACACGGACCGCATCAATCCAAAACACAGCCAACTCTCCTGAGATTACTGGCAGGAACCAAACAAATACAGCAAAGAGATTCTGTCCTTGAAAGTAGTCCTGTCTCTTTGATCAGTTCTACAGCACAGACAAGATTACATTTGAAGCTGTACTGTGTTTTCGTAAAATCCTTTGCTTAATTGTTTTGCCGCACAACCTGTTCTACCCCAGAATCATTCAATCTAAAAAGGTTTTAAAAATGTAGAGACAATAAATCACCACTAGCTTGTGAGCTCAATATTTAAAAAAATAGCAACATAGAAATCAGTAGAAGAAGCTGAGATTAAATAACTATGATCCAGAATTTAATAGGTTTCACCAACCTTTCTGTATTTGTAAGGCATATTTAAATATATATATATATATATATATATATATATATATATATATATATATATATATATATATCATCTTATATTTTTATTAATGTATTCAATTTTGGTTTTACTTTGAAATTATTACTTTAAGGAACGATAATCTGTATAATAGGGGAAAGTTTAATTTTACTTTGGCGGGTATAACCTGTGACATCACTTCCTCCTTCCTCACAATGTTCGTTACTGCAATGGAGGAAGGTTGCTTGATGTCGGCTGGATGTTTTTATTTCTTGCTGAAGAGTTTTGTTTCACTCTTTTCAGAATAAACACGCCATTTATTGGCTGACTTGGAGTGGTTGAACGAGACATTATTACACAACCCAGAGGCCGGTTACATATATATATATATATATATATATATATATATATATATATATATATATATATATATATATATATATATATATATATATATATATGTTAGATTAGATTTACATTACACATGTACAGGTAGAAGGCAACGAAATGCAGTTTAGGTCTAACCAGAAGTGCAAAAGCAGCAAGTGCAGGATAAATAATGGTTCCATAAATACAGGACGTGGGTTTATGATTAATTTGTAATTGTTAATAAAAGTGTTCCTTGAGCTTCATAGAAGATTACGCGTTGTTGCCTTGTTTGTCCCTACACGGCGCCTGTCCCACAGCGCCTCGCGCCACTCAGTCAGTAGCAAGAGAGGGCTTACACTACAGGTGCTGGTCATAAAATTAGAATATCATGAAAAAGTAGATTGATTTCAGTAATTCCATTTAAAAAGTGAAACTTGTATATTATATTCATACATTACATACAAACTCATATATTTCAGATGTTTATTTTGTTTAATTTTGATGATTACAAATGACAACAAATGAAAATCTCAAATTCATCATATCAGAAAATTAGAATATTACTGAAGACCAATAAAAACAAAGGATTTATAGAAATGTTGGCCAACTGAAAAGTATGAACATGAAAAGTATGAGCATGTACAGCACTCAGTATTTAGTTGGGCCTCCTTTGGCCTGTATTACTGCAGCAATGCGGCGTGGCATGGAGTCGATCAGTCTGTGGCACTGCTCAGGTGTTATGATAGCCCAGGTTGCTCTAATAGTGGCTTTTAGCTCTTCTGAATTTTTGGTTCTGGTGTATTGCATCTTCTTCTTCACAATACCCCATAGATTTTCTATGGGGTTAAGGTCAGGAGAGTTTGCTGGCCAATTAAGAACAGGGATACCATGGTCCTTCAACCAGGTACTGGTAGCTTTGGCACTGTGTGCAGGTGCCAAGTCCTGTTGGAAAATGAAATCTGCATCTCCAAAAAGTTGGTCAGCTGCAGGAAGCATGAAGTGCTCTAAAACTTCCTGGTATGTGGCTGCGTTGACCCTGGACCTCAGAAAACACAATGGACCAACACCAGCAGATGACATGGCACCCCAAACCATCACTGACTGTGGAAACTTTACACTGGACTTCAAGCAACGTGGATGAAGTGCCTCTCTTCTTTTCCTCCAGACTCTGGGACCTTGATTTCCAAAGGAAATGCAAAATTTACTTTCATCAGAGAACATGACTTTGGACCACTCACCAGCAGTCCAGTCCTGTTTCTCTTTAGCCCAGGCAAGACGCTTCTGACGCTGTCTGTGGTTCAAGAGTGGCTTGACACAAGGAATGCGACAGCAGAAACCCATGTCTTTCATACGTCTGTGTGTGGTGGTTCTTGAAGCACTCACTCCAGCTGCAGTCCACTCTTTGTGAATCTCCCCCACATTTTTGAATGGGTTTTGTTTCACAATCCTCTCCAGGGTGCGGTTATCTCTCTTGCTTGTACACTTTTTTCGACCACATCTTTTCCTTCCCTTCGCCTCTCTATTAATGTGCTTGGACACTGAGCTCTGTGAACAGCCAGCCTCTTTAGCGATGACCTTTTGTGTCTTGCCCTCCTTGTGCAAGGTGTCGATGGTCGTCTTTTGGACAACTGTCAAGTCAGCAGTCTTCCCCATGATTGTTTAGCCTATAGAACTAGACTGAAAGACCATTTAAAGGCTTTTGCAGGTGGTTTGAGTTAATTAGCTGATTAGAGTGTGGCACCAGGGGCCATCAATTTTGAACCTTTTCACAATATTCTAATTTTCTGATATGATGAATTTGAGATTTTCATTTGTTGTCATTTGTAATCATCAAAATTAAACAAAATAAACATCTGAAATATATGAGTTTGTATGTAATGTATGAATATAATATACAAGTTTCACTTTTTAAATGGAATTACTGAAATCAATCTACTTTTTCATGATATTCTAATTTTATGACCAGCACCTGTACTACTAAACTTCGCATTCATTGTGGATACCGGTGTGCGGTTTGTTAAATAACGCATGGATGTATGGAGCCATTTCGTTTACAACGCGAGGGAAAACACCGGAGGAAGGACGCCACCAAAGAGTCTGCGGCTTCAACATGGCAGGAGCCAGGCATCTGAGGAGCCAACATGCTGCCATATGGAGAAGGTAAGGAACGGCTGTGCCTATAGTAGTAGGAACGGGTGTGTGAGTGCGCGCACGGGTGCATGCACGTGAATGTATGTTTGTGGGCGGGCACGCATACATGTGGATGTGTGTGTGCACCTTCCTGTGCCTGTATCTGTCTGTCTCTCTGTCATAGAAGAAAGATGTTCTACTGATACACTGGATATTAATCGTTTAAATTTCTTCCTACCAACTAGATTCCTGACACAGTGACACCACAGCCAGATCAGAGGTTGGGCTAGGAAGGGAAATCTGTTGCAGCGATGCACCCCCACAGTACAAACCTGATGCCAAAGAGCAGGAAAGCCCTGGAGAACTCAGTGGAAAAGTGGATTCGGCGTTCTCGACTGCCTGCATGGACCAATGAGAATGAAGACTTTGTGGATTTGAGGAAACAAGCCGACAAAAGGTTCAATGTGTGCAGTGTGATATATGTTAAAAAGAGAATCAGTGTGTGAAGAAGTTCTATTCTGCACAGTGTTATATAAATAAAATAGAGAAAAAGAGAAGCTGTGTGTAAGGAAATTTTATTCTGTACAGTGTGATATATTTGTTTTTGTTTTTTTTAAAAAGCAGTTTGTGGAGAAGTTTTATTATTTACGGTGTTGACAAAAATGACTAAAATTTTGACTAAGACTAAAACTAAATCAGGAAGGCAATGACTAAATATGACTAAGACTAAAATTGATTTCTGTCATTGCGACTAAGACAACAAATAAAAAATAAAAAAAGCTGACGAAATTAACACTGGTTTATTCCTTCCCACTATCATCGCAACCCAATCACATATAAAGCCTTAAATGGCCAAGCTCCATCTGATATCAGAGATCTGATTGTTCCTTATGTTCCTAACAGAGCACTTCGCTCTCAATCTGCAGGTTTACTAGTGGTTCCTAGAATTTCTAAAAATAGAATGGGAGGCAGATCTTTTAGTTATCAGGCTCCTCTCCTGTGGAACCAACTACCAGTTTTAGTCCGTGAGGCAGACACTCTGTCTACTTTTAAGGCTAGGCTTAAAACATTCCTTTTTGATAAAGCTTATAGTTAGAGAGGCTCAGGTTATCCTGAGCTATCTCTATAGTTCTGCTGCTATAGGCTTAGACTTCTAAAGGATATAGGAACCCCTATTTCATCATTATGCTTCATTCTCTGTCTATCAGACATGTTCACAAGTAATTTTTTGCAAGTCCAAGTCAAGTCTCAAGTCTTGAGAGCTCAAGTCCAAGTCAAGTCTCAAGTCTTGAGAAGGCCTGTCTTAATAATCAATTAATCGCACAAAAAATTGTAATTAATTAAAAAAAGTGCAATAATTTTCGTGCTTGGTTGTTTCTCCTTGTGTTTTCATCTCTGTCACTGAGACGGTATAGCTTAAAGGTCGCTATTATATCTATGGAATTATCATTATCTTGAACTGCTAAATGAGAAATACAATTAAAAAAAGCACACGCAAACATTTTTTTCCAGATAAAATTTTGCATTTTTAGTTTTTTTTCTTAAAAAAAAAAAACTATTTTCTTACAGTATTTACCTGACATTTGTGGTTACAACTTTTTCTAGTTTTAGCAGTAAATGTCTGCTCTTTTATTTTTAAATGAAAATGAGGACTGTGGGGAAAAAAACAATCACAATCCTGCCTTTTATTAATACATATGAGGTTAGCAACTACAAGAGATAAAGAAAAACCCTAAACAAATAGCAGGACAATAACAATACTTTTATAAAAGAAAGATTGTGGCAATAACTTTTTGTAACTTAATGACTTGGCGGGCAATATTTTCAATACAATTCAGTTTATTTATTTAGCGCCAATTTACAACATTATTCACAACATATTTCTCCTCTACCACTGCCATGAAGCTTTTAAAGCTGGGCTTGTCGATCAAAGACAAGGGGAGGTTGCATGAAATAATAAGGTCCTGAATTATTGCCTTATGTCTGATGTCCCTGGCTGTACACCTGTACTGCACTGTGGCTGATAAAGTTAGATGTGGTGGACCAAGCATTGTGTGTTTTTTTCTAAAGAAGCTGCAGTTTGCTGCTCTTTTATTCCCGCCTTATGTAAAGTTTTTGTAGCCAAAGGTTATTATGAACGGTGGCACCGAAACAGGGGGGGTCATCATCGCTTCCATATCTGTATGGGTTGTATGCATGCATGCGCACGGGCATATATGTCACGTACTGTTGCGTCAGTGACGTCAGTGTGTTGCACAGGGAAAAATATGATTTATGGTTTTCTTTCATTTAAATGTTAGTTTTATGCTTTGCATGTTTGGAGAGGAAGATATGATTTGTTTTTCTTTGTATTTTCTTCTTGAGCTTTGCATGTTTTGATGTTTCTTTTTATATGATTATTTTCCTTTATTTTAGACTTTTGAATTTTTCCTGCTTGTTGGGTTGTTTTGGTTTGTTTTTCCTATGTGACAATCCATGCGCACTGGACTGAAGTGGTTGTCTGGGGAGGCGGAGTGCATTAATTGCGCTGCGTAATTGCTGCGCTCAGGTGTGAGAAGGGCTGATTAAAGCCGACATAAAAGGAGTCTGAAGGAAAGGAGAAGGAGAACGGAATCTGCAAGTGACAGAGACGGACGCGCTGCCGGGGGAGAGGCAAGCAGGTGCACAGATGGCCCAGTAAGGAGTATTAGGGCAGAGGAGGAACCTCGCCTGTAAGTAGCGCTCCCCCTCGCTTAAAGCATAAACAGGAATATATCTTCCGACGGGGTTTTGGCGCGTGGATGCCGGCATTCTCCTTGCTTCTCTTTTTAGCTGGATCGGTCTGGAAAGGGGTGTGGCACGCCAGGGATTGGAACAGTGCTGGAGCGCCGCAGAGTCAGCAGTGGATAAGCCAGCAGGTGCTCAAGGCCGATCACTCGCACCAGACGCAGCATAACAAGCGGAGCCCAACTTCCAGCCTCTGATTTTTAAGGAAAACTCTTGAATTTTAGGTTTTATCAGGAGAAGAAAAAGACTGTTTTATCATGCCACTTTTGCTGTGGCTTTTTGTATAAATAAAACACTTGAACTTGAGTGCTTCACGGTTTGGGTCTTTGAGTTGTTTGCTCCCCCTTGTGTCAAAGACTGAGTGTGGGGCCATACTGGCCACAAGTGCTGCTTTTCTTTTTTTTTTTTATACCTCTTCTGTGTGCGGGTAAGGCGAGCGGCGATCAGTCAAGTTAGTAAAACAAAAAACACTTGAATAAGTGTTTTTAAACTGGAATAAAATATTGTTCACAAGTCGGAAATCACGAGTCTCAGTCGAGTCTGAAGTCCTTCAAATGCAAGTCTAAGTCGAGTCTGAAGTCATTAAATATGCGACTTAAGTGCGACTCGAGTACGAGTCACAAACTCGAGTCCCCATCTCTGCTCTCTATTCTCCTATTCTGTAGAATCTGTTAGTTCAATCTCTAACATTATGCTCTCTCTGCTTTTCCTCAGAGTAGCTTTGCCTCGTCTGTTCCTGTTTGGCTGTTTAGCTAGCTGCGAATAGACATGAGGATTCCATTAAATGACTGTTGGTCATACTTGGTAATCGAAATGTAATGAGCATAAGAGGGACACATGGACACTAATGTTATATCAGTGAACCCTTAGTGAAATAAAGTTTGTCAAAGCTTCAAGAACAACTCAAAACATATTACTGTGGCATAGCTTAGCATGCAGTCCATCCTGTTAACTTTGTTTTTACTCATCAATAGTCACATGGAATTATAAAAATCATCAAATGACGTATTGTTTGTTATGTCCGTAATTGTGTCAGACCTGCAAACCTTTTGTCCATGTTCCTATGGAAGGCTTGAGTTTTCATCCAGCAGCAGCTTAGCAAGGCAAACTCACAGCAACACGGGAGTTTTCTTGTCCATGTGGCTCACACCAAGGGATCCTTAAGATGCATTCAGACCTCCGGTCTGGCTCTGTAAGTTCTGAAACTTAAGAGAAATGTGTTGCAAAAAGTATGCTTTGCAGCAGTTTGGTTCTGAAAAGTCAACCATGACGACTTATCCTTGGTCATTCTGGAGATCTGGGCCTTTTTGCCTGGATCTCCATGGTGGCTGGAGCTCCCGATGTGGACCCCAGGCAGCTTCAGGGGAAAGAGAGTGAGATCCTGGGGTTGCAGAGGTATTATAGCTGTTCATGAGCCAAAACTGCATTATTTTCTCTGGTCATCATGTCAAGATGAAACAAATGTCTAAAACCATGATCATGACACATGGCACAACACTATCAAATGGATAAATGTATGCATTGATCTGTGGTATGACTTACCCTGTTGAAAATCAGGTAGAGGAATGTGATGTTCATTTCAATTCACTTTACTTTATAGTTATATAGCATCAATTCAGAAAACATTTAATCCCAAGGTACTTTACAGAGACAAATACAGTCAGATTGGTGAAATGTTTATATCATGGAAAATGAGAAAATGAATCATTGACTTGCAAGACATGCACCTGAATGAACATAATGTTGAGAAAACATTCAAAACTTTAACAACTTATGTTTGCTTTGATAAAATATTTGAACTGCTCATATGGTTTTTGAGAATGGTCCTTGAATTGAATGGCCCTGCATTACATGTGTTATTGGATGCTTTTGATTACAGCGATCTATGAATAATGTTTTTTTTATCAAGTAACAATTTCTAAGAACTTAATCTGGCTTAAAATCTTCTACTCAAAGTGAGAGTTGCTGTTTTCCCATTTCCTTCTATATGTGTGTGAGGCACTGGATATTTCCACACCAAGTTTGTTTTTGATGGACCACAACCTTTGCGTGGAGAGTGACATACAGTTTCAGGTCCCCCTTTGTGTGCATACATTCTTGATAAATCATCCTCAGGTGACCATGAAACCCTTCAGGTACTGGTTAAATGCATAGAAGAAATCAATGCATGAAAGTGGCAACATTTTCTTTAGCTGAATCAAAAAAATGAAGTCTTTTTTGGACCAACAGGGGCTTTTAAAGGTTAGCCCACAGTTTCAATAAATAGAGCTAAAAAACACAATCAGGCTTAAAATCTGGGTGTAGAGGCACATTTTTAAAGTACAACACTTTGAATAGTCTTGATACTGAAATGTGCTTTATAAATAAACTTGCATTGCCTTCATAACAAGAAAGGGTCTCAACCAGTTCACCTCACTATATTGAGAAACTTTTGTATTTGCAAGGCATGATGAAATCAGTCCCATCATAAGTGGAATGTTGGACTTTAAGCACTTTAGTAAAAGAGCAGAGTTTTAAAAAAATACAAAATGCAACATTGTTTGTATTCAAAAAGGCAAACATCAGAAGAGCAATGTTACTTTTATGTGGCTATAGGACCTCGCCTGGACAAAGTCTAGGGGACCATACTGTACATAATAGTCTGATCTACCTCTGCACCAACAAAAGATGTGTTTTCATCTTAAATTCCAAGGCTTTTAAACTGATGAACCTAATATTTTCTGCAACTGTTACACAATGGTGGAGTTGGCTCAAGGGCATTCTTTGCTTTTGTTTCTCTGCACATGTACTGTCAATTTAAGAAGAATGTGTCTTTCATTTCCATTGTGTTTGAGAAGTGCAATGTGTTTTCTTTAGCAGCAATGTGTTGAACAAACTCCCAGTAAGACAAAAGTGTGAAAATATCTTCTGGAGGCAAAACATCTTGCTTTGTTTGAATCACAAATTGTGTTATGAAGCTGTTCCCCATGATGTTTGTCACCCAGTGGCAGAACCTTGGTGTGACAGCTGGAGAATTATTGTGAAGCCTTGAATGACACAAAACATACTTTAAAAAAAGGGGAAAACAACTGTGAGCAGGTTTATTTTACTTAGTGTTAAACGTAAAAATTAACCATAAAATGATCACATTTTGCCTTACAAGGTGTAACTTTTTTTAACGAGGTGTACCTTGTAAGGCAAAATATTATGAAACGATCCATTTAAATTGTGTACTCGGGTTGGAACTTGCCTCCCCAAGAGGCCATATGATACTGTCAGTCTTCTTAAAGGCATTTCTTCTTTCCACTAGGTTTTAATGAAGAGAGCATGTTTAGAAATGTGGAGAGTATCATAGGCCCCTGCTTAAAGTTTTTGACAACTTTTAATTTTTTTCCCCAATGTTTTATTGTCATTACACTGTCACAAGTACAGAGCAGTGCCATTGTGCAGCATCCGGGGAATTATTTTAACTTGTGCCCAGTAACAATTACACATAATCAGATGAAATGTTTACAATTAATCAAATGACTATGGATAATATTCAGTACATAATGTAAAAGTGGATATTACTTTTTTAAGTGTTATTTTATGAACAATGACCCAATTACATATAACAAGTACATAGCTAATTCCCTTAGTATTTGTAATAGCTGAATATTTAGACAAACAGGAGCATAAACAAATCAAACCAAACCTGAAGCTATCCACTCTACCCCTTCTATTCATTCTAGCTGATCTGAATCCTTCAATTCCATTTTGAGAGCGAGATCATCTGTGGTAGCAGCACTAGACATCTTCCAGGCATTTGAGTAAAACTAGCAGCAGTTCAGCGCACAGGATGAATGATTGGTAGCCGGCACGAGCGGAAGACGTCATACATACTCCACTTTGCTGTAAAAAGCTATAAATATAAAAAATATTATCGCGGATGTCTGGGGGACAGTGATTCGTCTACATGTTATGAATGCTGGGGTACCATAAAGAATAAATTATGAACAGTTTAGTTTGTGCCTTCAAGGCAAGGCAAGGCAAATGTATTTGTATAGCGCAATTCAGTACAAAAACAATGCAAAGTGCTTTACATGATTAAAATACAGGAAGATAAAACAGAATCAAAGCAAGTAGGAAAAAATCAAGAATAAATAAAATAAAATAAAAAATGCAGAAACAAAAAACAATATAAAAAAACAGTTGGACTAAAGAAAATATATTTAAGTTGAACTGTTTAACTAGAACAGTAGAAGGCAGTCCTAAACAAATGTGTTTTTAGTCTTGATTTAAAGGAACTCCGCAATTTTACAGTTTTCTGGAAGTTTGTTCCAGATAAGTGGAGCATAGGAACTAAATGCTGCTTCTCCATGTTTAGTTCTGGTTCTAGGTATGCAGAGCAAGCTGGAGCCAGAAGACCTGAGTGGTCTGGAGGGTTGATACACTGATAGCAAGTCTGTGATGTATTTAGGTG